>JBBGZY010000242.1:87500-687500 GCA_037952925.1 Lithobates clamitans
CAATATTAACAGTTATTTGCTGGGGGGGCTAACCCGTCATCTGCCCCCCCTTATCAAAAAATTGACCAAACAGCTATTTTGGAAGCAATTTGTTAGATCCGGTATGATCAAGTGGTTTTAACGTTAGATCTCACATAATTAGAGACTTATTAAGCGATTAATGAGGGGGGGCTGGCCCCCCTTATCAAATTTTCTGGCCAAAAATCATTCAGGCTAATAGATATTCGTTAGATCCGGTAAGATCAAGTGGTTTTAACGTTCGATCTCATATCATTTCAGAGATATTACCCATCAAAATAGAGATATTAGGTGGTACATGTGGACGGGTTAGCCCCCCCACATGCAATTTTCTGTCCAAAAATCATCTAGGCTGATATTCATTAGATCTGGAAAGATCAAGTGGTTTTAACGTTAGAGATATTAGGTGGTAGTACGTAAGGATGAGATTAGAAAATTATTAAGTGATTAATGAGGGGGGCTGACCCCCTCTTATCAAATTTTCTGGCCAAAAAATCACCTGGCTAATGGATATTCATTCGATCCGGTAAGATCAAGTGATTTTAATGTTTGATTATCCATAATTACAGGGATATTATGGAAATTTGGTAACGATGCACGTATATCCATATTAGTGTATATATAGGAGGCGGTGATGAGCATTTTCACATGTACCAGTGAGGAGTGCCATTGAGCATACCGAGGTATGCTGAAATTATGTGGGACATTATTCGACAGGTGGGTCCAACCCCAGTGAAGCCTGAAGCACAGTGCCAGAAGCTAGAGGGAAACTTCGGAGGGCTCTGGTGAAGGAGTCAACAGTGTGCCCATCTACGGTAGCTGGCTCAAAACCAATGACACGAAGAGACAGCAGCGAAAGTCCAAACCCTTGCAGAGGGCCTCCAAGCAACCCAGTGTCCTGTTTCTTTTGACAAATGCTGCCTGGTGTCGGAGAGTCAATGCAAACCAGACTCCCAGAACTTAGCACAGACTTAAGCCCAATCAGAACCTCACAGAGAGGAGCGCGGATACAAACCACCGAACAGTCCAGGGCCACCACTTCCTCCATGCTCCCTGACAAGCTGGTGGGACCTTCTCCTGTTCCCATCCAAGTAAAGGGAGTCTACACCAAGGCCCTTCTGGATACTGGAGCTTAAGTGGCTCTTCTCTACAGAGACTTCTATGACAGGCACAGGGCTAGACTGGGACAAAAATGTGGCCCTGGACTTCATGCAGACCGGCCCACTTTAATTTCGCAAACACGCACAAAAACAAATGAACAAGTGAAGTGGGAGGGCTAACGTCATGCAGGAGCATTGCTACAGTCTCATTGGTTGTAATTTAGAAAACGGCATTGCTGCTGCAATCATTGGCTGCCTTTCAGCAATGCAGGGGCGCTGAGGCTGAGCCGGGTTGCGCACTATGAAGTGAGGTGATGAAGTTAAATCCTCCTCCACTGTGAATGCTGGGGCCGCCTCGGCCTCCCTCTGTGTCTGTGTGCCTAACGTCACTGGTTGCTAGACGCCAGGCAGCAGGCCAGTTTGGGAATCGGGCAATATAGCTGATAGGGCGCACGCTCTCGCTTGTGAGAGCCAATTTGTGCCTGTGTCAGCTCAGCGGTGGCCGGGGAAGATGTGGGAATGTGGGCACCCACTACACAAAAAAAGGCATTTCTTTCACTGAAACTGGCCCACTGAGTCATGGACCCACCGGGAAACTCCCAGTAGTCCCGATGGCCAGTACATGCCTGGACAGGCAGCTCAAGCACCTGCCTTTGCCTTTGGAAGAGCTGCAGATATGGGACATTGTGACTCAGAACTTTCCCTATGATGGCTATCTACCGGTCAAGCTGACCTTCGATCCCTCCATGGCTGGGAAAGCTGAGACTTTTGAAACTCAGGCAGTGGTCTGTCCTCGCCCACCAGGGGCCAGTAAGAGTTCTCTCATCATAGAGACCAATACTGATCTTGTCAGAATGCTGCCGGGCACTTCAACTACGAGTTTGCACCCCATGCTGAGACAAGCCGACCAGCACCTAGTACAAAAACAGAAGGGAAAGATCTGGCGTTTGGACCAGTGTGAGAAGGTGTTACAGCCTGGTAAAGTGGCCTATTTACGAGCATCTGTCAAGCTAAATTGGAAGCAGGCAGGCCCTTTCATTGTCCTTGAATCAGACGGACAGAGAGAAGACATAGGAGTGGAGATAATTCCTGAGGTGGTTTCAACCAAAGGGTTGCAAAGAAGTCACAGGAAGATCTTGGTTAGTGTCCGCAACATACCAGCCTCGCCAGTGAAGATGCCGGCTCAGATGTTGCTGGGACAAGTGAATCTGGCCACCCCAGTCCCGCCGTCTGATTTGGTGGGGGGAGCAAAGGATAGGATCTCTGTGGAGGAGCTCTTTACCTGAAAAATAGTCCCCTTTTGCCTGAATGGCAAGAAAGGGCCAAGACTCAGCTCCTGAGATGGCAGGCTGCATTCTCCAAGAGTGAATTTGATGGGGGGTGTACAAAAAGTGCCCAATACCAGATCCATCTCTTCGAGTGCATAAGCCATTCAGGGAAAGAGTTTGATGAATTCCTTTAGGGGACTTGGAGGATCTGCATGAACAACTGGCAGAGTTGAAGAGGGCAGGTATCATCCGAGTCCCAGAGTCTATACGCTTCCCCAGTAGTAGTGGTACAGAAGAAGAATGGGTCACTGAGGCTGGGTATTGACTACCGGACGCTGAACTTAAGGACCATTCCCGACCAATATACCACCCCAAGGATAGAAGATGCCTTGCAGAGCCTGTCAGGAGCGAAGTGGTTCAGCATGCTGGATTTGAAGAGTGGGTATTACCAAATCCCCATGCACCCTGAGGATCAGGAGAAGACCATTTTCATTACCCAGCAGGGGATCTTTGGATTTGACCGTATGCATCAAGGCCTGTCTGGTGCCCAAGCCACCTTCCAAAGGCTAATGGAGAAGACCGTGGGTGACATGAAACTGATCGAGGTGTTGGTGTACTTAGACGACATCATCGTTTTCAGCAAGACCCTGCAAAAGCACGAAGAGTTTCTGCAGAAGGTCCTTAAGAGACTCCATGGTGAGGGGGTTGAAGCTGTCTCTGGAAAAGTGCCAGTTTTATCAACCCTCAGTCAACTACCTTGGTCACATTGTGTCTGCTGATGAAGTGGTCACTGACCTCCTGGCCGAGGCCTACCAACGTGACTGAGCTTAGGTCATTCCTGGGATTCTGCTCTTATTACAGATTTGTCGAGGGATTCGCTAAGACGCTGACCCTGATCTGGCGAAGCCTGTCAGACCAGCTGGAGGGCCCAGAAAACCCAGAGAGTCCATTCAGGAACAATTGACTCTGAAGTGTGAAGAGGTTTTAGGCAGCTGAAGTGAAGCCTAACAACCGCTCCAGTCATGGACTATGAAGATCCAACCAGGCCATACGAGCTACACTTTGACGCCAGTCGAGATGGGTTAGGTGGGGTACTATATCAAGAACATGACTGCCATCTACGGCCTGTTGCCTACGTGAGTCGGAACTTGGCCCCCGCCGAGAACTATCCCATGCACGAACTTGAGTTCCTGGCCTTGAAGTGGGTGGATAAGCTGAGAGATTACCTGTATGGAGTGAAGTTCGTGATCAAGGCCGACAACAATGCTCTCTCCTACATCCTCACTACCACCAAGTTGGACGCCACGGGTCACAGATGGTTGGCTGCTCTATCAGGATTTATTTTCAGCCTGAAGTATTGACCGGAGTGGGGAAACAAGACGCTGATGCTTTGTCAAGAAAGCCCCATTGTTCCAGAGACCCTCCAGAAGAATAGGCCCAACTGACACCTGAAGGGTACGAGCCTTATGTCAAGGGGCAGAACATCAATCTGGAGTAGGATCCAGGACCGAAGAGGTTGGAGTGTCAGCCGTTGGTGTCCCCAGATGTTATTGCAATGTCGCCCAAGTCGGGGATGAGGGTCTGCCCAAGCTGTTAAAGACCTGTGGAGGGACCAGTTACATGACCCTCCCTGTAGCTTGGCATTCAAGGCCTTGGAGAGCCAATGCCCTGACTTGCTCCTCACTGACTCCCCGAAGGAAACCCATCTGCTGCACCGAAAGTGGGATCGGTTTCAGGTACACAGAGGGTTGGTCTACCGAAGGGGCCCCTCTGACGATTCTGAAGAAAAATGGCAGCTATTCCTACCTGAAAAACATACAGAGACAGTATTAACTGCCCTACTATCAGGAACCATGAATCAGACCGAGACAGAAGTATGATTAAATCACACTTCTTTATTAATAAAAATAATAATAATAATAAGGTAAACAGAGTAAGCGTAGTCAAAACAAGCCAGGAGTTTAGTAACCGGATCGGGTAGACAGCCAAGCAAATGTCAGAGAGCCAGAGATAAACATAGTAGTACAGCAAGCAGGATCAGGAGCCACAAGGAACGTCAGCCTAGCAAGTCTTCAACAGGAACGCAGGAGAAAGACTGTGATGTTGACAAAGGTGAAGGCAGAGATCAAGTGAGCTGGACAACTTGCTGGGTAACTGGAGAGAAATGGGAGCTGGCAATTACCCGACAGCTGAGCGGCCAGCTCAGAGAAAGAAGGGCTGAACCCAGCCCTGACACCTACATGACAATCATGGCCACCTAGGGCCCAAGAGGACTTTTCTCCTGGTGAGGGATCGGTTCTACTGGCCCTGCATGCAGGCTGAAGTTGAGAACTATTGCCACTCCTGCATCAGATGTATCCAAAGGAAGACTTTGCCTCACCGAGCTGCCCCAATGGACCATCTTCAGAGCCAAGGACCCATGGAGCTGGTGTGCATGGACATTCTGTGCTTGGAGCCTGATCTAAGCGGGCAGGGAAATATCCTGGTAGTGACTGACCATTTCACTCGGTATGCCCAGACGTTTTCCACGATGGACCAACAAGCATCCATGGTGGCCAAGGTCTTCGTGGAGAAATTCTTTGTGCACTATGGTCTGTCCCAACGCATCCACTCTGATCAAGGGAGAGATTTCAAGAGTAGTCTCATCAAGAGACTTTGACCTGTTGGGCATCAGGAAGTCTAAAACCACCCCGTATCATCCTCAAGGAGATCCTCAACCAGAGAGATTCAACTGAACCCTCCTGGATATACTTGGAACTCTAAGTTCAGAACAAAGGCAGCACTGGAGCAAGCATATAGTGGCTATTGTGCATGCTTATAACAGCACCGCCAATGATGCCACAGGTTACTCTCCCTATAGTTTGATGTTCAGACCGTAGGCCCGGCTGCCAGTAGATTAAGCCTTCAGCACATCCCTCAACCATACCTTAGCAACTTTCCACAGAGGGTATGTGGATCGCCTGCAGAGACGTCTGAAAACCACCTATAATAAGGCTCAAGCTGACTCATTTGCCCGAGGACAGAGAAACAAAATAAACTTTGACCTTAGGGTATGAGTGCAGGACCTACAGCCGGATAACAAGGTACTGCTGAGAAACCTGGGTGTCCCTGGAAAGCACAATTTGGCTAACTGCTGAAAGTCACAGCCCTATGTCGTTTGCAAGCATCTGCCCAGACACCCAGTATATAAAATCCGGCCAGAGAGAAGCACAGGTCTGCTGAAGACTTAGCATTACAATCATCTGTTGCCTCTGTCAGAAGCAGTTCATGTGCCACCACAGCCAGATTTACAGTCCACACCCACGGCCTCTCAAAGATCCCAGCCAGTGACTAGATCTCACTCTGTACCCCTTGCTAAAGATGAAAACAGCGAGGATGAAGAGAAAGATTGTCTGTGGCCATCTCAAATGCCAGGGCCTGCCACCCCCCCTTTCTTCTCCTCCCAAGGTGACTGAGGCGACTTTCAGGCCAGAGGCTCCTGAGTTTGTACCTCAAAGTCCACCTTTTGAAGAGTTGGAAGACTCTCAATCATCCCTGCTGACAACAGACCCCTAAGACTTTCCATCCTTCATTGAGGAAGCTGAAGCTGATATGCAGGAAGAAGAGACCAGTGTGCCTGTAACCCCAAAACCTAAAGAACAGCGAGAGCGAAGGGCTATTCACCCACCCAAAAGACTAATATATGATACTTTGGGTGAAAGCTCTGAGGAGGTCGTTCTCATTGCAAAAAGGACTCTTGAAGAAACTGACCCTTCCACTGCAGATTTGGTGGTGGACAATCCCAACTCACTGTCAGGGCTGGGCTCAGCCCTTCCTTCTCTGAGCTGGCCACTCAGCTGTTGGATAATTGCCAGCTCCTATCTCTCCACAGTTACTCAGCTGTTGATGATATCCTGCTCGTCAGTCCTGCCTACATAAGCCGTCCAGTCCAGAGGATCTCTGCCTTCGCATTGGTCAACATCACAGAAACAATCTCCTGCGATCCTGTTCAAGACTTGCTTTGCTGACATCCCTTCTGGCTCCAGATCCTGCTTGCTGGTCCACTACATTGATACTGAACTTTGGCTATGTTTTGACTACGTTTGTTCTTTTTACTTTTATTATTAAACAAGTGTGATTTAACTGTATTTCTGTCTCGGCCTGATTTCTTGGTTTCTGACACTCAGCCCCTGGCACATCTAGCTGGGCCATTCCAGTTAACCTCCCCTCCTATGCTAATTGTTGGGATGTTCCTCTGCCAGGGTTTTATGCAGATGAAAATTGTATGGTTTCCTGTGCACACTAACCTGTTTTTTTTTTCCTGCCAGCGACCGCCGGACTGAATAGACACTAACACAGGCACTCACTGAGGGAGAGCACACCTGTCAGTCCCTGTGGGGGATTTCTCCCCCTCCCTCTCCTCTTCCTGTGTCCCTATTGGCAGGGAGAGGAAGCCAATCAAACAGCAGCAGAGGACCACGGCCCACAATACAGCCCCCATGATTTCTACAGGGGGTGGAACTACCAAGTCCAGCTTGCTTTGCAAGAAGGGGGGTCTAGCTAAAGACTTAAGCTTGTTGGTCTGAGGAGAGATCACCATGAGTTAGGGAGGTGAACGGAGGTGTGAGGAATGACTACAGGCACCCGCTGAAGAACCATGCAAAGAAGGTTCCAGAGACCATCCAGAGATGGTTGAAGATGGATGTACCTTCTGTACCACCTAATATCCCCTGATAAGGGGGGGCCAGCCCATCCATATGTACCACCTAATATCTCTATTTTGATGTGGAATATCTCTGAAATGATGTGTGATCTAACGTTAAAACCACTTGATGAAACCTTTCCAACAATCCTCTCCCACTCTCTGGATCACCACCTTATTAGTTTTGCTCTCTTCCGGTCTTCCACCTCCTCTCCCACCAACCGCCTAACAGTTATACGTAGAAACCTTCACCACCTCAACCCTTCTCTACTCTGCTACTGATCACCTCTATGACAAAATCTCACCCCTGTCCTGCCCCAACCTAGCCACTTTCATCTACAACAGCTCACTGCCTTCTTCCCTTGACAAGCTTGCCCCCCTCACTACACGCAGAATTAGACCCCGACTGCTACAACCCTGGCAAGCAGATGACACCAGAAGTCTCAGAAAACGTAGCCGCGCTCTTGAGCGTCTGTGGCACAAGACTAAGTTCCAGGAAGACTTCACACAATATAAATGCACCCTCCTAAAATACTATTCCTGCCTTCACACTGCCAAACAGACCTACTTCATCACCTTCTCATCCAGTCCACGTCAACAACGGCACGCAGGCGCACTGAGCGTGCTGTTTCTAACGGCGATAATGCTGTTAGTGGCGGCTCCTGCGCACATGCACGGGAGTGACGTCAGCGTGGCTCCGGCCAATCACAGCGCCGGAGCTGCAATACCCGGAAGGAAGATCGATGCTTCGTAGAAGAGGGGACAGCGGTGACATTGCAGGCTCCTGTGTCAGGTAAGTGACACATGATGGCTACAAGGCGATGCATAGTAGCCCATTATGCTTTACCTTTGCAGGGAAACAAAGAGGAAGTAAAACCTATCAGGGTTTACTTCCTCTTCAATGAGGTTGCTAAACTTTTATCTAACACTCATCTAACCACCTGCCCCCTGGATCCTGCTCCCTCGCAAATGCTACGCTCACCCTCTGACTCAATTCTACAGTCTCTAACTCACATTTTCAACCTCTCCCTCTCTTGTGGCATCTTCCCAAACTCTTTAAAACATTCGCTAGTCACCCCCATACTTAAAAAGCCCGCACTGGACCCCACCAATCTTAACAACCTACATCCTATCTCCTTACTCGCCTTCTCCTACAAACTTCTTGAAAGATTGGTCTACAACCAACTAAGCGACCATCTGACCATGAATAAACTTCTTGATCCCCTTCAGTCTGGATTTCGCCCTCAACACTCCACGGAAACTGCTCTCCTTAAACTCTCAAATGACCTACTAACGGCTAAAACCAGTGGACACTATTCTGTACTACTGCTGCTGGATTTCTCTGCTGCCTTTGACACAATGGACCACCCCCTCCTCCTCAATAAACTCCACTCCTTTGGTCTCCGTGACTATACTCTTCGCTGGTTCTCATCCTACCTATACCACCACTCCCTCAGTTTCACTTACAACTTACAACAACTTCCTCCTCTCCTCTTCCTTTCTCCGTTGGGGTCCCCCAAGGTTCTGTTCTTGGACCTCTCCTTTTCTCAATCTACAGTACCACCCTGGGTCAGTTGATTGCCTCCCACGGCTTTAAATGTCATCTCTACGCTGATGACACCCAAATCTATCTCTCCACCCCCCAGCTCTCTCCATCTGTCTCCTCACGCATTAGCAACTTACTAGCAGACATATCAGCCTGGATGTCACATCACTTCCTCAAACTCAACCTATCCAAAACCGAGCTCATGATACTTTAATACCATGGGCATAGTTTGGCTATGATGGTTTTAATAAGCATAGTTTATATATGAATTTTTTGCTGAAAAATATTTTTATGCACTTATTTTTTGCACATTTTAATATTAATTGACACTTTTGATGAACTCTTAGCTACGTTGGATTTTGCATATTGTTTGAACCATTATTCGCACCGAATGGATTTTTGATGCTATTTTGATGCCATTTTAGTTGGCACATCCTTTGCTATATATTCAATGTCTCTGCATTATGCGGCTGTGCCAGGCCAGCCGGTTACCTGGACGGGTTCCTCAGGGTTCAAAATTTCAAGTCCTGAAATACTAGCCAGGCCTAAAGGGTAACTCGCCACCAATTGCCCCAACCAACCCCTACCCTGCCCTGCTCCTAATTCCATATTTAAACACGCCCTCATAAATTATCTCATGAAATGACACTTAAATGTTTTATACAGAATTAAGTTACAAAAATAAATATTAACTTTATCAGTGCCCCTCAGCACAGCCTCACCAGTGCCCATTAAAGCAGGCTCACCTGTGCCTATCAATGAAGCCTCGTCAGTGCCCATCAATGCAGCGTGACCTGTGCCCAGCAATGCAGCCTCACCTGTGCCCACCACTGCAGCCTCACTTGTGCCTATCATTGCAGCTTCACTGTTACCGATGCATACTAGCACATTATAACATTGCCTTGCAGGGTAAAAGTTTTTTTTGTTTTCAAATTTACTACTGCTTTAACTGTCATATTATAGGCCAGTCTTCACCTTAATTAGTTCAGCATCTTTAAACGTTGCCTGCCTACTGGTTTATGCATTGTTTTTGACTTGCCTTTTTACAATACATGGGTCGAATTCTGAAGGAATTTTCTTTCGAAAATCAGAAATTTTGTGCAGTTTGTGATCCGATTGTGCCACCATTGATTTTGAAATTCGATCAACCAAACCTGAAAATTTCACCTCATGTTGCTACAGAAAAGAGTTTTTGTGGCTGGGAATTCTTTTCTTGCACTCCTGCTCATTTATTTTTTGGATTATATTTCCTCGCACGATTCTCCCATCAATTATTAAAAAATCATTAGTTTTTCAAACAATTTACAACATGCCCGATCACTCAAACAATTTACAACATGCCCGATAGGAGAACGAAAATCGTCCATTGCTGTGGCCCACTAATGTTGCAAAATTCTAACGAAAATTCTTAGTTAAGATTTTCGGGGAAAAAAAAAAAAACGTAATTTGACCCATGTATGGCCAGCCTTATTTTATATAAAACCCAGCAGTCATTTACCTTTTTCCTGAATACTGATAGTATATTACCACACCATATCAGTACTAACACTTAAGTTTTACAGGTATAAGTGGTCTTCAGTAACCAGGTGTGTCAGTGGGGAATGAGCAGTTTAAGGAGTTGTGGCAAAAGAGGACCCAGCAAATCCCAGCAAAGAGGACCCAGCAAATCAAGCGACTCCTCTGGGAGCAGTGCTACATATATTTATAATGTTTAAGATAGGAGGCAAAACAAAATCTTTCAGTAACCCTCCATATAGGTATTGTAATAACAAGGCATGGTCAATACTTGATATCATTAATGCTTTTAGGCAAATGTATTGTATATACTCACAAATTAAAAGCTTCTAACCAGGGGGCGCATGCGCGGCCGGCGATGATGGTGGACGCTCACTAGAGAAGCTCCGGACCCGCTCCTTCCATTCCCGGACCCTGCTCCACAACACTAGCACCAATAGATCCAGGATCCACTGGAAAAGACCCCGGAACACCCCGGGCACCTCATGGGGAAAATAGGATCCCAGCGACACGGATACCAGGGGTTTGTCCCGCCTCCGACCTCCCGGCCGGCTCAAAACATGGAGCGGTTCCTGTATAGGCCGCAATCCCCGGCCTCAAGTAGCCAGACGGCTACAGCGCCCGCCGCGGAGCGAACGGCAGATGCAGTGGCCACTGCACCGGATCGCTCTACACACAGCCCCCTATCCCAGGAGACACCCTCCTTTGCACAGCAACAGAGAAGGGAGACTTCACACAGCAACTATAGAGAAACAGAAGAACATGCTGCAGACCTCCTTGCTGATCACCCTGCATTATTCACAGGTACTTCCATATCTACCCCCCCACTACCAGACAACTCAGTCACAGTTACAGTTGCGGTGCTGGACTTAAAGCTACAGTCCCTGCTACAGGACCTGACCCGTAACTTTACAGTAGCAGTAGGGAAACTGGCCCAGGAGTTACGAGGGGAAATCGATCAACTTGGCGATCGAACAGATACCTTAGAATCCAAATTTGACGAACTGGTGAAATACGTACACGTGCTTGAAGAAGACAACGTGACACTCAAACAAAGCATTTTTCAGGTCCAATCACAGCAGGAGGACCTTGAGAACAGGGAGAGACGTCAAAATGTGAGAATACGTGGAATTCCGGAAACAGTCCCTGACAAAGAAATACGTCCCTATCTTCTAGGACTGTTTGTCACTATGGCTCCACACATTCCGGATATCGATTGGAGGCTAGATAGGGCCCATAGGTCCCTAGCTCCGAAACCACCCCCTGGCACCAACCCGAGAGATGTAATCGCTCGCCTCCACTACTACGAAAGCAAAGAAGCTCTCATGACGGCCACGCGAAATAAACACCGCATTGAATATAAAGGCGCTAAACTCCAAATATTTAGTGACCTATCTCCCATCACTCTCGCCAAAAGACGCGAATTACGGCCAGTGACCATGCACCTACAACAACATCAAGTCGCCTACAGATGGGGTTTCCCCTTTCGCCTCTCAGCCTCGAGAGATGGCACTCAATATTCAATGCGAGCCTTACACGAATGTGAGGCCTTTGTCCGTAACTTGGGACTGCCACCCATCCCTGAAGAGGAACTTCCCCCGCCACCACTAAACACGACCCCCGGCCCTCTTCAACCACTTACAACGATCTGGACCCCAGTTCGTCGGAGACGTCAAAGAAACCTTTCCACTCCTCAACGCCCGGCCTCAGCTAGACTACCTACCTGAATTTATTCCACACAAGGAGAAACAGCTCCTCAATATCTCATTCCTTTTTTGGCTGCCGTCTTCCTCGACACCTCGAGGGTTTGATGGAGGCATTATCCTGGTATCCGCAGAGAGAGACCTCCCATTTCAGTCCTTGATGGCCTAGGTTAACGGCAACTGTTCCAGTCTTGGACTTCCATTCCCCGGCCGAGAAGATCCCATCTCTCTCTTCGATTTTCTTTTACTTTCCCCCGGAATTTAAAGTTTAAAGCTTGCGTACACAATTTTCTTTTCCTTTTGGAGGGAGCGGGTACCATCCCGCCCTTGTCGCTGACCGACATGCTCCTCTACAGGTCTATGGCTGCTAGCCAAGACTTCCTGAAGATTTTTACACCTTCAGGCTTACAAAATGTTTTTTTTTATTATCATTGTTATTTTTTGGACCTTTTTTTATAGTTCATATTTTTCCTTTCCTTTTTTTTCCTTTTTTTCAAACCTAGGCCCTTTTTTGGCCTGAATATATACTTAACATTTTCTGGTTATTTTGTTAATGTATATTTGCTCACTGTCTACATGCTAATTGAGAAATGTGCAAAGATTTTACTAACTAATTTACACTGGTTAAACATGCTGTTACTTATTACTAAGATTTCACTAGCTGTAAATTGCTTGTCCTCCTTATGGCTCTGAAGGTCTTCTCATGTAACGTGAAGGGTCTGAACTCCATTCACAAACGCTGGTTGGCCTTGAAGGAATTCAGAGCCTCTGGAGCTGATGTGGTCATGGTTCAGGAGACACACTTCCGAACGGGTGGCTCCTTTAAGTTCACTTCTAAATTATTTCCCAACACATTTGTAGCCTCTGACCCATCTGGGAAAGCAGGAGTAGCAATTTTGCTCAAGAACTCATGCCCTATAAGAGTAATTGACTCCAAATTAGACCCCCAGGGACGATTTGTCATCCTGAACTGTGTCCATTTGCAAACAAAACTCAAGTTAGTTAACGTATATGCACCCAATTCTGGACAGATTCTCACTAAAGTCCTTGAGGAGGTACAAAACTCCCCTCACCCATTTACAATTGTGGGAGGAGATTTTAACATGTGTATGTCTGCCAACAAAGATAGACTAAATCTCTTCCAAAACACTCCCCCAACCCAAGCCTATAGGTTATCTACCTCCTTCCGCAAATTAATTCGCACCCACAACCTGTTTGACTCTTGGAGAGTGAAACATCCCACTGGTAAACAATTCACCTTTTACTCCCCCCCACACAAAGGATACTCTCGCCTTGATTATTTCCTACTCTCCCCACCCTTACTATCTCACTTAGTAGCCTCTGAAATTGGCCCAATTACATGGTCTGACCATGCACCCATAACTTTAGACATATCCCTACATGTAGCATCCCCCAAGACATGTCACTGGAGACTTAATGAATCTCTCCTGAAAGACGAAAGGCACCAAACAACGTCTCCAATCAAAACTGATTGAATACTTCAAGTTTAATGAAGGCTCTGTCTCAGACACTTCCATAATGTGGGAGGCCCACAAGGCCTTCTTCAGGGGTGAGTGCATCTCTGCTGGATCGCATAGGAAGCGTGATTCGCTCCAACAAAAATCTGAGTTACTGACCCAGCTGCGTTCAGCCGAGGTGCACTTGCTTCAAGCCCCCACAACTGCCCGTTTAAAGGAGGTGATAAATATCCGTAACAAAATTAAGTCCTTAGACATGAATAAAATCTCCAAGGCCATTCTATGATCGAGGCAAAAATTTTACGAGTATGCTGACAAACCTCACAGAATGTTAGTGAACAAGCTGAAGCCACGCCCAAGTTTCTCTATCCCTGATCATTTAACACAACTGGATGGAACTCCCACCTACTGTCCCCAATCCATGTCTAGGGTCTTTGGAGATTTTTACAACAAATTATATAACTGTTTAAACTCTGACCCACATACCCAATTCACACAAGAGAAATTTGATTCATTTATCTCATCTTTGAAGCTCCCACAAATATCACCAGACCAGTGCTCCTCATTAAATGCTCCCATTACCACCGAAGAATTAACCGAAGTGACTAAACTGCTCCCCTTACATAAATCCCCAGGCCCAGATGGACTCTCCTACTCTTACTACAAAACCTTCCTTCCTATCCTATCTCCACATATGCTAAATTTGTATGCCTCCTTACTAAAAGGTACAATACCCCACCCCCAATTTCTTCATGCCCATATCATAGTCATACCAAAACCAGATAAAGATCCTGCTGTCCCTGACAACTATCGTCCTATAGCCCTACTAAATTCCGACTATAAAATTTTCACCAAAATCTTGGCAAACAGACTCTCAAAAATTTTACCATTTTTGATAAATAGAGATCAGGTAGGATTTGTCCCCCTGAGACACGCAGGGGACAATACCAGACGCACCATAGATCTTGTCGATTTACTAACTAGAACTAAAACCCCGGCAGTAATACTTAGCTTAGATGCACAGAAAGCATTTGACCGCCTTAGTTGGCCTTTCATGTTTGCGATCCTGTCCAAATATGGCTTCTCAGGTCCCTTTATACAGGCCCTTAGATCCCTATACTCATACCCTACCTCCCAAGTACAACTTGCATCCTACTTATCTCCCACATTCCCCCTCAGCAACGGTACTAGACAAGGGTGCCCTTTGTCACCCCTACTTTTTATACTTAGTTTAGAACCCCTAGCCACAACAATCCGCGAAAGTCCCTCCATTACAGGAGTACGCTTACGTCAGTCAGAATATAAATTATCCCTTTTTGCAGATGATATCCTTCTAACACTTACTCAACCACACACGTCCCTACCCTCGTTACATAAAATCCTAAACACTTTCAGTGAAATCTCTGGGTTTAAAATTAACACCACCAAAACAGAAGCTCTCCCCATAAATATCATACCAACTAATTTGAACACCCTTAAACAGAAATACAACTATCACTGGAGCTCCACATCCTTAAAATACTTAGGTGTCCGGATTACAGCATCATACTCCTCATTATATCAGGCGAATTTCCCCCCCCTATTCCAAGAAATTAACCGCCTACTGAATCACTGGACCACTTTGCCCATCTCTCTCCTGGGACGTATAAATATTCTAAAAATGTCTATCCTTCCTAAACTATTGTACTTATTTGGGACACTCCCAGTGGCAATACCAATGTCTCAGTTGAAAACGCTTCAAAGAAGAAGCCTCCGTTTTATATGGAACAACGTCTCACATAGGGTGGCGGGCTCAGTGGTCATGGCACGCAAGCTTAAAGGGGGCCTAGGTGCCCCTGACTTCATCAAATATTACTATGCTTCTCACCTAAGGGTTCTTACCTCGTGGACCAACAGAACTGCCCCAAACAGATGGGCGGACATAGAAATGAGCATAACAGCCCCAGTACATCCGTGCTACATGCTCTGGCCGTCTACGGCCAAATATATGCCCCAGTTGAGAACTCTATGCCTGGCCCCAATGCTCTTTACACTGGCAATATGGAAGAAATGCTCCGCTAAATACTCACTTTCATCCACAAGTTCACCTCTCACTAATATTCTTTTTAACCCAGACATCCCAGACAGTCTGTCCTATGAACGTATGATGCCCTGGACTAAGGCCGGGATTTTTCAACTACGACAGCTAGTCAATCCAGCCACAAGACACTTACTATCCTTTGAGGACCTTAACAAACAACACCAATTACCCAAAACAATATTTTATTCATACCTCCAAATCAAACACTTCTTTTCTACCAAAAACCCCACACTATCTTTAGATAAACCTACCCAATTCGAAATGCTTTGTGCTACAGGCCCTCATGAACCCCAACTGATATCCACCATTTATAGAATACTCCATGAGGCCAACCCCCTAAAAGTAGATACGCATTATTATAAGAAAAAATGGTCACAGATTCTCCAACATGACATATCTCTCCTAGACTGGGACAAGATTTGGATCTCCATCTCCAAGAGCTCCAGATGTATTTCCCACAAAGAAATAGGTTACAAAGTACTTATGTTTTGGTATAAAACTCCAGAAAGACTACATGCGGCGGATCCGTCCATATCCCAAATATGCTGGAGATGTAATAAGAAAGTGGGTTCCCATTTTCATATCTTTTGGGAATGCTCTTTGGTTACACAACTTTGGGAGCAGATCCAAAAGTTATTAGAGAAACTGGTGGGAATCCTCGTTCCCCTGGATCCCATATATTATCTACTTGGTCTTCCCTATCAAGGTCTTCACAAAACAAAACAGAAACTGATGTCATACGTATTACTAGCAGCTAAAAAAACTATCCCCAAACTTTGGCTATCCACTTCCCCTCCCACCCTATCACATACTCTAACCATCTTAATGGATATACGTAGAATGGAACACCTAACTGCCATTGTTGAAGGTTCCATACAGAAATTTTCTCTCATCTGGCAACCTTGGGACGACTATGATGACAATAGTAGGACAAATGAAACAGGCTGAAATGATAGATGTCTATGGTAATAAACATTTCATATCTCTTGGGCTAACACACACTTTACCCCTCTGTTTGTGCAAATTCTCCTCAACAAGATTTCCTTTTCCTATAGGACAAGTAATGTAATCACAGTAGAATCGCCTAATTAATAACCAAAGGTTCTTATCACTTGTTACTCCCAACCTTATAGTTGTAGTGTAAGATATCCTACGGTTCCTGATAAGGTCATGCACTCTCGATAGACAGTATTGAAGCCTTATGTTTTCCTTTTTATTCTGAATGTGACAACGATGTTATTATAAATGTCATGAAAAATGTTAAATAAACAATTTAAAAAAAAAAAAAGCTTCTAACCAGATGGTATGTAAAATAAGTATTAGGTAGTTATCGATTCCCTCCATTTATTCCATATACAGTTGTGATACAAAAAACAAAGTCACTTCCAGCGCTAATAGATCTTCCAAGGTGTGGAGTAAAAGATATCAAATAAAATGGTGGTGTAAAAGGTATATAATGGTATCCAAAACTGGGTGGATGCTGCCTTCCTCAGATGGGGTAATCCGAAAAGGAAGTACAAGAAAAACAGAAATGGAAGGCGCGCACACCGAATATACACCCATATACAGTTGTGCTCATAAGTTTACATACCCTGGCAGAATTTATGATTTCATGGCCATTTTTCAGAGAATATGAATGATGACACAAAAAACATTTTTTTTTCACTCATGGGTTAGTGTTTGGCTGAAGCCATTTATTATCAATCAACTGTGTTTACTCTTTTTAAATCATAACGACAACAGAAACTACATCAATGACAGCTTGAAGTCTTTTGTGGTATTTGTGGATGAGGCTCTTTATCTTCTCAGATGGTAAAGCTGCCCATTCCTCTTGGCAAAAAGACTCCAGTTCCTGTAAATTCTTGGGCTGTCTTGCATGAACTGCCCGTTTGTGATCTCCCCAGAGTGGCTCAATGATATTGAGGTCAGGAGACTGAGATGGCCACTCCAGAACCTTCACTTTATTCTGCTTTAGCCGATGACAGGTCAACTTGACCTTATGCTTTGGATCGTTGTCATTTTGGAATGTCCAAGTATGTCCCATGCGCAGATTCCTGGCTGATGAATGCAAATGTTCCTCCAGTATTTTTTGATACTGCATTCATCTTGCCATCAATTTTGACCAAATTTCCTGTGCCTTTGTAGCTCACACATCCCCAATACATCAGTGGTCCACCTCCGTGTTTCACAGTAGGAATGGTGTACCTTTCATCATAGGCCTTGTTGACTCTCCAAATGTAGCGTTTATGGTTGTGGCCTAAAAGCTAAATTTTGGTCTCATCACTCCAAATGATTTTGGGCCAGAAGGTTTGAGGCTTGTCTCTGGGCTGTTTGGCGTATTGTAAGCGGGAAACTTTGTGGCATTTGCGTAGTAATGGCTTTCTTCTGGCGACCTTGCCATACAGCCCATCTTTCTTCAAGTGCCTCCTTATTGTGCATCTTGAAACAGCCACCCAACATGTTTTTAGAGACTCCTGTATTTCACCTGAAGTTATTTGTGGATTTTTCTTTGCATCCTGAACAATTTTCCTGGCAGTTGTGGCTGAAATTTTAGTTGGTCTACCTGAACGTGGTTTGGTTTAAACGGAACCCCTCATTTTCAACTTCTTGATTAGAGTTTTAACACTGCTGATTTCCTGTTTTATACAGTTCAACTACCTTTTCACGCAGATCCTATGACAATTCTTTTGCTTTCCCCATGACTCAGAATCCAGAAACGTCAGTGCAGCATTGGATGAAAGATGCAAGGGTCTGTCAGGAGTCCAGAAACTCGTTGACCTTTTATACACACACACTAATTGCAAGCAAACAGATCACAGGTGAGGATGGTTACCTTTAATAGCCACTCAAACCCCTTTGTGTCAACTTGTGTGCATGTTATCAAGCCAAAATCACCAGGGTATGTAAACTTTTGATCAGGGTCATTTGAGTAGTTTCTGTTGCCATTATGATTTAAAAAGAGTAAACACAGTTGATTGATAATAAATGGCTTCAGCCAAACACTAACCATGAGTGAAAGTAAAGTTTGTGTTATTCTGTCGGAAACTATGAACCAGACTGAGACAGAAGTACAGTTAAATTTCACTAGTTTAATAATAATAAAAAAAGGTAAACAGAGTAAACATAGTCAAAACGTAGCCAGAGTTCAGGAACCGGAACGGATAGTCAGACAAGCCAAAACGCCAAGGAGCCAGATATGAGTAGTAGAACAGCAAGCAGGATCTGGAGCCAGAAGGAATGTCAGCCAAGCAAGTCTTTAACAGGAACACAGGAGAGCATCTCTAGAGATGTGACCAAGGTGAAGGCAGAGATCATCTGGGCTGGACGGTTCAAGTAAGCAGGACTGACGAGCAGGATATCATCAACAGGTGAGTCACTGTGGAGAGATAGGAGCTGGCAATTAGCCGAAAGCTGAGCGGCCAGCTCAGAGGAAGGGCTGAGAGCAGCCCTGACACATTCATATTCTCTGAAAAATGGCCAAGAAAACATAAATTCTGCCAGGGTATGTAAACTTATGAGCACAACTGTATATGTATTAACTTGTCTATTCCTATAGTTAGCTAGTCTGGCAAAGCTCTGATAATGTTAACATTGATGGTACAATAATAAGGTTAGCTATTAAAAATAAATACACTGCTTATAAAAACAAGGGTCTTATTTATTTCCCAATAAAATAGGAATGCTAATATAAAAACACTAAAGGAAATATTACAGAGCATATAAAACAAAAGAACATCAATGATACGTTACGCAAGGTCGTCCTTGAGATGCTGTCTCGTCAGCTGGGCTCGCTGGCATGAGAGCCATGAGGCATGAGAGAGATTTTCCAGTCAAAGAGCACTTTTAAACTGCATTCATACCCCCCTATACACAACACCCATCTAGACTTCTATCCAATGGAAAAGAGATAAGAAGCAGTCCTTCTAAATATCTGTCCATTCTTCAGGAAGCCCGCTGTAGTGTCCACTAGGGGCAGCGTTTGTCCATGAATCACCCCTATCCGACCCTGGTCAAAAACTTGTGCAAAGAGACCTTACCGTCAATTCGTCCCTCAGCCTGCATAGATAAATGTGAGACCTTCTTATATAAATGTTGAGTCCAACAACACATAACTTGAAACAATGACAAAATCACAAAATTCCAACCCTGTGCCTGGATTTCAGAGACCATGCCCAGGGTATATCATGCACCTCTATCTACTGTTAGGTTCAAGGAACACCCTATTTCAATGACTAACGTTACATTAGTATCCTTTAGGACAAATAATAATAAACTCATCTATGTCCCAAATAATACCCAGGTGCTTCCTTCCCAGCAATGATCTCTTCATCCAGAACACAGAGTGAAACATGTTGTCAACATTTCTCGTTCACCAGGTGTATTGACCTGGCATACAAAGGACATCATGGTCATGCCTCCAACAGAGGCAAATATCAACCTGTCTCCAGCTGCCATCCTCTCTGATCACACGTGGGTAATTTAGGCTCAGATGCACCAAGCTAGAATCCCCAGTCAGTAAGCCCATTGATACCACCGAATATACAGACCAAGTCTGCACTTCTGTATATGGGATCAATGAGGAAGCATAATACCTTTCATAATCCAAACTAGCACAGCCCATCCAGGCATTCGACCACCACTTTGGATTCGTGTAAGCGATGCCTTTGGGTAAAATCTTACTGAGCTGTGATGCCAACGCATAAGGCCAGTGCTCCTCATACAGAGACTGTACAATCAGCTTGATGTTGGTTGACAATTCCGCCTGTCCCTGCGTGCATACCAGAGCCCATGACATATTTCTGCCCTGTACCACTACACTCTCTACCAACCTCTCAAAATGGTGGATAAATCCTCGAGCCACTTTAACCTGGGTATTTATGTTACTTTGTTGAATGTTATCAAGGATGTCATTAATCTCTCATTCTGTGTCCGCACATCTCTGGGAGTAAGCCACTGGTGCAATGACAGCACTTGATTCAGTGTATATTCAGCACATATAGGGTAATATGTTTTTTTATGAACCACTGTGAGACGCTGAAGTGCCATGTGGTGGCGGCATACTGTACTCTGGTAGCCAGCATTGGTTCCCCTCTCTCTAACGGGACATGCTTCTGTGTGTAGTCACTGGTATTACCTGTGCAAGGTTCCAACCTCTCAGATGAGACATCAACTAGGCGTATCTCCCCCATGTCCAGCTCTGGTGTCCCACATGTCCAGTAACTGAGAACCTCTCTGTAGGACTGCTAAGATTGAGACCCCAGCCCCACAGGGAAATTTTCCCCCTATTGATGTGTCACCTGGCACCTTCTAGCCTGGCCAACAGACACCTTAGTATGCATAAGCGCCAGCCTCCTGTGTACCTGCACCATATTAATTCAGTTATGTCAATACATGTCACACATTAAAAACATTTCCTTCTTTCAATTTCTCCCCCCCCCAAAAAAAACTATTTCATTTCTTGTTCTGAAGGATTGGATAGGTTATATTCCTTCTCTAGCCTCCAACCCATTGCACATTCTTAGTACGTTTGCATTCATAAATGTCAAGCAAAATGTTCCACAAGTCTTGTTGATGGGCATAGTCTTTCAGATTCAGCATTAGCACTAAATTGTCCATAAGAAAAAGAAACCTTATATTGCAGGTATTAATCTGAATTTTTTCATTTATCCCTTCTCCCCTGAATGTTTGCCAGAACAAATTTGCGGTGTGGTATGGCACAGACAAACTTCCAACCAGATGAATATCTTTCATCCATGTTCCAGAGACCTCTCCAAATTCTCGCTCCACCAGGACTCTGGAAGTGAAAAACAAGAGCAGAATCCAATTCTTATCCACAATATCTACACGCTTGCTATGTTTACTTATAGTTCCCTTCTTGGAACCCAGGAACTTAGTATTCCTGGCTTCTGGAACTCTGAACAAATGATCAAAACAACCATGGTTTTCTTAGGAAGAACCCACTCTAAAATGGATCCCCATGGTAAGGCCAAAAATAAAAATTAACGTGAATGTTGTTTCTCAAAATTCTTATTTTTAAACGCCCAAAAAAGACCCAATATATTTATCTGTACCTTAAGACTTATGCACTAACTCCCTTCCAGGTGGACAAAATCTAAATTTTTTTTTACACCTAAATGGAAAAAAACAAACAAACAAAAAACTAGAATAACTCCAGTGGCTAAAAATGGCTTTCATCAACTCTTGTCTTAAACAAAATGTATTCAGCTGCTAATTGAGGGCATAGCCAATTACCATGTATTCAGCACTAAACCTAACAATTTGGAATTTTTCTGTCTGAACAAAACAAAAAAAAAATAACTGACTAAAGAAATAAAAAAAAAAAAAAAATATATATATATATATATATATATATATATATATATATATATATATATATATATATATATATATATATATATATATATATATATATATATATATATACATATACATATATATATATACACACGAGAAAAAAAAAGAAATAGATTTAAAAATAATAATAATAGTAAAAAATAAAAAAATAAAAAGCCAGAATACTTCAAGGTCCTCAAATATTCCAAAAATTAAGGCCAAATCTCTGAAGCTTGCATCTAATTCTTATTCCATAGCAAAGAAACATTAACCAGAAAATTCTTGCCATCCATGCGACTCATTAAAGGCTGCTAATATTGTTTCCCCCAGTGCTACATTACTTTAAGTGAACACGTGGCTACCTCCATTTTGAGTTTATGCAGCTGTTCTACATAGTGATGCCTTTCCTGCCTTAATTGATTATTTTCAGTTTGTACTCTCAGCATTTGGGTTTTAAAAGGGACACAGGTTTGATTACTATGGCCTCTATGCCTTGGATTGCTGCCCCATTTCCCAGAACAAACTTCATAATGCCTTGGTGTAGTTTTAGGGTAGTGTGATTTCCTTTGCATATGATTATTAGCCACTAAATACCTTGCGATGTGACCCCCCTTTTTACAAACAAAGCATTTGAGAGCTGGTTTCCCTGCATAGGCCCTTCTCTGAGCATATGGCGAAGGGAGGCCCACATTGCTGCATAACATTACTATGGTTGGAATCAACAGACTTTACACTTTCATTGTCTGAGGAGTCAATAGCAATGGACTTATCAGAAGTCTCCACTGTCACCGTTTTATAACTCTTAAAAAGATCAGGCGCGTTTTCCTGAATCAATTTCAACCGCAGTTATCGCACTTTTATTTAAGTACTCCTCCTTCATATTACCAACACTGATTCCAACCAAAGCAACATCCCTTGCATCAACAAGAGAATCAGGTTTACCCAATTTTTGTTCTAGAGCCTCTGAGCTGAGCACTGAGGCTGCTCATCTTTTGAGCATAACTCGGTTATGGTAGACTGGGATTCATGTAATTCCCTCCTAAGCAGTATTATAATACGCTCATTCTCAACCTCTCTTTGATTCAAAGAGGCAATACACTGTTGCCTCAACATACATGTTTCCTCCAATTAATCCATTTTCTGTTCCAATACACATTTCTCAGTCACCAATTGTTCGATGCGATCACAAACATTTGCATCTGCCTTTGCAACCATTGCTACTATATTCTTACTTACACTTCCTATCTGATCTATTAACTGCTTTCTCTCAGCATACCATTGCACTTTTTGTTGCAATGTCTTTCGTTCTTAATAGCATGCATACCACATTCACCATTCTAGCCTTCTTGCACTTCTTCGATGATGGTTTATGTTTTATATCATCATACTGAACATCACATTGTTTCCATAAATCATTCAATTGGTTGGTCAAAGCATTCTCTGCCAAAGTGTGGAAATTAACACAGACATATCTCCTAAGAAAACCTTCAATGACCTCTATTGATATATTAATTAAGACCACACTAAAGCTCGTCTCACCAGTTCTTATCCCAGACACACACACAGAGACACAGCTGTTCAAAAGCTAACATGAACTTGTAGTCCTTCAAGAAGAATGACACCTATTAATTCAGTGCCTTACTATCTCCTTATTAACACTAATTTTAGCATTCTTATCTCAGATGGTAGGCCAGATTAATTTTCTATTAGAGCAAAATGCAATTTCACAAATTTTCACGTGGATACAAAAAATATAAAATATAATCTATATTTCTCCCACTTGCTCCTTAAAGATGTATAGTTTATCCTATAAATCTGCAGGGTACATCAGTTAACCAAGGGTGATCAGCCCCTCACTCGACGGCACACTTGACCAGCTATACAGGCCTAAAACAATTTGCATTAACAATACAACAAACTTTAATACATACACATATACCAGCCAAAATTCTCACCAGATATGTGTGTCCGCTTACTGATGGAATATTTCACAGAACTTTCAGGACCATTAAAGCAGGGCTTCAGAATTCACGAACCAGTGCAAATCTTGTCCACAGTAGTAGTAGGCTTTCAATTTTGGATCTCGTAGAGGAATTCTCAGCTTACAGGAACTCAAGACAAAAATACATGAGGCTTTGGGTTCTGTGCAGAAATACATTCCACACTCCTTCTGGGTGCCAAATGAAATAGATATTGGGTGGTCATGTATTCACTCTATTTATTCCGTATATATATATATATATATATATATATATATATATATATATATATATATATATATATATATATATAAATTTGCTCTAATATTCCTATGATTAGCTAGTCTGGCAAAGCTCTGGTATAGTTGCTGGTGATAGTATAATACTAAGGTTCGCTAATAAAAATAAACACACTGCTTATAAAAACAAGGGTCTTATTTATTTCCCATTAAAATAGCAATGGAAAAGAGATAAGAGGCAATCCTTCTAAATATATGTCCATCCTCTAGGAAGCCTGCTGTAGTGTCCACTAGGGGCAGCGTTTGTCCATGAATCACCACTATCCGACCCGGGTCAAATCTTCATGGACATTTGTCTTTGATCTTCTGTAACTCAACCCAGGTCAGAAACCATGAACCAGACTGAGACAGAAGTACAGTAAAATCACACTTGTTTATTGATAAAAATAAAAAGGTAAATAGAGTAAGTGTAGTCAAAGCATAGCCAGAGTACAGTAACCAGATCGGGTAGTCAGCCAAGCCAGAGTTCAGTAACCACATCGGGTAATCAGCAAGGCCAGAAGTCAGGGATCCAAGTAGAGAAACAGCAAGCAGGATAAGGAGCCAGAAGGGATGTCAGCAAACCCAGTCTTTAAACAGGAACGCAGGAGATGGTTTGTGATGTGACCAAGGCGAAGGCAGGAATGAAGTGAGTTGGAGATCTTTAAGTAGGCGGGACTGATAAGCAGATCCACAACAGCTGGTTAACTGTGGAGAGAGATGAGAGCTGGCAATTAACCGACAGCTGAGCAGCCAGCTCAGAGAAGGAAGGGCTGAGCCAGCCCTGACAACCCACCAGTTATCTTGGCAGCAGTGGCTTTCTTTGAAGCTTTGTTTGCAGACCTGGTAATCAAGCACTTCCATCTTTATTATACCAGGTGGTCTGGAGCCAAGCTCTACTCCCCTGCCAGGTGGCATGAATCAACACCCTGCTGGGTCAACTTGCAACTGCCAATTAGGTCACCTGGCTGTATCAACCAGGAAGTAAAACTCTAGAGATAGGATATTAAACCATGTTGCCTTCCAACAGTATGTGATGCCATTTATCAGTTTTGACTGGTCTAACTCAGTGATGGTGAACCTTGGCACCCCAGATGTTTTGGAACTACACTTCCCATGATGCTCATGCACTCTGCAGTGTAGTTGAGCATCATGGGAAATGTAGATCCAAAACATCTGGGATACCAAGGTTTGCCATCACTGGTCAAACTAATCTTCCACTGCTGATGGTGCTACAGTCTGATCTCAGATTCATATTCTCCCACATGAAAATACACTCCTGCCAGAGATGAGTCATCTTCCTCTGTGAAAAAGATTCCAAATCACCCAAAGTAAGTCCAGTCATAGATGGATTGAAATTTGTCTAGTTCAGTAGGAACTTGATGAATTTGCGATCAGTCTGTAGCTCTCCCTGTTTCACAGAAGTCCGTCATCAATTCAACTTCTTTTGAACAAATTGGAAAACCTCCAAAATGCAGTCGCTGATCAATGTATTTTGACAGCAAAGGGAGTCGCTGTAATAATACAATGTTCAGGCGGAGGGATTACTCTATCCACCTCACTTGTGTGGATGGATGGAGGAGCCTGGTGCTTTTTATGTTCACAATTTTACCATGGCTCTGTTTTTATTTTTACCTGTTCCTGCCAGTCATACACATATATGCAGTCGATAGGTGGGTGGGTTTTAATGCCAAGTTACCACATATATGCGTTCATAGACAACAGTTTTCTGTGCTGAGAGCACACTTACTGCAAACTCGCAGCACAGTAACAGGAGGGGGTTGAAAAGTCTTACCTTTTTTTTCAGGCTTATTTTTTGTCCTGTGCACGCTCCCTATCTTCCACCCGCACAATCTCTTGTGGAGTCCCGCAGGGTTCACCCTTATCACCAGTCCTATTCAACATCTACATCCGCAGACTCCTCAAAATCATCAGAAAATCGGACCTCTCCTTCCACTCATATGCTGATGACACCCAACTGTACCTTCGCATCACCGGACAAAAAGACCACCATCAACAACTAGAAAAATGCCTCACTATGATAGATGACTGGATGACCATTAGCTCCCTCAAACTCAACGGTTCAAAAACAGAACTTCTTCTACACGCTAACCAAAATGCCAAAAAACAAGACTTTGTGGACACCTCCCACCATCTTAGGACAGACCATCTCTCCGAGCACCAAAGTAAAAGCGTCTCTGAGTTATCTTTGACTCAGAAATGACAATGGATGCACAAATAGGATCGGTAGTCAGTGGATCCCACCATCTCCTCCGCCTGTTACGTAGACTTATCCCCTTCATCCCAGAGGAGGACAAAGCAGCAGTAGTTGGAACAATCATCAATTCCCGACTCGATTACGCTAACTCGCTCTAGATAGGATTACCCCAATATCAGCTTGCGCTCTTACAACTCATCCAAAATACGGCGGCAAGACTGTTAACAGGAAAAAAAACCTGGGAGTCAATCTCCCCATCCCTGAGGAGCCTACACTGGCTAACCGTAAAGAATCGGATCACATTCAAGACCCTCTGCCCCACCCACAAATGCATACAAGGAAACGCGCCTCAATACCTTAGAGAGAAAATAAAACACTACACACCCAATTGCAATCTTTGATCATCTAACCAAAACCTCCTTCTCATTCCCAAATACCGCTACAAAGCAAAGGGAGAACGAAGGTTCGCAGTCCAAGGACCTCGACTATGGAACGCACTTCCGCCCCACATCCGCATGAAAGAAAACCATCTGGCTTTCAGGAAAAAAACAAGACCTTCCTCTTCTAGAAGCTGACAACACCAACGCATTAGCGCCTTGAGGCGATTCAGTTCGCATTTGCTGCGCTCTATACATTTTTTCATTGATTCATTCATTCACTGGTGCACCACACAGCTACTAGAGTAGAGCAAGCAGTGCTGTTATTTCAGGTCACATGCTCCCTTTTATGAGTACTACAATTCCCATAGAGCTAAATGTGTCTGCCTGTAGATGTGTAGTCTATCTTGGGGGGCGAGCAGGAAACATAGCAACCCTAGAACAGGAAGCTTTCCTTCCTCATCAGGAACCTTTCCCTGCCACTAGTTCTGTCCCTGACAGGCTACCTGTCCCTATTCTACCCACTCGCAAATGCGTGCCAAGCCTGGGAGGCAGGGCCTTCAATAGGCTCTGCCTCACCCAAGATGGCTGCTAGAGTCACATGGGGAGGCAGTATCCAATCAGATTTCCCAGTGACCCAGAAAACCATAAAGGAACCATATTCCTCTTGACTTCCTCTCCAACTGCAATGCCGCCGCTGATAAGCGCCAACTACAGTGGAAAAAGTAGACTGCACCTGCCTACACACCCCCCCCCCCTTCTTTAACAGATGTTCGGCATCGCAGCAACATGGAAACAACAATAACAGTGATAAAAGCATGATCAAAGGAAAGTTAAGATGGAACAGTAAAAGATTTCAAACAACATAGTCGGAATATCTTGCACGGAGCTGCCCATGGTTAGATCGGAAAGGGCACCAGCTCTCTTAAATCTCTGTAGAGTCACTTGCCAAACATTAATCTGCAGTTGGTGACTCAAGTGGCAAGTAGCAAGGGACCAGACGTGATAACAGTACAGACTGGGGTACTGGATGGGGTAGATGAGTTGTCAGTCTCTGATTTAGGAAAGGTCAGAGACACAAGTACGAGGGGCATCAGGAAACAGTTGGATAGGGGAAAGATCCACACTGTCAAATGCCTCTTGTCGTCGGCAGGTTTTCTGGAGCAGTCTCCACCTAGCACGCAAGGTCTCAGCATGTTTCAATGTAGCTACTTCTTTATGGGGTCAGGCCCCTCCGAGACAAGATCATAGACATGGGTAGGTGGATAAGGCTGCTGAACCACCTGGTTGGTCGGTGCGCTCCCACTTGGGCATCAGCTTGCTTCCTCTGGTGTGTTTGGTATTCTTTACCAACACCCGGTCCAGATGTTTAACGTGTTCTTCAAATGTTTTAGAGAAGATTATGATAAATTAACACAGTCTCAAAGTTGAAGTCTCTAAGCTATCTTTCCATTAGGTGCTGGAAAGTGCTGGGGCCATTACCGAGGCTTGCCAGGGCATGCGATTAAACTCGAACAGTCCAAAGGGCGTGATGAAGGCAGTCCTCTCTCAGTCCTGGTCCCACACTGGGACTTGCCATTAGCCCCTGGACAGATCCAAGGTGGAGAAGAACTTGGCTTGCCTGAGAGCCATTAAGGATTCCTTGACCTGAGGAAGTGGGTAGGCATTCCAGTGGGTGCATGCATTAAGTTTACGATAGGCCACACAGAACTGTAGACTACCATCCATCATTCTACTCTGAGGCATGTTGCAGGGTTAGTCCTTGACCTCATGGCACAATGCTAGGGGAATGTAAAATACCAGGTGGTGCATCCCCTGTGTGTATGGCGTGGTCAATGGCTTCAGGGGAACCCATAATCCTCTGGACTGGTGAAAAACACCAGCAGAGGTTTTTACAGCAGGTGGTAAAGCAATCTTTGTTGGGGTAGAGAAAAGTCCCTAAAGGGGATATCCAGCTGCTGCAGTAGGGACCTGTATTGGGTCTAATCCCAGGAGGCCATAGCTGCCTGCAGAGGGGCACAGTCCCTTCCGCCCCTGGTTGGGCCTCAGAGATATAGTGACGAGGCACTGTGTAAAGATCAGCCAAGATGGAGTGTCTGGGCAGCGACATGGGCATTGTTCCGAGTTGCACCAAAACTGTTCCCCGATGGACTTTGAATAGGGTATGGCCCACCAGCCACTCCCCTGATGTCACTGGATGCTTGCAGGGTTGTACAATAACGGTGACCCCTGTAATTTCTCGTGGGCCCCAACAGGGAGTGATCAGACCACCTCTTGCAGGGCTACCAGGAGTAAATTTTGCTTGGGGGGGGTTACAAACCACTCCTACTCATTCTGGTTGCTTTTGGTTACACTATGCTGAGCCTCATAGACCTGGAGCACTTGGAGCAGCTGAATATCCCCTTTTAAGGACTTATCTCTACCCCAACATAGAATGAAAAAAAAGAAGCAACAACTTTGCCTATAGTTCTACTTTAAGCTAAAAAAAAAAAAAAAAAAAAAAAAAAGCATAGGGTGCCTGACACTACCCAGTTGCAGTGCTCAGGGCATCAATACCTTGGCTTATGCCCCTAGACCTCCTCTGCAATGGGACAAGCTATCACCCCTTTTATTTCAGGATACTATGATAAAGCCATTCCAGTAATACTCAAAATTTCACCTAGTCTTTTGGTTGAGAAGTACAACCCTAAAAAATTATATAGTCAGTGGCAAGCATAAGTAGTAAGCAGCTGCAACGAGCATTCTCCACTTTTCATATAAAAGGGTTCTGCATATTGCAAGACAATCCGTAACATAAATAGCCATCAAAGGGAAGGCAGAAGGGAATTTATTGGGGCTAATGGCAGCCTTTATATTGGAAATAAAACACCAATACAGCCCGTTATTTAGACTGGAACAGTAATTCAACATTGATATTATCCGATCATTCCCATCAACATGACCTGCATTTGCCAACTACAGTAATCTTATCAATCATGTATGCTATATAAAAATGAGAAAGTATTCATTATAATTCAAGGGCATATTTTCACATGCACACAATCTCTTGCCTTCTAGCAAGATTACATTTCTTCATCTACATTTCATCTCACTTAGATTCTTGCTTTACATTATATTTGTATTTTAGTGCATCATTAGTTATATATTGAACAAAAAGGAACCAAAGCAAACAAGGTAGGTCTAACAGTGTAGCATGCTGTAAAATCAACTGTTTGCTGTTTCTGCCTGTTGGCAGCCCCTGGGTTCCTGGAACCTCGCAAATGTGCTTCTGAAAGAATGGTCAAACTATCCCATACAAAAAGGAGGGGGAGTGGTGCGCTTATTCAATATAGTGTGCCGTTAACATAAAACCCAAAAATAGAATAGACTAAACTAAAAAAAAAATGCAAAAAAAGTCCAAGTAAAACCCAATGCTAGGAATCAATATATATATATAGCTGTCTCATAGATGGTAGCTTGATAGAGGGAAAATAAAGCATCAATCCATCATCAATTGTAAAATTTATAGATTGGCCGCTCACCTCCAACATTGACCAAAAGGTCAAACAAGGCTCATCAGATAGTGAATGGTAAATCCTGCTGGTGGATCTGTGGAGACGTTCGAGTCCCAAGTGAAGACGAAATGCTGCATGGAAGCTTAGCTCCAACACATCCTGCGCTCACCACTGGGTAGTTCCATATATAGATAAAAAGGTTTGCGCCGAAACAAAAATACTTCTTGTATGGATGGCACTCAAAGAAAACAAAAAACAAACACAGTGCATTATTGCCAGATAAAGTAAGACTTGCTTAATAAAAAAAGCTGCTTACATCAGGTACGAGCAAAATCCACAGTATAAAATGGGAGTAGTGACACTCGCCTCCTCACCCGCTTCTGCAATAGGCACCAGAAGTGAAGTCACAAAGCTCCACCCGATGTATTGGGTCACTGGTCAAGTGACTTCCTCTGGAATATATGTATCCCTGAGGAAGTCACATGACCAGTGACGCAACGCAGGGAAGCAGGGAACTCTGTTTTTTTCCACCACCATTGAGGATTGAACTCAACGGAAGGACTTGTGTGCTCTGCCTGCTGTTTCAGTGCATTAACAAGTGCCATTGTCTATATCAACCAGCAAGGACTGTCGCTATTTATTGTTCCTGCTTACCCAGTTGCCCCAAACGGTGCTGGGATGGACACATGTACCAATCCTGCAGTTTAGGAACTGTTCACTATGTGCTGTCACCCATGGCAACCACACTGGGTAACCGCGTCCATTGATTACAAATACGTCCAGTGTTCTGCTATTACTGGATGTCTCATAGTGGATTACAAATCTGTCTAGCGTAATGCTGGACATCTTGAACTGTTGCTCCAAACTCCTGCTAAAGACAGTAAAGTAAGCCTGAGAATGTCTGTTGTTGCCCGGGGTGATCAGAAGCAGCCTGCGGGCGGGACTGTGCTAAAATGATTCCCTTTAGTAGGACATTGGCTGTAAACTTTATTGTTGCTACCAGCAACCCCTGGGAAAGTCAGCTATCATCTGCCTTCAGTTGCTCGGGCACAGTCGGTGCCAAGCGACATGCCTGGCCAAGTCCTGCTAGAGCTGGCGTGCCTGCAAACTTCAGTGTATTTAACAAGGGGTTACAGCAGCGTGCCAAAGAGGGTGTCTAAGTATCAGTGCCACTGGCGCCAGCCCGTCTGGAAGCGAGGGGCGGTGCCACACTCTGGAAGAGACCCAGTATTCCCTGCTAGCCGTGGACATGAGGCAGAGGAGTAAGATGGAGGAAGGTGGTCGGCTGCTATCCACCCTGCAGTGGTTGCCTGACACACAGGGAAGGACACTAGTAGATACCGTAGTCTGTTTGGAGCTTCGCAGAGGACTCGCCCTCGGGGTGATCGATGGAGCGGAGCGACTGTGCCTGCTCTGCCTAGAATGCCAGGTTCTGACTGTGGTGGTCACTGCTTGGGCCCGGTCCGGCCATTGTGGGGAACCACTTACCAGACTTCAGCCCATCCAGCAAGAGACGATATACTACACCATTGACCTGTTTTAAGGACTTTGTAGTCCGCAGCCACAGAGGTACCGGAGGGCCAGGGAGGGCCCAGAATAACCCCTAAAATGCGGAGTAGAGTTGTGGCCTGGTGACTCCTCCATGAATTCAGAGGACATAAGTGGAGGAGAGACTGCTGTGACCTGTGGCCTGGCAACTGTAAAAACTGCTATGCAGGAGCCAGATGACATCCCTAAAGAGCCGGCCATGTCCCTTGCTATACCCGTCCGGAAGGAGCCATTACCAAAGGGAGGTGTGCTTCCAGGTGAGCTGGATGAGGTAAGCGAGGGCTGGGTCATCGATTGGGGTTCCCCCAGAGTGCGGGCCAAGTTCGAGCCCTTGGAAAGGTTGGCAGAGTGGTCATCTCCTTGTGAGCGTTCTGAAGAGGAGTTGGAGAGCGGGGAGTCCCAATTCCTTGAGGGAGGAGATGGACCAGAGCCCGCAGTGGGATCTGAGCAAGCTGCAGGAACCCTGACAAGTAGCAGGCAGCTCTTTCTGAACAGGCCTTCCACTGACCAGACCAGAGCACCCACCTACCGTCAGTGCTTCGTGAGGGCACCAGATGCCTGCATTCTCCAGGGAATCCTAGAGAACTACAAAGATTCTCCCGGTTTCAACGAGAAGTGCAGAGGAGGGTGGCTCTGGAGTGGGGTCTGGACTTTCCATATGTCCCTCCCCAGATTATAGACGTTGTGGAGAACTCCTGGGAAACCTAATCTGGGATTACTTACACGTCCCCAAGCCGTTGCGGGTGCCAGAGGAGTGAGGCCTGGGCCCGCTTTAAAGACATTCGGGAGGAATGGAAGCTTTGGAGATCGATCTATAGAGACCAAATACTTGTGTCCAGGACAGGTTGGCCCAAGCAGAGTTGCTCAGTCTCCAGGGAGGAAGAAAGAGGAAGTCGGAAGAGGTTGCCTGATTCTTGGTTCTATGCATACGAGGACTGTGAGGAGCCACAGAGTACATAGAACGAGCCGCATAGATTGCTGGGAAGTTTGCAGCATGTGTTCTTCCTTTTCTCCCTGACTTGCAGGAACGGACTAGTCTGCCACCCTGTGCCCGATAGAAGAATTTTCCTGTCGCAAGGACATTTGTATGAGGTTTGTTTAAGTATTTAACTCTTTTAAGTAGCCCGTTTGTCCAGGGATGGGCCTCTCCCACCAGGAACCTTAGAAGAGAACTGTCCATGATGTATATATGTTGTTTTTCCTATTGTTTCTGTTAGCAGGTTATAACCCCCTCCTGACAAAACAAGAAGAAAAAATGTATGTGTCTTTTGTTTATATTTCTTTTGGCAGGTTATAACCCCCTTCCAACAGAAACTGTGTACAGTGTTGAGTGTAGGATGTACTATATTTTTTGTTCTCCCTTAAGTTCCTCTGGGATGGCACAGCTGTCCATACCCTCTGACTGGAGTCAAGATTCTTTGCGGGCAGAGTATCTCTCCCTAGGGGGAAATGCTCTGGCCCATATGTCCATTGTGTGAAGTTTGGTAGCTACAGGGACCTGTCAGGAATGTATATATTGTACAAAAACAAATGTCTCTATTTTTCTACCGATATTTATTTGTACATGTGTTCCCCCATCCAAGGAATTTTCCTTTCCCCCTTCCAATTTATCTTATGGAATGCCCTCTACCTAGGGTAGGTGCTAGATAGAGTTTTTGTACAGCGGGTAAATTTAGGCAGGCCTATTTGTTTTGATCTGTGGGGTTAGAAGTGGCCTAGAGTAGGCTAATGATTCACAGCTAGACTCATCTTTTGGTTACCTCCCCTCTGCTTTTCGAAGGAAGGAGTGTAAGAAAGGTGGAGCTGCCTGGGGTGTTCTAAAGATACCTGACCAATCCCCAACCAGGATTTGCAGGGGGCAGGCCTCCTTAAATACCTAGTCATCCCAGCTGGGGAGTTGTTCTAGTGGATGAACTGAAGATCGAGTATTAGGCTGTTGGGGCCTAGAGGAAGCCTTGGGCTAAAGGGCTCAGCTGAGCAGGAACCCCACACAAGCTAAGGGGTGTCCCGAACAGGAGCAGGAGAGGACAGTGGGGAATACTGCCGGCCAAGTCTCCAGGAGGGATCCATCAGGTGTCAGGTGAGTGACAGGCAGAGTCGGGAGGGCTGGGAGAGGCATGCTGGAGCAGACTGGGAGTGTGCAGTCTGAGATGGATGTAGAGCCAGCGGGAGAGACTGATGTTACTGGCAGTGAAGTCGGGCCTCTGCTGCCAGGAGGGCTGTCAGGGTTTGCAAAGGGCTGACTGGGATCAGTAGTCCACCAAAGAGGGTGACTAGAATTCAAACTTTTGTGGCTACAACAGAGGGCACTTGGTCCCTGCCTGTAATAAGGTGCTTTTGCTGAGGCCTGGCTGAAACCAGAGCTAGGCTTAACCATGTGCTAGCTGCGCCTGAAGAATTGAGCTGGAGGGAGAAGGAGAGATAGTCTGCAGCAAGTGTTGTGCAGGAGGAGAGTATCTACAGTAAATTGTCCCAAACAATACAAGAATCTTTTTCCTGGGCATCTCATGAATTCCTTAACCGCATCGAAGTTCTAATCCTTAAATAAAAATACAAAAACAAAGCTGATGGACTTGTTTATTGTCTTGGAGTGTCTGGAAGTGAATACCGGGCTGGGGAGAGTGACAGGTGGGCCACAATCACTCAGCAGCCCCTACGGTGGTATCGCTACATATATAATACAGTTCAGAGTATATAGTGCAGTCCGTGTAGTATATAAAATACAGTGGAGAGTATACAGTATAGTGCAGTCAGTGTAGTATATATCATACAACAAAAAACAAAGATTGTCAAAGGAGCATCACCCAATTAAATGCTTAAGGGGAGGAATAATTAAACAATTTAATAATTACAATTCCTCTACCCAGTAGCAAATCCCATCACCTATACATATAATTAACGCTAAGGTGTGTTCCTCTGCATCAAAGCAGCATATGAAAAAAGGGGGAGGACAAGAGAGTTCAAAAAGGATTCTTCAAAAAGAAAACTGGTAATAACAAAAATGTATTGACTTTATTAAAGGATTCCACCAAAAAATTTTTCAAGTAAAAAACACCTCCACCACATAAATTAAAAATATGATAATGTTATTAAGACAGTCACTCAACCCTTATGCAAATCATAAACCAGCTAGCAGTGAAATTAATCCCTAAAGGGGATATTCCTCAATCTAAAATTGCTGTCCGCTATTTATTGATCAATGGGGAGTCCCATGGGAAGATTAATCACGCAGTCGTTGGTGACACAGTGATCATGTCTAGATTACAATTAAAGGCAATCCTCAGTGGTGTGGGATGATAGCCACTAATTTGGACTTTTGATTTTTTTTTTCATAGACTTTAATAGGGTTTGCATGTTAGCTAGAACTTTTTGCCTGTTCGAGGTGTTCTGGTGCGAACCGAACCAGGGGGTATTTGACCCATCCCTACTTTCTAATCTGTCTAATACTTTACCTTCTGCAACCTGACCTCTAAGGCTATGATCTTGACGTGGCCACTGGAAGCCTAACCTGGCTCTAGCCTATGCTGGTTATCGAGCCCTAAACAAAAACTAGCTATAGAATCCCAGACCAAATGGGACAGGTTTAACTAGATTAACAGGAGCTGCATGTAGATTCTGTTGCAATAAACAGGCTCGCTTACCAATATAAGGTAAGGTAACTACAACACATACAGTAGCACAGACCTGCTATCTGGCATGGCGCGTGTGAAATAACAAAGGCAGGGTAGAGATACTTTGTCTGTCACAAGTATTTAGATATGCACTCAGCAGCTGCAGGTAAACTCAATATAATATTACCTTAATGGTCTCTTCTCGTTCAGGATTTAGCTGATGTAGCTGAGACTGTCTGTCTCCACTTCCTCCTTTCAGGGTTTCAAAGCCAGCCTACCAGGGACAGGAAGTGCTACACACAATTCATTCTGTGATAAGCAGCTATTACAAATACAGAAAAAAGAGGGCAGCAGATCCCTACACCTGTTAGTAATATGGAAGAAATACCACCCCTGTGAATGTTTCTTCTTCTGTTTTTCGTGGTTTGATCCAGAATTGGGAATCAGGCTTTGCAGCAAACTATTAAAGTACAAACAAAGCCAAGGATAAATCCAAGGAAAAAAACAAGCTTACTTACCGACCAGCCCACAGACATCCAAATCAACCTGTCTAACAATATGCGTTAAAAACAGGGGTTTAGTCTGCATGCATTGGCAAATGCATGCGTAAGCTACAGAGCCTCGCCAAGGCACCCTGGTATCTGTAGTCCCTATCACTAACTAATGAGTGACCCCACAGTGGAGGCACATGCATTCTGATGAATAGGTGGAGGGCAGATGGTTTGAAGGGGAGCCCCACCCCTTCTTAAAGGTGCAGTAGCACACTGAGCACTCAGCATATAGCTCAATATACAAATATTTTCGAGCACTCAAGACAAGATTAGAAAATGCACTATTAAATAGATAGGTGTAAAAATCAATCAATAAGCTAAAAACAAGTAAGAACAAAGCAACTGCAGGGTAATATAAACAATAGTCCATGGCAACAGCATAGCTGTAACTGAAGAATAGTATAATCACTAGTCCATGGGAACAGCCAGTGAATGGCAGTAAACTTGTACAAAAGCGGTAAAAGAAGGGTTAAAAAAAAGCTGAAATGTCTCCAAGAACAGCTAAAATGTCTAATATGTAACCAGCGCTGAGGGCAAGCTTTCCAAGTGAGCGAAGTCAGCTCTCTAGTAAACATGGAAGACAAGAAAAGAGAGAAAAGCGCCTCTGAGTGCAGGTATTTATTTCTGACAACAACAGGTTATCCACACTTACAGCTTAGTAAGGAGAAAACCGGCTACAAACGGGGTACGGCCCCAGTTTGGGTACCAGTGTCCATGGCGTGGATACGGCAGTGATGAGCAGAAGAGATGGCCTCAATCCCCCACAGAACAAAGCAGACCGCTGCGCTGGATGGAAGTCCCGTAATCCAAGACGAGGGCGTGTGACGTCACAGGTGTGAAGAGAACCACAAATCATTATATGTCAGTCGCACTATTCGCCCATTGTGACAACGTTTTGGCAAACATTGCAGATTTATCGAGAAAGGTTGAGATGAACATAGCGTTCCTTGCCACTTTTTGGAGCATCACAATCAATCAACTGCTGGCTTATAGGTGTGGGTCCTAGAGTCGATACCCCGTAACTTGTCTGAAGCTGAACGGTTCTCCAAGTTATGCGAACGCGAGACTTTTTGGATATACACCCTCGATACTCTTGCGCCCAATGGGTTAAATGAAGAATTAGAAGTTAACACCATTATATAACCTTTTAGCCATTATCTCCTTGTTCCCTTCCCAGTATGGATCTGTTTATATGTATTTTTGATATATTTTTATATATACATCTCTATAGAATTACCTGTATTTTATAAGCATATACGGTATGTTTGATGTATGTTGTTTAGTGCATACACATACCGGTATATTAAACATTTTTTACGTTTATTTTTATTTAGCCATTATTCCCAGTATACATAATTGTCATTAAGAGTTCCTATTACCTTTAGTTATTCACCAGCTTAGCTGCAATGTACCCTTAGTTTACTGTTCTAAAATATTTCTAATAGCTAATAATGTCTTATCCCTATCCACCCACTATCCATGTTCAGATAGAAGTCGCTGTCACGTGACATATCATTTTTGGTTCATTTCTGGTTCCCCTCCAGTAATATAATCATTTTTGGTTCCCCTTCAGCAATATAATTGTTATCATATATACATATGTTTTTTCCATGATATATTTATATATAATTTTTATTGTAATCATACTCCCCACAATACTGTTTAATTTTCTTCCCCCCTCTCTTTCACCCCTTTTTTATTTTTATATATATATTTTTTATTATCTTTTGTTTTTTATTATTATTTTTTCATTCTTTAATATTTACCATTAAGTCCGCTCCCCCTTTCCCCCTCCTTCCCTGTCAGCGGTCTTTGTTTTTAATCCTTTTTTTGTTTTTCAACATGTCCTTTTAATACTCTGTTTCAGTTAGTTGTGTTTACTCCATCAGCTGTTAGTGTTTTTTCCTTCTGTGCGGAGCTATATAAAAGGTAGTGTTCTTCCCCATCTGCCCTACACTTGAGTGCGCATGCCCAGTGGGAACTTCGCGCATGCTCAGAAACACGTTGTGGTTCTCTTCACTCCTGTGACGTCACACGCCCTCGTCTTGGATTACGGGACTTCCATCCAGCGCAGCGGTCTGCTTTCTCCTGTGGGGGATCGAGGCCATCTCTTCTGCTCATCACTGCCGTATCCACGCCATGGACGCTGGGACCCAAACTGGAGCCGTACCCCGTTTGTAGCCGGTTTTCTCCTTACTAAGCTGTAAGTGTGGATAACCTGTTGTCAGAAATAAATACCTGCACTAAGAGGCGCTTTTCTCTCTTTTCTTCTCTAGCATATAGCTCAATGGCTGTGAAGGTGTCAGTGCATTGCCTGACCATTACACAGTGGTACAAAAAAGGGGACCACTGCCCCCACCTATAGCTAGCCATTACAGTAAGCAGCAATGATAAATCCAAGGACAAAATCAAACTTACTTACCGACCAGCCCACGGACAACCGAATCAACCGGTCTAACAGTATGCAATAAAAACAGGGGTTTAGTCTGCATGCATTTGCAAATGAATGCTTTAGCTACAGAGCCTCCCCAAGGCACCGTGGTATCTGTAGTCCCTATGACTAACTAATGAGTAATCCCACAGTGGAGGCACATGCATTCTGATTGCCAGCTATAGGTTGGGGCAGTGGTCCCCTTTTTTGTATAACTGTGTATTGGTCAGGCAACGCACTGACCCCTTCGTAGACATTGAGCTATATGCTGGGTGCTCAGTGTGCTCCTGCACCTTAAAGAAGGGGTGGGGCTCCCCTTCAGACCATCTGCCCTCAACCTATCCAGCAGAATGCATGTGCCTCCACTGTGGGGGTCATTCATTAGTTAGTGATAGGGCCTACAGATACCAGGGTGCCTTGGCAAGGCTCTGTAGCTTATGCATGCATTTGCAAATGCGTGCAGACTAAACCCCTGTTTTTAAGGCATACTGTTAGACAGGTTGATTCAGTTGTCTGTGGGCTGGTCGGTAAGTAAGCTTGGTTTTTTCCTTGGATTTATCCTTGGCCTTGTTTGTATCTTATGTGCCCTCCAATGCTGCTTACTGTAATGGCCAACTATAGGTGGGGGCAGTGGTCCCCTTTTATGTAAAACTATTAAAGTACCCTATGCCCCCAGGGACTTATCGGACCATTGCCTAAATTTTGCAACGTGCCTCTCTATGGTCTCCCAAATGAGATTTATGAAAAGCATGGGGAAGTATTATTGTATGAATTACTAGGTACCAGCAGGGTTGTGAGTCACCCCCTACTATTTGTACTGGCCATCAAGCTTTGTTCATTCTCACTGACCCTGGTATTGTGGGTTTCCAGAAAGGGGAGGTTACGGAAAAAAAATGCTTTATACACAGATGATGCTTTATTGTTTCTCAATTACACCTCCTTCCCACTTGAAACCCTTATGTGCTGATATCCAAATTTGTGTCCCATTCAGAATTGACAAATAGCCATTGGTTCCTCTACCTCAGCTGTTGTCCAGTTGTACAGTTCAGGTGAAATGTTCACATAAGTAGTTATTAAAATGTCTAAGGATCTGTCTCTATACCAAGCATTTAAGGGTGGTGAGCAGAACTGATGATCAAATGATCTGAGCCCCACAGATTCTATATATACTTCATAGTACCCCTATTTGGATTCAATTGCAAACATTTAAAATGATAGATTCACTCAAATTAATAGGACATTTGTATCACATTTGTATCCCTGCCATCTAGACAAGCCTTTCTCAACCAGGGTTCTGTGGAACTCTAGTATTCCTCCAGTGGTTGCTAGGGGTTCCTCGAGTAATGAACTGTTTCTGATTCTCAGATAAGTAATCACCAACAACAAAGTTCTCTTTTAGATATCTGTATATGAGGGATGCTTCCCAATGACCATAAGCGTAAGAAGCCTTCTTCCCAGTAAACATCACTCTAATGTACCCTAAGTTGTAGATACAGTAACAATAAGCAGGGGTTCCCCTAGACCGGAATGTTTTTTCAAGGGTTCATCCATGTTGAGGAGGCTGAGCTAGACAAAAAGATACTGCATCAATATTTTTGAAAGAATATGAAATGCTTTTGAAGCCAGTAGATTTGGGATATTTAGTGTTATACCTACTTTGATAATCATACAAAATAAAACATGAAGACAGATTTAGCCACAGCTCAACTGAACCTTTTAATCCACAATTGCTGATGCTTGCAATGCTAAGAATCACCCTCCAGCTGTGTATTAGCTGCAGTTTACACAAGCCAATAGCTTGTTGCCCTGCAGAAACATGCTCAAGTTAATTTACATGTACTTTAGCAAGAGCTTTAGGCTACTATTGATTTTTCCCAGATCAAATGTCCAGGTAGACTCAGTGGTACAGAGATTTTTAGTCCCAAGAAGTTAGGACAGTGTAGACCTAGTAAAAAATGAACATGTTTTTGATGGTACTTTATACTTGGTTCCTTTTCACATTAGGTGGTTGTGCCCAATGGCAGTTCAGTTTTGAAATATGTATTTTTTGTATTAATGACAAAATTAAAATCATAGAAGAGCCCCTAATCAATAATGCTATAGATACACAAATCTGTCATGATTGTGAAACCTCAGAATTTGGTTAAACAAAGGAACATTGAGAGTTCACATTTTACTAACTTCTTAGCGGCACCTTTGTTCCAAAATACTTTTCAGCTTTCTTTAGTACCTTGTAATACAAGTTTTGTTTTTGCTTAGGAACAGGCTCTATATCTATTTAAGCAACACACAATGCCTGCTATATGGACAGCTTGTAATATTGGTATTTGTGGTAAAGAGAGCAGCTCATTGTAAATTATAAATATTACATGTTTTATTCCTAGAGTTCTAGATTTTGTTATCTGTGATCTCAGTAGTTATTGATTTTTATAAAGTTTTGAGAAAAAAAAATGACAATACACTACCCTCCCGACTTCTTCCGTGCACCATAGTTTAACCCATATTCAAAGCTGAACTCCAGGAATAAATAGAAGACACAGATTATTGCAGCAATCTGTTTTTTATAAAGCCTTAAAGTAGAATTAAACTTTGTGAACATTTTTTTTGTAAGAGGTCTCCTGCAGGTTTATGTGCTAGAATTCACTGCATATTAGGCCATTATGACAACTTACCTGTCAAAGGATGCCCTCAAGCACTGCACTGAGAGCTCAGGCGTTTCCATCCTCTCCCAGTCTTCCCTCCGGATATGCTCTGTTCAGCCACTTGAATGGCCTTGGTTAGCGAAAATATAACTCCCACACATACAGTAGAACTTCATCATGCTACAGTAGGGTTGCCATCTTTTCTTTAAGCTAAACTGAAACACTTAAGCGGCGCTTACTTTTTTTTTGTAGTATACAAAACAAATGAAAAACAAAATTCAGTACAAATAGATGTAAAACCTGTATAACTTTTTTTAAATTGTGCTGCACCAAAATGCATGATACCATACGCTCTTGCTGCAGGTGAATGAGCGTTAAAGCACTTAATGACAACACTGCATACCTGTAAAAGGGCTGTGTGTTTTTGTGCATTGCAGGAATGCACACAATTTTGCGCACATTCCTGCAACATAAAAATGTCCACCTAGGGCAGGGGTAATGAATATAATTTCAAAGGTCTGGTTGCTAAAATTTTCTTCCAGCCAAGGTCCAAATTACTCTCTAATATAACATAAAAGTAGGCCAATCAAATCAAAATAAAACTATCTTATACAAGGTATTCCCATCAGAGTTCCTCCTTACATCTTGTGTCCCCATCAGAGTCCCTCCTGACATCTGGTGTCCTCAACAGAGTTCATCCTTACATCTGGTGTCCTCAACAGAGTGCATCCTTACATCTGGTGTCTCCATAAGAGTCCCCCTAAAAATCAGGTGTACCCAGTAAAGTGCCTCCTTACATCTAGTGTCCCCATGAGAGTCCCTCCTTTCATCCGGTGTCCCCATGTGTCCCTCCACACATTAGAGTTCCCCCCCCACTTTTTCCCCTGGTACTCGTAGATCAAAAACTGCAAAGAAGGTAGCCCCCCCTTTTTCTCTCCAGTCATGTGATAAGTTACATGACAAGGGAAGATAGGAAGAAGGACAGACTCCCCTGCAGTGCCACGCTGAGTCTAAGGTGGGTTCTAATTCTCAGTGCCAGCTCTCCATTGCCCACAGTAGGCTGGAGGGGGGAAAATGCTTAATACTCTCTCCAGCTTTCCAGTTTTTTAGGCGAACTGAAAACCGTACACATGATTCAAATCCCTGACTGTCCATGTGAATCCTGGACAGGTGGCAACCCTATCGCACAGTGTGGGTGCTGTAAATGTATTCTGAGCTGTGCATGCACATTACCGCTGACAGGTAGGTGTAAAGGTGGCAGCATTTATGGTGTCTTCTGTCATAAAATCTCTGCCTGTCAGTGCTTTTTCTTAAAATTTTGAATTTAATACTGCTTAAAAATGATTTTCATTTTCAATGGAAGCAGTGTAAGAACCTGCATTTGATTTGCAATACACCTTGTGCAGTCCTATAGCACAGCTCAAAATGAAAAAGGGCGAAGCAGTACAAGGAGACACTCAGTTGTGCTGTAGTGCAAAGAGCATACTGATAGGAAGAGAGATCGGAGCAACAGATATGAGATTATCATATTTTACTATCTAGTCACATTCCCTAGGCTGCTCTCCTGATATAGACTACAAACATGTCTATATCTCTAGGGTCTGCGTCACCCCTGGTAGCATCAAATTAGTGCCAGTAGCGCTAACACCCATGCACGCACCATACGCCTCCCTTAGTAGTATAGTGTCTGAATGGATCGATATGTTTGATCTGATAAGATCTATACTAGCGTCCCCAGTAGTTTAGGGTTCCCAAAAATGCAGTGTTAGCGGGATCAGCCCAGATACCTGCTAGCACCTGCATTTAGCCCCTCCGCCCAGCCCACCCAAGTGCAGTATCAATCGATCACCAGAAGATCTCTATAGATCTATTGTGGACCAAAGCAATTTGTATGCTGGTCAATTCATCGTCGCTAATCCCCAGCTGACCCTTGCCAGAGATTGGAAACCAATTACGGTTTCCGAATTTAAGACCTTTCTGGGCCTATCCCTCCTCATGGGCATAACTAAAAAGAGCGAGTTCCTGTCATATTGGTCCACTGACCCAATTCATCATATGCCCTTGTTCTCTGCCTCCATGACCAGGACATGATACGAGCAGAACTTGCGGTTCATGCACTTCAATGACAATAAACTCTGTCATCCTCGGGGTGACCCTGCATTTGATCTGCTCTACAAAATTCGGCCCCTCCTAAATCACTTGAACCAACGTTTTGCAGCCTTGTTTACCTCGATCAAGTTGTCTGCGTTGATGAGTCCCTGATTAAGTTTTCTGGCCGCGTGTCTATCAAACAGTATCTTCCCAGCAAGCGTGCCAGATACGGGGTCAAGATGTATAAGCTCTGAGACAGGGCCACAGGCTATACATATAGTTTTATGGTTTACAAGGGAAGAGATAGTCACGTAGAGCCGAAGAACTGCCCAGACTACATAGGGAGCGCTGGTAAGATAGTGTGGGACTTAGTGTCACCCTTATTCGTAAAGGGGTACCACTTGTACGTGGATTATTATTACACAAGCGTGCCACTTTTTAGTCACCTTTTTGATTGTGGAATTGGCACCCTTGGCACCGTGCGATCTAATCGCCGGGGCTTCCCCCAACGGCTTGTAGAATCCCGACTTGGACGGGGGGGGAGAGAGCCTGCTTGAAGTGCAATAATTTGTTAGCAGTGAAGTGGAGGGATTCACGGAATGTTTTGGTTCTGTCCTCACTTCACGCAGACATGGCAGTCCAAATTCCAATGGCGACTGGTGTTGTGGAGAAACCCCTCTGTTTTCACGAATACAACCTTAACATGGGAGGGGTGGACCTCAACAACCAGTTGTTGGCGCGGTACCCAATTGCCCATAAGGCCAGACGCTCGTACAAAAAAGTGTCTGTTTATTTATTTCAATTGGCTTTGCCGAACGCTTTTGTGCTATACAAAGCTTCAGGACGGACTGGATCCTTCCTTAAATTCCAGGAAGAGATCGTCAGAGCCCTTTTGTTTCCAGACGGTGCCCCCCCCACCCTCTTCCATGGTTTTCTCGGGCTCTCCTGTCACAACAGGGAACCCGAGAATGCAGCTGGTGGTTCAGCCAGCTGACCATAGAGCTGATCAGAGACCAGAATGGCACCAATCATCTATATGGCCTAAGAAAGCTACGGGCATTTTCATGGCAAAGCATTTTGTGACACCGATCTTGGTGTGGTCAGATGCTTTGAGGGCAGAGGAGAAATCTCAAAAAAAGAGTACCTGTCACTACCTATTGCTATCATAGGTGATATTTGCATTCCCTGAGATAACAAAAAAAATGATTAAAAAAAATGAAAGGAACAGTTTAAAAATATAATAAAAAAAGAAAGCTAAATAAATCATTTAAAAAAAAAAAAAAAAAGCACCCCTGTCCCCCCGTTGCTCACGCGCAAAGCGGAAGCAAGCGTCGGTCTGGTGTCATATGTAAACAGCCATTGCACCATGCATGTGAGGTATCACCGCAAAGGTCATATCGAGGACAGTAATTTTAGCAGTAGACCTCCTCTGTAAATCTAAAATGGTAACCTTGCAGTTAATTTTGAGCAGTGCCATATGAATTTTTCACGCAAAATTAACTGCAAAATCAACTTCCTTCATGAAGTAATTGGTACAATAAATATCATTCGAAGGGTGGTTACGGATTCCCTCTATTTATTTCATATATGTATTAACTTGTCTATTCCCATAGTTAGCTAGTCTATTAAAAAACTCTGATAAGCACAATGATATAAGGTTAGCTATGAAAACAAATATACTGCTTAGTTATACTTTAGAATAGAATATTCTAGAATAATAGAATAATAATAGAATCATCTATAAGTAAGTACAACCGATATAGTATAGTCATTGTTTCTTAATTTTTTCTCAATTATTTCATATATTATCCAGGTTGTCCGCATGTATGTGTATACTTGTGCATGTGCGTATACTTATATGTCAATAGAAACAATGTTGAGATAGATAGATAGATAGATAGATAGATAGATAGATAGATAGATAGATAGATAGATAGATAGATAGATAGATAGATAGATAGATAGATATCGTTTACCGTATATACTCGAGTATAAGTCGTTCCGAGTATAAGTCGAGGCCCTAATTTACCACAAAAAAAAATGGGAAAAACTTATTGACCCGAGTATAAGACGAGGGTGAGAAATGCACAGCTACTGTAAGTGGAAAAGAGGGTCAACAATGCTCATTTGCAGCATCACTGTGCCCATTTGCATGCCTCACTGTGCCCATTTGCAGCCATAGGTCCCCTGAACTTCAAACTCGGTAGTTAAGGGTTCCTAGATGCCGCCTAGCTGCAGCCAAAATTTGGGGTCTCTGAACCCAAAGGGTCCCGAAATGACATTGCTGCAGATAGACACAGTTGACCGAATTTGGGGCCCCATATCTTGGGGCCACTTAGTGCTAAGAACCCCAAATTTGGTGTGCAAATCCAGTGGAACTAGCACCATAAAATTGCTAAAGCTGGGGTTTCTAGCACCATGTGGCCCCGAGATACAGAGCCCCAAAAATCAGTTCAGAAAATGTCAAGCACTTTTCTGCAGCAGAGAATGACATTTGCTGAACCAATTTTGGGGCCCTGTATCTCAGGGCCACTTGGTGCTAGGAACCCCAGCTTTAGATATATTATGGTACCAGTTCCACTGGGTTTGCACACCAAATTTGGGGTTCCTAGCACCAAGTGGCCCTGAGATATGGGGCCCCAAAATCGGTTCAGAAAATGTCAAGCACTTTTCTGCAGCAGAGAATGACATTTTCTGAACCGATTTTGGGGCCCTGTATCTCGGGGCCACTTAGGGCTAGGAACTTCAGCTTTGGATATGTTGTGGTACCAGTTCCACTGGGTTTGCACACCAAATTTGGGGTTCCTAGCACCAAGTGGCCCTGAGATACGGGGCCCCAAAGTCGGTTCGGAAAATGAAATTTTTTGCTGCAGAAAAGTGCTTGACTCAAGTATAAGTCGAGGGGGGCACTTTCAGCACAAAAAAAAGTGCTGAAAAATTCGACTTATACTCGAATATATACGGTAATCCTATTTTTTAATTCTCACCTTTTTCAATTAATTTTTTTATTGATTTTAGAATTTTTTTAATTAAAGGGAAAAAAAGATTAATTTTCTAATTCTCAATCAACTGATGCAAATCAATGAATTAGATAATTAATAATATGACATTACATAATTTTAATGTTATCTTCTATACATGTTAAGGAGCGAGCCTTCATAAGATGTCTTCCGTTTTGATAAATATGCTGTTTCCTAAAAAATATGTATGTCTAAAACATGCTTTGCGCTGGTCATTTAGTACACAGACATTTTCCTATTCCATCCCATCCCCTCAGCCTCTCTGTTGTGGTTGTCTATGGCTGGTGTTAGTATGGGCCAGTGACATCACTAGGCCCTATCTGCCGGCCCTATTTAACCACATTAAAGATGGCCGACGTTATTGCCTGAAAAAGGAGCACGCATACTCCAAACACGTGCATCATCCTGCATTATCCTGTAATCGACCGTCTGACCCATGTGACATCCGACTGACGACTTCCTCCTGTGCTCTCCACATCCAGCCCGGGACACCGGAAACCAACGGCGCCACCGAGTACGATGAAACCACGCTGTCTTGAAGCTGCCCTGGACTCCTATAGTCACCACTGTCTAGCCAACTTTTCCCTATCCTTTGCCCTACTCCCTACCTATGCTGTATATATCTTTTTAATGATTATCTTCATTTAAATTTATTGTGTTTATACAAAATGTTGATTGTTCTCTATTAGTGTCCCTGCTCCAACCTGAAAGTGCCTAGCGTGACAAACTTTGTTTCACGCTGTAATTATACTACCAAAATGTACTTATGGGGAGAAGATTATCCCTACACATATATTTATACAGTATATGGAAATTGAGTTGCAACTGCTTTGCTGTACACATGTATACCTTGGCTCCTAACAAAATTTGATGGAACCAGAAAAAATGTATGTACGTATTTGAAGTCTTACATTGTTTCCAGAATTCCAGATTTCTAGCTCATTCGTATGGCTACCTTTACGCTGATGTTTTACTGCTAAGTTTTAGGAAATGTATCAAACTGACATTTTTGTGACACCTTATCAAAAATAATGACAGGTGAAATATAGTTGGCTAATTTCCTGAGGGTATACAGATCTTATAGGCTATTTTGGGCTAGAGAGGACACATGGCAATCATTATGTTGAAGGGGCATTTAGCATATGTAAGTGGTGCATAAAATAGTTGAAGCATTCCATGTGTAGACAAGCAAATATTATCACATTATTACTTAAGACTGGACCTCATCATACTTAGCATCATACTTTTTTCTAACATATTATTAATAAATTTAAGTTCAATTCCTTTGTATTAAAATCAATAAAATGTAAGTATACAGAAAAGGGTACATGAGGAACCAAGTGAGTACAGGACAAAATGCCCCAATATCATGGAGATATACTAGATTCTTGTCAAGACAACATGAGTTATCAACCATAACATGAAATAATAATCCACAAACATAAGAAGTGGCAACAGAATAACACCAACATTACTAATCCACGGTATAATGTGTGAATTCAATATGTACATTAACGTACAGATAGCATATAAAACTTGTGGTACTGTGGGGATAAGGTTATCTTTTAGGAGAGAAGGATATTGGGGTGTGGTGAGGGGATAGGAGGGAGAGGGAGGGAAAGGGTGATATATATGGGGTAGGAAACATACATACGAGTGTTAGCGTTAGTGGGAGTATCACGGGTAGGAATAAGATTGGTACCAGCTAGCCCAGGTTTCCCACAAATGTCTTAGATTGAGGTATACTTGATGGTCCTTTGCTAGAAGAAGCTCATAAGTGTAGTGATTCTGAACCATGTTAATTACTTCTGGGATGGGATGTTCGGTATAATCGATGTTTTCCAAAGTTTGGTAATAGAAGCTAATAGAACAGGAGTTGTCACTCTGTGATGTTGTCTGGGGATATCCCCAAGGGAGGGATTTAGTATTGCTAAGTTGGGTGAGGGTGCAATATGAAAATGTGTTATTTGATCGATCATTTGGAATATTGTATGCCAATATGACACTATAGCTGGGCAGTTCCAGAGAATTTGTAATAAAGTGCCAGGAGCGCCACAATTTCTCCAACACTTGGAAGATGTGTGTATTGAATTTGGATAGTCCTGTAGGGGTCAGGTATCTACATTGGACATATTAATGGTATTTTGACTTTTTAAAATTATTAATGGTCTGATTAAAGTGTATGTCAAAGCAAAAAAAGAACATACTCTACATTTTTTCAAGACAAACTCAAGCTTCCTCATAGGGAATTGTTTTAATACCTTCAAATTAAAAAATGTATTCGTACAAACACACAGCATGCCTGTGACACCTTCACACAATTTGAGTTGAAATTACCCACACAGCCCAAGCCTCATTTCTTCTTTGCCTAATATTATTGACCTTGCGTCAAACACCTCTATTGACATATGTCCAGAAATGGGAAGCAGACCTAGCTGTGCCATTAGATGAAATATGGTCACAAACATGGGATACCACCAAATCGTGTTCCCTAAATGTCCTTGCTTTCGAAAAAAAGCTTCCCTCAAGATAGTACTACATTTTAATGTTAACAGGCTCATACTCACTGAAAAGTAGTGTGGATCAAGTACCAAAAATGTTAACTGTATGCAAACCCTGAGAAAGAACCTGAAAAAAAAGGTACTCCGATATCCAGTATGAATCTCTGGATCTCATAGAGTACCTCTTTTGTCAGGTTCTTTCCCCTAGTTTTGCATACAGTTTTAAAGAGATCATGCTTTATGAAAAAATAGCGTAACTGTTGAACAGAACTGCCACCTTTAACAAGATCTTGGCCCCTTGGATCAAACACTTTCTCCCATCTATCTTTGACAAAAGGTCTCCTACCGTGTTTCCCGGAAAATAAGACTGGGTCTTATATTAATTTTGGCTACGAAAAACACACTAGGGCTTATTTTCAGGTTTTTACGGTAAAATCATGTAATCTGTTTTGTAAAAAGATTATATAATGTGCAGTGTGTCTCCTTGTGTAACTTGTGTTTGTGTCATTTACAGCGCCGCTGGGCGCTCACGTGACCTGCTGGAGCTCTTCTACCCCGCTCCGAATACTGCAGAGGGAGAGGCCAAGATCCCTGGTGACATCAGCCCGCTCTGAGCACTGCAGAGGGAGAGACTGCTGACGTCAGTCCGGAGGAAAAGAGAATATCTCCGGTGGGTCACGTGAGCGCTGTAAATAAGATATTTTCCACAATAAAGTTACACAAGGAGACACACTCCACATTATATCATTTTTTTACAGAATGGATTACATGATTTTACAAGGACTTTAACTAGGGCTTATTTTCAGAGTAGGGCTTATATTGCAGCCATCCCAGAAACTCACACTAGGTCTTCTTTAAGGCTTATTTTGGGGGAAATATTAATTGTGAGGGTATTTATACAGCTTTGGTTGCCTCAAGCAGGTAGTGGGTAACCCTCTTCACTACTTTCCCTCTTTGCTACCAAGTCCTCTTCTGAAGTATATTGTTGTGAGTGCGACTTGAGAATACCCATTGTGCCAACATCCTAAAATATATATGGAAAAGGCAATTATGGGAGTACGGGACGTTGAGGGCTCCTAATTACACAGACAATAAATATAAATGTTTTTAACATCTTTATTGAAATGCACTTAAAACAGAAAATGATAAAAACAGGTATAGGCTTGAAGATTGTCACCAACACTTTCTGAACATAGTTCAACCAATGTAGAAAATCCAGTCATCAACATTTCATTATCAGTGCCCAATTATTACCCACTGCTTTTTAGTTTTTTTTAATGATCAGACATACAGTACTTGGGTACAAATTTGGCAAGGACAGCTTTGTGAGGCATTCTCCTTATCGTTTGCACGCTGTTTACCAGGGATGCAATGTTTACTCATTTATATGTGTTAAAGAGGAGTTCCACTGGTTGTTAAAGTGCTGCAAAAATTAAAAGTCAGCAGCTGCAGTATGTGCTTTTAAAAATTGGACACTTACCTGTCCTGGAGTCCAGCGACGTCGGCAATGCAGCTGATGTTTCCATCAGCTGTTGGGTGCATGCCGCCTCCATTGCGAGTAAGGGAACCCGGCAGTGAAGCCTTACGCCTTCACCCTGGGAACCCTACTGCGCACGCGTGAGGCTCCGCTCCTCTCTCCTACTGGACCGGAGGACCGGGGAAGGACAGAGCCCAGGTGGTGACGTCAATACCTGCGACTGAGGAATCCCAGAGGTGGGAACAGGATGCCTGTGAAAGACAGGTATCCTGCCCCCCCTCCCCCCCACTTTCCCCCCAAAAAAATGTGGCACCTGAGGGGGGAAGGAGTACAACGAGCGGAAGTTCCACTTTTGGGTTGAACTCTGCTTTAAGTTTATTAAAAGTCAGCATCTACAAAAAGTATAGCTGCTGACTTTAATAAACAAACACTCACCTGTTTCACGGTCCAGCGATGGGGCCGCCTGATGTCTTGCTCCTCTCCCCGCCGGCATTATAAATGTGGGTGCCTGGCTGTGACAGCTTGCGGCTTCACAGCCCGACACGCACTGCGCATGCGCGAGTCGCGCTGCGCTCTGTCAGTGGCCAGGCAATCTTCTGGGACCTGTGACGTGTCCCAGAAGATTGCAGGGAGGAAGGGGTTGCCTAGGGGGAGAGGAGGAGCAGGCTAGGCGGCCAGAAGATAGGAGGAAGTGGGACAGGAAGTCCCTCTCAAATCCAGGTTACCCCCCTTAAAAAATGACATGTCAATTGTGGCATGTCGGGGGGCGAGGAGTACTTAAAGCTGAAGTTCCACTTTTGGGTGGAACTTCGCTTTAAGTATGTATAATTGGAGACTGCTCTTTTAGTTTGCCTAGCCTTGTACCATGTTATTTATGCACTATGAGAACTCAATAAAAGCAATTGGAAAGAAACAATAAACATATTCAGTACAACTTTCCACAATATGCACAATTTCCCATCGTCTGTCTCTTTCAGTCTTGATTCACATCTATGCGGTTGCGGTTTTCAGGCGTATTTTGCGGTTTGTTTTGCGTTTTTAAACATACGTCTCTTATGTGTTTTTGCATGCAGTTTTCATGCATTTTGCGTTTTTTTCTCTTTAAACACATGTATATGTGTGCCCCAATGCACCCCCCCCCTATGTTGAGGGCATGCAGCCTGGTTTGGTTCGGGGGGGGGGGGGTCTCGCTCACTTGTTGTCTGGTATAGATTCAGGGGGGGGCATGCCATTTAAAAAAAATAAATTGACATGGAATTCCCCTCCAAATCTATGCCAGACCCGACAGGCCTGGTATGAATTGGGGGGGGGGGGGGGGGGGTACACCATTTTTTCCCCCCCCGGTCTGCTCCTTAGCAGCCAGCTATACCCAGTTTTTTTTTTGCCAGAAATTCTTTTTTTTACATTTAGCTGTCAGCTGGGAACCCCCGCTGACAACTGATGACTCATCAGCTGTTAAGGATGAGGTGGCCGGCTTCCTGGTCTGCTCCTTAGCAGCCAGCTATACCCAGTTTGTTCAATGAGAAAAAAAAACGCAAAACGCATCAAAAACGCAACAATAATGCGTTTTTTGGTACAACTGCATTGAAGTCTATTACACGCAAAACGCAATCTTCTGTGGGAAAAAAAGTCCCTGACCCTTTTCAAAAGATGCAGCGCCACAAAATGCACAGATGTGAACTACATCCATAGGAAACGTTATTAAATGGACTATTGCATTTCTACAAAACACACCAAAAAATGCATTGGTCTGAACGTAGGGTTAAAATGTTACAAATGCAGAATAGTTCTTGTTCTTCTGACAGGCATCCAGGGAGACCCTAATGCCCCGTACACACGATGAGATTATCAGATGAAGGATCGTCTCGAATCTGATGAGTTTACTAAAGTCACGAAAATTCCCGTGCGACAGAATTCGGAAGTGATGTCATGTGTTGTAATTACATTTTCGAACAATAGCTGTACTGATTAAACGAAAATCGCACGATCTGGCATCGTACAAATTTTTTTATCGTGTATGTCCGATAGAATAGTATCGGGTGAATATCGGATGAACTGTCATGATTGGCTCTCAAAAGCTCTGTACTAACGATCCGATTATCGTACGATTACTTCGAAAGCGGTATTTTCCGTACAATTTTTAGATCGTGTGTACGGGGCTTAACTTTCAGTGCACTCCACCTCTGAAGTCCCATGTAGTCAAAATCAGGAGCTAGCAGCTTAGTGTGACAACAATTCTCCTCCACAGTTCCCGCATAGTGGGCAAGCACTGTTATCCTAGGACAAGTAAAGTGTTACTGGCTGAATCACCAGTTGAAAATAGAGGAAAAAAGCCTAAAACAAAGAAAATGACTGATAATTTGCTATATAAAAAAAAATTTGTTCTTGGGTTTGGATACACTTTCATTGTTGTAGGCAGTATGCGTTTCAATATATTATCAAATTAATTTATGTATGAAAGTAAGTTTGGGCATGGTTTACATGGTTATGGATTATATTTAAGATGTCCTAATGAACAAGCTATGGTCAACTTGGCTGGTATGGAGCCAATGGCTCATAAACCTTGTCAGATGTTATTACTATCTGTGACCCCCACTAGGGTAAATAACATGCTCTATTTGACCTAGGAAGTATTTTTACCAGATTGGAAAGTGAGGAAAAATGTAAAATTATTTTTCAACTGTCACCAGCACTGGAATAGAAAGGAAATCTTCCGATGGAGAAACTTCCTTAAATAACTGACTAAGAAGGGATATCACTTACTTGGATTTTTTTTCCTCCCTATCTGTTGTATTTACTGTACCGGAAATGAAGAGAACTTTCTCCAATGGGACAAAGACGGCAAAAATAAGCAATACTGACAATATTCCTCTTCAGCAAGGAAGTAGGACTCACATGTAGTTGTCCACCATCTTCTGTGGTGAGGGGAAGCCTTCTTCCTACATCCACTTGTCGCTGGTGCCAGCTGATGTTGGTGCTACCAGTCACTCGGGTTCCCATGTTGCACGCTTAGTGTACATCCATCTCCGGCCGGCGGCTCACTTCCGGCTTCCGTGATTTTCACTTCCTGTTTGTCATAATTGGATATCGGCAATCAGATGGTAGATTGCCTGGGCATGGTTGGATAAACGGGAGTGTGTGGGGCACTACACCAATGCGTTTCACCCACCTAGCACGTGGGTTTCATCAGGGTGGGGTGACACCAAATTCCCTGCCTCCTATAAAGGCTTAGAAATGGCTCTCCTCAGGGGATATCCTGTGACATCACTTCCTGCCCATTTTGCTTACAGTCTAAACCCTCACTGGGGTTCTGGCTGATGTCTTGGCTTGATAATGGTGCATACTACCATCTTGTGGCCAATTTTAAGATCACTTTGGCACAATGAATTGCACAAATATCTACCATTGAACAAACATACAGCTTGAATATGTACATCTGGCTTGGTAATGGTGTATACTGCCATCTTGTGGCCAAATTTAAGATCACTTTGGCACATTGAGTTACACATCTAATATCTACAATTGAACACACATACAGCTTGAATATATACATCTGGCACAGATTGTGTATACAGAGCAGCTACATTTGCTTGTTCACTGGAGAGGAACACTTTTGAGGGGAGAATGGAGTGCTACAAAGAGAAGAAGAAGAAGATAAATAGTGGAGAGGGGTAAATACATCATTGTTCTTTACCCATAGATAAATAGATATACTCCTTCTCTCTTTGGAGTAATACGGTGTTGTAGTCCCCTCTTCTGCTTGATAATTTCAACGCATAGAAGCCTTTAACCTTTAATCCATCTGGGCACCTCTGATGATATTTTGCAAAATGTTTGGCTAATGGGCTTTCATCATCAGGGGTTCGGATACTCAATAGATGTTCTCCTATCTGTACCTTTAGCGGGCGTTTTGTTTTTCCCACATACAGCATATGACTGGGCATTCTAATATGTACAAGATCCGAGATGTATTGCCGTTAATAAAGTGTCTAATCTGATAGATGTTTTGGTGGCTCACATCAGAGAAAGTATCCGTCTTGTCTACAAATTTACAAATGTGGCATCTTCCACATTGATACATTCCCTTTATGGGTGGCAGATCAGTGAGCCTGGTACGTGGAGGTGTTTTGATAAACTCAGAGTTTACCAGTTAATTAGATAAATTCCTGGCTCTTTTCGCAACCAGAGAGGGTCTAGAGTCTACTATGGCCACCATTTGAGGAGATCGTATCAAAATGTGCCAGTGTTTTTCCACAATGGCTCGGACCTCCTCCACTGTATACCGAAAGGGTGATGATCCTCCCCGGATCTGACGAGGTCTGTGTAGGGGTTCGTCTATCCTTTAATGTCAGGAGTTTTTCAGGTTTTTTCTGCAATGCTTTTCTTTTTAATTTTTTCAGGCAACAGTGCAGATATTTTCTCTCTCTAAAACGTCCATAGAGTTGAGTGGCTTCAGTTTGATAGTCCGACTCTAAAGTGCAGTTCTGATGGATCCTTAAAAACTGTCCAGTTGGTATCCCATTGATTAGAGATATAGGATTATGGCTGGTTGCCTCCAACAGTGTGTTGGCTGCTGTCATCTTTCGATATGTTTTTGATACCAGTCGTCAATCTTCCACTATAATCTGGAGGTCCAAGAAGGAAATTTAGTGTTGATCATGACTGAACATTAAAGGAATTTTCCTATTGCTTCAATTTAATTCAGCCATGAACAGTTCTAGACTGTCAGTAGATCCCTGCCAGACTACCAGTACATCGTTGATGTACCTTAACCACAACATAGTGTGGCCAAGGTACATCTCAGAACAGTACACCACCTCTTCCTCCCAATACTCCAGGTGGAGGCAGGCATACGCAGGTGCCCATGGGGCACCCATTGACATGCCCTGATTTGTCTATAGTGCATTCCCAAAAATTCGAAGCAGTTGTTGGAGAGTGCAAACAATAACAGGTCTAGTGAAGATTCATTCTGAGTCCCCATATGAGGGAAACTTTTGTCAAGGAAGTATGATGTTGCAGTCAGGCCCCACTCGTGGGGTATAGACGTATATAGGGACTCAAGATCTATCCCCAGGAGGTACCTCAATCCCCTGAATTTTGGCCAACACGTCTCTTGTATCCTGAACGTAAGAGGTCAATTCCACAACCATTACTCTCCAATGTGCTCCAGGGGCACTTTTATTGCAGAAATAATGAGCCTTCCTAGTGGGTTGTGCAAGGATTTATGCACTTTGGGTATAATGTAGATGGTAGAAGGGTTATAATCCGCTACTTTATACTCTTTCTTGGTCAGAACGATGGTTTCAAAGGCAAAAGTTTTTAGTTTGACTTGTCTATTGCAGGGAATGGATTGGTAATCAGTTTTTCATATGGTTTTTCATATTATTACAACTTATTACAACTTGGATAGGGTGAAGGGATTTATGGGATTCCCAGCAGATGATGAACACAGCAAAACTTGGGGACAATCTTCCGCTTGCTGTACAAAAGTCCTGAACTGCTTCCTTCTGTAAAAACTCATAGTCCTTTGTAGGTTAATAGCAAAAGTCCATTACAGACTAAGGGCCCTAAGCCCTTCTGAAAAGTAGCATGAACTTGAGGTAACTGCTTGCAGGAGTGTATCCCCCCTCCCTCTGTGGCTGTGGTCCCAGCTCCACTACTCAGCAGATTCTACCTGCCCTCCTGACTGCTCCAGGGATCTCTCAGGGTAAGGATGAAGGATGAAGGGATGAAGCACACCGCTGACTACATACGGCAGACTCTCCTCTTGTAGTATCCCTGAGTGTGCTTTTGTACTCACTGTCCTCTCCTTGCTCCCACTGCTCCCAGTTGGTGGTCCCAGTCACACCGCACTGCAGATGGGATCCTTCCTGAGCCAGCCAGAGCCTCCAGCCTGTGAGATCCCCCTAGACCTAGAGAGCCCCTTAAGGCCACCGACTAACTGCTCAGCACTCCGTCTCCATCTTCCACCCAACTCCCCCTACCAGCATGACTCACCCATACTTAACCACTTTAAGACCAGCCTCGTTTTGGATTTTAGGTGTTTACAAGTTTAAAACAGGTTTTTTTGCTAGAAAATTACTTAGAACCCCCAAACATTATATATTGTTTTTTTTCTAACATCCTAGAGAATACAATAGCGGTCATTGCAATTCCTTTTTTTGAACCGTATTTGCGCAGCGGTCTTCTAAGCGCACTTTTTTTGGAAAAAATTCACTTTTTTGAAAAAAAAAAATAAGACAACAGTAAAGTTAGCCCAATTTTTTTTTATATTGTGAAATAAAATGTTACGCCAAGCAAATTGATACCCATCATGTCACGCTTCAAAATTGCGCCCGCTCGTGGAATAGCGTCAAATAGCGTCAAACTTTTACCCTTAAAAATCTCCATAGGTGACGTTTAAAAAATTCTACAGATTGCATGTTTTGCGTTACAGAGGAGGTCTAGGGCTAGAATTATTGCTCTCACTCTACCGGTCGCGGCGATACCTCACATGTGTGGTTTGACCACCGTTTTCATATGCGGGCGCTACTCACGTATTTTAAAGTCGTTTAAAAAAATGACACAAAAAAATTGTGCCTTTAAGAGAAGTGGGCGGAGCCATCGTAATGACGTCACTCCGGCCGTCACATGGTATGGAGACAGGTGGACGCCATCTTGGCCTCACTCGTCTCCATACCTAAGCAGGGAAAGGACCCGATCGCCTGCGCTGCTACCGACGGCTCCTGTAAGTGGCGGAGGGTGCGGGAGAGCGGCGGGAGGGGGGGTGGCACCTCTCCCGCCGCCGATAACGGTGATCTCGCGGCGAACCCACCGCAGAGACCACCGTTATCGTGTACGGAACCGCCCGCTGAAAAGATGGATACCTCGGTTGTGGCAGCAGCTGCTGCCGTTACCGAGATATCCATCTTCAAATAAATGACGTCCGGGCAGTCCGGAAGTGGTTAAGGGCTAGCTCAACCACCTTGCCGGGCCCACTGCCTGGGGATTGGCCAAGCTCCCCTGAGTATGCAGAACAACTCTCCTAGCCTCCGCCCTCCAGTTTCCAGAATGTTCTCCAACTTTCCAGAACCAGGGGGAGGCATACAGAGACCTGACTGAATGAGTCATTCAGCCCTGAACTCAAATAAACCCTGACCCCCTCTGTCTCTTGATTAACTTACTGGCTGCTGCCAAAAGCCAATCAGGAGTGCGAGCCCCCGGAGAGGCAAGGCTCTTGTGGACAATGCTATACCAAGAGGGGGCTCAGGTAAATCTTAGGGGGGTCTGGGGTGGCTGCTGGTCACAGAAGGTTTTTTAATTTCATGCATAGAATTCATGAAGGTAAAAAACCTTGTGCCTTTACAACAACTCTAACCATGAGCCAAACTATGTTTTGCCTGCTCCAAAACTAGTAGCACACACTAGAGGGTGCTACAAAACACATGAAGCAGAGATTCTTGGAGATCATTCCAAGTCAGATCCTGTCTAATAGACTTGCAAAGGGGTAAGATAATCAGCAAGGAACAATCAGAAGCAAAATCTGCATATACTATATAAAAGGTATCCTGTCACAGTCATGGATCAGGTTTAGAGGTCAGTAGCTATCGCTGTATAGAGGCTCCCACCGACCTGTGTGTTAGGACCAGGTTGTGGTCCTCAGGATCGTCCCACCAAGAGGTGAGCAAGTGGGGGGTCCAGTAGAATATATAGCAGGTAGGGATCAAACAGAAGCATAGTTAGTAAACAACCCAAAGGTCAGCAAGCGGGAGCCATTGGCTGTAAATCAAATCCAATGACACAGGGGGCGGGGACGAGTCCTGCTGTCTGTGTCAATGGGCGCAGCAGCAGGACTCGGGAGTCTGCCTGCACGAGTGCCCCCATGGAAAGCGGCTCTCCGTGGGGGCATACGATGAAGAAGAGGAGCCAGGAGCACCACCGGGGGACTCCAGAAAAGGAGGATCGGGGCCGCTCTGTGCAAAACCCTTGCACAGAGCAGGTAAGTATAACATGTTTGTTATTTTAAAAAACAAACAAAAAACTTGCCCTTACAATCATTTTAATCATGAGCCTCTGGTGTGGATTTTATGCATTTTTAATAAAGGCTATCTTCTTGTAGATTTTACTGAAGTGGGGCATTTCTTTAAGAGCATTATGAATTTTTCTTTAGACAGAAGCAGTCAAGTGAGCAGAAAGTTCTTGTTAAATGCCCCTGCATACTCTGCATTCTAAAAGTAATAAAAGCACCTTGTATATAAAAGAAGTAAACAAAAACGCATAAACTATTTTAGTTTTCCCTTGAAGTAGAACTAAGTGTAAAAGCTTCTTTTTTTTATTTTGAATAGAGAAATGGAGGGTTGTAACCTGTCAGTTTTTTGCCATCTTTGTCTTGTTGCAGAGATTTCCCTTCACTTTCTCTCCCAAGGCCAAAACAGGAAGCAAGAACAAGTTGGGGAATGCCTGGTTGTCATTTGGGTCACCAGAATTGGTGTCCACATGCATAGCTCCCAACTGTCCCTGATTTGGAGGGACTGTCCCTGATTTGGAGCAATGTCCCTCTGTCCCTCATTCCTCCTCATTTGTCCCTCATTTTGGTCTGATCTATATAGATGTATATAAAATGCACTTTTTTATCTATCAAAAGGTGTTTCCCAGTGCTAAATCTTTCATCTGATTTCTAAATTGCTATATTTTCCTTCTATATAAAGGAATAGTAGTGGCAAAAAAAGCACTTGTGGGTTTAATAAATCTTGTTTTTTTTGTACAATTCTCCTTTAAGGGGCGTGGCAAGGGGTGTGTCCTATGCCTGCATACTTTTGCTGATAGGTGTCCCTCATTCCCATCTCAACAAGTTGGGAGGTATGCACATGGGAAGATTTCCCCTATAATTATGTTCTGGCAACAAACCAAAATTTGGGATATTCTTTCACTTTCATTTTCTGTGATAATGGTAAACAGGACAACTAGAGGGGTCGGATATCCTTAACAAGGGTATAGACAGCAATAGAAACCTGACAGGTGTTCCGATCTCTCTCCACTCTATCCAAAACCCCAAAAATCTTTCGACTTAAATATACTTTAAACCTGAACACAACATCATTTAGCAAAAGGCAAAACTGAATATACTGTAGCTCCACTTTAAGTAAATGTCCTTGTTTTCAACACCCTAAATATCTAAAATATGATTTTGTTAATAGGACATTTTGGGGTCTAATAACCAATATGTAAATCAAACTGACTGCAATCTTCAAGTTCTTACTGCAAAAATATATTCTGCCTTATTTTTAATATCAAAACTTCATAAACAAAGTCTAATCACTTTACAGATCTTCCATAAATATTCAAGTGATTTGTGGAGAGGAAATAATTTGGATTCACATCATACATTGCTATGCAGTTGCTGTGCTCACTGCAATATTTATAGGGAAAACAGATAGACATAACTAGCCTAAGTGTACACAAAGAAAAGCAATAGTATCACCTCTAGTAGTAATGTTGAAGTTGCACTGTATAATTCAAGACCTAGATAACATTTCCTGGAGAGATTTAAAAAGCCAGAGAATAAATTAGCTCTTGGGCATCAATTACTAGAGTGTCTATTTTGGGTGGATAGATCCTTTAGAGCTCAACTCCAGCAAAAGTAAAATTTCTTGCTTGCAGGTGGGGCTGCCTCCCCACTGCAAAGGTGAAATGTCTATTCTTGTTTAGTTTTAGCGGACAGCAAAAGCGACTTTACCTACCTGAATTCTGCTCCCTCAACAGGCAGTGCTTCTCTATGCTCTAGCAGTGAAATGTTCCTTGTTATACTCACGTCCAGTAGAGGGCTAAGGGTTCTTTATCAGTCTTGTTGATGTCACAGAATCTTCGACTGCCAGTGTGTAGGGAAGAAAAGGCTATGGGGACTGGTTATGCAGCATGGAGGCAGGGCGGTGATGTTGCATGCTCCACCTCATCCAATCAGAACACTTTGTATTCATTCAGATAGTGCAAATCATTCTCTGAATGGCATCCGTGTAGTGCAGCCAACCTCCTGTGAGTAGAATATAGCAGGGCAGCTGAACAATGCAGGACCTGAAGATCACTGGAGCAGTGGTGTCTTCTTCAGTGATTTCCAGCTTCCAGGGGCATTGGTCAGGTATGGTATATACAAGTGTTGCCAACCTACCAGATTGAAATTTACTGACACAACACCCAAAATTTACTGGCACAGCCAAGTTTTAACTGGCCTTTCCAAAAGTTAAAAAATTACAGTTTTCAGTGCAAATGTCAGGTCACCTGCGGCCAGGTGGCAGATGCACACCGCTGGGGTTAGGAGTGCACCACTAAGTTTGTGGACTCTTCGGCTGACTGCTGTGGATGGAGCTCTGGGTGGTTCAGGAAAGCAGCTCCACCTGAACACCTACACGGACCAAACAAGGAGCTAGAGCGTAAGATTCCCCAGGGCGCAGAATCTAAGAGCCAGCAGGTTTTCACTAGAGGAACCTCAGATGAAACCTCCTCAAAAGACGAGGTGCAAAGACATCAGATACAGGGATCCAAGACCTCTCCTCAGGACCAAAACCTTTCCAATGCACGAGGTACTAAAGAATGCCTTTACAGAGCCGAGAATCCAGAATTTGACTTACCTCATACTCCTGATTATCCTCAGAGACCGGAACCAAGGTAGGGAGAGGATGAGAGAACTTATCAAAGGCTAAAGGCTTCAGAAGGGAAACATGAAAGGAGTTTGAGATCTTGAGACTTTTAGGGATCTGAAGTTTAAAACAAATTGGATTTAACTTAGAAATTATAGTGTACAGACCAATGAATCTTGGGGCAAATTTCAGAGAAGGAACCCGGAGATTAATGTTCCTGGTGGAAAGCCAGACTTTGTCTCCAGGCTGTAGAAAAGGCGGCTTACGCCTGCGACAGTCAGGAAAACCTTTGAATTTATCAGCAGCTGCCCGGAGCGAATCATGAACATCACCCCATATAGAATTGAGTGATTGTTGAACCATAGCCAAAGGTGGAATGTCCGGAGAACAGGTCATTGGAAGAGGGAGCTGAGGGTGTCTTCCATAAACTGTGAGAAAGGGTGTCTTCTGAGAACTGTTAACATGATTATTGTGAGAGAATTCTGCCCACAGGAGTAGAGAGGACCAATCATCATGATGAGCAGAGACTAAAGTGCAGAGAAAGACCTCTAACTCCTGATTAACCTGATTAACCCTCTCAGTCTGTCCATTGGATTGAGGATGGTAAGAAGAGGAAAAATCCAAAATAATATTGAGGGATTTGCAAAAGGCTTTCCAACAACGTGATGTGAACGGAACACCCCTGTCCGAAACAATATGGGAAGGAACCCCATGGAGGCGGAATACTTCTCAAACAAAAATGGGAACCAAAGCAGGAGCAGAAGGGAGACCAGGAAGAGGAACAAAATGAGCAATCCTGGAGAACTGATCGATAACCACCCAAATGACAGTATTATTCTCAGATGGTGGAAGACTGGTGATAAATTCCATGGCAATGTGAGACTAGGGCTCCTCAGGAATGGGCAAGGGCATGAGAAGACCAGCAGGAGCATGAGTGGAGGATTTAGACAGGGCACAGACATGACAAGCCCAACGTAGTCCTTAACATCTCAACGGAGAGTAGGCCACCAGTAGTGCGATGAAAAGGAATTATTGGAGGAACCCAGCATGACCTGCTACCTTTGAATCATGTCCCCAACGAAGGATCTTCTCTTAGCTCAGTGGGGACAAGGGTCTTGCCAGGAGAAATTTTTGACTCCAGGGTGGTAGAATGGACAAGAATGCATGAGGTAGGAATTATCGGCTCAGGTTTAGAGATAGGCTCCTCATCCTGAATGTCAAATGACCTAGAGAGTGCATCAGCCTGACTGTTGCAGGAACCAGGTTTGTACGTAAAACGGGAAAAGAAAAGACTCCACCTGGCCTGTCTTTTTGTTTTTATGGTCAGTTAAAATTGTTATGGAATGCGGGGAACCCTCCAAGAGATGACGCCACTCCTCTAACGCCAATTTAGTCGCAAGAATTTCCCGATCACCAATAGTGTATGTAGCGCTGGTAGATTTATGATCTACCATCTGATAGGTAAATTTAGTGAATTGCTCTTTAGAAGAATTAGATTTGCCTCTGTTCCAGCTTGGCTGACGTTGCATGTGGTTCCACACTGAGCCGGTGGGTGTCGCTGTTACCATTGGCTGGTGTTGGAAGGGCAATGTGTCGAAGCGTATGGGTGCTCCTCTGTCCCGGAGACAACTCGGTGGAGGTGGTCCTTCGAGTTGCATTCTGGGAGAGGGTATTTATGGGACAGACGCCATGTTTTGGGGTTCGTTTTACAGCCACCTGCTGGCCCTCCTGGCTGACAGGTATGCATTAGAGTGCTATCTCATGGTCCTCCGTTCCGGAGGCCCACGCCGCTGCGGCGCGTGGGTGGGCCCAGAAGCATGTCTGGGGCCTACCACAGCACCTGAGGAATTGTCCTGAACTGTCTATCCAGAGGGAGAAGCTGGATAACCGAGAAGATCCCAGGGGAGGACCCGTCATGGAAGGATCATGCAGAGTGCTGGTCTGGAGAGGGGCCTGGTGACTCGGTTGGAGGACGTATCCTAAAGTAGTTCTACAGCATAGTACTGCCATGTTGGCTTAGAGATCCAAGTACTGTGTCTGACATTCACCGCGAAAATCAATACATCCTGTGGCAGAGGATTGTATTTCAAGCTAGTCTGTGGCAGAGACTTTTGTTCATGCTATGTACTGGCTGCTAGGCAAGTGAGAGAGGCCTATGCAGGCGGGCAAAGATTGTGTCCCACAAGGGGATTGCATCCGATTACAATATTCAACTTTAAAGGACGTTCTCAAGAATCGTAAAGAAAGATATTTGAGCTTCCCTGCAGCTTCCCTCCTGCCTCTTTCCTGCTACTTCCTTCGTTACTTGGTTCAATAAGCATTGAAAACGTACTCAGGTGTTGGTGCTTTTATCGTCCAGAGGTAAACTCAACTGAACCCTAGACCCGGTGCCGGTAAAACAGGGGTGTCGAGAGTGAAGGTAACAAGAGAATTAGTGCTACATGCAATTTTTCTCTGCCTGAGAAAATTCTTTGGAGAAAAACACACATGGACATTTTTCCTCAAAGAATTGAAGAAGCACAGCTCTCGACGCATCAACAAAGGTTCAGAAACAAGTGCTGGGTGTCCTTGAGGCTGGCAGGAAGAGGCCAGTAGGTAATGGACGAGACCTTTCCGGGATCCATACGAAGACCGAAACTAGAGACAAAGCATCCCAGAAACAGGACCACAGAACATTCAAAAGAACATTTCTCCAGCTTGGCATACAGATTATTTTCTCTAAGGCACTGAAGTACAATCCTGACATGGTTTCTGTGAACAACAGATTTTCCGAAAAGATAAGAATGTAATCCAGATAGATGAAAATAAATTGGTAAAGCAGATCCCTAAAGATTTTGTTGACAAAGTTTTGGAACACAGCTGGGGCATCACACAAACCGAAAGTCATAACCAAGTATTTGTAATGTCCATCTCTATTGTTAAACGCACTTTTCCATTCGTCAGCTTCCCATATCCGAAGCAGATTGTATGCACCCCTGAGATCCAACTTTGCGAAAATGGAGGCACCTTTCAATCTGTCAAATAGTTCAGATATTAAGGGTAAGGTATCGATTTTTGATTATCACCACTTTTAAGCCTTGATAGTCAATGCAGGGTCTTAAAGTACCATCTTTTTTGGCAACAAAAAAGAACCCTGCTCTCACAGGCGACGAGGATTTCTGGATGAATCCTTTCTCTAGATTGTCAGCGACATACTCTGACATGGCCTGGGTCTCTGGGATGGACAGAGTGTAGGTACGACCCCTGGGCAGAGTTGTTCTGGGAACAAGGTCAATAGCACGGTCAAAGGACCTGTAAGGAGGAAGCACCTCAGCTTATTTTTTGCAGGACACATCCCGGAAATCGCTATATGCAGTTGAAAGAGCAGAAGATACTGATGTGATGGCAACAGGAAGTCTCTCCTTTGGGGCCACCTTGAGTAGGCAGGACCAGAAACAGGAGGAACCCTAAGCCAGGATCTGCCCAGAAGTCCAGTCAACGCTTGGAGAATGGAGCTGTAACCAAGGAAGGCCAAATACGATAGGGGTTGAGGCCTTGGGTAGGATAAGGAAGGATATCCACTCCTGGTGGAGTATCCCTACCGACATTTTAACAGGGAGGGTCTGGAAGCGGTTAGGGCACTCTGGAAGAACAGTGCCATCAATCGTCGAGACCATCAGTGGAGTGGTGAGCTGCGAAGGGGCAAATTTCATGGAAGATGCAGTTCCCCAGTGCATAAAATTGCCAGAGGCTCCGGAATCCAGATAAGTCAAGACTGAATGAGAGGAAGCGCCAACATGAAGGATCACAGAAAGAAGGAGATGAGAAGGTGATATTTCTGGGTCCAATACTCCACTACGAGATGTAATAGATCCAAGCGTTTCCCAGATGAACTGAGCAGGAGTCACAAAATCGACCTTTGCCCCCACAATAGAGACATAGGCCCAGAGTTCTGAGCCTAGCACGTTCCTCGGGAGTAAGCTTTGTCCAGCCCAGCTGCAAAGGGTTCCTCGGCTGGCAGGGGATGCTCCACGGGTCGAAGAGAAGGGATCTCAGGCTGACTAAGGACCAAGGAGTGCTGACATCTTTTTTCTAGGGTCCTCTCCTGAAAGGGAATATCGGTCTGGTTACACAGGAAGATGACATCGTCCAGATCAGCGGGTATGGTTCTTCCCGCTAATTCGTACTTTGCTCTGTCAGAGAGACAATGTAAAAAAGTTGCAACTAAGACCTCATTATTACAGCTCAACCCCCTGTAGGCCTTGGTGTCCCCAGAGTAACGGGATGGAGCTGGTAAATGCAAAGAGTATGTGGCTGTGTGTCAGGGAAGCAGGCACATTCCCAGGTGCCATGGTGTGGGAATCGGGAATCGGCGCATACAGAGGCACACAGGAGTGATTCAACGCACAAGTATGGCGCCGCAAACAGGCAAACACACATGTGCAACAGGTTGATAGTGGTGCCACTGCCTATTTAAACCTGCTGCTGGATATAGTGCATTGCTGGTTTATTGTCAGCTTCCCTCTGTGTTCCTGTGCCTTGTGTATCCTGCTTATCAGACTTCCTGTGTGCCGACCCGGCCTGCCTTAACCTGCTCATCCTGCTCATCCTGATCTCCCGGCTTGATCCTTTGGCTTGTAACCTGACTCTGCTTCTGCTTGCTCCATTACATCTGATCCCGGCTTGGCCTTCGGGCTGTCATTACCTGTCTCCTGTGTACCGACCCTGCTTGCTCCTGTTTACGCTTATCTCGGACTGTCTTACTGTGAATGACCCCTGGCCTGGCTCCCGATTCAGCTATCCGGTCTGCTCCATTGGTCTGCCCTTCCAGGGCCATCCAAGCACGCCTACCTTATGGTATAGCTTGCCTGTTCCAGCAAACCCATGGCAACCAGCCTTCAGCAATTAGGCAACTCGTGCTTCTGTGGGCACCGCACTCCCTGTACCATCTCCAGGGGTGTGCTGCACTCGGCCACAAGGGGAGCCCTCCCAGCATCTCGGCCTCATACCTAGTACCTGACAGTGCGATTGTGACCGAAATAGGTACGGCAACACTTCACAGTAAGACTCTCTCACCATGCTAGGTGGTCCCTTCAGTCCACTCTAATCCAAACAGCACTGACAGTCCCGCTCCCGGCTTGCCTTGCTCCGATCCCACAGACCTGCACATGATGCTCTGGACGCTCAGCTTGGCTCCCTTGCACCCAGGGCCATTTGAAGGAATTTGGGGGCCCCAAGCAAAATGGACATGGAGGCCCCCCCCCCCGCACGCACGCAAAGCCTACAGGAATCACAGCATAGCGATACAGTTTAAGTTCACCAACACGTTATATAAATAAAAAAGGTTTACAGTGCAAATACTGCTGTTGCATATAATGTGCATAAAATTTGAACATTTTCAACAATTGAACATTTGCAAAAAAACACCACTGTACCATTAATTCAAAAAAAGCAATAAGGTGGAAATGGGATGGTAAAGAAAGAAGAAAATGGAAAGAAAGCTATGGTAATTGTTTTTATTATGGTCAGCAAGCTACCATATTTTTATTACTAAATGGGTCTTGATGACTGCCCCCCCCCCCCTTACTACTCCCCCCCCGTGTTCTTTTTAACCCCCCTCCGTACCGTGTACCGCGCAGCAGGAGATTCATTTTTCTGCTCCCGGCCGGCCGGACTGAAAGGAAGTGAGCACTCAGTGTGTGCACTTCCTGTCAGTCTGGCTGGGAACGGGAAACTGAATCTCCTGTACCGCGCGGACTGCAAGAGGAAGGAAGAGGAGCTCGGCTATGCTACAGGCTGCAGCTTATAGGAAGCGGCAGCCGGCGGCGCGGCTGGGGCCCCAGGCCAGCTCGGGGCCCCAAGCAATTGCTTGTTTTGCCTGTCCTGTTGCGACAGGCCTGCTTGCACCAAGACATCACACGACACACCACATGCGCCAGACCTGCCGGTGCTGCCCGAGCGCACTGTAGCAGGCACTCAGATGAGCTGAGCGCCACAGCCATATTTTTTACTGGCAACCTTTTCCTGTCACATTTACTGGCAGGAGAAAAGTGCCTGTTTTTTACTCCTTGCATGACAACACTGTTACATACACTATATTGCCAAAAGTATTGGGACGCCTGCCTTTACTCACACATTAATTTTAATGGCATCCCAGTCTTAGTCCATGGGGTTCAATATTGAGTTGGCCTACCCTTTGCAGTTATAACAGCTTCAACTCTTCCTGGAAGGCTGTCCACAAGGTTTAGGAGAGTGTCTATGGGAATGTTTGAGCATTCTTCCAGAAGCGCATTTGTAAGGTCAGGCACTAATGTTGGACGAGAAAGCCCGGCTCGCAGTCTCTGCTCTAATTCATCCCAAAGGTGTTCTATTGGGTTGAGGTCAGGACTCTGTGCAGGCCAGTCAAGTTCCTCCACCCTAAACTCGCTCTTCCACATTATATTGCCAAAATGATTGGGCCACACCTCCAAATAATTTGGTGGAGGGGGGATTATAGTGAGGGGTGGTTTTTCAGGGGTTGGGGATGGCCCCTTAGTTCCAGTGAAGGGAACACTTAAGGCGTCATCATGCCAAGACATTTTGGACAATTTCATCCTCCCAACTTTGTGGGAATAGTTTGGGGATGGCCCTTTCCTGTTCCAACATGACTGCGCACCAGTGCACAAAGCAAGGTCCATAAAGACATGGATGAGCGAGTTTGGGGTGGAGGAACTTGACTGGCCTGCACAGAGTCCTGACCTCAACCATATAGACCAGGGTTTCTCAACTCCAGTCCTCAAGGCGCCCCAACAGGTCATGTTTTCAGGCTTTCCATTAGTTTGCACAGGTGATTTGATCAGTTCCACTGCCTTAGTAATTACCACAGCTGTTTCATCTGAGGGAAATCCTGAAAACATGACCTGTTGGGGCGCCTTGAGGACTGGAGTTGAGAAACACTGATATAGACCACCTTTGGAATGAATTAGAGCGGAGACTGCAAGCAAGGCCTTCTTGTCCAACATCAGTGCCTGACCTCACAAATGCACTTCTGAAAGAATGGTCAAACATTCCCAAAGACACACTTCTAAACCTTGTGGACAGCCTTCCCAGAAGAGTTGAAGCTGTTATAGCTGCAAAGGGTGGGCCAACTCAATATTGAACCCTACTGACTAAGACTGGGATGCCATTAGAGTTCATGTGCGTATAAAGGCAGGTGTCCCAATATTTTGGCAAATGCCATAAAACTATCCCCTATTTTGTAGACACTATAACTTTTGCTCAAACCAATAAATATACGCTTATTGCGATTTTTTTTACCAAAAATCTGTAGAAGAATACATATCGGCCTAAACTGAGGGAAAACATTTTTTTTTTAAATGGGATATTTATTTTAGCAAAAAGTTAAAAATATTGTGTTTTTTTTTCAAACTTGTTGCTCTTCTTTTGTTTATAGCGCTAAAAATTAAAACTGCAGAGATGATCAAATACCACCAAAAGAAAGCTCTATTTGTGGGGAAAAAATTATAAAAATTGAATTTGGGTACAGTGTAGCACGACCATGCAATTGTCATTCAAATTGCAACAGCGCTGAAAATTGAAAATTGGCTTGGGCAGGAAGGGGGTAAAAATGCCCTGTATTGAAGTGGTTGAAGTGCATGGGTGACCAGACTATAGACATGAAAGCGGTTGTAAACTGCACCAATTTTTTTTTTACTCCGCAAGGTAAAGGCATAATGTGCTAGTATGCATTGCAGGTATGCCGTCCCTTCAGAGCGCTCGCGCATGCGCCGATGACGTTACCGGCTGCATGCAGTGTGAATATCTCCTAAACCATATAGGTTTAGGAGATATTCACTGTACCTACAGCCGTGGCCAAAAGTTTTGGAGATCGACACAAATATTACTTTTCACAAAAGTCTGCTGCTTCAGTGTTTTTAGATCTTTTTGTCAGATGTTGCTATGGTATACTGAAGTATAATTGCAAGCATTTAATAAGTGTTAAAGGCTTTTATTGACAATTACATGAAGTTTATGCAAAGAGTTAATATTTGCAGTGTTAACCCTTCTTTTTCAAGACCTCGGCAATTTGCCCTGGCATGTGGTTAATCAACTTCTGGGCCACATCCTGACTGATGGCAGCCCATTCTTGCATAATTAATGCTTGGAGTTTGTCAGAATTTGCGAGGGTTTTTTTGTTCACCCACCTCATGAGGATTGACCACAAGTTCTTAATTGGATCAAGGTCTGGGGAGTTTCCTGGCCATAGACCCAAAATTTTGATGTTTTGTCCCCAAGCCACTTAGTTATCACTTTTGCCTTATGGCAAGGTGCTCATTAATGCTGGAAAAGGCATTGTTTGTCACCAAACTGGTCTTAGATGGTTGGGAGAAGTTGCTCTCGGAGGATGTTTTTGTACCATTCTTTATCCATGGCTGTGTTCTTAGACAAAATTGTGATTGAGCCCACTGCCTTGGCTGAGAAGCAACCCCACACATAAATGGTCTCAGGATGCTTTATTGTTGGCATGACAAAGGACTTATGGTAGCGTTCACCTTTTCTTCTATGGACAAGGTTTTTTCCGGACGCCCCAAACAATCGGAAAGGGGATTCATCAGAGAAAATGACTTTACCCCAGTCCTCAGCAGTCCAATCCCTGTACCTTTTGCAGAATATCAGTCTTTCCCTGATGTTTTTTTCTGGAGAGAATTGGCTTCTTTGCTGCCCTTCTTGAAACCAGGCTATCCTCCAAATATCTTCTAATTAATGTGCATGCAGATGCACTCACACCTACCTCCTGCCATTCCTGAGCAAGCTCAGCATTGGTGGTGCCCCGATCCCGCAGCTGAATCAACTGTAGGAGACGGTCGTGGCGCTTGCTGGACTTTATTGGGCGCCCTGAAGCCTTCTTCACAAATGCAGTTGAAATGTTTTTTATGGAATTGAGTTCATTTTCATGGCAAAGAGGGACTTTGCAATTAATTTAAATTAATTTGATCACTCTTCTTAACATTCTGGGATATATGCAAATTGCCATCATAAAAACTGAGGCAGCAGACTTTGCGAAAATTAATATTTGTGTCATTCTCAAAACTTTTGGCCACGGCTGTACAGGTAAGCCTTATTATAGGCTTTCCTAGGTACAATTGCCAAAAAAAGGGTTTACTTCCACTTTAAACTATTTACACATTCTTACCAAGCAATGAAAGAGCTTTAAAACAAGCCCCCCTGTGACCTCGGTAGCTGACGTTATTGTGAATTTATTCACAGTCAGTTTTAGTCAGTTTCCAACAGCTTAGAAACACTTGCTGGTTCTTTTCATCAGAGGGCTGGCAGGCTGCCACTGTACTGGTGCAGTAATTATTATAGTATTGATTTGTATTTATATTTTATACTTGGCATTTATTAATGTTATGTGACATGCTGAGGCATCCCCAACACCATTAGTTTCAAAACATAAGACTTTATACAGCCTAGTCAGGAAGTGTGTTTACTGACACCCAACCACACCTGTGCATGCAGGTGGGGGGGGGGGGGAGCTATTTAAGGAATTCCAGTGTAATACTTCATAAGTAGCACAATGTAGTTGTGTGAAACGCGTCAACCTCTGTTCCGGCTGCTGTTCTTATGGTGTGTGTCATGCATTTTGTTGGGATTGCACAATAAAAAGGACTTTCGTTATGCCGGGGTGTAGCCATTTCCTTCATATTTACTGGTGCAGTAAGACATAATAGGGAAATAGTTAAGATTTCTGTGCCTGTCTTGTGAAATTTTAAAATTATTTTTCTAAAATGCTTGTAGACATATAAATGAATGAGGGCTTATCTAACCACTTAAGGACCGAGCCTCTTTCTGAGATTTTTTTTTACAGGATAAAAACAGGTTTTTTTGATAGAAAATTACTTAGAACCCCCAAACATTATACATTTTTTTTTCTAACACCCTAGAGAATAAAATGGCGGTCGTTGCAATACTTTCTGTCACACCATATTTGCTCAGCGGTCTTACAAGCTCACTTTTTTTGGAAAAAAAAAAACACTTTTCTGAATTAAAAAATAAGACAACAGTAAAATTGGCCCAGTTTTTTTTATATTGTGAAAGATAATGTTACGCCGAGTAAATTGATACCCAACATGTCAGGCTTCAAAATTGCGCTAGCTCGTGGAATATCGACAAACTTTTACCCTTAAAAATCTCCATATACCCTTAAAAATCTCCAATCGCCGACGTTTAAAAAATTCTACAGGTTGCATGTTTTAAGTTACAGAGGAGGTCTAGGGCTAGAATTATTGCTCTCGCTCTACCGATCGCAGCAATACCTCACATGTGTGGTTTAAAAAATGTTTTCATATGCGGGCGTTAGTCACGTATGCGTTCGCTTCTGCACGCAAGCTCGTCGGGACGGGGCGCAATTTAAAAAAAATGTTTTTCTTATTTATTTTACCTTTTTTTTTTTTTACATTTTTACACTGTTTTTTTTAAAAAAAAGTGTCACTTTTATTCCTATTACAAGGAATGTAAACACTTGTAATAGAAAAAAGCATGACAGGACCTCTTAAATATGAGATCTGGGGTCAAAAAGACCTCAGATCTCATATCTACAGTAAAATGCAATAATTAAAAAAAACATTTTGTAATTTAAAAGAATGAAAAAAAAAATGGCCCTTTAAGAGCTATTGGCGGAATTGACGTTTTGACGTCGCTTCCACCCTGCAGTGATACGGAGACGGGTGGGGTCCATCTTCCCCTCACTCGTCTCAATACCCAGCAAGGGGACAGACGCGATCGCCTCCGCCGCTGCCGACAGCAAAGTGGCAGAGGGCACCAGATCGCAGCAGGGGGGCCCTCTTCCTCCACCGATAAAAGTGATCTTGCGGCGAATCTTCCTCAGAAACCACTTTTGTCTTAAACCGGATTGCCCGCTGAAGACGAGGATACCGGGTTTATGGCAGCTAGCTGCTGCCATAACAACGATACCCTCCTTCAAAATACCGACCTATAACGACGGTGGGCAGTCCGGAAGTGGCTAAACATGTTTTTACAGATTTTTATGAATATGTAAATTCATTAGTCATAGTGTGCATGACTTGGGCAGAGGTTCACTTCAAGGAGAAACTTTTAAAATTTAGAGTGAGATCTAGCTCTGCCCACCCCTTCTCACAAGAATGATTATGAGTATAGTGTGATGTAACCTCCAGACAGACCACTCTATATATACTATACTATAATAGCAAAAGTGTGCCCTCTCTGGCAGTGCTGTATTTGCAGAATCATCCTATTGTGCTGACCTGACATAGTCTAACATTTAACATATAAAAGAAAAAAGGAGGGTGCACCAACCTTGCGCAGTACCAAAAATAGTAATAAAAAAAAAGATGCGAGAGGACCAGACGTATTGTAGGGTGGCTAATGCGTTTCAAGGGAAGACCCTCTTCCTCGGAGCCAAAGCGAGGTTCATCTCTTTGGCTCTGAGGAAGAGGGTCCTCCCTTGAAACGTGTTAGCCACCCTACAATACTGTCTGGTCCTCCTGGATCTTTGGTTCCCACTATTGACCTAAGAGGAACCGTTTGTTATTGCTGTTGCTTTGAATGCCCGTATACCATGTTTGTATGTGAGTATAACCATTGCTGTTTTTACCTTTTTATTAAATTATTTTTGGTAAAGCACAAAGTTGGTGCGCCCTCCTTTTTTCTTTATATGTTACAGTTCCAAGGCCACCCATTGTTCTAAGGAGGCCAGCAAGGCCATTGACATTCCCTACTATAAGAGTTGATTGCATCACACATCCCTAGACCCAGCACCCAAGCTCAGGAGAATTGTTTAGTGATAGTCTAAATTCCATTCTTATAATCATCACAGTATTTTATAGTAAGTTACTGTATATAGTTAACAATTTTTAAAAAGTATATATTGATTGGTGATTTTAATTCAATAACATTCTATTCCCTGCCGTGCTACATAGTTGGAATAGTAGATTCTGGCATATGGATTCCAGATACCGGTACCTTTCAGGAGAGAGTTGTGTAGAGGATTCCAGTGAAGGTGAATATGTAAACAAGGTTTTAAAAGTTTATCTATGGTCAAAATTTTAAATCATATATTAATTTCCACGTTTCAATTATTTCAAGCCTACTATTATTAATTCGAACAATTTTGAAGTATGAAAAAATACTTTTTAAAGATCCCCACACATTTGCATCCTTGAATGCAGTGACACGTTTATTGTGCCCTGTAAGTAGGCACTGCTGTGCCACACATTTTACGGCACCTGCCTTTTAAACTACAGTGGTGGTGAGAGGAGTTTCAGGAGGTGGAGTTAATACAGGAATCTCTGCTTGCAAAAGCAAGGTACAATAGGATATGTAGTCCACAGAAATCAAAGGTAAATCAAAGACATGGGCAGATGATATGCTGCAAAGCATGTAGGGCAGGGGTCCTCAAACTTTTTAAACAGGGGGCCAGTTCACTATCCCTTAGACCGTTAGAGGGCCGGACTATAGTTTAAAAAAAAAAAAAAAACTATGAACAAATTCCTATGCACACTGCACATATCTTATTTTGAAGTGAAAAAACAAAACGGGAACAAATACAATATTTAAAATTAAGAAAAAGTAAAGTTAAATCAACAAACTTACCAGTATTCGATTCAATGGGAACTATGGGCCTGCTTTAGTCTAATGAGATGGTCAATGTTCGGTTCCATATTCGTCCCTGCTAGTCGTAACAAGTGATACAAGTGTGCATCAGTTAATCTAGATCTGTTTGGAGATTTCAGATGTTTCATTCTGGAAAAAGTCTGTTGACAGACATAAGTGCTGCCAAAGATGGTTGCCATTTTGAGTGCATGGTTCCTGAGAATAGGATATGTCTCAGAGGGGAGAGATGCATAAAAATTAGGAAGGCTGCTTGTCTTGAATGCGTCTTTCAGAGAGTCACAAGTCTGCAGTTCAGCCAGTTCCATTTGGTAAATTGTATCCACATTTTCAATGTCAATAGAAAATGGATTACGGAAAAGTTGTATGTCCTGTTCATGGAGATGAAGATCTTTAAATCTACATTGGAACTCCTTTTGCAACTTTTCCAGTGAATCCACACATGTTTTATTTGGGAATGCAACCAATGGTTTTTCCGCTAACAAGTTTTGAGTTGTGGGGAGATAGAAGAAGTTTTCCTCCTTCACTTGTTTGATGAGGAGGCCTAATTTTACTTCAAATGCTTCACATGTGATTGCATATCACAGATGAGCTTCCCCTTTCCTTGAAGTTGCACATTGAAACTATTGAGTAGCTCTGTTACATCTGGCAGAAAGGCAAGGTGCCATTTCCATTCTGCATCATTGAGCTCTGGTACTTCTTTGTTTTTTGAAAGCAGAAAAGCTGTAATCTGTGGAAGTAAGTCATAGAAACGTTTTAAAACTCTCCCTCGACTCAGCCAACGGACTTCTGTGTGGTACAGAACATCTTCATAGGCAACATTTAGCTAAGACAGAAATTCCTGAAATTGTCTGTGGTTTAGTGCATGAGCTCTAATGAAGTTAACACAAGATACCACAATTTTCATAACAGAGTCCCACTTCAATGATTTACTACACAGCGCTTGTTGGTGGATGAGGCAGTGTATGGTTTTTGGATGAGAATGGTTATGTTTGACCATCTCTTGGTTAATGCGAGAAATTACTTCTTTCTTAGACCCCACCATGCTAGGAGCACCATGAGTTGTCACACTGGCTAGTTTAGCCCAGTCCAGCTCCAAACCATTCACAGTTTGGCAAACCTTTTCATAGATATCTTCTCCTGTAGTTGTTCCTTTGATGTTTTGCAGTGCAGCAAGCTCTTCTGTGACTTCAAAATAGTCATTTGTCCCACAAATAAAAATTAGAAGTTGTGCAGAATCACAAACATCATTGCTTTCGTCGAGTGCCAAGGAAAAATAGCAACTTTTTTTGCAGAGTTTTGCAAATGCTGATGCAAATTGTCTCCCATTTCTTCAATCCTTCGTATAATTGTAGTAAATAAACTATTGTACTAAATAAATCGGTCTTCTCTGGACACATCTCTTTGGCAACAGAAAGAAGGCATTCTTTAACAAATTCTCCCTCCACGAATGGTCTGCCAGTGCACACTATTAGCTTGGCAACTTGAAAACTTGCTCGCAGTGATGAAATATTTAGCTGCTTCTGCTTCACAAAAGTATTTTGCTGAGTTGTCAATGTATTTTTCAGTTTTAATATTTTATCTTTTCTCACCTCTCCGACCAAACAATCATTTTTATCTTTATGTTGAGTTTGATAATGTCGACGCAAATTGTATTCTTTGAACACAGACACTATATTCTGGCATATGAGACACACAGCTTTTTCCTTGTACTGCATGAAAAAGTAATCATAAGTCCACTGTTCTTTGAATATTCTACACTCCGAGTCAATTTTTCTTTTTCTTGACATCATTCTTTCCTAGGGATTCCAAATTGTTATTAGTAAAATACCTATATATATATATATATATATATATATATATATATATATATATATATATATATATATGTGTATATATATAGCGCTACAAAAACAATATACCAGCAATAACTTTGCCCACACAGGGACAATCAATGCAGTCTGATCAGTGCCCATCAATGCTCGCCAACGCAGCCCAATCAGTGCCCGCTAGCACAGCCCAATCAGTGCCCGCCAGCGCAGCCAAATCAGTGCCCGCCTCACCATCAGTGCAAGCCCCCAATCACCATTATTGCAAGCCCCCCTCTCAGCCTTACTGTGCCAAACAATGTCTCACCAGTCAGTGTGTGTGCACATCGGGCATCTCCTGCTGCTGTGTCACAGCTCACTGTGAAAAGTTTGGGTGCGCTGTGATAAAAGTCCCGCCCTCCTCCTACCTAGACCAGCTTGTGGCCCATTCTATCTCAACACTCCAAATCAGTCCATCATATCTAAGGCACCCCAAAGTGGACCACCCTAACCACAGCACCCCAAAGAACCCCACACCAGCGGGATGCACAGGGGGAGGCAGTGGGGTGAAGGGGGGGGCTGCAGAGTGGTCAGAAGGACAGTGGGATGCACAGGAGGACAGTGGGATGGAGAGGGGGACAGTAGGATGGAGAGGGGGACAGTGGGATGGAGAGGGGGACAGTGAGATGGAGAGGGGGACAGTGGGATGGAGAGGGGGACAGTGGGATGGAGAGGGGGACAGTGGGGTGGACAGGGGGACAGTGGGGTGGACAGGGGGACAGAGGGGTGGACAGGGGGACAGTGGGATGGACAGGGGGACAGTGGGATGGACAGGGGGACAGTGGGATGGACAGGGGGACAGTGGGGTGGACAGGGGGACAGTGGGATGGACAGGGGGACAGAGGGATGGACAGGGGGACAGAGGGACAGGGGGACAGTGGGGTGGACAGGGGGACAGAGGGATGGACAGGGGGACAGAGGGATGGATAGGGGGACAGTGGGATGGACAGGGGGACAGTGGGGTGGACAGGGGGACAGTGGGGTGGACAGGGGGACGGAGGGGTGGACAGGGGGACGGAGGGGTGGACAGGGGGACGGAGGGGTGGACAGGGGGACAGAGGGGTGGACAGGGGGACAGAGGGGTGGACAGGGGGACAGAGGGATGGACAGGGGGACAGAGGGATGGACAGGGGGACAGTGGGATGGACAGGGGGACAGAGGGATGGACAGGTGGACAGAGGGATGGACAGGGGGACAGTGGGATGGACAGGGGGACACTTACACATACGGACTTACCTCTGACTGTCTCCCCGACCTCTTGGTCCTCACTTGTTCCTAGTAGTAGGCTGTTCCCTGAAGCCTGCACTCTCCCTGTCAGACTCTTCTTCCTCCTCACTGTCCTGGGACAAGGCGAGCGTCCCCTCCGCTCCTCCTGTCTGCCGCGCTGCACACTTCCCAGCGTGCAGCGCGGCACACGGAGCCCTCCATCGAGATGACTGGGGTGGGGGAGGCGGCTTGTGTAGCTTGACTGAGTGGAGTGGACATGCTCCCCACCGAAGCAGAGTGGACCTGCCCAAGCCGAGCCGACCTGGCCCCGGCCCGAGCCTGGCCTGTCGGGAATCCGGCCCTGGGTGGGGTGGGCCGGATAAATGTCCTCGGCGGGCCGCATGTGGCCCGCGGGCCGTAGTTTGAGGACCCCTGATGTAGGGAGTCCAGAAAGTTGTAGAAATAGATGGGCAGCAGACAGGCAGCAATCACAACATGCAAAGAGATTTTTCAAGTGATCCTACATAGGATTGTCAAAAAGAACTTTTGTTTGTATTGCAATTACAAGGTTGATGTTAAAAATTAAAGTGTAAGTTGGACCTTAAGATCTCCTTTACATATACATTAGAGAGGGATCATGTGAGGGTTGGAGTTGTCAGAGTTTCAAAGAGTTTTCTTGTGAAGAGAGCTGAGGGAAGAACATCTCTGTCAGCACCAAAGCTTTGTCGTAAAAACTACCTGTGGTGAGCCCAGAGTTGTAGATGATTGATCGAGTACTTGGTTGAATAACTATGTACTATATCTGTTTCCAAAACCTTTTAATATACAGTCTCAGAAAGTAATGGCTCGGAGACATGTGAAACTTCGGGTAGGGCCAGCATGACTGGGGTGGGGACAGTGAGGTGGAGGCAGAGGTTTAGGAGGTAGGACAGTGGGGGCGTTTACGCAGTGAGGTACGCATTTGGGAGAGAAAGTCCTGGGGGATAGGTAATTTCGGCTTGCGGTCCCAAGTTTAGATAGGAACTGACCATGGGGGACTTGGAGCGGCTATTTGAGCGTTTACGGGAAGAGACGGCGGCGAGAGGTGCTGACTGGCTGCATGCTACAGTTTCCAGTTTGCTGCAGGCCCCCAGCCAGGCACCCTCCAGCGCGCCCGTCAGCCCCCCTCCTACGGAGCGGCCACGTGCTAGGAGGTCTAGGCCTCCTGAGAGTTTTAGTCCGCCGCTGGATGGTGCCCGGGATCGGAGCGGCAGCGCGGTACAGAACATGGCGCCGCCTGCCAGGAAGAAACATGCAGTGGATGGTGGGGCAGCTGGGGGGAATCCCATGTTTGCCCATGGGGTGTGCTATCCAATGTTCTTAGTTCGAGCAGTTTAGCTCCTTTTTGGAATGGGCGGTGCGGGATGTGTCTGGCTTGTCATCCGTCATCCATTATTTGGATGATTTTTTGGTATAGGGCCTTGCGGGGAGCAAGGTATGTGCGTCGCTGTTGGCCACAATTCAACATCTGTTTGAAAATTTTGGGGTGCCATTGGCAGAGGATAAGAGGGAGGGTCCAGCTACGGAGTTGTGTTTTTTGGGTATCGTTATTGATACGGTGGCTATGGAGTGCCGTTTGCCCTTAGACAAACTGGAAGGTTTGAGGCAGGAGGTGGCTGGGGCTTTAAGGGTTCGGAAGATTCAGCTTCGAGCTTTACAATCCCTGCTTGGCAAGTTGAATTTTGCCTCCCGCATCATGCCCATGGGGCATGTTTTCCGCAGGCGCCTGGCGGCGGCCACGGCCTGTGTCCGTGCTCCGCATCATTACATTCGTCTAGGGCTGGATCTAAAGGAGGATTTGAAGGTGTGGGATTCTTTCTTAGCGTTTTATAATGGACGCTCTCTGTGGTTGGAAAGGGTTGTGTCCAATTTTGACATGGAGTTGTTTACGGACGCGGCAGGTTCTGGAGGTTTTTTTTTTACCAAGGTAAGTGGAGTGCCGGGGAATGGCCGGAGTCCTGGAGGGAGGATGGATTAGTTTGCAATTTGGCGGTGTTGGAGTTGTTTCCCATAGTGCTGGCAGTGGAGCTGTGGGGGGAAGAATTTCGGAATCGCCGTGTGCGTTTTCATTGCGATAATCTGGGGGTGGTACAGGCCATCAATAATAATACTGCGTCTTCCCCACCGGTTGTACGGTTACTGCGGCATTTGGTTCTGCTTTGTTTATGTACTAACTGTTTTGTGACTGCTGTGCATTTTCCTGGCATTGATAACTCAGTGGCTGATGCGTTCTCGTTTCCAGTGGGACAGATTTCGTCAACTGGCGCCGGAAGCGAATGTGCATGGGAGTCCTTGCCCCGAGAGGTTATGGAGCGTCGTGTTGCCACCGCCCAATTATTTATCCGTCGTTCGGTTTCTGCGGCTACCTGGCAAGCATACAGCAAGGTTTGGTTGGAATGGGATGATTTAGTGCGAGAGGTAGGAGAATGTGAGAATGATGAAGGTAGCGTGCATTTGCTGCTTTACTTTATAGGAGGGAATTTTGAGAGCGGGGTATCGGCTTCTTATATGTCCCGTAAGTTGGCTGGGTTGGCCTTTATATTTCAGTTGGCAGGTCAACGAGACGCTACTAAGGCTTTTATGGTTCGGCGTGCTATGTGTGGATGTCGCGCTGGTGGAACTGCAGCTGATACCAGACGCCCAGTGTCTTTCGTGGTTTTGGGGGAGGTGGTGGAACAGTTGGGAAGAGTTTGTGTGACTTGTTTTGAGTAGGTGTTGTTTCGGGCCGTGTTTACCTTGGCCTTTTTCGGGGCTTTTCGGGTGGGTGAGCTGGTGAGCAGGAATAAAAAAGGGGACGGTGGTCTAGATTTTCATGACATGTGGGTGCAGGGGGCTGCTCTGGGGGTGTTCCTAAGAAGATCCAAGATGGATCAATTGGGAAAAGGGGCTTGGGTGGAGTTGAGGTCCGTTCCAGGTTCCCTGATATGTCCAGTTGCGGCTGTGGGGGAGTTTTGCAAAATTAGGCCGAACGGTGGGGGGATTTTCTTCCGTCATGAGGATGGGACAGCTGCATCCCATTTTCTGCGTCCCGGGCTGGGGGAGCTGGGGGGTTACGGTTGTGGCTCCTCTCTCTCTCTCTCTCTCTCTTTCTCTCTCTCTCTCTCTCTCTCTCTCTCTCTCTCTCTCTCTCTCTCTCTCTCTCTCTCTCTCTCCCCATTTTCTTCTATTACATGTTAGGTGTTAGATTGGGTCAGTTGTTGGGGAATGGGGTTATGTGTTCATCTTTCCCTATCCCTCTTTTTTCTGTTTCAGATTCAGCAACCTGCCTGGTGTGGATACTCGGACACTCGTATGTGTATTGGGGTGCCAGGAGGGCAGATGTTAGGAAGGATGGCAGGTTGTTGGGTTTGTGGGGGGAGGAGATGCGATGGATTGGATTCCCGGGCATGTTGTGGTCCAGGATGGTACCAGAAATGCAAAGGTTCGCTAGATTGGACCACCCCCCTGATGTGGTTTTGTTACATGTGGGGGGTAATGATCTGAGTTTACTGTGTGCCAGGGAATTGATCAGGGACATCAAATTCGATTGCTCCAATCATTTTTCCCGGAAACTATTTTTATATGGTCGGATATCGTGGCCAGAACGGCGTGGCGTTTGGCTCGCTCTGTTGCAGGTTTGAACAGAGCCCGGGTCAAAGTTAACAAAGCGGTCACTAAGTTTTTTATAAGGAATGGGGGTTTGGCGGTTCGTCACCAGGAATTGGAGGAGGAAACGTGGTGTTTTTTATGCTCAGATGGTGTGCACCTGAATGCTATCGGTATTGACCTATGGCAGCTGGGTTTGCAGGATGGTGTGCAGCGGGCGGTTCGGGTGTGGAGGGCGACACGCACGTAAGGTGTCACGTGGGTGTGCTGTGGCGGGAGGTCTATGGGGTCTTTGAAGGTGGTGCTGAAAATAATGGAGTTTTGGGAGGGAGTTGGGCCCATACGGAGGTATGGGTGACCCTTCCCTCACAATGGCTCCTGTACATATACGTCGGCACTTTGAAGATGGATATCTCGGTAACGGCAGCAGCTGCTGCCACAACCGAGATATCCATCTTTACAGGAGCTGGTTCTGTGTATGATAATGGTGGTCTCTGCGGTGGGTTTGCCGCAAGATCACCGTTATCGGCGGCGGGAGAGGTGCCACCCCCCCTCCCGCCGCTTACCGGAGCAGTCGCTAGCGGCGGAGGAGATCGGGACCTGTCACTGCTGAGGTAAGGAGACGAGTGAGGCTAAGATGGCCCCCACCCGTCTCCATACCATAGGAGGGCGAAAGCGACGTCATGACGTCAACTCCGCCCATATGTCTTAAAGGCATATATTTTTTTTTGTCTTTTTTTTTTTTTTTTTTTGCATTTTAGTCCAAATATGAGATCTGAGGACGTTTTGACCCCAGATCTCATATTTAAGAGGACCAGCCATGCTTTTTTCTATTACAAGGGATGTTTACATTCCTTGTAATAGGAATAAAAGTGATCCAATTTTTTTTTTTTTAAAAACGTGCAAAAATAAATATAATAAAGTAAAATGAATAAGAAAATTTAAAAAAATATATTTTTAAAGCGCCCTGTCCCGACGAGCTCGCGCGCAGAAGCAAACGCATACGTGAGTAGCACCGCATATGAAAACGGTGGTCAAACCACACATGTGAGGTATCGCCGCGACCGGTAGAGCGAGAGCAATAATTCTAGCCCTAGACCTCCTCTGTAGCGTAAAACATGCAACCTGTAGAATTTTTTAAACGTCGCCTATGGAGATTTTTAAGGGTAAAAGTTTGACGCCATTCCACGAGCGGCGCAATTTTGAAGCGTGACATGTTGGGTATGAATTTACTTGGCGTAACATTATATTTCTTTTTTTTTTTTTATAAATCTTTTTATTGATTTTCAAAGAGAAAAAACAAAGAGAGAACAAACACTCAAACATACATTGGTCTTATATGTAGGAGTCACGCTATCACCGCATCATATGTAGATATCTGGCATGAAATACATTAGATGATAATGGTTATACCGGCACTGTTCACTGGGTCGCTAGATGATGCTATGCATATTTGTACATGATATGGTATCATATTATACATTCATTGTGTACACCTGGCACCCGCTTGGGGGTTATTTCGTGATTGGGATCTACTGAGAGGTCTCCGAAATAGTGGAGGGATCTGCCAGCCATTTAGACCAGACTTTGTTGTATTTGTTGGGACAGCCTCTGTTGTCATATGTGTCTTTATACAGAGGTAAGCTATTGTTAATTAATTGTTTCCACAGAGAAAGAGGAGGGGGGGTTGATTTGCGCCAACTAAGGGCGATGGCTTTACGGGCATAGAACAGGAGCAATCCCACCAGTGTGCATCCTGCCACCGTAGGAATTAGTTGTTCAGTCAGGCCTAGTATGCAGATTGACATTGATGGTTGTAGTGGCACAGAGGTGATTTGTGTGATAAAGTCTAATATCTCCCGCCAGTAGCTGACAATTGCCGGACAGGTCCAGAAGATGTGGGTGAAGTCCCCAGGAGTTCCACCACATCTCCAACATTCGGGAAGGGAGTCAGGGTTCATTTTGTGTAGTCTATGAGGAGTGAAATATGCCCGATGGACTATTTTGAATTGGATCAGGCGATCTCTCAGAGAGACCAGGGAGCTAAATGGGAAATCCCATACATCATCCCAGTCATCACTGTCAAAATCGGGGATGTCACGGGACCATTTAGATCTTAGCTTTTCCAATGTCGGGAGGGAGGTGATAGTCAGGTGTGAATATAATTGAGAAGTGGGTTTTTTTGTACAATCCGACCGAAGAAGGTCTTCCAGTGAAGATTGGACTAATTGAGGAGGGGAGCTGGAGAATTGGCAGCCAAAGGCATGGGAGAGTTGAAGGAATCTGAAAAAATAGGACTGCGGTATATTAAAATCGGTGTTCAGTTTGGAAAGCGGTACTAGGGATTGATTGGAAACAATCTGTGTCACCGTTTTTATGTAAAATTTGGTCCAGGCATGGGGCTCGGGTAGTTTATAGATGTGCTTCAGGGTTGGATTTAGCCAAAGGGGAGCATTGGGCGAGATTGCCTGTTGAGGGTATTTTTCAATTTTGAGACCTGCCCCCCATGCACGCAGCGTGGTGCGCATGGAGGGTGTCAGTGGATAGGGGGCCCGAGGGTCTCGAAAGAGCAAAAATTTGAGCGCCTCTAGGGATCCCAACACTGCCGCCTCGACCTGGGTAGCTGGGTTGGAGATGTCCGGATTGAACCACCAAGCAGCTGTGGCTAGCTGGGCGGCTAGATAGTACTTGTGTAGATCCGGACATGCCAAGCCACCCTGGGAGGTCGGGCGTATCGGTGTGGTCCAGCTGTATCTAGGGGATTGGGATCCCCATATGAATAAGGCAAGGAGGCGATGCAGATGTATGAAAAAAGATTTAGGGATCCACTGTGGAGAGTGGCGAAATAAGTACGTGAATTTGGGGAGTATTTTCATTTTAAACAAATTTATGCATCCCAATATTGAAAGAGGCAACGATTACCATGACTTCAGCCGTTTCTGAGTCTCCTGAACTACCGGGGACAAATTTAGGGGTAAGTAGTCAGAAGCCCGCCTGGGGACCACCACCCCTAGATATTTAAAATTCTCGACCCATTGAAGAGGGATGTCAGTGGGAGCTGTGTCACGGGCCGCAGGGTCGATGGGGAACAGGAGAGATTTTGTCCAGTTGACTCTGAGGCCCGTGACAGAGGAAAAGGAGTTGAGGACCTGCAGGGCTCCCTCGAGTGATGGACCCGCGTCATTAAGGAAGAGTAGGAGGTCGTCTGCGTACAGGGCGACTCTCTCCTCCAGCCAGCCAACCCGCAGCCCCTTAACGTGAGGAGAGGTGCGAAGGGCCTCTGCAAGTGGCTCCATCGCGATGGCAAATAAGGCTGGAGAGAGAGGGCAGCCCTGCCGCGTGCCCCTGGACAGATGGAAGGACCGTGACAGGCCCCCTCCCAGCTTAATGGCGGCATAACATTATATTTCACAGTATAAAAAAAAATTGGGCTAACTTTACTGTTGTCTTATTTTTTTATTCAAAATGTTTTCCAAAAAAAGTGCGCTTATAAGACCGCTGAGCAAATACGGTGCAAAAAAAAGTATTTCAATGACCACCATTTTATTCTCTAGGGTGTTAGAAAAAAAACAATATATAATGTTTGGGGGTTCTAAGTAATTTTCTAGCAAAAAAAACCTGTTTTAAACATGTAAACACCTAAAATCCAAAATGAGGCTAGTCCTTAAGTGGTTAATGGTTGTATCTTGAAGGAAGTAGCTGGTTGTCCCTAAGCTTGCGTAATGCATGGCGTGGGGCCTTTTCATGGGTGTACCGATACAACTAGTTGGTGGAATTTATACTTGGCCTTCAAAGACCTCTAGATCAAAAAGTTGATAAAGATGTGTATTTGGTTAATGTTATTAAAATGTTTTATATGCATTAAGTTATATGTTTGGAAAATGTTGGTAATTTTATTTTGTTGTAATAAAAAGGCTGCTATGGCCATTCGACTCCGAAAAAGAAAGTATTGTGTCGTCTGGTCATTTGCGAGAAAAGGTTGGTAGGTAGTGTAATGTTAATTAAGGGAGCCTCACGATATGGCACATCCCTTAGTCATGAGTGGTAAAGATCAGCTTCAAACAAATCAGCACTTTACCCATGCAGAGCAAAGCACAAGGTTGACTTTAGTTTATCTTCTCAGCAGCACATAGTCACCTTTACCTGGCCTCCCTAGAGTTCCAATCAAGCTGGCAGGCATGAAGAATAAAGCATACTTTCTAGATATCAATGACCGTGTGACTCCTAGGGACAGCACTGGGCCAGTAAGCAAACACCAGCGCTGTCACATGCGAAGAGTTTACAGATTCGTATAAGACTTGAGGGACATGACAACTTTTCATGCTCCCAACAGCAGAAGAGAAAGAGCCAGAGGATTGAAGGAAGGGTATGAATGTAGTGCTGGCAGGGTAGACTTCAAAACCTTTAGTTTGGGAACATTTGGGATAAAAGCTACAAAAAAGATTGCTTCACTAAGATGTCTGGAATAAAGGTAAGCATGCTTTTTGGTATGTGGGATATATCAGACTGGAAGCCAGAGGGGAGAGGAAAAAAAATCTCTTTCAATATCTTCAGAGCAAGAATTAAAAACAATAGAAGTGTATTCACCCAAACTTTCTAGAGATCCTAATAATTCACTACAACTTTGAACTTCCTTTAAAGTATTAAACTTTAGTTTCCAGAACAATAGATATCAATGCTGTTTTCCTTAACATAGCAGTTCAAATAACACTCTAATCCTAAGCATTTTAGATACAGAAGTATTATCTAATTTTGGTGTTTCTCCAAGTTCCCCGGTAACACATTAAATTCATATTGAGGACCATCAGATAAGATCTGCTATGGATTTCCAGCTAACCCTGAATACTTCAATGAGATTTCTGTGAAAGAATGTTAATGATTGTGCCAAGAAGCTTGAACACAGATCCAGGAAAATGATGTGAGCACGTTGATGGTCTTGCTCTTGGACAAGCAACAAAATCATTATAGGTTGACAATGATAGATCAAATCTTTATCTATATTTGCAAGCTGTCTGTGCCAGGAAAGAAGCCAAAAATTGCTTTGAACAAAATTTAATTTCTTACAAAACACTTGTACGAAGATTAAAGAACTTTATCTTTCAAAGGTCTCAAAATAATCAATGAAAAAAACATTAGTGGTCAGAGCTTATCTGTCAAAGAAACCTCCCAAACAATGCAGGAAAAATAAGCCAAAAAATATTATGCTGTGGAAACCACAAGTAGATAGCAGTCATATTTAATCAAAAGCATAAATCAGATACAATTTGAGCTATTATTTATTAAAAAACTTTAGCATCAGCAAGCACATACATACTAGATAATTACACACTATATTCCGGGCCTTATTAAAGGATAAATACAGTTTCCAGTAACTACTGTCCCATATGACTCTTCTCACCTCCCTCATCTAATGCCAAAACATAACACCAGACCTCTTGTGGCCATATGGACTACAACCGTAAAGTACAGTGATTCTCCGGTATTGCCATACATCGCATGTCCCTCCAGTGATCAGTGTTATCAGGTGACATCATATTTGTGAGCACAACAAAAGGGATTGTGGGATGAGTATTTCCTCAGACTGATAATTGCTTCACATGATTATGCGCCTGGATTACATATCTCAGGGATTTTTGCTACCATCAGGAAGATTGCTGGGAGTAGCTATAAAAGAAGCAAAAACCCGCGTGGAGCTCTCTTCCTACTAGGCCTGACGTGAGACGGACATCTCAGTGCATGGAGAGAGGGGTCGCGGCCTACCACACTCCAAGCCATACCGGAAGGGCATAGCTCCGCTGCTTGTCATCTGACGTCCATCCAGCACCACGCCGGTCGCCTGCCAGTAAGTGTACCTAGCTTCACATCGGGAGACTGAAACGGCAGATCCGCTGCTCGAGTGTCGCTACACGAGATACTATCTGGAAGGCATCATATCAGCCTGGTCGTTGGTGAGAGGGCAGTTGCCCAATCTTTACCCATCCTTTGTCACGGTTTTACTAGGACACTTTGCACAGACATCGTTACCTTAGGAGTACTTTACTGAACCTATTTTGAACACTGTGCTTAGACATCTTTAGCCTTTTTAACTTCAAGAAACCTATTGCTTCCCACTACCCCTTATCTGATTACAGTTAATGAGCTTCTACCTACCTGTGAAGACCATCAGATCTGCAATGGGGACATTACTGCTATTACTGATACAAGGGCCATTATACTATTACTTCTAAGCCTGATTTCTCATTAGGGTAACAGTTATAGGCCAGTCAGGTTCCATCTTTTGCAATGTGTCAGTATAATCTGTTAGCTGTATTTATCCTTTCGGGGTCTAGCATTATTTCTTTGAGGAAGTGTATATAATATACTGTTTATTTGCTAATATCTTATCTTGTGTCGTTCGGAGGAATTCCTCTGCTGAGTTGGCGCTGTTGCCTAAAACTCAGCAGATCTATTACCTCCTCTTTGTGACAACATCCCTTTAATTGGTTCAAGTAAATATTATCAGAACATAAACACACAGAGTTATCTGATTTTTTACTCTACAGTGGTACCCAGAGTGTAAGGTGGGTTGGAATGTTCACCAGGTCATGGCAGTGCAGATGAGCAGGTAATTCCACGCAGTCCCTTAGGGGGTTGTGCTACATTTGGGGGCTCGTCCGGGTCTGCTATCTGCAGCTGGCCCTAGCCGACCTAGATAAGAGCCACAATCTGCATGGGAGGCCGCCTCAATGGCATGGTTGCTTGAGACAGAAGCCATGGAGCTCTAATAGACAAAAGCACTGTTCTGGAGATCTCAGGAAATGAGCACACCGAGAGAGAGATCAGAAGGTGGCTGAGAGCCCTGGCACCAGGAGACCGGACCTACATTGTGGAAACAGAAGCCACAGAGGAGTTGGATCAAGCCAGGGCACTAATAGAATGGCAGGAGGTGGTGCCTGTGTGCTTCCAGGAGGAAGAGGTACACCTGACTGAAGGAGTGACTGCAAGAGTGTTCCCACTCAAAATGAAAAGAGAACAGACTAAGAAGCAGCCTTTGAAAATAACTCAAGAGCGGGGACCTGTACCTGTGGGAGCCAACTCCAAAGGGGCCAGTGCTCCACCCCTCTCTTTCTACATTGATATGAGCCGATTAGTCGATAACTTGGTGAAGAATGGATCTGGAAATGCCAATCAGAGCTATCGATGACTTAGGTTTTTCTCAGGGCAATTGCCAACCCCCATGGTAGAAGATGAGTTTGAGACATGGATTAGTCAGGCTCTGCAGGCCATGGAAGAGTGGAGTGTTCCAGTGGCTGTAAAACGACAATGGCTTAGTTAGAGCCTTAGAGGCCCGGTGGCTGATGTGATCCGTTATCTGAGGATGGGCAAGAAGACTTGCGTTGCCATGGACTACATAGATGCCCTGTATGCTGTATTTGGGAGGGTTGAAACTATTGCTGATCTGATTTATAAATTCAACCAACTCACCAACAGAAGGGAGAGAGTCTGTCTGAATACATCTCCTGAGTAGACAAGATGCTGCATCAAATTATCTTCGAGAGGGGTATTGACCCTAAAGATGTTGACCAGGCTCGCTTGAACTGGGTTCTGCATGGGGCTCCGCTAAATCACCCCATCGTATTAAAGTTATTGCTGAAGATAACTCAAGTGGTACCCACATATCCTGAATTGATAAGGGAAGTACGAGAAAGAGCGAGGCAGGCATTTCAGAGTGTTGCAAGAGAAGAAGGCACCTGCTGAAGGAATGGGAAGATTGTGGCGACTGGATACCCAGGAAAAAGTGTTGCAGCCTGGAGAGAGGACTTGCCTAAAAGCCACGGTCAAGCTGTCATGGGACCAGCCGGGTACATAGTGGTAGAAGCTGATTCAGCAGAAGAAGAGGTTGGACCAGAACTGGTCCCGGAGCTCATCCCCACTCAAGCCTTACTAAGAAGTGGGGGCGAATTCCTGTCAGTGTGCAGAATGTCACTAGCCACCCAATAAGCTTAAAGCCACGGATGGTGATCTGAAAAGTGAGTGCTGCCACCCCGGTAGTTGGGAATGAGGTACCTTAGAAGGGAGTTGGAAGAACCACTGTCCACTGCCCAAATCTACCCCCTTCATGGGAGGAGAGGATTAAAGCTCAGATAGCTCGATGGGAGGAGATGTTCTCAAAAAATGACTTTGATTTGGGTTGAGCCAAGAGTGCTCAACATCTAATTCAATTGACCAAAGATGAGCCAATTTCGAGAAAGGGCAGGGCAATTCCCCTTGTGTGATTTTGAAGATCTTCAAGAACAACTGGCTGAGTTAAGGAAGTCAGGGGTCATTAAGGAGTCCAGGAGCCCCTATGCCTCCCCGATTGTGGTAGTAAGAAAGAAGAATGGGTCCCTTTGGATGTGTATCGATTACCGAACCTTGAACGGAAGGACTATTCCAGATTAATACGCGACCCCTCGCAAAGGAGAAGCCCTACAATGCTTATCAGAGGCCAAATGGTTCAGTGTGTAGGATCTAAAGAGTGGGTACTACCAGATCCCCATGCACCCAGACGACCAAGAGAAGACAGCTTTTATCAGCCCTTTGCAGTTTTTTGAGTCTGATCGGATGCCACAGGGACTAACAGGGGCCCCTGCCACTTTCCAGCGACTGATGGAGAACACTGTGGGTGACATGAACTTGGTGGAAGTGCTAGTTTATCTCAATGACATCATCGTGTTTGGCCTAACGCTAGAGGAGCATGAAGCTTGGTTGGAGAAAGTTTTCCAGCGACTACATTAAGAGGGGTTGAAGCTGTCATTAGAGAAGTGCCAGTTCTACCAGACTTCAGTCACTTCAGTCCGCCGAAGGGATAGAAACTGACCCTCAAAAGCTGGAGGCTGTCACTTCCTGGCTCCACCCAAATACCGTCACTGAGTTGAGGTCATTCTTGGGTTTCTGCTCTTATAGAAGATTTGTGAAGAACTTCTCGCAGATTTCCCAGCCGTTGAACCAGCTGTTACAGAAGCAAATGGAAGGGGAACAGCAGAAATCTCAGAGGGGAGGTCCCAGGAAGCCTTGTGAATCCATCCAAGAACAATGGACAGTGAAATGTGAAAGGTCTTTCGAACGGCTGAAGGAAAGCCTGGTTGAAGCACCGGTGTTGGCCTACGCTGATCCATCAAAACCATATGAATTACATGTGGTTGTCAGCAGAGATGGTATTGGGGGGTGTTGTACCAAGAGTCAGAAGGGAAACTTTGCCCAGTGGCCTATTTGAGTCGCAGCCTCACCCCCCGAGAAGAACCATCCTGTACATAAGTTGAAGTTCTTGTTCTTCAGGTGGGCTGTGGTACATTAGCTACTTGATTATCTGTACGCGGCTACCTTTATGGTAAAGACTGACAACAATTCCTTGATTTATTTACTATCCATTGCAAAGTCTGATGCCACCAGACATCAATGGTTGACAGCCCTGTCTAAGTTTCAGATCTGCCTAAAATATTGACTGGGAGTGAGAAATAGAGATGCTGACACTCTATCCCGAAGACCTCACTCCATCCAGGCTGGCCAGAAGAGTACAGGCTGTGTGTCAGGGAGTAGAATATCAGCACAGAGGAGCCATAGGGACTGAAGCTGTGGGAGTCACCCCTGCGGGAGTACAGAAGTACTACTGTAATTTGACCCAAGTACGTAGCCAAAAACTGCCTCAGCTGACTAAAGAGGACATGAGAAGGGATAAAGGGGAAGATCCGTTAGGAAGTCTGATAAGAAAATCGTTCTCTGCCCATGACCCTCAAATATTGGTGAATAGCCCCATTGAAGGGACAAAGGTGATTCATAGAGAATGGGAGCGAATGAAGCTGGAAGAGGGGATCATATATTGAAAGAGGAAGAAGCAGAAGGTGTGAGCCAGCTGTTCCTCCCTGGAAAACATTGTCTAAGTGTGCTAACCGCACTCCATGATGATCATGGTCACTTAAGCCCAGATAGAACTTTCAAGCCGGTCAGGAATCGATTTTACTGGCCATTCTTGAGAACGGAGGTGGAAAATTACTGCCACTCTTGTGTCAGGTGCATCCAGAGAAAAACTTTACCAGGCAGGGCAGCCCCGATGGGCCATCTACAGAGTCAAGGACCAATGGAGTTGGTGTGCATTGATTTCTTGTGTCTGGAACCTGATCTGAGTGGAAGGAGTAATGTCCTGGTTGTGACAGATCATTTCAACCCATATGCTCAAGCTTTCCCCACTAGGGATCAAGCTATTACGGTGGCCAAGACTCTAGTGGAGAAGTTCTTTGTCCATTGCGGGTCGCCTCAGCGCCTACATTCGCATCAAGGTCGAGACTTTGAGAGCAAACTGATCAGAAGACTATGTGAACTCTTAAACATAAAGAAATCCAGGACTACTCCCTACCATCCCCAAGGGGATGCACAATCTGAACGTTTCAACTGTACTCTGTTGAAAATGCTGGGAACCCTCCCATTAGAGAAGAAACAGCATTGGGGGGATCAAATCACTGCAGTAGTTCATGCCTACAATAGCACCTCAAATGATTCTACTTGATACTCCTGTTACAGATTAATGTTCGGGAGAGAATCTACCTGTGGCTCTGGCTTTCGGAACATCACTAGATTGCACCTCCCAAGCTTCTTATAGGCGATATATATCGACAGACTCCAGAAGAATTTCAAAGTGGCTTATGAGAAAGCCAAGGAGGCCTCTACCATCAGAGAACAAGGGAACAAGAAAAACTTTGATATTGGAGTGAGGGTTCAGGATTTGCAACCTGGGGATCAGGTGTTGTTGTGCAATCTAGGAGTGCCAGGAAAACATAAGCTGGCTGATCGATGGCGTTCCCAACCCTGCATTGTTTGCGAACAACTACCTGGACTCCCTGTGTATCAGATCCGGCCTGAAGGGAAGACTGGCCCTCTCAAGATTTGGCATTAAAACCATTTGCTGCCCATATCAGAGGCTGTTCGAGTACCCTCAACCCCTTGCTTAGAGATATATCTGTCCCCAACGTTGAGGCCTAGGGCCAGGAAAACTTGTCGACCCACACTCCCGGAGGAGGAAAGTGATGATGAGGAATTAACTCTTGATTAGTTGTGGGTTCCTCCTTTGGAAGATGATTCCATCATCTCTAATACTGAAGGACAGGTTTCCATTTGCCCGACACTAAGGCATTAAATTCTCACTCACCTAGGGGAAATGAGGAAGTCAAGCTGGAATCTCGCAAAGTGTCATGTGTGACTGATACTCTCATCCCTCCTACACATGGACAGAGACAGTCCCTGAACCAGAATTAGAGCCTGGGGGGAAACCTGAGCCTGAAGTGGAGTCTGAGACAGAAATGGAACCTGAAATGGAAGCTGGATGCATTTTTTGGGAAGCAGAACAGGAACCAGAGTCACTGGAAGACATCTATTCCAGGTTGAGACAGAGGGTATGCCCTCCAAAAAGAGTGACTTAGGATACTCTTGGAGAACATTCTGACGAACTTATACCCTCTGCTCAACGTTCCAGTCAAGCACTTGCCTCTTTTACTGAATCCCTAGTAAAGGATGACCTCGATCCACCTTCTGACACTACTTGGTGGGCCATTAACTTGTTGCTGATGTATATAATTTTCTATTAGAAGACCCTTCATTAGGTCGATTATTAGCTGTTGCAACTTTTAGTATGTTAGATGATTGATTATTTAGCTCTCATAATGCAGTAAAGTGATTCCACAGGTTGTGTTCTGTCTTTAGGGACCAAAGACTTTCAAGTGGGGGGAGGATGTAGCAATATGGACTACAACCGTAAAGTACAGTGATCCTCCGGGTTTTCTATACATCACATGTCCCTCTAGTGATCAGTGTTATCAGGTGACATCATATCTGTGAGCCAAACAAAAGGGATTGTGAGATGAGTATTTCCTCAGCATGATAATTACTTTACATGATTATGCGCCTGAACTACATATCCCAGGGATCTATGCTACCATCAGAAAGATTTCTGGGAGTAGCTATAAAAGAAGCAAAAGCCCGCACTGAGCTCTCTTCCTCCTGGGCCTGACGTGAGACGGACCTCTCCATGCATGGAGAGGGGGTCGTGGCCTACGATGCGGTATAACACACTCTAACCCATACCGGAGGGGCCTAGCTCCGCTACTTGTCATCTATCCAGCACCACTCTGGTTGCCTGCCAGTCGGTGTACCAAGCTTCACATTGGGAGACTGAGACGGTGGATCTGCTGCACGAGTGTCGCTACATGAGATATTGTCCGGAAGGCATCATATCTGCCTGGTCATTGGTGAGAGGGCAATCGCCCAACCTTTACCCATCCTTTGTCACGGTTTCACTGGGACACTTTGCACACACATCGTTACCTTAGGAATACTTTACTGAACCTATTTTAAACACTGTGTTTAGACATCTTTAGCCTTCTTCACTTCAAGTAACCTATTGCTTCCTACTACACCTTATCGGATTATAGTTAATGAGCTCCTATGTACCAGTGAAGACCATCAGATCTGCAACAGGGACATTACTGTTATTACTGACACAAGGGTCATTATACTATTACTTCTATCCCAATTTCTCATTAGGGTAACAGTTATAGGCCGGTCAGGTTCCATCTTCTGCAGTGTTTCAGTATAATCTGTTAGCTGTATTTCAGGGGCTAGCATTATTTCTTTGAGGAAGTGTATATAACATACTGTTTATTTTCTAATATCTTATCTTGTGTCGTTCGGAGGAATTCATCTGCTGAGTTGGCGCTGTTGCCTAAAACTCAGCAGATCTATTACCTCCTCTTTGTGACAACATCCCTTTAATTGGTTCAAGTAAATATTTTCAGAACATGAACACACAGAGTTGTCTGACTTATTACTCTACAGAGGTACAAGGATGTCGGAACCCAGAGTGTCGGGTTGGTTGGAATGTTCACCAAGTCATGGCAGTGCAGATAAGCAGGTAATTCCAAGCAGTCCCTTAGGGGGTCATGTGACTAGGGATAAGAGTTGCCATTTTTGACAAAATTTTAATCAAAATTTTAATCAGAATAGGAATGCATTGATAGTGAAGTCAGTGTGGAGAGAATTGATAAGTCATACTGAACACTGTGCTACTCTAAAGTTTTCTAAAATGTGTACGTTACTAACTAAAAAGGACAGATTTAAATTTAAGCAGCCGCGCTTAAACCAGTCTTAGATATGACATAACACAGGCCAGCTAGGAAAGAATGCAAAGCTGTCAAAACCCTCCACTAGAAAAGTTTTCTAAAGACTTCTAATGAGGTTCCTGTCATAAACAATCTAAGAGAGAAGTGGAGCATTACACATCTTTGAGCTTGTTTTTACCTAAAAATTACCATTACTATATCTCTATCTTTCAGCTCCATTACATATTCCCTAACTCCTTTGGTAATAGAATTAACTTCCTAAAAAGTGATCACATTAATGTAGAAGAAGATAACTTTTAGACACCATGCATATTATCCTATGTACAATTACAAGGTCCAGAAGGCTAATAGGACATGCCAGATATCTAAGGAGAAAAGTACATCATATAAATCTCATGTTCGATAGCAATTCTTATTTTCATATTGCTAAATATTATGTGGTTTTTGGATTGTGAAACCTTAACAGGTAAAAATATAGATGTATTTAGGATTTGGCATTAAAGTTGTGTCCACTGAAGCATAAAAAAAACACTCCAGCACACCACATCACACCTAGGGATAAGCTTTAGGTTTCAACTGAACCCATGTTTGGTTCAAAATGCACAAGTTGGCAGCTAGGCAAACTGCTAAAAAAAAATTGGTGTTCGATTGAACTTAACCTCTGATTGTAATTGATGGCACAGTGGCTCAATTTAATGGGCACAGTGGCTGCATTTAATGGGCACAGTGGCTGCATTTGATGGACACAGTGGCTGCATATGATGGCACAGTGGCTGCATTTGATGGCACAGTGGCTGCATTTGATGGGCACAGTGGCTGCAATTGATGGGCACAGTGGCTGCAATTGATGGCACAGTGGCTGTAATTGATGGCACAGTGGCTGAATTTTATGGCACAGTCGCTACAATTGAAGGCACAGTGGCTGCATTTAATGACACAATGGCTGCATTTAATGGCGCAGTGGCTGCATTTAATGGGCACAGTGGCTGCAATTGATGGACACAGTGGCTGCATTTGATGGGCACAGTGGCTGCATATGATGGGCACAGTGGCTGCATATGATGGGCACAGTGGCTGCATATGATGGCCACAGTGGCTGCATTTGATGGCCACAGTGGCTGCATTTGATGGGCACAGTGGCTGCATTTGATGGGCACAGTGGCTGCATTTGATGGGCACAGTGGCTGCATTTGATGGCACAGTGGCTGCATTTGATGGCACAGTGGCTGCATTTGATTTTTTTTTTAGTACTTTTCAGAATTTTTCAGTTTGTTTGCACCCCCCAAAATTTTTGAGCACCAGCCGCCACTGCATTTAGCAAGAGTATTACTACAGGTGCTAAATGTGGCAGCTTCCTGCTCAGAGTGGTTGCTTGCCACCCAGATAGCGAGGATAACTTGCCACAAATTTGTGGCAGTGTTGAATTGTAAGACTGTTAACTTGCTGCATATTTTCACTGGGAAGTTGTACACGTGCTGAGCAGTTGAAGCACAAGTTCTAGTTGATACTTTTCCAATTTGTAGCAAGTTTGAGTGGCAAGTCTCTAGCAAGAGTAAAGTTGCAATGGTTGAGTTTACAACAAGAGCTCTGCAAGTCTACAGCATGAAAACCCAGCCACAGTAACCCATGTGGTGGGATGACTATCGCACAACATGACTGAACCAGAACTTGCAGCAGACTTGCAGAATGTTTGCAAAGAAAGTTGATCTGGAGTTATGCAGTGTCGACTTGCAGCAATTGTGCAACAAACTTGTGCAGCCTGGCAAGTCTAGCAATAGATTAGCAAGTCATTTTCAAACTTGCAGCACAATTGCTTGCTATCTGGGCCAGCAACCTAACAACCAGTGAGTCACTCCTGCCTGGCCAATTCAACTCTCAGCCAGGGATTTTCATCTAACTGCTGAATATAAACAAATGGGCAGGGATATTGACTTACAAAGTGTAGGGTCCCCAACCCCCAAAATCCATACCTGATTTATCTGAGCTGGCCAGAAAAGGGGGGATAGCATGCCCTATCCTTGACTCATACAGGGCACATAGTGGAGTCATTCTGCAACACCTATTGAAGGGGCAAAAAAAGAAGGCTGCATTTGCTGCTCTTGGCTCCCATTTGCCGATAACTATTTGATTGGGTAGGACTGTTCTACTACACTCAGGGCTTTTTTTCTCAGAGAATAGGTGCAGGAACTCCCACTTTTGGGAGTTACCCCTTTTTTTGCCCCTACCTACCTCTGAGCACCAGTCCTTGGTTCCACCCCCTACCCACCTACCAGAACTGCCCCTTTTAGAGAATACAGAACCAAGTAACATTTGTGGTACTGAGTAATTTTGTATGGAATTTGTTATTGATAACAAGAAAAATATTAAAATAGACCCCCCACAGCCAATTACATCTGTAATATTTCTTGCACTGTTTTTATTTATTTTCAATAAAATGATATTTTTAAATTATTAGGCTGAATCTTTAAATATCCCAATTAGAAAATAAAGAAATCTTGCTTCTGTAAATAAGCTACCATAGTGTAAACTCTGTTACATTCCTCTCTGTGCATAGTAGCAAGTGATACAGACATTCAATTTAAAGGTCAGTATTGCAACAGCAGTTGCTGTGAACAGTGCATGTTACTATTAAAACATGTGTGGGCTGCTACCTTATGTGTGTTTGTGTGTGTTAAGGGTAAAAGGGTAAACTGCTCAGTTGGCTTACCAAGTAATGATCACAATTATTCTGCTGGCGCTTAGACAGTAGTCCTGAGAGCTGGAAAATCTCTGTGCAGGGTGAGGCCAAAGGTGTAATCCTCACATTAAGGTAGCAGTGGTGAGATATTTCAGCACAATTTGACAAAATGCATTGGAGTCAAAGAGAGGGTGGAATTAAGGTGGTCGATGGAACTTTCTAATGCCGCGTACACACGATCGCACATTCCGACAACAAAATCCATGTTTTTTTTCCGACGGATGTTGGCTTAAACTTGTCTTGCATGCACACGGTCACACAAAGTTGGACGGAAATTACGAACGTCAAGAACGCAGTGACGTACTACACGTACGACGAGCCGAGAAAAATTAAGTTCAACAGCCAGTGCTGCTCTTCTGCTTGATTCCGAGCATGCGTGGAACTTTGTGCGTGAGAATTGTGTACACACGATCGTAATTTCCGACAACGGATTTTGTTGTCGGAAAATTTGAGAACCAGCTCTCAAATTTTGTGTGACGGAAATTCCGATGGACAATGTCCGATGGAGTCTACACACAGTCTGAATTTCCGACAAAAAGCTCCCATCGAACATTTTCTGTCTGAAAAACTGACCGTGTGTACGGGGCAAAAGAGTGTAACAGGCTTTAAATGGGTTAGGGAAGTTCCATTAGGGCGAATTCACACTGACTTACTCTAAAAAGGTATGGAAAATGCATGTACATTGCCATAAATTTTAGTCATGTTTAACACACGCTGATGTCCGTTGACATACATTTTGATGTCCATTGACATGCATATGCAGCAGTATGGTGTGAATATGACACATTGAAAATTTGTGTTTTTTCGGATGTTCTTCTGCTGTTCTGCATTTTATAGCTGCGCTAAAATGCAGATCAACGCACTGGTGTGAATTTGCCATTAAGCTATCCTGAACTGGGCATATTGTAGTGATTATCTATCTGTTGCCTGTATTTTAAGGTTTGCCAATTTTTTGCAGTGTATAGTCAGAATTACCTGTTTGCTGCCTGTGTATTGTCACAGGTGCCTGTTTTTTACCATTATATTGTCCTGATTTCCCATTTGCTGCCCATGTATTGTAACAATTGCCTATCTGCTGCCTGCATATTATCACAATCGCCCGTTTGGGCCACCATTAAACTTAAAGGGTTTCTTACACCAACACTTCATATTCCTAATATGTGCCTGCTGTACCATGTACTTGTATGAGAAAGTATCCTGTTCTCTTTGTATTGCTTCTTTTGTGTGAAATCCCTGGTGTTCCTTCCAGTCTCTCTGCTTTCCTAATAAAAAATGACTACACTAAGCAGGAGAGCACACCGTGGTCAGTTCTCTAGCTATGCTGGGAACTCAGCCTGCTCTCCTCCAATGATCAGACTTGTACTGACACGCCCCCACTGCACAGCCTCTCACTGGTAAGCTCAGTGTACTGCTGCTTCTCCTCCCCCAGCTCTTATGCAGATGAGAACAGAGGAAAGGTAATCACTTAAAAAAATGGAAAAAAGGTATTTATAATGCTTTTTTTTATATCTATACAAAAATATTTTGCCTTTTCTTTTCTTTTTTAAACTAAATGGGTTGTTTTACAAGGTGATCGTTTACAATCACTTTACATTTTTTACCACTTCAAATGTTGCCATGGAATCCATATTAGTTCTTGTACTTGTTTAGGCCTCTGCCATACAGATTAATAGATTTTGCAACTCCTTGCACTGGGATATGGACAATATACATACAGTATCTCACAAAAGTGAGTACACCCCTCACATTTTTGTAAATATTTTATTATATCTTTTCATGTAACAACACTGTAGAAATGACACTTTGCTACAATGTAAAGTAGTGAGTGTACAGCTTGTATAATAGTGTAAATTTGCTGTCCCCTCAAAATAACTCAACACACAGCCATTAATGTCTAAACCGCTGGCAACAAAAGTGAGTACGTGTACACCCCTAAGTGAAAATGTCCAAATTGGGCCCAATTAGCCATTTTCCCTCCCCAGTGTCATGTGACTCAGTAGTGTTACAAGGTCTCAGGTGTGAACGGGTAGCAGGTGTGTTAAATTTGGTGTTATCGCTCTCATACTGGTAACTGGAAGTTCAACATGGCACCTCATGGCAAAGAACTCTCTGAGGATCTGAAAAAAGAATTGTTCTCTACATAAAGATGGCCCAGGCTATAAGAAGATTGCCAAGACCCTGAAACTGAGCTGCAGCACGGTAGCCAAGACCATACAGCAGTTTAACAGGACAGGTTCCACTCAGAAAAGGCCTCGCCATGGTCGACCGAAGAATTTTAGTGCACGTGCTCAGCGTCATATCCAGAGGTTGTCTTTGGGAAATAGATGTATGAGTGTTGTCAGCACTGCCAGTGCTCAGACCATACGCCGCACACTGCACCAAATTGGTCTGCATGGCTGTTGTCCCAGATGGATGCCTATTCTAAAGATGATGCCCCTCCTCTCCACCGTGCTGGCATTCTTACTGTACTGCATGCGCGAGCCACGCTGCGAGCTGTGAATGGCCGGGCAATCTTCTATTGCAGGGAGGGAGGGGGGAGAGGTGAATTTCCTTCCGAGCCCCGGGAGGAAGTGAGAGCTGCATGCCTCTAAAAAGAGGGTATCTACTCCCCCCCCAAAAAAATGACATGCCAAATGTGGCATGTCAGGGGGTCACCATCACTTAAAGCAGAAGTTCCATTTTTGGGTGGAACGCCACTTTAAGGTAAAAAATGTTTGGGTAACAGTATCCCCCCTCACCCCCTTCCTTATACTTACCTGAGCTCTCACTTGGACCAGAGCTGTGCCCATCTGTAGTGGCTCTCACAGGCTTTGCTGAGGAAGTGGGAGCCATTGGCAGTCCTGTCAGTCAAATCCTGTGATGAGGGAGCGGGGATCAGGGCCAAGCCATGTTGTCTGTGTCCATGTAAGCAGGCAGCACGGCTCCTGATTGAGCCCCCACATGTTTCACAATAGGAAGCAAACTCTTCAATTTTCTCCCTCTAGTTTCCCCATGCACACATAGGTATAGAAAAATAATTCATCATGTAAAAAGTTTCCAAAAGCTCATAATAAAGTTTAGTACATTACTTGTACTATTTGTGCTTCTAAGGACAACAAAATGGTCGACAAATCGACAAAATACAAGAAATTCAATACAGTAAGTTCAAAATTCTTATGGCACATGGACATAAAATAGAAAAAAAGAAAAGTTTGAGAGGTGTATAATTATATTGACTCTACTAAATGAATGTTTGTCTGACCTTTAAGATGACAATGTTCAGTGTCAAGTTTCCTGCTCTGAAAAAAATCAACCTTTTCTTCTGGGCGGCAGCTAAAACTGTATTTGTCGGCACAAAGGACAGTGACCCTGTTTGGCTGTTAAATGAAATATCTATTTGACTGTCTCTTTCTAGTTATGTCATTTTAGGCCATCTTAGCTGTCTCCCTGAGGTAGAAAAACTCACTTTAAAAACGGCAGCTCATCAACACATTAAGAAAGAAACAATACTTGCTAAATTTGTTACCACCCTGTAGTGCTAAACCTTGCCAAGAAGATAGCTTTGTAGGCTAAGTGCGAAATATAGAGGACCCTACTCTCTTCCGTATCTAAAAAGTTTCTATAATTACATAATAAAATCTTCAACCATTTCTGGGAAAGAAACTTGTTGGTAATGGTCTTCAGTTGACTGTGTCACAAAACATGAAAATGATTTTGTTCCTTGGTGTGACCTATCCACCCTTGCAGGACACAGCTTAATAGGTCTAAACCTGTAAAAAAAAACAAAAAAAAACATAGTTTCCATCATATTTTTGGGTTCTGTGCTGGAACTAGTATGATGTAGTGGGGGTAAAGGAATAGACACAATGAACTAAGCTTACTGCACCATTATGTGGAAACTGACAGAAGTGGCGTGCACTGGTTTCAAGTCTATCTGTGCCACCTGTGCCAAATTCTAGAAGTAGAAACAAATGCAGGTCTGCTCCTAATTAACAGAGGGGACACTAAAAATGTTTACATTCCCTCCAAATACCAAAAGACAGTAGATTTAGAACAGGAAAAAAAGGGGGGAACCTATTGATCAGGAAGTAGCTGGCATCATAGGTGTTGAGTCTTCACGTAGCCATGGTGACCATACTTTGTCAAATTTTTTTTTTGCCAGGCTACACCGATATTGGAAGGGTGTTATCACTACTATCAGTCAGGTGTTGCAGGTCCATGTACCAGAGGAACCAAAATCTTGTTTATTGGGGATTCTGTGTGATCTCCCGGTGGACGAAGTACCTAAACCGGCCATAGCTAAGGTTCTGTTTTAGACCCCCAAGGTGATAGCATAGGGTAGCTTCAGCAAATTTGATAAGTTGTGGGCTCCTTGGTTGGATACACCAGGCCTTGCACCGGCAGACCTTATTTTGAATCGTCTGATAATTGGCAGGGCATGATAATATCTCTGGTAGGAAAGAACCCAAGGGCAGTAGAGTACATGTATTTGCCTTTCTATGTACCGGTTTGTTGGTTTCTATTTTCTCTTTCTGTGAGGGTTGATTATAAACACTCTGCAATTTTGCTGTTGAGATGCATTGGTGATTCCAGAACAGTATGTTTAAAATGTTGTATATGTTATGGATTATGTAATGCTGGCACAATCTAATTAATACAACTTTATTTGAGAAAAAAAATGTTTTGGACATCCTCGGTTACAATAGGTGTCTTTGTAGAGGGGAAGGGTGAAGTTGACCAATTGCTTCCAGAATGCCACCATGGGCGGAGTGGGCTTTTTACAGGCAAATGTGATGGATTTTACAGCATAAAATAAAAGCAGTCCCATCAGAGTCCGTGCTGCTCTTGTAGAAACCAGCTCTTCCACCAGACCCAGGGACAGACACGTGGAGAGGAGAAAACAACCACTCCAGATACAGACTGAACGATCTGAAGAACTGAATCCCAAAATGATAGGGCAGGACCAGAAGATATGGATGTAATTCCCAGGTGAATGGGAGGTACCTCCAACATTGAGAAACTATTGGGTCCATTTTGTGTATTCAGTAAGGGGTGAAGTATGCCCTGTGGACTATTTTAAATTTGATAAGCCTGTTGCGGAGAGAGACCAATTGCTTAAAGGGAAAGTCCCAAACATCAGACCAGTCATCATTATCCAAATCTGGAATGCCAGAGAGAGGGTATATCCGTAAGAGTATTCATACATATATATTTATAAAGTACAGAGGTAGGCTTGGTTGAATAATCAGACATGTACAGTTTTACTAACTATGTCAAAGTTGAAAACTGGTATTAGGCGTTAAGAGTTGTTTTATCTCTGTAATGAAGGAGTTAAACACAAAATCACCATCACTGTAATTATGCTAGGTGGGTATTACGTTATTTTGTGTGATGAAGGGATGGCTTCCCTCAAACCTAATCTAGAACACATTCAGTGGAATAATGGGCAAGGAATTATTTCTAAAGTAAAGAAGTCAAATTACATTTAATTTGAATTTAATGTGGTGGGTGTTTAGTCTTCAAAGGTACGATGCATATTAGTTGGCAGTCACAAAAGACACAATTATTTATAAGTGATTACCTTTTTCTTGTACATTTAAAGCTTCAGCTGGTTCATTTGTTATGTACCCTGTTCACTAATCTCACCCTAAGACCCCTCAGCTTTACTCTTTTCTATTTTGCTGAGGGTGAGCAACATCATAGATGATGGGACCTTCCTTATTAAAGTGGACCTTTCAGTAACTTTACAAGTTACAAAAAAACTCTACCTTTTATTGTTAAAAGCAGCTATTGAGTTCAAGCCAAGTAAGTCTCCTCTCCCTAAATGATCAGACTGCAAAGTTCTAATTTTGAAGCATATCATAAAGTGAAAGGGGTCCAATCATGTGTCAGTCATTTTAAACAGAACCCAGAGCTGCACATGCACCAGGATTTATATGTTTGTGTTATCTCTGAGCTAGCATCTCAGTCCAAGACGTAGATGCTGATCCCGCATGATGCCTCAATGAAGATAACAACTTCCTTATGAAAAAAAAGCTAGTTAAGGTATAGTTAAGAAAGTATTGGGGCTTGTGTAAGAGGTAATATATACCTGTGTAGCACTACTCCTAGAGAAGCCACTTGTTGTGATGGGTCCCCGGGAATTTGATCCGCTCTGCATAGGCACAGTCTCTCAGCTCTCTCTGTTGTAGGCACAGGTACCCCAGTGACAGGTCCCTCCAGTTCTGGTCCCAGTCCTCATGCAGGTCCTCAGTGGCTCTGGCCCAGCTCTACAAATTCTCTCTTTCTCTGTGGGGATGGCAGAACCAGACAGGAACAGATCTGCACTTTTTCATTCCCCGCACTGCCCAGACCTCTAGACATTTGTCTGGAAAAAGTCAGTGTCTTCTCCTCCTTTCCCGCAAGGTATCCTAGGAGTTAAAGTTTGCAGCCTGTACACTCCATTGTACAGCACCCTCCCTGGGACTATATCTCTAATCATCCAAAATGGCAGCATCATCCAGCAGGGAGGGGCTGCACTTCCTAGTCCTCTTTCTCCTCACAGACTTCACCCCTGCTGACAGGAGGGAGGATAGTGAGCAGGGGATCTCAGGCAGCCTGCAGCACAGTCGTTCTGTAACACAGGGGAAGAAGAAAAGGGAGAGTGGGTACAGGAGTACACAGCCTGCTCCTCCACCTGGCAGAATACCTGGCTGGAGGAGCATAGATGGATCTCATTGTTTTTAATAAGCTGGTTGGCTGATCAAAAAAAAAAAAAAAATAATGGATTCCCCCATCCACACATTCAAAGTAAATGAAGGAATCCTCCCCACTGTGATATTGTATTCTGATTATACCCTCTAGCAAATATCCTATAAACTTTCTTTGAGCCCTCAGCCATTCACATGCTGAGACCCAACAGCATCTCTTCTCACTAACACACACTAACAGCTATGAGGAGTAATGGCCCAGGAGAATTTACCCCACTGAACAGGCCTCCCAAACACTCTTCTTTCCAGCTACCTTCAGGGTGCCCCCACCTAAGGATTGGCTGATGGCAGATAAATATTCATAACTTCAGTGGCTGACCCTCCCACTGTAGCTCTGGAAGCTTCTTCCAGAGGCAGACAGGAGCAATCAACCATCAAGTTTGAGGAAATTTGACCAGGCCTAGAAAGAGATTGCTACTCCACCAAGTATAGCACAGCTCAAAACAAAATTTATCCTTACCAGGGCAGAGCACTGCATTCCAGTTCGAGAGAAGACGCCTATTGGAATCTGAACTGACCAATTTTCGATCCTTCTATGGCCAGTTTAAGTTCATTGCTCAGCATGGTAGTGCCCACTGGGTCAGAGGGCACTTTCAGTTGCCTTGAAGAGTGCTATTGATTGATAGACCGTGAAGGGAACGGAAATAGGTTGAGTTGATTCAGGACCCATATGGGGGAAATGTGGATGTGTGCCCAGATGAAGAAGGGTCTGTTTTTTATTTTTATTTTTTTCCCAAAAGAATTTTTATTCAATTTTTTAAGTTTACAGAAAAGAGTAACAGAAATTAAACCAATGTAATCGGTACATGTGGGTCTGTTCTTTTTGTGAACTGGGACAGCCTTATAGTGAGTCTGGGAAATTAAAGGACTTGAGTTGTTGCTGTAGCTGGAACAGGTTTCGCTGCAAGACAGGTGCTGCAAAGACCACAAGCTCGAGATTGTCTGTGCAGGGCCAGGTGCTGGACTACTGCGGTGTGAACTGTGCTGCAGGGAAGGTAGAAGCCCCATGGAATCTGCATCTAGACCACATAGTTTATGTGATTCTTCTGGGAATATTTGCTGTTCCAGAGTTGCTACCATTCAAAACCTATTGTTCCAGAGTCTTATTGTCACTGTTTGCCAAAGGGTTTTACCAGCAAGGGACAGTGCTGTTACTCACTGGATTACAAATCTTCTATTTGGGAGGGGGAGGACATTCCATTGCAAGCATATACAAGGGCCCCAGTGCCGAGAGGACTGTAGCTAGCTTCACCCTGGCCAGTGGCTCAACAAGAGCTTGGTAATGCCAGATAGATCATTGTTTATGCACAGTCTGATTTCCATTGTACTGCTGTCTGTGCTTGTCTATAGCGATATTCTATATTTGAATATGTGAATTAACAGCGCTAGCAGAATATTGAACAACAAATTATGTGCTCAAAAACATTAACCGTGATAATATCATCAAAACATATATTATATATATATATATATATATATATATATATATATATATATATATATAGTAAAGTGCTGAGTGCTCCAAAATAAAGTACTTGTGTGATCCAGGGTAAAGTGTTCAAGTGCCACACTTTCCTCTTTTGACCCCACTCACCAGAGTTAATGGACACTCAGCTTTGCAGTCTGGGGTCAAAAAAGCTGTGATCTACAAGATCTGGTGTACGAGGAATGGACTCTCAGAGAAGCTTTCATAGAGGTGTTCACTTGGATGGACCAAGGTAGATCAATCATAATGGGAAAAAAATGAAAAAATCCAATAGTGAAGTACCGCTAGTACTGTGTGTGCTGCGTAATCAAACAACTCCACTCACAAGACATCTGTGTTAAACAGGCATCAGTGAATGTTCCGGGTCCGCTGCTAGGACAGCGTGTGTGCCAATATGACGGAAGTTGCGTCACTGAAACCGGAAATACGTCATTACATTAAAACTCATTACATTAAAACTATACAAAAAAAGAAGGCAACAATGGATAATTCGTTAAAGATTCATTGTTTACATAAAAAAAATGTGTTAAAATGAAAATAAAATTAAATAAATTTAAAAAATAATAAAAAATAAAAAATAAATACAAATAAAAATAAAAATGAAATCAAAATAAATACAAATAAATAAATAAATACAAATAAAATAATATAACAATAACAATAAAAATGAAAATAAACATGAAAATAAAAATGGAAATAAAAATAAAAATGAAGGAAACTAACATCCTTCAACATGAACCCTGCTGCGAAACAAAGCAATGTGAACGTAGTCTAAATGTGGATCCTTACACATGCCTTGTTATGTTATTCTCAAATTTCACCAAATGGAATAATATAGAAAAAGTAGTAATATGCAAAAGTAGAGAGTCACAGCATGGTGCATGATTATTTTCTGTATGAGCTTGATGCAAGCTGTAAAAAGATGTTCTCAGCTTGGAATTCGATTCTTATTATCATTGTATAATTTGTGTTAAGAGCAGAAATAAGTAGAGGTTTTTCAGATGTTACAAGCAGATTAAACATATTTGCTAACGGATTCTTTCTGAATTTTGTATGTCTGCTGTACTCAGCCAGTCATAGCCTTTAACAAAATCCCGAAAGTCACTTCATAAGCATGTTCTGACACACTGAATGCACAACAATAGATAATCCCTCTTAGCTCATTATCAATTTAGGAAAAATCCTGCACTTTAGCTTCCAGATATTCTTGGTGTTATTTTGAGCTGACACTTTTACAACAGTAATGGTAAAAAAGGCCAGCTACCTTAAGGCTGTATTAGGCACATTCCAGTTACAGTAAATGTTGCCTTATTCCTACTCACTGACCTGTGCAGATATTATTTTGCCTCACAATTACTATACATACACTTGTGGTTATTTCCACAGCTGACAGTGACAGCTATGGAAGTAGCCTTTGTTTTCCTAATGAAGCCCCTACTAATCCCATCTACAGGCAATCCCTTGCAAACGTTGATGGAACCTCTATCCCCGCTGTATCCTTAAAATCCCTAAAGTCAGTCCCAAAATACCAGTGTAGCGATCCAGCAATTTGAAATCCCCACTCCTCTCCCCCTTCTTTCTGCAGGGTTTCCAGGACAGATCCAAGCGATTCTGATTGGTCAGCCCCACCAAGGAGAATTGTCATAGACATATGACAGCAGCAAAATTTGGTATGCAAAATGTGTTTTTTTCATCCTTCTTTTCTAGATAAAGCCTCCTTCCAAACCTGTAAATACCCAACTGTATTCTTGACATTATTGTATGCTAGGGAAACTCGCTAGAATTCCTCATGTTCAGGACCGTTGGAGAATGGATATCCCTGATTTGTCTGCTGGAGGACTGGAAAGAAATTCTCCAATAGACAGGTATTTATTTTGATACAGTTATTTCTGCACGAGATAAGCTTATTCAGCTTTGATACTTTCATAGGGCATACTTTACCCTTAACTGATTATTTAAGATGAACCAGAAGCAGTCAAATGCATTTTTAAATGCAATTCAAACACATATGCAAGAAAAATGAATGTATTTTATTAAGCCTAGTTCACATCATTGCTGTGTTTCCATGTGCAAAAAAAGTACAGCACACTGCATTTTTTTGCTTGTAAATGTACTGGAACCCATTTGAACACACAAGAATGTTCCAAAAATGCATGTAAATGCAACATAAAAAATTAAAAAAAAAAAAAAAAAAATCACGAAAAATGCCTTAAAACTGACAATGCCTTCATCTTCCTTTCTCCATATAAAAAAAAGGAACAACATTCTTCCCCTAGGCTAGACATGATACTTATGTAAACCCTGGTGTAAGTGCAGTGGTACTTTTGTTGTGGGCCTGCTGCGGTCTTAGACAAAGTTACAGTTTTAAATTCTGAGCAATCACTGGGGAGTGGAGACTGAGGAAATGCTGAAATTCTCCCAGGTTGCTCCATGTACCTAGTCACAGCTGCTTTTCTGGAATTCAATTAAGTTTTAGTAATACACACATTGTTACATGTCTGGAATGTGTACAGGCTGTATTTTGTAAACCTGCCCCCGGCACTTGAACATTACATACTGCTTCCCCCTGTGCTTTCTGCATTTTGTACTTCTGTCGCCTGTGCTCAGTGCACTGCATAGATCTCACCCCTGCACTCTGTGCCTTAACATGGAACTACAGTATACTCACCTTCCCTTCAGTGCTGCGGTGTTCCAGACAGTGCCGGCCCTACCATGGGTCCCGGGGGGACCATGAGACACAAGCGACTGTTTAAGAGTGTCATACTGCTTACACAGCCTCCTGTACATTGGGGGCTGCTCCACAATCAGTGGCATCTCTAGAGGAGGGGCAGGGCCAGATTAAGAGCAACATGGGCCTGGTGCTAAGGATTTTGGTGGGCCTTTTTATGGAAATAAATAAAATGAAAACGCAAACAATTTTTGTTAAATTTAAATTAAAGAGAGAGAGAGGGGTGTGAGAGAGTGGTTAAGAGAGAGAGAGAGGGGGGGGTGATAGCGAGATGGGGGGTTGAAAGAGAGGGGATGAGAGGGAGGGGGAAAGAGAGAGAAAGGGGGTGAATGAGAGAGAGAGGGGGGGTGAGAGAGAGAGGGGACAAGAGAGAGGGGGTGAGAAAAAGGGGAATAGAGAGAGTGTGAAAGAGAGAGAGGGTGGTAAGGGGTGAAGGGGGTGAGAGAGAGAACAGGGTGAAAGAGAGGGGATGAGAGAGAGAGGGGGTGAGTCTGTGGAAGGCACAGCATAGTACATAACACCGGGGGGGGGGGGGGGGGAATAGCACAGTACATTACATGGTTGGCACAACACATTACATGGTGGATACAGCACATTTAATAGTAAGCAAAGCACAGTACATTACATGGTGGGCACAGCATGTTACACAGTTGGCACTGCCTAATACAGCACATTACAAGGTAGGCACAGTTCATTATATGGTGGGCACAGCACATGACATGGTTGGTACTGCACAATACAGCACATTGCATGGTGGGCACAACACAGCACATGCACACGGTGGGCACAGGACCTTATATGATGGGCACAGCACATGACATCGTGGGCACAGCTGAGCACATTACATGGTGGGCACTGCACATTACAAGTGGGCACTGAACAGCACATTATATGGTGGGCACAGCATATTATATGGTGGGCACTGCACATGGCATGGTGGGTACTGCATGACACCACATGACATGGTGGGCACTGCATGACACAGCACAGCACAGCACATTACATTGGGAGCACAGCACATTAAATGGTGGACACCACACATGATATGGTGAGCCCTGCACACCACATTCCATTGGGCACATTGGTGGGCACTGCACGACACAGCACATTACATTGTGAGCACAGCCCATTAAATGGTAGACACAGCACATGACATGGTGAGCCCCACACAGCCCATTCCATTGTGGGTACTGCACGGCACATGCCATGGTGGACAATGTACAGCACATTACATGGTGAGTACAGCACATTAGATGGTAGGCACTGCATGGTGCAGCACATGACATGGTGGGCACAACACAGCACATGACATGGTGGGCACAACACAGCACATGACATGGTGGGCACAACACAGCACATGACATGGTGGGCACAACACAGCACATGACATGGTGGGCACAACACAGCACATGACATGGTGGACACAACACAGCAAATGACATGGTGGACACTGCACAGCAATTTACATGGTGGGCACTGCACATGACATGGTGGGCACTGCATGGCACAGCACATTACATGGTGGGTACAGCGCATTACATGGTGGGCACTGCATGGCACAGTACATTACATGGTGGGTACAGCGCATTACATGGTGGGCACTGCATGGCACAGCACATGACGTGGTGGGCACAGCGCATTACATGGTGGGCACAGCACATTACATGGTGGGCACTGCATGGCATAGCAGATTTCATGGTGGGCAATGCAACTGCACATTACATGTTAGGAACTGCACATGACATAGTGGGCACTGCTGAACAGCACAGTACATTACACAGGGGGCACAACACACTACATGCTGGGCACAACACATGGAAGGGTGGGCACAGCACATGACATGGTGGGCACTGCATGGCACAGCGCATAACATGGTGGGAACTGCACATTACATGGTGGGATCACTGCATGGCACAGCACATGACATGGTGGACACTGCAAATTACATAGCGGGCATTGCAAGGCACAGCACATGACATGGTGGGCACTGCACATTACATGGGGGGCACTGAATGGCACAGCCCATGACATGGTGGGCACTGCACATGACATGGCGGGCACTGGATGGCACATCACATGACATGGTGGGCACTGCACATTACATGGCGGGCACAGTGCATGACATGGTGGGCACTGCATGGCACATCACATGACATGGTGGGCACTTCAAATTACATGGTGGGCACTGCAAGGCACAGCACAACATAGGGGGCACTGCACATCACATGAAGGGCAATGCAATGCACAGCACATGACATGGTGGGCACTGCACATTACATAGTGAGCACTGCAATGTACAGCACATGACATGGTGGGCACTGCACATTACATGGAAGGCACTGCAATGTACAGCATATGACATCCTGGACACAGCACATTACATGGGGGGCACTGCATGGCACAGCACATTACATGGTGGGCACTGCATGGCATAGCAGATTTCATGGTGGGCAATGCAACTGCACATTACATGTTAGGAACTGCACATGACATGGTGGGCACTGCTGAACAGCACAGTACATTACACAGTGGACACAACACACTGCATGCTGGGCACAACACATGGCAGGGTGGGCACAGCACATGACATGGTGGGAACTGCACATGACATGGTGGGCACTACATGGCACAGCGCATTACATGGTGGGAACTGCACATTACATGGTGGGATCACTGCATGGCACAGCGCATTACATGGTGGGCACTGCACATTACATGGTGGGATCACTGCATGGCACAGCACATGACATGGTGGACATTGCAAATTACATAGCGGGCATTGCAAGGCACAGCACATGACATGGTGGGCACTGCACATGACATGGGGGGCACTGAATGGCACAGCCCATGACATGGTGGGCATTGCACATGACATGGTGGGCACTGCACATTACATGGCGGGCACAGTGCATGACATGGTGGGCACTGCATGGCACATCACATGACATGGTGGGCACTGCACATTACATGGTGGGCACTTCACATTACATGGTGGGCACTGCAAGGCACAGCACGACATAGGGGACACTGCACATCACATGAAGGGCAATGCAATGCACAGCACATGGTGGGCACCGCACATTACATAGTGAGCACTGCAATGTACAGCACATGACATGGTGGGCACTGCACATTACATGGCGGGCACAGTGCATGACATGGTGGGCACTGCATGGCACATCACATGACATGGTGGGCACTGCACATTACATGGTGGGCACTTCACATTACATGGCGGGCACTGCAAGGCACAGCACGACATAGGGGACACTGCACATCACATGAAGGGCAATGCAATGCACAGCACATGGTGGGCACTGCACATTACATAGTGAGCACTGCAATGTACAGCACATGACATGGTGGGCACTGCACATTACATGGAGGGCACTGCAATGTACAGCACATGACATGGTGGGCACTGCACATTACATGGAGGGCACTGCAATGTACAGCACATGACATGGTGGGCACAAGAGAGCACATTACATGGGGGGGAGCAGCAGTCTGTCCCCTAGCACAATAATTACACAACATCCCCCTAACAAATGTACTGACCTTATCATAACAGCATGTAAGATGTCCTTCCTCCCGGGCTCCTGCTGGTTAGGAGAACATCAGCGCCCCTCCCCCAGACAGCTCCCAGACACAGAGGAGTATCTGTGTGAGTGAACAGATCCTGTGAAAGGAGTCAGGCATCGGCAGAGACAGAACTCGGCTGCACTAACACTTGTCTCCTCCATGTGTGCACAGAGGGCTCCTCTTCCTTCAGGAAGGCACACAGATATTCATAAGCCACTGCCATGGGCCTATATTGAGGGAGGGGCCTGAAGCTGCAGCTCCACCAGCCCCTATGTTAATCCAGCCCTGAGGAGGGGGGGCGTGGGGTGCGGGCCGCACCAGGGTGACACCTGCCAGACAGGGCCGGTACAAGGGGTGGGCAGAAGAGACGGATGCCCTGGGCGGGACCATTTACTGGTGGAAGGGGGGCGCAGTAGAGGCCACGCTACAGACCGCTTTGATCTGTGGCTGCAGCGCTCCCCTCCCACCTCCTCCTCTTGTTTGACACACAGCGCCGGGAGCGCTGTGTGTCACACAGCTGGTTCTGTGTGTGTGTTCGGCGGCGCCGTAAAAAGGAAGCGCCCCCCTAGACTGGCTCATGTGGTAGCAGATTGAACCAGTGTTCCGCCCATCACACGAGCCAGTCTAGGGGGGCGGGACCTTGTTACCCTGCCAAACACACACACAGACCCAGCTGTGTGAGACACAGCGCTGCAGGAGATGTCGGCTGTGTGACCCATCCAGGGCAGGCTATGGTGAGTCTGCATTCATAGGCAAAGTGAGGCTGAAAATATGGTCACGGAGGGACAGGCTGTGATTATGGTCACACAGGCTGCTTTTATGGTCACAGAGAGAGAGGCTGCGATTATGGTCACAGAGGCTGCGATTATGGTCACAGAGGCTGCGATTATGGTCACAGAGGCTGCGATTATGGTCACAGAGACTGCGATTATGGTCACAGAGAGGCTGCAATTATGGGCACAGAGGCTGCGATTATGGGCACAGAGAGGCTGCAATTATGGTCACAGAGGCTGCAATTATGGTCACAGAGAGAGAGGCTGCGATTATGGTCACAGAGAGGCTGCGATTATGGTCACAAAGAGGCTGCGATTATGGTCACAGAGGCTGCAATTATGGTCACAGAGGCTGCGATTATGTTCACAGAGATAGAGGCTGCGATTATGGTCACAGAGGCTGCAATTATGGTCACAGAGAGGCTGCGATTATGGTCACAGAGAGGCTGCAATTATGGTCACAGAGGCTGCAATTATGGTCACAGAGAGGCTGCGATTATGGTCACAGAGGCTGCGATTATGGTCACAGAGGCTGCGATTATGGTCACAGAGAGGCTGCGATTATGGGCACAGAGGCTGCGATTATGGGCACAGAGGCTGCGATTATGATCACAGAGAGGCTGCAATTATGGGCACAGAGAGGCTGCGATTATGGTCACAGAGGCTGCGATTATGGTCACAGAAGCTGCGATTATGGTCACAGAGAGGCTGTGATTATGGGCAGAGAGGCTGCGATTATGGGCACAGAGGCTGCGATTATGATCACAGAGAGGCTGCAATTATGGGCACAGAGGCTGCGATTATGGGCACAAAGAGAGAGGCTGAAACTATGGGCACAGAGAGGCTGCGATTATGGGCACATTGAGGCTGCAATTATGGGCATAGTGAGGCGGCATTGATGGGCACAGCGGTAGGCTGCATTTGATGGGCACTGGTGAGACTGCATTGATCTCTTGTATCATGTCTGCAGTCTCTGAGGGGAGTTTGCTTAATTAGCAATGGTATTGGTAATATGCAGCAGGAAGGGGGTTAATGCACTGTCACTGATGCATTAGTATAGATCCCATCGTCTGTAGGCGCTGTAGCTTTTCACGGGGGGCGCAGTTTTTCATCTTCGCCCTGGGCATTGGATGACCTTGTCCCAGCACTGCTGCCAGAGGGGTGACACCTGTGGGCAGCGGTGGACCGCTAACACCGCACCCCTACACTGCTCTGTCTCACCGGCTGTGTCCCTCAGCGGAGAGGACCGAAGCCATCTTCACCTCCTCTCTGTTTACATGTACACAGGAGGGAGTCCGAGGAGGGACACACCCCTGTGCATGTGTTGCGCTGTTCTGAGGTCTGTACACTGTATTGTAACGTAGATGGACATGTGCAGGGGGGGGCACTATGGGAGGGGAGAGGGGGGTCTATACTGGTAGAGGGGGGGTCTGCACCGATGGAGGGGTTGTCTGCACTGAGGGGGTGTCTGCACTGAGGGGGGTGTCTGCACTGAGGGGGGTGTCTGCACTGAGAGAGGGGGGTCTGCACTGAGGGAGGGGTGTCTGCACTGAGGATGGTCTGCACTGAGGGAGGGTGATCTACACTGAGGGAGGGGGGATGTCTGCATTGAGGGAGGGGGGTGTCTGCACTGAGGGGGTGTCTGCACTGAGAGAGGGGGGGTGTTTGCACTGCGGGAGGGGGGTCAGCACTGAGGAAGGGGTGTCTGCACTGGAGGGTCCAAGCACTGAGGGGGTGTCTATATTGATGGAGGGGGATCTGTACTGAGGGGGGTGTATAATGCTAGAGGAGTGTCTGTACTGGGGGAGGGGGGTCTGTACTGAAGGGTGGGTCTATACTAATGGAGGGGGGGTCTGTACTGAGGGGGAGGGGGTCTATACTGATAGAAGAGTGTCTGTACTGAGGGAGGGGGTCTGTACTGAGAGGGGAGGTCTATACTGATGGAGGGGGGTCTGTACTGAGGGGGGGGGTCTGTACTGAGAGAGGGGGTCTGTAGTTAGTGGAGGGGGATCAAAACTGAGAAGGGGGTCTGTAGTTAGTAGAGGGGGGTCTGTACGGAGGTTGGACTATAGTTGGTGGAGGGGGGGTGACACCAGGTTTTTCTGCACCGGGTGACACCAACCCTAGTGACGCCACTGCTCACAATGCCAGTTGACGGGGCCGGGAGCTCTGCTGACTCAAACCCCACCCCCGATGTATGGTCAGGAGAAAGCGGAGGCTGCAGGGGTTTGGAGTGGGAGCGGCAGCACTGAGATCCCTGGAGCGCTGATCATATGTGCAGCTAGCTGGCTGTCCTGTAGGTTCTTCATCTTCTCTCCAAGGCGATGCCTGTGTGGATTGTCTGACGAGGCTGCATTGATGGACACTGATAGACTGCATTGATGGACACTGATAGGCTGCACTGATGGGCATTGATAGGCTGCACTGGTGGGCACTGATGAGGTGGCACTGATGGACACTGATAGGCTACACTGGTGGGCCCTGATGAGGTGGCACTGATAGGCTGCACTGATGGAAACCTATGGGCACTGATAGGCTGTACTGGTGGGCACTGATAAGCTGCACTGATGTGCACTGATGAGGTGGCAATGATGGGCACTGATAGGCTGGCCCTGATGGAAACCTATGGGCACTGATAGGCTGCATTGGTGGGCACTGATGGACTCTGATAGGCTGCACTGATGGGCACTGATAGGCTGCACTGGTGGGTACTGATGAGGTGGCATTGATGGACAATGTTAGGCTCCACTGGTGGGCATTGATGAGATGGCACTGGTGGGCACTGATAAGCTGCACTGCTGGGCATTGATGAGATGGCACTGGTGGGCACTGATAGGCTGCACTAGTGGGCACTGATAAGATGACACAATGGAAACGGATGGGCAATGTTAGGCTGCACTGATAAGCTGCACTGATGGGCACAGATAGGCTGCACTGATGAGGTGGCATTGATGGACATTAATGGGCTGCACTGGTGAGCATTGATGAGATGGCACTGGTGGGCACTGATAGGCTGCGCTGATGAAAACTTATGGACACTGATAGGCTGCACTGGTGGGCACTGATGAGGTGGCACTGATAGGCTGCACTGGTAGGCACTAATGAAGTAGCGCTGATAGGCTGCACTGGTGGGCACTGATGGGCACTGATGAGGTGGCACTGATAGGCTGCACTGGTGGACATTGATGAGGTTTCACAAATGTAAACTGATGGACAATGATCAGCTGCACTTATAAGCTGCACTGATGGGCACCGATGAGGTGGTACCAATAGGCTGCACTAGTGGACACTGATAGGCTGCACTGATGGGCACTGTTGAGGTGGCACTGATTGACACTGATAGGCTGCACTGGAGGGCACTGATGAGGTGGCACTGATGGACATTGATAGGCTGCACTGGTGGCCACTGATGAGATGGCACTGGTAGGCACTGATAGGCTGCACTGGTGGGCACTGATGAGGTGGCATTGATGGACACTGATAGACTGCATTGGTGGGCATTGGTGAGATGGCACTGGTGGGCACTGATTGACACTGATAAGCTGCCCTGGGGGCACTGATGGACACTGATAGGCTGCACTGGTGGGCACTGATGAGGAGGTACTGATGGGCACTGATAGGCTGCACTGATGGACACTTATGGACACTGATAGGCTGCACCGGTGGGCACTGATAGGCTGCACTGGTGGGCACTGATGAAGTGGCACTGATAGGCTGCACTGATGGGCTGCACTGGTGGGCACTGATGAGTTTTATTGTGTTGTGCCAAAATTTTCTCAGTGTGAGTAACCGCTTCACTTTCAACATAGCATGCCACAAAAAACGGACATTCGGTCGTCTGAAAATCTAAGCGTGTGTACGAGGCCTTAGACAAATAAAAAAACAGTTTCAGTTCATGTCTCCATATTCTGAATGGTTTAGTAAAAATGTAATATGCGCAAAATCGCTTACAGGTACGTGATTTTGCACTTCCGGGTCTGCATCGCGAAGGTGTGCCGTCGACGACCCACTTCTGCTGTGATTGAACACCTGATGTCCGCCGGGACCTACCGATCGTTCCCAACAGAGGGTAGAACAGCAGTCTGCCTATGTAAACGGGCAGATCACCGTTCTGTTAGTAGGGAAGATAAATAACTTGTGTTTCTGCTAAGCAGGAACACGTATCTCTGTCTTCCCACATTTAAAGCACCCCCTATGCAGTTACAAAGCACTCCCTAAGAACACATTTAACCCTTTGATCGCCCCTGATGTTAACCCCTTCCCTGCCAGTGTCATTAGTACAGTGACAGTGCATATTTTTTAGCACTGATCACTGTATTGGTGTCACTGGTCCCCAAAAAAGTATCAAAAGTGTCACTTAGTGCCCAATTTGCCCGCCGCAATGTTGCAGTACCGCTATAAGTCTCTAAATGCCCCCATTACTAGTAAAAAATAAATAAATAAAAATTCCATAAAAATATCCCATAGTTTGTAAACGCTATAACTTTTGTGCAAACCAATCAATATACAGTTATGTTTGATTTTTTTTTTCTTTTCTTTGCTATTGGATCTGTTTTAAAGCAGAAAGTAAAAAATATTGGGTTTTTTTCAAAACTGTTGGTCTTTTTTTTTTTTTTTTTTTTAGTGTACCAACAAAAGAAAGCTCTATTTGTGGGGAAAAAAGGACATCAATTTTATTTGTGTACAGCGTCACACAACCGCATCATTGTCAAATTGTTAAATAACGCAGTGCTGTATCGCAAATCATCCAGAGCTGAAGGGGTTAAATTCCTTTGGCTGGGAGGTATTTGCATGATTTGAGACTAAAGGTGACCAGACCTTATTGAAAAATCTAAAAAAGGCCTCGCTCTCATAATGAAGAACAGTCTGGTTTAGGAATTAGTGGCTGTTCGTTATGAATTGCGGATTTAAACATTCAGCATTCACACCTTCAATTAGTGTGTAACCAAGGTAATTATAAAGCCATACAACCTATTCAGACTGAATCAGTGATTTAGCAAACCATGTTATTATTATGTCATTTTTGCTAGACTTATGACTTTCAGGGGAGGCTTTACTGGGCTTATTAGAGCACACTGAGAGTAGACTGGCAGATAAGCAGACACCTATTTGTATTATATCCATGTCACTGCATGAGCATTTCAAATGGCCAAAATGATTCTAATGGGCAAACCTTCACAAATAAAAGATTTTATGTTGAAAGTGGACCAAACAACTGAATGCTGTGCAATGTGGTGCTTAAATTCTTTATTGCTGGCTGGGACTGTCACGCTTCCTCAAAATGTAGTTAAAAGGTCAGTCTGTCAACAATGAATACCTCAATTAGGGATCATTTATGCACGGGAAGAAAATGATCACTGCCTCAGGATTTATACCAAATTCGCTCATAAACCCTAGAAAGACGTTTGTCGCGAGAAAATGTTCTATTTTCTTGCAGTTATTTATTGGGACCATTCTAATTTTATAAGCTTGCTAAAGATAGCAAACTATTACTCCATCTTTGTGCTAATACTATGACTGACCACAGATAGCTTTTTTTTTTTGCCATTTTGCTGAAGCCAGAGCCCCTGAACAGCAGTAAATCATAAAGCAGAACTACACCCATGGATTTAAAAAAAAACAGGTACATTCCTGGAATGTCAGGATTGCTAACCATCACATTTGCTTGTGTCCTCGACCAAACTGTCAAACCATCAAGTGGCCGGTGTCATAATTGATCACATGTGCAGCACCATGGCAGTTGCAGATCGAAGAGAAGCAGCTTCCTTGGCTGTAAAGCAGGGGTCTCAAACTGGCGGCCCTCCAGCTGTTGCAAAACTACAAGTCCCATCATGCCTCTGCCTGTGGGAGTCATGCTTGTAACTGTCAGCCTTGCAATGCCTCGTGGGACTTGTAGTTTCGTAACAGCTGGAGGGCCGCCAGTTTGAAACCCCTGCTGTAAAGGATAGGAGGGTTTAATTCCGCTTTAAGGCTGTCAGCAGATCAGCCTCTACAAATATCACCAAGGACTGTCATATTTTTGCTACACCATAGGGATCCTAAGTCCCTACCCAGAAAGGGAACTTTCAAGGCCTGGCTGAGCCAGTGTCAGGCCCAAACCTGTGCTAGTTGGTCCTAAAAGTACAAGTGATGTGCTGGAGGTGTTGAGGAGGAATAGTCTGCAAGCAAGTGTTGTGCTGGAGTGAAGACTGGAGTGTATATACAGGGAGTGTATATAGTTGGTCCCGTGTAAATATTCTGAAATTTAGTGGGCATCCCATATTCCCTTATTATTTCACAAGTTATTTCCCCTCAATAAAAAAACAAAGCAAAGTGCATGGACTGTTTTCTGTCTAAAGAATAACTGGAAATTGTGTGCCTGGCTGGGCAGGGTGACAGGTGGACTACAACACTCAGCAGCCCTCCGTGTTTCCAATATACATGTAGCAATAACTCACAGTGGAGCTGCTGATTTAAAGCGGGCTGTTTCCGTCACCTTTTTACCTGTAGTTTCACCAATACCAGATTTAGAGTCCGGGCCGGAGGACCACGAGGTAGGACTCTTAGCACATACCTGTCGGCCAGGAGGGCCAGCAGGTGGAACGACAAGACCCAGAAATATGGTGTCTGTCCCTTAAATACCCCCTCCCAGAATGCCCTGCAGGGGACAACCTCTGCCGAGTTACTTCTGAGAAAAAAGAGCACTCAATACACCTCAGTCTGCTGCTTTCCAGCTCCAGTCTGTAGTGACACTGACATCTACAGGCGACGGAGTGGAACTGCACGCAACACAACCAAGGTTGGAACAGAAGCTAATTTAGCTATAGATTAAATCTGAACCATGTACAGAACAGATGACCCACTAAATTTACATATAAGCGGTAGATTAAAAATCTACCAGCGCTACATACATTTTTTTCCATTGATAGTGCAGGGGAGATTTAGCCTCTGTTTACTGATTATTGTTCTGCAAGAGATCATAATGAAAGCTTTACGGTCAGTGGAGCATATCTTTTTGCTGGCAACTGTACAAAGTGTCAGGAATAACCTGAGAATTAGGAAATCACGTAGTAGATAGCTCCTTTGTGCAGCCAGGGATATTTCTTTAGGCTTATCTAGAGGGTCATATCTCCACCACATGACGTGGGAATGATCTCTACTAGGTAGTGGCTTTGCTGGTGATTGCTGATACAGGCTGGACTAATGTGTAGAATCTTGTCAAAAGCCTAAAGATGCATGAGCAAACAATTGCAGGCATGCAGAACACAAGGTTGTCTCCCAGGGCAATGAATCACAAGTCAAGATGCATGGTTAAGAAAGCCGAGAGTCAGGCAGGTAGAAGATAGAGCAATTCCAAAGGCAAGTCAGGCGAGATAACCAAGTCAGGCCAGATAGCCCTTTTTTGGGGGGTTAAGAGAAATTACCCTCCCCAAACAGTATATTGTTAGGTCAGGGGTCTGGAGTTAAAATTTATAGAGACCAGTCAGTAACATTTTATTCTGGCAGAGATACGAATCATATGTTTGCCTTATAACACATGAAAGCCCCCCTTTACCTCACAGTCACCCCTGTACATCAGTGTCTTCAGCCTACCCTTTACATCATAGCCTCCTTTACATCACAGTCCCCTCTTTTCATCAGTGTACTCAATCCTTCCTTTACGTCATTGCTCCCTCTTTACATCAGTGTCCTCATCCCCCTTTCACATCACAACCCCTCCTAACATCACAGTCTCCCCTTTATATCAGTGTCCACAGTCCTCCTTTACATCACAGCACCCCCTCCCCCCTCTTAAAGCAGTCGCGCCATGTCATTAGTTCCCCTTCACAGCCACCCTTTACATTGCAGTCCTCTTCACATCACAGTCTCCTTTTACATTACAATGCCCTTCAAATCACAGTGCCCCTTTATATCACAGTGTCCTTCACATCACAGTGCCCCTTTATATCACAGTGCCCCTTTATATCACAGTGCTCCTTCACATCACAGTGCCCCTTTATATCACAGTGCCCCTTTATATCACAGTGCCCCTTTATATCACAGTGCCCCTTCACATCACAGTGCCCCTTTATATCACAGTGCCCCTTCACATCACAGTGCCCCTTTATATCACAGTGACCCTTCATATCACAGTGCCCCTTTATATCACAGTGCTCTTTCACATTACAGTGCCCCTTTATATCACAGTGCCCCTTCACATCACAGTGCCCCTTCATATCACAGTGCCCCTTTATATCACAGTGCCCCTTTATATCACAGTGCTCCTTCACATCACAGTGCCCTTTATATCACAGTGCCCCTTTATATCACAGTGCCCCTTCACATCACAGTGCCCCTTTATATCACAGTGACCCTTCATATCACAGTGCCCCTTTATATCACAGTGCTCTTTCACATTACAGTGCCCCTTTATATCACAGTGCCCCTTCACATCACAGTGCCCCTTTATATCACAGTGCACCTTTATATCACAGTGCCCCTTCATATCACAGTGCCCCTTTATATCACAGTGCCCCTTCACATTACAGTGCCCCTTTATATCACAGTGCTCTTTCACATTACAGTGCCCCTTCACATCACATTGCCCCTTTATATCACAGTGCCCCTTCATATCACAGTGCCCCTTTATATCACAGTGCCCCTTTATATCACAGTGCCCCTTTATATCACAGTGCCCCTTTATATCACAGTGCTCCTTCACTTCACAGTGCCTCTTCACATCACAGTGCCCCTTCATATCACAGTGCCCCTTCATATCACAGTGCCCCTTTATATCACAGTGACTCTTTATATCACAGTGCTCCTTCACATCACAGTGACCCTTCATATCACAGTGCCCCTTTATATAGCTGTGCCCCTTTATATCACAGTGCCCCTTTACATCACAGTGCCCCTTCACATCACAGTGACCCTTTATATCACAGTGCTCCTTCACATCACAGTGCCCCTTCACATCACAGTGCCCCTTTATATCACAGTGACCCTCCATATCACAGTGCCCCTTTATATAGCTGTGCCCCTTTATATCACAGTGCCCCTTCACATCACAGTGACCCTTTATATCACAGTGCTCCTTCACATCACAGTGCCCCTTCACATCACAGTGTCCCTTTATATCACAGTGACCCTTCATATCACAGTGCCCCTTTATATAGCTGTGCCCCTTCACATCACAGTGCCCCTTCACATCACAGTGCCCCTTCACATCACAGTGCCCCTTTATATCACAGTGCCCCTTTATATCACAGTGCTCTTTCACATTACAGTGCCCCTTTATATCACAGTGACCCTTCATATCACAGTGCCCCTTTATATCACAGTGCCCCTTCACATCACAGTGTCCCTTTATATCACAGTGCCCCTTTATATCACAGTGCCCCTTTATATCACAGTGCCCCTTTATATCACAGTGCCCCTTCACATCACAGTGCCCCTTTATATCACAGTGCCCCTTTATATCACAGTGACCCTTTATATCACAGAGACCCTTTATATCACAGTGCTCCTTCACATCACAGTGCCCCTTTATATCACAGTGCCCCTTTATATCACAGTGCCCCTTTATATCACAGTGCCCCTTCACATCCCAGTGCCCCTTTACATCCCAGTGCCCCTTTATATCACAGTGCCCCTTCATATCACAGTGCCCCTTTATATCACAGTGACCCTTCATATCACAGTGCCCCTTTATATAGCTGTGCCCCTTCAAATCACAGTGCCCCTTTATATCACAGTGCCCCTTTACATCACAGTGCCCCTTCATATCACAGTGCCCCTTCACATCACAGTGCCCCTTTATATCACAGCGCCCCTTTATATCACAGTGCCCCTTTATATCACAGTGCTCCTTCACATCACAGTACCCCTTTATATCACAGTGCCCCTTCACATCACAGTGCCCCTTTATATCACAGTGCTCCTTCACATCACAGTGCCCCTTTATATCACAGTGACCCTTCATATCACAGTGCTCCTTTATATAGCTTTGCCCCTTCACATCACAGTGCCCCTTCACATCACAGTGCCCGTTTACATCACAGTGCCCCTTTATATCACAGTGCCCCTTTATATCACAGTGCCCCTTCATATCACAGTGCCCCTTTATATCACAGTGACCCTTCACATCACAGTGCCTCTCACATTCCAGTGCCCCTTTACCTCACAGTGCCTCTTTACATTGCAGTCCCCTTCACATCACAGTGCCCCTTTACATTGCAGTCACATTCACATTCTCATCACAGTACCTCGTTACATTGTAGTGCCCCTGCCCCTCACATCACAGTGGCCCTTTATATCACAGTGGCCCTTTATATCACAGTGGCCCTTTATATCACAGTGCCCCTTTATATCACAGTGGCCCTTTACATCGCAGTGCCCATTTATATCACAGTGCCCCTTTATATCACAGTGGCCCTTTACATCGCAGTGCCCATTTATATCACAATGCCTCTTTCAATGAAAGCATCCTCTGCACAGTCCTATCTTCTGCAGGGCAGAGGCACCTATCAGCCTGGGTATCCTTTCCTGGGTTCCTTCCTGGGTTGTCTGGTAGCTGCTGTCATTTTCATCTGGACGGAGCGTGGGAGCTGCCCAACCTATTATGTTAGAGCCCTTTCACACTGGGGCGGTTTGCAGGTGCTATTGCGCTAATAATAGCGCCTGCAAACCGACCTGAATGTGCCGCTGCTTTCATTCCAGTGTGAAAGCCCCGAGGGCTTTCACACTGGAGCGATGCGCTGGCAGGACGGTAAAAAAAGTCCTGCTAGCAGCATCTTCGGAGTGGTGAAGGAGCGGAGTGTATACCGCTCCTTCACCGCTCCTGCCCATTGAAATCAATGGGACGGCGCAGCTATACCACTGGCAAAGCGCCTCTGCAGAGGTATTTTAACCCTTTCTCGGCCGCTAGCGGAGGGTAAAACCGCCCCGCTAGCAGCTGCATACCGACGGTAAAACGCCGCTAATAATAGCGGCGTTTTACCACCGACGCCGACGCCTGCCCCAGTGTGAAAGGGCTCTTAACAAGAGGATGATTATCTGCTTGTTAATTTGAAAATACTCCCACTCTCTGTCCAGATCTGCAGCACCTCCCGCCCTCTGCCTTGCTGTGAGGATAACAACAGCTGCTGGGTGGGAGACCCGGGAGAGGACACCCAACTGCTAAATGGTCTGGACAGGACTGATCATTCGGTCCAGATCTGGACTGCAGTTCACCATTTAGTGATCTCTGCTGTGAGTAAAAAAAGAGAATTGGGGGGGGCGTGGCTTGGACATGGCTGAGTTAGGAAGCAGACTTCCAGAGCTCCTCATACCCAGCAGCTTAATCAGCCAAAACCGGCGGAAATATCGCGCCCACGCAGGCCCCACTGGAATATCCCAGCACCCGATAGCCTCCTCGAGACAAAAGGGCACCGCCAAGCACGGAACCGGCTCCATCGGCTCATATTTTAGCGACGAAGGGCAGCCGCATGGTGGGACGTCCAAGATGGTGTCCGGGAAAGGCCACAGGACGGACGCTGCAGCGGGGACCAGAGTTCCACAACATCCTGCTGTGTCTCCCATACTGACACCCCAGCTGGTAAGAGACATTGCCCCCCCTGAATCCCCTGGCTCTTTAGCCTCACATGATCAGAGCTCTGACATTCAGAGCTAGTGGGGGACCGGGACTTGAAACAACATATATGGTCCCTCCCCACAAGAGAGGACCTGGATCGCTTTGCTACCAAAGTTGAGAAGGCCTTCAGACAAGATATAGAGCAGCTGAAGGCAGACACCACTCAGCTAGGCACCAGGCTAGAGACTCTGGAGCAGACTGTGGAGGAATCACTCCCTGCCATTACCCAGCTCAGGGACAAGTGCATTGCCCAGGATCACCAAATAGAGACTCTTATATCACAGCTAGATGATTATGAGAATCGCAGCCGCAGATCCAATATCCGCATAAGGGGGTTGCCAGAGGCAACAGCTGCCAAGAACATGGTTCCCACCCTGAAAGGCATATTTACGGAACTCCTAGGCCTCCCCCCTACGGCAGCCGTCGAGATTGACAGGGCACACAGGGCCCTCCGACCCCCCTCACAGGATACAGACAACCCCCCGACATTATCTGCAAACTGCACAAATACACTGTCAAGGAGCAAATCATGCAGCTTATGCACAAACGTCCCTACTTTGACTTTGATGGCACCCGCTTATCCTTTTACCAGGATTTATCCCGCTGTACCCTGATGCAGCGCAGAGCACTACACCCCCTTTTGGAAACCCTCCGCACAGCTGGCATAACGTATAGGTGGGGGTTCCCCTTCAGCCTTCACGCAGGATGAGATGGTAAATCTGCCAATCTACGCTCTAAAGATGACCTCCCGCGATTTCTGTCACAACTGAACCAGGAACCAGTGGACTTCCCAGACTGGAGATGCTCTCTGGATGTCCAAACACCACCAGCACCCCAACCCTGGCATCAAGTCCGGCCCAATCGGAACTCACGGAACAGCAAGCGTTCTTCCTCCACTGCAAGACAGGCGTCCCTTGCCGGTGACTGAGGCAATTCCAGACCCCACTACTGACTTACTGTTAGCCCACTGACAGCTTCTGGACCTGCCTGCCACCTAAAAGTGGCTACTCATGTTACGCACACACCATGGGTGTAATACCCCATGCTTCCTTTTTTGAAGCCACAGATTTTACTACACCCATTGCACATGGGCGACTTCACTGAGCGGCTGCCCAAGGGCAATGACACTAACGTACCCCTTTCATCCAGGGTCTCGACATTTGCTAACTCCCTGGAAAACTACAGCTCTAACACCAGTGGGGAGCAGGAACTTCCTGGCTTTCTATGTCTGATCACGTACCCCACATAGTACAGCCTGTATTGGGCATCTTGTCTCACATAGATAGCCCCCCCATGTTAGGAGGGCCATATGAGTCAGGCGAACAATGGATGCCTTAGTGGGCCCGATTTACAAGTTGTTATGTTTATTCTATGTTATGGTAACTTCTCCTTTTTCTTCCCCCCTTTTTTTTCTCCCCCTCTATTTTTCTTCTTTCTTTTTTGCTGAGAATGTGGAACTGTTATCACCCTCACCAGGTCCAGCAGAATCGAGATGGTCGTTTGGACAACCCTCCCCGGATGCAACATGGCTACGGTTAAGGTAGTGACATGTAATGTGTGTGGTTTGTGCTCCACCAACAAACGCAATAGGCTATGGTTAGAATTGAGACGACTGGGGGCACAGGTTCTGTTTCTGCCGGAGACCCACTTTACCAATTCCTCACTCCCAAAACTACCCACCCACCTCTTCTCACAATGGTACCTGAGTAACTCTCCAAAACCTAAATCCCCAAGGCACGGCCATAGCTATACATAAGAATTGCCTGTTTCAACCCTCTGACCACCGAGTAGACCCGCAGGGGTGCTTTGTGTTCCTGAAAGGCACCATTATGGGCCAAACATACACGTTCGCCACTCTATATGCTCCTAACTCCCAACAACTCACGTTTATTGACCAAGTCCTAACCAACCTGGCAGACTTTCAGGAGGGTAGGCTAATCCTAGGTGGGGATTTTAATGTTAGCCCTGACCCCTCCCTAGACACTTCTGCGAACAGATCAACACATTCACACGCATTTTTAAGGCACTTCCGTAAGACCCTTCAGGGACATACCCTGGTGGATTGTTGGAGAGCATTGCACGCCTCAGAGAAGGACCTTAGCTATTATTCTAGTGTCCACAAAATGAACACTAGAATAGACCTCTTGCTAGTGGACCAAGGCTCACTTGACATGCTGTTAGACGCCACTATCGATCAGATCACTATCTCCGACCATGCCCCAGTAACCCTCACACTCTCGCTAACCCAAGCAATGGCCAAAACACGGTCCTGGAAATTAATGGAGAACTTACTAGACGATTTGAGGGTGGTGACGGGAGTACAGGAGACTTTGTCCCACTACTTTGCAGAAAATGCCAATGGTGAGGTCAGCGATGGCATTCTATGGGAGGGACACAAGGCAGTTGTTCGAGGCACCCTTATCGCACTAGGTTCCAAAATAAAAAAAGAGTCAGGCGGACTTCCGGAGAGTTTTACAGGCGCTGCAACGCGCAGAGCTTAGCCACAAACAGACACCAGACCCTGAGGAGTTCCGCCGCCTGACCGAATTGCGTACGCTTTTTTCAAAACCGCTAGATCGTAGAATTTGCCGCAAATTACGTTATATGGCCCATACATATTATGAGCACGGCAACAAATGCGGCAGGTTACTGGCGTGGGCGCTTCGTAAAAGGCGTATTCTAGCTCATGTCCATAAGCTACACTCCCCAACCGGAGTACCGGCCCAACATACATCAAAAATAGCTTCCATGTTCCGCGACTACTACGCGACCCTGTACAACCTGGACTCCGCCTCCTCTCCAACAGAAGTGGCTCTTAAGCAATCCCCTATAGCAACATATCTTTCTTCAATAGGTCTCCCCAACTTATCCTCAGAACAAACAACAGAACTAGAACTCCCTATCACCACAGCTGAACTGCTGGCCACTATTAGGTCTCTCCCCACTGGAAAAAGCCCTGAACCGGATGGCTTTACCAGGGCCTACTACCTAGAATTCTTTGATAGGCTCCAGGCCTCTCTTTGCACTCTCCTCAACTCCCTGCCTACCAACGGGCATCTCCCACAGAAGACCTCACCGGCACACATCACAGTACTCCCGAAAGAAGGAAAAGACCCCACCCTACCACAGAGCTATCGCCCAGTCTCCCTGCTAAACACGGACCTTAAGATATTCTCAAAAATTCTCGCCAACCGCTTTAAACACCTCCTACCCAAGATGATACACGCTGACCAGACAGGTTTTATAGTGGTAAGGGAAGCCAGGGACAACTCTATTAGAGCTCTCCATCCCATCCACTGGGCACGCACACGCGATCGAATACCTCCTTACCTGATTCTGTCTATGGACACGGAAGAAGGCATTTGATCACGTGGATTGGGACTTTCTCAACGCAGTACTATGGAGAATGGGTTTAGGCCCGCATATGCTACATTGAATCTCAGAGCTCTACACGTCCCCTCCTTTTTCATGTGGTGAATCCCCTTGTCTCGTTACCAAATCTGATGGGAGAATTGTCTGCCTATGGAGAGGTATTCAATGTCCGCATTAACCTCACCAAATCTGAGATCCTGCCGATCACTGTCCCCCCATCTCTGGCATCCTCCCTGAAAGGATCTTTTCCTTTCACGTAGTCGTCCCCCTCTATGAGATACCTAGGCGTTCAGCTTACAGACCGAGTCGACTCCCTATACACTCACAATTACGCCTCTTTACTCAAGAAGATCTGTCAAAATCTGCAATTCTGGGACAAAGCGTCCTTCACATGGTTTGGCTGGACGAACATCCATAAAATGACGATACTGCCCCGCATCCTTTTTCTCCTGCAGATGGTAACTGTGCATTTACCTAAGCGCTTCTTTATGGAGCTCCGCAGCCTCTTCATTAAGTTTGTGTGGGGTGGTAAGAGACCACGCCTTGCCATGGCGATGCTACAAAAATCTAAGCTAAAGGGAGGTCTGGGCATACCTAATGTATTTCAATACTACCAGGCGATCATACTGCAGCGTATCTTAAATTGGAGATTCCACACAACCCTTAAGCTATTGGTTGCCCTAGAAAAGCCAATGGCAGAGATCTGTCTTATGCGCCCTGGTTACCCAGGGAAGATAGATGGTTCTCTGAATGGGTGTCCCCACTAACCGTACACTCCCTGAGGATATGGGATAGAGCGAATGTCCTTTTGGCATTGGAACCACGGACATCCCCGCTGGCACCTGTAGGAGGGTATCCGTGGTTCTCCCCTGAGGAGCGGGTGTCCTTTCTCAGAACTTGGGCAAGCGACGGGGTTGTTAGCCTGGCACGATTTGTAGGAGACCACTCGCTAATTCCACTTGCCACCCTAAGGGAGCGGTACGGTGGCTTCCCCTTTGATTTCTGGAGTCACCGTCAACTAGAGACTTTCATAGCCAAGTGCTACAGAAACACATAGATTAGGACTAACCTAACGGAATTTGAACGTATGTGGGCGGTGGACACCCCCCTGCCCCATGCGATCTCAGCTCTGTACAGGATGCTAGAGACAGCAACACCTAGCCCTAAGCCCCTTTACATAAAGGAATGGGAGCGGGACCTCCAATGTTCACGGAAGAGCAGCTACATCACCTGTATCGACTGACTCATTCGAGCTCGGTAGACTCCAGGACCCAAGAAAACAATTATAAAATCCTTTCCAAGATGGTACAGGGTACCCACTACTTTGGTTAGAATTTTCCCCTCTGCTTCCGACCGCTGCTGGAGGGGGTGTGAAATGAAAGGAACATTCCTTCATATATGGTGGGAATGTCCAGTGGTCTATAGTGGGTAAACATACAGTATATCAGATGGTTAGGGTATAGACATCCCAGCATTGCCAAAACATTTTTTGCTCCACACTCCCCCCATGCCTCTGTCTCACTACAAGCGAATCGCTCTCCTCCACTCCCTCAACGCAGCTAAACGCCTTATACCAATACATTGGAAAAGCTTGCACATTTCAAGCGATCTCGACTGGTTGGGGAAGGTGGGGGAGATCATGAAGGCAGAGAGGTGGCCCGTGAGCGATTCAAACTTGGAAAAACCACATACACGACATGACCATAGCCTCATCTAACTTAGACATTGTCTTACTTACCTTAGTAGATCCCTCCTTTGGGAGACTTGTCCAAGCGAACCAACCTCCAAGGACTAATGGCTCTGCATAAAATGGGCCCAATACATTAACGAACCTGGTGAGAATTCTCCTTTAAATTACTCTCATTCCCTATTTCTTTCTCTTACTATTTCTTCCCTTTTTTTCTTTTACTGGTGTTTTTTCTTTTAACACCCTTAGTTCACCCTTGTATCCAACTTCGAGCTACCTGGACGGTTACCTAGTGTTTGACCAATCTAGGTACCTCGAGTTCACTTATGATATCTAAGCAATGTGAGTCATATATGCAATAACTCTTGACCTTATGTTTGAGATCACCCTACCCTCTCCCAGCTAGGGAGAGAGGTTTGTCCACATAGATCGAATGTATGGGACAAGAAGGGTGCCCTTATAATCACAACAAGTTGATATGTCTCTCTCCTGTTACTGTTGTCCTCATTGGGACCATACTAAATGTACTCCCCGTTCTCCCCTACCCTTTACCTTTTTCCCTTCCTCCATCCCCCCCCCCCCCACCTCCGTTTTATATGTGTGATCACTTGTTGTAATGACAAAATGTTTCTAAAATAAAATAAAGATTATATTAAAAAAAAGAGGACTAGAACATTTGCAGACCCCTTGGCCTCACAACAATCAGCTGTACCTATTTTGGTTTGACTGGGACAGCTGTGGGGAGATGAGGATCCCCATCCCCACAATTTTTTTCTTCTTCCTTCTGATCTGGCCCCCCCCCCCCCCCCAACCTATGGGTTTTTATTTACTTACTAGTAACAAAATAGACCTAAAAACGATCTTGGAATCAGCCATTGCTTAAGGAAAAAAATGGTACAGCTGTGCAAGTTTGTAGTTCTTCTGAACTTTGTTTGTACTATTTTATTATGTCACATTGCCGAGACTGTAATGTTGCTGTAAGATTTTTATACAAAATGCACAAAACTGTTTGCACAGGAATTTGCAGTGCTGGGGGTGAGGTAAGGCATAACAGAGGCAGGTACATGATAACAAATCTGTCTGGACACAAGATCATTACACAGGGATTCATCACACATGATACAAAATCTATTTGTGTACAGAGCCAGCCTTATTGCAATAGAAAAAGCTTCCCAGTAGAAGAGCATCCTGTCCAACAAAGCTTCTCCTGAGCAAGAGCAGAAGAGTGAGTGAGGGAAGGGCAGAAATGCCCAAAAAGGATGCAAGACACCAGAAAATGGGGGGGAAGGAATACCCATAATGGGTATCCATAATGGCCCCTGTTAGTGGCCTTGGGGCCAATGACCTTTGTGGGGGGGGGGGGGGGGGGTAGAGGGGGAAAGTGAGGTTTCCAGCATGATCCAGTCTGCTGTGTAACCCTATCAGACTATATGAGCAGTCATATGGATAGCAAAGAAGGGAAGGGCAGAAATGCCCAAAAAGGATGCAAGACACCAGAAAATGGGGGGGGGGAAGGAATACCCATAATGGGTATCCATAATGGCCCCTGGTAGTGGCCTTGGGGCCAATGACTTTTGTGGGGGGGAGGGGTAGAGGAGAAAAGTGAGGTTTCCAGCATGATCCAGTCTGCTGTGTAACCCTATCAGACTATATGAGCTGTCATATGGATAGCAAAGAGTGGGTGATTCTGTACTTTTGGATTAATCTTCCACAATAACAACTGAACATTATTTACTCCCTTGGTTTGTAATGCAATAATGTTTCTTGTAACTAAAGGATTTAAAAAAATAAGCTTCTTTATAAATCTAGCCATCTGTCCACCACCACCATACACATATTCTGAGCTTGGGGGCATATGTGAAATAAGGAATAAAGCCTAAACAATGCTGGGTTTGCTATCATATTTTCAAGCCATTCAAGGGAGTGTTGAACAAATCTATAGATAAAGTGAAAAGCAAAATAATACATGGCAGTTTTATGCAGGCCAACCAGCTTCACAAACCTGTTGCCCAGGAAAGTCCTGCATCTTGGAGGTCTGTCCAGGTTCTTGGGCACCTTCATTCCGGGACATGTCCCGGAATGAAATTGACACGGCCGATGCAGCCGTTCACGATTCTGTGGCCATGTCTGTCTGTCTCCATTTCCGGCTCTCCCACCCCACTAACGATTTCATCCTATCAGTACAGAGCAAGGGGGTGGGAGGAGCTGGAGATCTGCATGGACAGCGGTATTGGCGGAGTCTTTTCATAACAGCTCCTCCCGCCCCCTGCTCTGCTGATAGGCAGGGTCGTCTTTGCCCTCAAGGTGGTAAAGGGTGACTGGTTGGAGGAGCGGGGCTGGCAGTCGGGTAGTAGTAAGGTGGATGGAGGTGTAGGTCGGGGATAGCGGTGCTGGCTCCCTGTCAGACGTGTAGTGTACAGCGGATCCCAGTGATCAGTGCTCTGGCACTGCTCGTTTCTCATGACTAATTTGGGAGCGGGGCGCTGCCTGTGTCTGTGTCCCCGAGTCCCTCCCGTGCTTCCCAGTCCTCGGGTCCCTTCTTCTCAGTGCTCGCTAACCCCCAGCTGCTCCCTCCCTGATCGTCTCCCCAGCTCTGATCCAGGTCCCTCCGACTGTTCCAGGCTGTCAATGTCCAGGGCCCCCTCTGACACTGTCCTCTGCCCTCTACTCCTCCATTGAACCCTGTGTGGGAGCCCTCTCTTCTTCCTGTACCTCCCATCTACCCTGCACCCCTCACCCCTCTACTCTACAGAACCCCCAAGGAGCTTACAATCTAAGCTCCCTAACTCACATTCATACACATACTAGAGCCAATGTACCTCCCAGCATGTCTTTGTAGTGTGGGAGGAAACCGGAAACCCACGCAGGCGCAGGGAGAACATGCAAACTCCAGGCAGGTTGCGCTGTAGTTGGGAATTGAAGCGACGACCCCGGTGCTGCCAGGCAGAAGAGCTAACCACTTAACTCCTCTAACTATACAATGTAACAGCTCCTATGCTGCACTGCATGTCTCGTAGGAATATCTTAGTCTGCCGAAGACAAGCAGTTACTCATCGGGCCATTTTATATTTAAATGTCATTTTATTAAAAAGCCAAAAGAGAAAAATGAGAGTGAAAAGAGAACAGTGTGTATAGCGAGGGAAGATGGTGGGAGGAACGGCGGTGCTGGGGGAACTACTTGGAGGATATTAATGGATAGAAATCTGCTGATGGAGCTGGTGCCAGTCTGGGCACTGGAATGTGGAAGCATAGAGATTGTAGGAGGAGCTTCTAAGGGGATTTATTAATTAAAGCGCGTTGTACAATGACCTTGTCATTTTCTTTTGGGGTGATTGGTGATTGGTCTTTTGGCCTCAGAACTAAAGCACAGGTGGTCACACCCACTGCTGCACTAACCACTCCTTGTCCCCCAGATCAAAACAAGCAGGTCTAGCCTGAAGCATAGGCCTGCCGAAATTTACCTGCACTGACAGTTTCCCTTACAAAATCATCTCTCTAGCACCTACCTATGGTAGAGGGCGCTACATAAAAAAATGGGCTAACTTTAATGTTGTGTTATTTTTTAATTCAAAAAAGTGTATTTTTTCCAAAAAAGTGCGCTTGTAAGACCGCTGCGCAAAATACGATGTGCCAGAAAGTATTGCAACATTATATATAATGTTTGGGGGTTCTAAGTAATTTTCTAGCAAAAAATAAATTTAAACTTGTAAATAACTACATATATTAATATAATATAATATATAATATAATAAGTCTGAATAATAGGCCCGGTCCTTAAGTGGTTAAAAATAAAAAAGGAAAAAAATCCCCTGTACATAAGTATCACAGACTCCTCCCATGTCCATAAGTATCACAGACTCCTCCCATGTCCATAAGTATCACAGACTCCTCCCATGTACATAAGTATCACAGACTCCTCCCATGTAAATAAGTATCACAGGCTCCTCCCATGTACATAAGTATCACAGACTCCTCCCATGTACATCAGTATCACAGACTCCTCCCATGTACATAAGTATCACAGACTCCTCCCATGTAAATAAGTATCACAGCCTTTGCTCAATGCTTTGGTGAAGCTCCTTTGGCACCAATTACAGCCTCAAGTCTTTTTGAGTATGATGCTACAAGCTTGGCACACCTATTTTTGGGCAGTTTCTCCCATTCTTCTTTGCAGGACCTCTCAAGCTCCATCAGGTTGGATGGGGAGCTTCGGTGTACAGCCATTTTCAGATCTCTCCAGACATGTTCAATCGGGTTCAAATCTGGGCTCTGGCTGGGCCACTCAAGGACATTCACAGAGTTGTTCTGTAGCCACTCTTTTGTTATCTTGGCTGTGTGCTTAGGGTCGTTGTCTTTTTGGAAGATGAACCTTCGCCCCAGTCTGAGGTCCAGAGCACACAGAGCAGATTTTCATGAAGGATGTCTCTGTACATTTCTGCATTCATCTTTCCCTCCATCCTGACTAGTCTCCCAGTTCCTGCCGCTGAAAAATATCCCCACAGCATGATGCTGCCACCACCATGCATCACTATAGGGATGGTATTGGTCAGGTGATGAGTGGTGCCTGGTTTCCTCCAGACATGACGCTTGCCATTCAGGCCAAAGAGTTCAATCTTTGTTTCATCAGACCAGAGAATTTTTGTTTCTCATGGTCTGAGAGTCCTTCAGGTGCCTTTTGGCAAACTCCAGGCAGGTTGTCATGTACCTTTTACTGGAGGAGTGGCTTCCGTCTGGCCACTCTACAATACAGGACTGTAGTGGTGGCTGGTGCTCAAAATTTTTGCGGGGGGCGCAAACAAACTTCTAAAAAATACCTTAAAAAAAAACATCAATTGCAGCCTCACCATGCCTATCAAATTCAGCCACTGTGCCATCAATTGCAGCCACTGTGCCCATCAAATGCAGCCACTGTGCCCATCAAATGCAGCCGCTGTGCCCATCAAATGCAACCACTGTGCCCATCATATGCAGCCACTGTGCCCATAAAATACAGCCACTGTGCCCATAAAATACAGCCACTGTGCCCATTATATGCAGCCACTGTGCCCGTCAAATGCAGCCACTGTGCCAATCAAATACAGCCACTGTGCCCATCAAATGCAACCACTGTGCCATCAAATGCAGCCACTGTGCCCATCATATGCAGCCACTGTGCCCATCAAATACAGCCACTGTGCCCATTATATGCAGCCACTGTGCCCGTCAAATGCAGCCACTGTGCCAATCAAATACAGCCACTGTGCCCATCAAATGCAACCACTGTGCCATCAAATGCAGCCACTGTGCCCATCATATGCAGCCACTGTGCCCATCAAATACAGCCACTGTGCACATCAAATACAGCCACAGTGCCCATCAAATACAGTCACTGTGCCCATTAAATGCAGCCACTGTGCCCATAAAATGCAGCCACTGTGCCCATCATATGCAGCCACTGTGCCCATCAAATACAACCACTGTGCCCATCATATGTAGCCACTGTGCCCATCAAATGCAGCCACTGTGCCCATCAAATACAGCCACTTTGCCATCAAATGCAGCCCCTGTGCCCATCAAATGCAGCCACTGTGCCCACCAAATACAGCCACTGTGCTCATCATGTGCAGCCACTGTGCCCACCAAATACAGCTACTGTGCCCATCATGTGCAGCCACTGTGCCCACCAAATACAGACACTTTGCCCATCATATGCAGTCACTATGCCCATCATATGCAGTCGCTGTGCCCACCAAATACAGTCACTGTGCACATCATATGCAGCCAGTGTGCCCAGCATATGCAGCCACTGTGCCCACCAAATACAGTCACTGTGCCCATCATATGCAGCCATTGTGCCCAACAAATACAGTCACTGTGCCCATCATATGCAGCCACTGTGCCCACCGACCCCCAAACTCGTGGGGCTCGTGGCTCTGGCAGCACCCCCAACCCCCCCATGCGTGGCTCTAAAAGACCCCCTGGCACTTACCGCAGCAGCTCCTCTCCAAGTGCACCAGAGCGACAACGACCTCTGCTCCAGCGTGTGTCTCCTCCGCTCCTCTTCCTAAGCGCCAGGCATCGAATAGGGTGGCCTGGCGCTTTGGCCAATCAGGAAACAGGCCTGACGCCCTGCCTCCTGATTGGCAGGGAGGAAGTTTAGTGTGAAAATAGCAAAAATGAATTTGCTATCGTCAGACAATTGGGTGGGATCAGGTCGCACTCTCTGGCCACTCCCCGCCTCCCACCACAGCTCAGCACTCCAATGAGCAAGGAGTAGTAGAGTGGGGAGCTGATGGTTGACAGTCAGCAGCTCTCTGCTCGGGGAGCTGTGAGAACTGAGTCATCGGTGGTGTTCGATCACTCAGTTATCAGTGTAGAGGCACCGGGGATCGATACTTCATCCACCTAGGTAAGTATAAATGTGGATTTCAATAAAGGTATTTTTGAACATAAAGGAGAAATTCTTTTTGATCCCGCATTCCGTTGATCTACTATTTACCAAAAGTCTACAAGAACCCCCTAAATCCCCCGGGCCATCCCATTATTAGCAGAATTGATTCCGTTACTTCTAGGATTGGGGGATACATAGATAATTTCCTGCAGCCTCTTGTTTTTAAAACACCATTCCACCTTAAAGATAGTACACAGGTCATTAACATTTTGAAACAGATCACGTGGAAAGAAGGGTATATTACTCATCGTCATGGTAGAGAGGCCCTGAAATGTTTTTTGGAGAGAGATTCGAGCAACTGTAGGTTGCAGCAGCAGTTCCTTCTCCACCGCCTCGACTTTGCCATGAGTCATAATTATTTTTGGTTTGATGGCTCTTTTTATGGCCAAATGGGAGGAGGACGTCATCTATGATCAACGGAGGATTAAGTTGATCTTCCGGGGTCGATACATTGATGACATCCTCCTCCTATGGGATGGAGACCGGGCCTCTTTGGATCTGTTCATTGGTGAACTCAACTCCAATGATCGTGGCATCGTTCTCCAGCATGAGGCCAGCATCTCTGCTATACATTTTTTAGACCTGCAAATCAGGGTAGAGAATTATAGGCTTGTTACGTCCACATATTTTAAAGATACTGTCAGGAACGGTTCATAGGGACGGACAGTTGCCACCATGAATCTTGCCTTAGGTCTGTCCCTATGGGCCAATTCCTCAGATTTAGTAGGAATTGCTCCTTACAGGAGGACTTTCTGAAGGAGGCGGAGTTTTTGAAGACTCGCTTCCTGCAGAAGGCATATGCAGTTAATGATCTTGATCGGGTCATAACCGATGTTGCCTCGAAAAATATAGAAGATCTGCTGAAGCCCAGAGTAAGAGAAAGGGGAGATTTCTACTCTCGTTTTTCATTCTATACCACCTACTCAGATCAACATTTTTCAATCAAAAAGATTTTTAGAAAGCATTGGGGCATCCTAAAAAATGATAGAATACTCGGTCCTTTGCTCCCTGAGCTACCTAGGGTCACCTACAGAGGTGCACCCCCATTGAAACTTCAAGTAGCCCCAAATATAATTAGACCCCCAGTAAAACCAAGTTTCTTTGGTGACTTTAAAGGCTACTATCGATGTAGAAAATGTGAAAAAATAAAAAATAATTATCTCAAGGATAAGAAATATATCACCTTTAGTACTAATGTTACTGGTCGAACATATGATGTGGGATCTTTTATCACCTTTTATCATGTTATCATCTTTTTATGATCTTTTATCATGTTCGACCAAGAACATGGTTTATATGATCACCTGTCCTTGCGGCTTACATTATGTAGGTCGCACCATCCGTAAGTTAGAAACTAGGCTCAAGGAGCACCTCGCGAATATTCGCAAGGGCTTCTTGAACCATAGTTTATCAAAACACTATGCCTTATGCCATGATAAGAATCAAAAAGGTACATCTTTTATGGCAAAAGACAGGTTTGATCCTCATTGGAGAGGCAGTCATATTAGGAGAGAAATTTCAAAGATGGAGACCTAGTGGATTTCCTGTTTAAAATCTTATAGCCCATTTGGTTTGCACATAGAATGGGATGTGAATGCATTTATGTAAAACAGTTGAATCCCCAGGCTGTTCTTCCTTTTTTAATATTTTTTATTATTTTTTACATTTGTGTTTTCTGTATTTTGTTATTATATATTTGATTTTCCTGTATTACCTTTTTTCAACCACAAGATGGCAGCATTACATCTACTATAGAGGCAGTTTTTGATTAAGCTGTAATTCTATTAATTATTCTTAGTATTTATATTTCTATTTCTGGATTTTTTAAGTACTCTTATTTTTCTATTTATTTATGTATTATTCATGTTTCCAATCTGGCCCAGTTTCTTTTCTTCCCCCTCTCAGAGAGTATATGGATACACTGTATAGTGTTTCCTTTTCAGTCTCCCTTAACATGGCCGCCGTGGGTGTGTCTAGCCATGTATTCTGAGACCTAGATTTAAACATCCGGTTGTCTGTGGTTCCGCTTCCGGCGGATGGGAGAGAGGCTTGAAACACAGAGGAATGGGCGTGTCCACTTCTGCCCTTCCTCCTATATAAAGACGTCAGTATGAGCTCTAACCACGCCCCTGACAACGTTCGATTGGACGAAACGTTGTGGTTGGAAACAAATGCTGTGAAAATAAAGTGGAAATACTGCGCCAACCCCAATTGTGAGTAGCTAACACAACAATCAGACTAATTGTAAAGTGAAATGTAAAACAAAAGTGTAGCGCTAGTGATGTATATATTACACAAAAAACCTAACCAGAATGGAAATCTGGAGGCAGATTGTGCTATAGATACTATAGTATAACACTCTATGTTTAGAGTGTATAAAAATTACAATATAGTAATGAAGAAACAAAAAAATATATATCAAAGGTATTTAAACCTACAAATATGTGACCACAGACGTGATCTCAGAACGCATGTAGTCGCCAAAACTCAAAAAATTGGTGTATATCCAGACACAAAAATCTGATTAACTCCAAAAATGTAATCTGTGATAATGGTATCATAAACTAAAGCATCTGTGCTAGAGTGATGTAAACACTTAAGTAAACGAATGCTCTAAAAAGGTATATATATATGCATGCAACCACTGGATGTAACTACAACCACTACAATCTGTGCTAAAAGTGGTATAAACACTTAAAGCAACTATCTACAAAAGAATATATATATATATATATATATATATATATATATATATATATATATATATATACAATCCCCACAGGCCTGAGAGATTAGTCCATTGAGACAATGATAAAAAAACAATGACAAAGTCTCGCCAAGCAAATCTAAATCTTTATTCTGTCTCTGTGACTATAAAGGGGGGCTTTCAGAGGGTACAGCCCTTTTTACATCATTACAGATTGTCCAATCAAACAGAAGCAAAATTTATGACGAACCGAAACTCAACAGAAATATTCATACATCGTCATTTCTGGGAAATCACGTGCTTTACGAGAAATTGGAAGTATCATATGAGAAACGAAACTAGGAAAAGATAACAAGAACAATAGACAGTAACACAGCTGTTTGTAAAATAGAGTACAGGATAAAACACAAAATGGAAACTGAAAATTGTAAAATGGATGTGGTTAAGCTAAATATGCCTTCAATCCCCTCTTAGATCATATAAGATGATCTCTACATTCTATCCAGTGTTCTAGTACTTCTTTGGGATTGTGGCATAGATCGCCTGATGATTCTTCATGTATGTCATGTAGGATAGAACCTTATCATCAGGAGGTTGAATGCGTGCAATTATGCAGGTACAACACTTAAAACAGAGGTAAAGAATCAGTGCAAGGATAAATATCATAACAATGACAAGGACAATGTCTTTTAACCATGAAAATATACCTCCAAACCCAAATCCTGCATTGTCAAATGGGCTCCAAGTTTTAGCAATGTCCCTAGCTTCCTGCTGGAGCTGGCCTACTTCTTTCCGGTGTTGTGCAATAATATAGTAGTAAGGCACCTTGGCACTTGTGTTAGAAATCCAAGTACAGCATTCGTAGTCCTTAGTCATTTCACATAAACCTGTGAGAGCTGCACTCATGCTTTCTATAGCTAACTCATGTAGTTCTAGCTGTTTTCTAATTGCTCTAGTTTCTATGTTTAACATAGCAATCTCATCTGAATTCCTCTCCATTATCTCATCCAATATACTTGAATAATTGTTCAAACTTTTCATCATGTCTATACCCCATCCTGTCCAAGAGGGAAACCATGCCCTGGCCATATCTTGATCATAGAACAATTCCCTTTTGTCACGGTGTTTGAGGGGGTATCTAGGGTGTATACTGGCCTCTAGAGGATGTCCCCTTTTATCATCCCCTACCACTCCCATGACAGGTACCAAGAGTCCCCTTTTGTCATACCCTACCACTCCCATGACAGGTACCAAGGATGCAAGATAACACCATCCCTTAACATGGAGGGGCACCCAGGGATAACACACTTTCCATACATAGATACTTTGTTCCAGTGCAAAAGGCCTCTTAGCGACTGTCAGGGGCATGTCAGTAGCTGTCGGGCGAATCTGCGTGCACGCAGGTGCACGAGGGGTCTTTCTAGGACAATTCAGCTCAATTCCCCACCAGAGGGCGCCGGAGCGCTCCCGCGTTCGCGCGTTCGCGGGTACGCGCGCGTGCACGTGCGCCCGTTTGCGCTAGCGCTGTTTTGGCGCCAAGGTCCCTTTAAAAGAATGACAGGTGCTCATGTCTGGTGCTGTTCGTCTGCAGCTCTGCACCTGAAGTTCCTGTATCTGCCTATCTGTTATTTCGCTAGTGACCCAGCTACGTCTGACCATTCTCCAGTCTCCTATCCGACCCGGCTTGCCTGACCTTGCTTATTCTGTTACCTGTTGCCGAACTCCTGCCTGCCTGACTATCCTTGGATCATCCCTCCTGTTTATACCTGTCTGATCTCCTGCCAAAACGGACTGTCTGACCTTGTTTGCCTGTGTCCTGTGACGCTGTTCTCAGCCTGCTTGTTTTGCATCCAGCTGCAGTCTTCGCATCTGTCTGCCTGCCTCCCGGCCTGCACTAGCTTACCTGCATCCGTAGCTCAGCCATCCCTGAGGGACATCCTTTTTTTTTTTTACAACAAGGTTGGTCTTTATTGAAAAAGAATGACATACACAATAGAGTCAATCAGAACAGTGAGTGGCCACAAAATAATGTACACATGGCTTACAGGAAGAAACAATTACACAAAGTACATATCATGAGTAATTGACTTGGTCCTATCAGTGGAATGGGGGGGGGGTAATGGAAGAAGGGAAATTGGAGGGGAGGGGGGGGAGGGAGACCAGCAATATCACCATACTATGTGTAGCATTGAAACGGTAACATTTATGTAATCAACATCCGGGGTCCGTCCAAGGACGCCACACTCTCATAAACTTCTGAGGGCACCCTCTGCTTATATAAGTCAATTTGTACAAAGGTAGGACGGCATTGACTGAATTTTCCCACGCCTTTACCGTAGGAGCGCTACGGGAATTCCATTTCAATACAATCCCCTTCTTGGCATAAAATAGCAGCAATGATATCAACAGCTTAGTATATCTGGGTCGCTGGTCATCATCGTGTATGCCTAACAGCGCTAATTCTGGGGTTAATGGAAGCTCTAGTTGTAGACGAGCATTAATACCTTCCATTATTGTGGACCAATAGAGCAACAGCCTGGGACAGGACCAAAACATATGTATATATGAGCTGCCCGGTGATCCACATCTGGGACACTCCGGGGATCTTTCAGGGTATATTCTGTGCAACCTCTGAGGCGTAAGATATGTCCTATGAAAAAACTTGGCCTGTACCAATTTGTCCCTAGAGGATATCACTAGTTTGAAACTTTCCTCAAAACTTTCCTCGTAGGACTCCCTATCCAAAGTAGGGATATCAGCACTCCATCTAGTCCAAAGTATCTCCATCTTGGGAGAGTCTTTCTTAATGAGAGTGAAGTATAGCGCAGACAAAGGTTTGGACAGATCCTCCTGGGCCAGCAAGTCCTCAACCGCATCAGATGTAAGATCTGGCGGGGTCGGGAACTGCGCACGGAAGGCGTGTCTCAACTGGTGGTAACGGAACAGCATCCACCGAGGAAGGCCAAACAACCTACCTAAATCTGAAAAGGAGCGGATAGAACCGGTTACCACAATATCCTTTAGCAATTTAATGTTATACCTGGCCCAAACCTGTGGATCCGGGATTGTCCGGAAATGTGGGAGGGAAGGGTTTCCCCACAAGGGACAGAAGGGCGACCACCTACCCGGAGAGACAAACCTCCGTCTAGCCAGGCTCCACACCGCTAAAGTAGTTTTGGTAGGTATCGGCAAGGAGGGGTATGCTGAGACTCCCCGATATATCAAATTACCCAATTCCTTGAGAGACCCTACAACAGTTGCCTCAAGGCAGACTGCAGCATTGGTTTTATATTGTTCCAACCACCATCTGACCGTGACCAATATGGCCGCCCAGTAGTAGATCAGCAGGTTGGGCAGCGCCAACCCCCCAAAATCCACCGGAAGCTGCAGAGTCGACCTAGCCAGTCTAGGGGAGGAGCCCCTCCACAAAAAGGAGCCAATACAGCTGTCCAGCTCCCGGAAAAGGGAACGAGGCAGCAGCACCGGGCAGTTCCTGAACAAATAAATAAATTTGGGGAGATAAATCATCTTGAGAACGTTGATACGCCCTAGTAGATTAAGGGGCAGGCTGGCCCACCTAGAGCAGTGTTCTTTAAGGCGTGACACCACTGGTTGAATGTTAAGGCGTTGGAAGGACTGGGGATCTCTCGCTACCCTAATTCCCAAATACATAAATTCATCCACCCATCTCAGCGACGACTGCCCCGCGGACTGTCTGGCCTGCGCATCAACCGGGAAAAAACTGATTTGCCCCAGTTGACCCGGATCCCAGAAAATCTTCCAAATTTGTCGAAGGCCGCTAACGCAGCTTGTAGGGAGGGGCCAGCGTCTTGCAGGTACAACAGAGTATCGTCTGCATATAGCGATATTTTCTCCTCCAGAGGGCCCACCCTAAATCCTTTAATATTATCAGACTCCCTGACCAGAACTGCCAGGGGCTCCAGGGCCAGAGCAAAGAGGCTTGGGGACAGAGAGCAGCCCTGCCGGGTTCCCCTCTGGAGGAGGAAGAAATCTGAAAGGGTATTATTGACCCGAATCCTTGCTCTAGGGGCTCTATATAACAGCTCTAGCCAATGTAAAAATCTAGGTCCAACTCCAAATCTCCTCAACACCTCCCACAAGTATTCCCATTCTACGGAGTCAAAAGCCTTCTCCGCATCCAGAGAGGCTATGACTCTTGAACCTGCATTTTGATGATGAGTGGCCAAATTAAGAAATAAACGACGGATATTGATATCTGTGCCCTTACCCGGCATGAACCCGGTTTGATCTATATGAACAAGATCTTCTATCACCCTACTGAGCCTGCGTGCTAGAATTTTCGCCAATAACTTGGCATCAGCGTTGATCAGGGAGATAGGCCTGTAGGAGGCACATTCTTCCGGGTCCTTACCAGGTTTGGGCACCAACACCACTATCGCCTCAGACCATGACTCCGGAAGAGAGTCCAGGTCAAGGGACTGATGTAGCAATGAGGTGAACTTAGGGGCCAAAAATTCTTGGTAAGTAGAGTAAAATTCGATAGGAATACCATCTGGTCCTGGTGATTTACCTGCCTGCATACACCCCAATGCTTCCTGCACTTCTTCAAGTGAGATGTCCCTGTCCAGGTCCTCGCTTTTAGCTGTTTCCAGAGAGGGGAGTGGGATCATGTCAAGATATTCTATAAGTTCAGAGGTGAGGAAAGTTACCCTAGAAGAATATAGCGTCTGGTAGAATGTTAGAAATCTAGCATTTATATCTGCCGAATCAGTCAAAATGCGACCATCCATATCCCTTACCCTGCCAATGTGGGTTACAGGGTGCTGCCCCTTAGCCAGCCATGCCAATAGCCGCCCGTTTTTATCTCCAAACTCAAACACCCGCTGGGCACTGTCAAGCATAGCCTTCTTTGTAAGGTCAACCCTGAGTAGGGACAAGTCCCTCAGGGTATCAACATAAGTTCCCTGATTAGGGGCTCTCACATATTCAGCCTCCCTTAATCGTGCCTGCTCCTCCAGATGCCTCAGAGATTGCACAGACTGCCGCTTTTTGGCAGCAATACGCGCCATATATGATCCCCTAAGCCAAGACTTGAGGGTGTCCCAGACCACTAAAGGTCCAGCTGAGCCTATATTCCCAGTCCAAAAATTGCATAGTTCCTCCGGCATCTCCTCCTGTATATCAGGGTCCATGATCCAATATTTGGACAGCCTCCAAGCTCTGACACCCACTTCCTCAGAGAGCCTAAATGTAACAGACACCGGAGCATGATCCGAAATACCACGTGAGAGGATCTCCGCAGAGACCACTCTCCGTAGTAAGGCCTCGGAGGCAAAAATCAGGTCAATGCGGAACAATGTCCGGTATGTGGTAGACAGGCATCTGTATTCCCTGTCAGAGGGGTGGAAATGACGCCAAACGTCTGTCAAGTGAAACGTTGAGGCCCAGCAGGATAGCCCCAGTTGCGGAGAGCCAGAAGCGCGGAGTCTGTCCATAGTTGGAGAGGGAGCCATATTAAAATCCCCGAGAAAAAGTACATTTTCAACATTATAAAGTGTGACCTGCTGCATCAGCACGTGAAGCATATTATATCGGCGGGGGGAGGCAGGTACAAACCCACAATCACCACCGGAACCTCAGAGAGCAGGGCATGAAGGAGCACATACCTACCCCCGGGGTCAATTTTAACATCCACGAGCTGGAAAGGCAGGGATCTATTGACTAACACTGTAACCCCTCTAGCGTAGTTAGAATAGGGTGCGTGGTAGTGAGCACCCACCCAGGCACGTTTAAGACTCAGAATACGGGAGCCTAACAGATGTGTCTCCAAAAGAACACACACCTGTGGGCGGAGCTTCTTTAAATAATTTAGTACCAGTGAGCGCTTTATAGCTGAATTAAGCCCACGCACGTTCCATGCCACCACTAAACATGTAGCCATATGTAGAAGCATTGAAATGTCTGTACCAGGCCCGCGATCAGAGGCAACACCAGCCAGGGCAGCCAAAAAATACCGCCCCGGCCCGCGGTCCCCCCGCAGGCCCGCAACAGACCACCCAGATAAGCACAGCCATAGGAGCCTATTACACATTTCATCATCTTTAACAGCAAAAGACCAACACTGTATATATATTTATAGTAAAACCATAACATCCCACAAGGGCAAACAGATGCCAACCTCCCCCTCCCCCCACCCGTGCACCCCGGAACAGTGAGGCACACCTATATCCCAGAACACCCATAGTCCAGGGGAACTATGGTCAACAAAATGGGGTCGTGCTACCGGGAACAGCCGTTATTCCACTCCCATCAGTAAAGAATCTAGACGTGAAGTTCCACAGGGAGACTCATCCCCGAGCCATGGAGTAGTATTTTTGAAAAAATTAAAAGCAAAAAAGAAAAACCAGAAAATCACCTGCCGAAGCAGGGGCACATACTTGGGTAACTGCAGCAGTCCGTTCCTCCTTAAACACACAGGAGTATAAACTTCTAGTAGAGGAAAAACAGGAGTAGATAGAAGCCGCCAGACAGAGTCACAAAGCAGGTCTTTGTCGAAAAGCACAAGTCTCCTCCACCCCTCAGCAAATACTTGAGTGAGGCAGTCCCGAGACAGGGTGGGTGATACATCTCACGGCTAGTTCTCCTCTGCCACCCTCAGCAGCTGTGTCCAGATAAATAGGAAAGTTGAGGGTGCAGAAGGAGTGTGTACAGATCACCTATGTGTCAGCAGCGGGCAAAACGGGAAAAATAAAACTAGAAATAAAAAAGAAAACATATCCAACAAGGGAAGAAAAAGAGTACCGGCCTGATTCAGCCTGAGCCACATAACCACTGGGCGACAGAAAGGCCTCTTCTCGCCCTACGGTGGCAGGGTCTCCAGCCAGGCAGCCGCATCTTTAGGATTAGTGAAGAAACGGATCGACTCACCATCCACCACCCGAAGCTTTGCAGGAAATAAGATGCTATACTTCGCTCCTCTTCTCCTCAAGCCAGCCTTAACTGCATCAAATGACCGTCGCTGCCGCTGGGTTTCCATGGTATAGTCTGGAAAGAAAAGAAGTTTTACGTTACGGTATGGCAATTCACCCGCAGCCCGCGAGGCCCTCAGCAACTCATCTCTATCACGGAAGTTTAATAGCCTCAGTATAAGAGTGCGGGGGGGGCTCCTTCAGGACCAGGTCTAGGCGGAACCCGGTGCGCCCTCTCAACCGCGAAGTAAGGGGAGAGCTGTGCAGCTGGAAGCAGAGTACGCAGCAAGTGCTCCACAAATAGGGCCGGTGATCTCCCCTCCACCCCTGCTGGTAGACCCACTATGCGTAGGTTGTTCCGCCGACTGCGGTTCTCGGCGTCCTCCGCTCGGTATTCAAGAGCCTTAACCTTCGTCTGGAGGGTGCGGATTGAGGCTGCATGGTCTGTGACCGTGTCTTCAACCGCCCCCACTCGCCTCTCAGCCTCCGACACTCTGGATCTGATTTTATCGAAGTCTTGCCGCAGTAAGCCTACATCCATCTGAACCTCCTCAATTTTAGAAGCTAGGGCAGATTGGCAAGTGGTAACAGCCGCTTGACACGAAGTTATAGCCGCCATGATCTCAGATATGCCCGTGTTAGTAGCAAGGGGATCCTCCTCATGGTCTGTCTGCGACGCCATATTAGAATGGCGCTCAGGAGGGCCCGGGGAGCAGGAGACCGGGCTGCTGTCTTCTGGAGTATTTGGGGGGAATGTAAGTTTCTTACCCCGCTTTTGTATGCCAGGAGTTCTGGAAGGCATCCAACTACCAGGGGAGTCTCAATTCAGCTCGGTTTTCCCAATATACGGATGATTTTATAAGCTATACTCCAGGAGCTCTTAGGAAGCACGTCCACTCAGTCCGCCATGCCGGCCACGCCCCCTGAGGGACATCCTTACAGTTCCGGTATCTGCTTCTGCTGGACCCTGCATCAGGCCCTCCTACCCACTGCGCTCAGGAGACCACTGTTCCCACTTCCAGCGGCTCCTGAACCAGCGTTTAAGAGAGGTCTCCTTCTACCAGACAGGCTCAACTACCAGGTACCTAACAGTACGAACAGCCATGACTGAGCCTGCAGGAGAGACCTCTCCCATCAAGGAGATCTGCACGCACTTAGCAGCCCTCACCCAAGCAGTAAAGACCTTACAGGACAGTTACAACAGACTGGAGGGTCAAGTGTTAAACCTCAGTGGTCCTGGTGGTGTGGCTCCTGCTACCGCAGCCGCTCCAGTACAGGCTGCTGGACCACCCTCTGTGGTCATGCTTCCACCGGAGCCAAGAGTCCCTGTTCCTGAAAAGTTCTCTGGTGACCGAACCAAGTTTTTGGCTTTCCGCAGCGCTTGTCAACTTTACTTCGGCTTACAGCCACGGACTTTCTCCTTGGAAGCTACCAAAGTGGGATTTGTCATATCCCTCCTCCAGGGGGAACCCCAGACCTGGGCCCACCGCCTGCTTGAAACCAACGCTATACAGATTCAGTCTTTACCCGCCTTTTTTGAAGCCATGGCCCAGCTATATGAGGACCCTCAGCGAGCTGCCACCGCTGAGGCAGCTTTGTTCGCGCTCCAGCAAGGCCGTAGGCCGGCCGAGGACTATGTTATGGACTTTCGACGCTGGAGCACGGACACTCAATGGAACAACGCAGCCCTGCGCCACCAGTTCCGCATGGGGCTATCTGAGGGTCTTAAGGATGAACTTGCCCGGGTAGGAATGCCTGACACCTTGGAGGAGCTCATTGCTATTACCATCCAAATTGATCGACGCCTTCGTGAGCGCCGGTCTGAACGATCTTCTCAACAAACGCGGCCTATGTGGATGACCGCAAGAGCCCCGCTGCCTGCCTCCCGGTATCTACCTTCTGCTGGTCCAAGTCCAGTCAACCAAACAACTGATGCTCCTGAACCTATGCAACTGGGACTTATGCGTACTACTCTGACCCCTGAAGAACGGGCCCGCAGGCGCCAACTGAATCTTTGTCTCTATTGTGGCGGGACGGGCCACTATGTGAACAACTGCCCAGTAAAGATCCGTAAGTGTTTTTCTTCGACTCCAACCAGTTTATCCGCTTTAACAGCCAATGCCACTCAACTTGTTCTCCCTCTCTCTCATTACAGCTCTAGGGAAGAACAATTCAAGTCAACGCCATTGTTGATTCCGGGGCATGTAGCTGCTTTGTTGACTCAGTTTTTGCTACCCAACAAGATCTTCCTTTAAAGAATAAAACACACAGACTTTCAATTTTTCTGGCATGTAGCTGCTTTGTTGACTCAGTTTTTGCTACCCAACAAGATCTTCCTTTAAAGAATAAAACACACAGACTTTCAATTTTTCTGGCCGATGGGTCCCATATAAGATCTGGACAGGTCTCTCAAGAAACCCTTCCTCTGTCTGCTACCTGCTCATCTCAGCACCGAGAAATCCTAGTCCTGGACGTTATTTCATCACCTCTTTTCCCAATCATTTTGGGTATGCCCTGGCTTCAGGCCCACAATCCTCTTGTTAACTGGGCCACGGGCGAGATCAAGTTTCAGTCACCTTATTGCCAAAGACATTGTCTACCTGAACCCGTTAATTCTGCGGCTACCTTACTTTGTATGGACATTGACCCAGATCTGCCTCAAGACGTACCAGAGGTCTATCAGGAATTTGCAGATGTGTTCAGCAAGAAGGGAGCAGACTCTCTGCCACCCCATCGTCCCTATGATTGTCCAATTGAGTTGCTCCCTGGAGCTGAGATTCCTTTTGGGCGCATCTTTCCGCTATCTGAAAAAGAACAAGAGGCACTTAAGGTTTACATAAACGAAAATCTTGAAAAAGGCTTTATCCGACAGTCCACTTCACCAGCTGGTGCGGGAATATTTTTTGTCTCCAAAAAAGATCAAACGCTTCGCCCTTGTGTGGATTATTGGGAGCTAACCAAAGTTACGGTCAAAAACCGTTATCCGTTGCCCCTAATACCTGAACTGTTCCAAAAATTAAGGTCTGCCATCATCTTTACCAAATTAGATCTGAGAGGGGCCTACAATCTGGTCCGCATTCGGGCCGGGGATGAATGGAAGACGGCTTTCCGGACCCGTTTCGGACACTATGAATACCTAGTCATGCCTGTCGGCCTTGGCAATGCTCCTGCCACGTTTCAGCATCTGGTCAATGATGTGTTTAAAGATTTCCTGGACATCTTTCTAGTCGTCTACTTGTACGATATTCTAATCTTCTCCAGTTCACTCGAGCAACATAGGGAACATGTTCGTAAAGTCCTGGCCCGACTCCGCCTGCACAGATTGTATGCTAAGGCGGAGAAGTGCGAATTCGAACAAAAGGAGATTCAGTTCCTGGGGTTAGTGATCTCCCCAACCGGCATCAAAATGGATCCTCAGAAGGTGTCTGCTGTGTTAGAATGGCCAGCACCCATGGACAAGAAGGGCGTACAACGCTTCATTGGGTTTGCAAACTTTTATAGGAAGTTTATCAGGGGGTTCTCTGCCATCATCTCCCCCATCACGCAGCTAACTAAGCAGAATCTTCGTTTCCACTGGAACCCGGAGGCTCAGGGGGCCTTTGAAGAGTTAAAGAGACATTTCACGTCAGCTCCGATTCTTAGCCATCCTGACCCATCCTTGCCCTTTATCCTGGAGGTTGATGCTTCTGAAGTAGCCGTGGGTGCTATTATTTCCCAACGGCAAGGCAACAAGGACCTGATGCATCCCGTAGGGTTCTTTTCTAGGAAACTTTCACCGGCTGAGCGGAACTATGATGTGGGGGACCGGGAGCTACTTGCTATCAAGACAGCTTTGGAGGAATAGAGGTATTTGCTTGAAGGCGCAGTCCACCCAGTACTGATTTATACGGATCACAAAAATCTTGAATATTTAAGATCTGCTAAGAGACTAAAACCCAGACAGGCCCGTTGGGCTCTATTCTTTACACGGTTTTGTTTCCATATCACCTACCGGCCGGGATCCAAAAATGTAAAGCCAGACGCGCTGTCGCGCATGTTTGATAATCCTAAAGACTTTTCTGTGCCTGACACTATTCTGCCGGCAAATAGTTTTCTTCTCCTTCAAACAGATCTTCTGTCCATGATCAGAGAAGCATCCCCAGAACCTTCAAGTCTCCAGGGGTCCTCTTTAACATCTCGAGATGGACTATTATGGAGGGGAAGTCAAATTTTTGTGCCAGAGAACGTCCGAGTCAAGGTGCTGACACTTTTGCATGACCATCCACTTGCAGGACATTTCGGGGTCCGTAAGACCCTTGAGCTGGTGCAGCGCACCTTTTGGTGGCCTAACCTGAAGGAATTTTGCAGAAAATATGTCAACTCCTGTTCTGTCTGCATCCAGAATAAAACTCCCAGGAACAGAGCTTGGGGACTACTAAGACCATTGCCTATACCAGATAGACCCTGGAGGATGATAGCAATGGACTTTATAGTTTAATTGCCATGTTCTGAGGGATGTTCGGCGATCCTTGTGGTCGTTGACCGGCTATCCAAAATGGCCCACTTTGTGCCCCTAAAAGGAACACCTTCTGCTGTGGAGACGGCCCGTGTGTTCATCAGGGAAATTGTCAGGTTACACGGAATCCCCGCAAATATAGTGTCCGATAGGGGGGTACAGTTTACTTCACGCTTTTGGAGAGCCCTGTGTGAAAATCTGAAAATTGAACTAGCCCTGTCCTCAGCATACCATCCCCAAACAAATGGGCAAACTGAAAGGACAAATCAGACTCTGGAGCAATACATTAGGTGTTTTACATCTTTTGTGCAAGATGATTGGGTGTCCTTGCTGCCCCTAGCGGAATTCGCTTACAATAATGCCAGCCACTCTGCCACCGGTCAATCCCCTTTCTTTGCCAATAATGGGTTTCATGCATCTTTTTTACCAGATTTTCTTTCAGAATCATCGGTTCCAGCGGTCCAGGACACAGTGCAGTTCCTCAGTCGTAATAACCGGATCTTGCAGGAAGCGGTATCCAAGGCCCAAGCGGACAATAAGAGGTTCTTTGATCAGAAAAGAAGAGGAGATCTAAACCTTCAGCTTGGCGACAAGGTATGGTTGTCAACCAATAATATTAGATTGACATGTCCTTCCAAGAAGCTTGCCCCTAAATTTATTGGGCCTTTCCCTGTGAAAAGGAAAATTAACGAGGTGTCTTATGAATTATGCTTACGATACACCCTGTGTTTCACGTATCACTCTTGAAGCCTGCTGTAGATGATCCTTTTCCTGATAGGGGCACCAGAGTCCCTGAACCAGTTCTGGTGGACGGCAATGAGGAGTATGAAGTGGAAGCTATCCTTGACTGCAGGAAGAGGTCTGGGCAAGTACAGTTTTTAATTAAGTGGAAGGGGTATGGTCCGGAAAACAACTCATGGGAACCTGACTGTAATATTCATGCCAAACGTTTGATTCATGCCTATTTCTCTGCCCATCCTGAAAAGAAGAGTTATCTGGGCATCCGGAGGCTGCCCGTTGGGAGGGGGCAATGTCAGGGGCATGTCAGTAGCCGTCGGGCGAATCTGCATGCACGCAGGTGCACGAGGGGTCTTTCTAGGACAATTCAGCTCAATTCCCCACCAGGGGGCGCCGGAGCGCTCCCGCGTGTGCCCGTACGCGCGTGCGCCCGTTCGCGCTAGCGCTGTTTTGGCGCCAAGGTCCCTTTAAAAGAATGACAGGTGCTCATGTCTGGTGCTGTTCGTCTGCAGCTCTGCACCTGAAGTTCCTGTATCTGCCTATCTGTTATTTTGCTAGTGACCCAGCTACGTCTGACCATTCTCCAGTCTCCTATCTGACCCGACTTGCCTGACCTTGCTTATTCTGTTACCTGTTGCCGAACTCCTGCCTGCCTGACTATCCTTGGATCATCCCTCCTGTTTATACCTGCCTGATCTCCTGCCAAAACGGACTGTCTGACCTTGTTTACCTGTGTCCTGTGACGCTGTTCTCAGCCTGCTTGTTTTGCATCCAGCTGCTGTCTTCGCATCTGTCTGCCTGCCTCCCGGGCCTGTACCAGCTTACCTGCATCCGTAGCTCAGCCATCCCTGAGGGACATCCTTACAGTTCCGGTATCTGCTTCTGCTGGACCCTGCATCAGGCCCTCCTACCCACTGCGCTCAGGAGACCACTGTTCCCACTTCCAGCGGCTCCTGAACCAGCGTTTAAGAGAGGTCTCCTTCTACCAGTCAGGCTCAACTACCAGGTACCTAACAGCGACAATCTCCTGAGTGTACTTGTCCTGTGTTGCGATTATAAATTAGGTGAAATATATCACGTACATTATCAGAGAGGGAGGAAAAGTTATGCAAAGTTTAGCTTTGGGTCAGATACTTGAAACAGTGAGCAGGCATCCTTGGCTCTGCCCCTGCATTCGCACATGGAGATGTTAAATATTGACCTGCTACAAATGGAGGGGTTAGTCTGTGTCTCATTCCCTAAATTAAAACACCACTCAGGGGAATGACTTTTACCTGCTATTGGAAAGGTAACAGTGTTGTTTATGTACAGAGTGGATATGTTTGTTAAGAAGACAGGAGGAGTCTCATTGAGGAAGGAGGAAATATTTAAAGGTACAGCCAAAAGGGCAATTCGGGCAGTGCTAGGATGTCATTTGTTACATATCCAACATTCTTCATTCCCTGATTTTTGAGCATAAGAATACTTAAATCTTAGCAAAAGCATCTTATCAGTAAAATTATCTCCAATTCTCTCTTTGTTCTAGCTTGTGTCACTGTAGTGTTCTCTTGTGTGTGTTCCCACAGATACATTTAATTGCACCCAAATCTTCAGGGTGGTAGATACAGTTAATCATGATCCAGGTGGGTAGGAACACTATCAGAGAGATTAGGATCAGGTGGCAAAATGCCTTGCCAGAAGTCTGTGGTGAAATATACGAGGTTATCTTCTCTGGCCGGACCTGCTTTCCCAGGAACTCCATCTTCGTCTGCTTGGACTTCTGCTTGAGGGCCTCCTTTATCCAAGGTCTCCTTCCTGCTCCTAGGGCTTTGGGTAACCTTTTTTACTAGGCTGGCATCGATCCAGGACTAACAGTTGTCCACTAGGATGGCTGTTCTGGTCACTGCAACCACTGTAGTAGGAGGTCCAAAGGGATACTCTTGCTTCTTATTTCTGTTCAGCTGTTGGACCACCACGGTGTCTCCCACCTTGAAGGGGTGAGTAGTTTCCTGTTAAGAAAAAGGAGAGGTGCGAGCAACATTTCTTTCGACTGTATCCAATGTTTCAACCAGTTTTCTTACATATTCTTTCTGTATTAAATCTAAATCTCCCTTTTTTATCATTAAAAGTGCTCTGGACCATGGGGTGGGGAAAGGTCTACCCATCAAAACTTCAAAAGGTGAATATCCTGTTGTTTTGGAAGGGGTCATTCTTATTTCTGCCAGGACTGCTGGGAGGACCTTTTTCAAGTTGACAAAGGTTCCTCCTGTGGCCTTTCTTATTTTGTCTTTATTGTTCTGTTCATTCTTTCTACTATCCCTGAGCTTTGAGGGTGGTAGGGAATGTGAAACTTCTATTCTATCTTGAGAGTTTTTACCAAGTCCTGGCAGACCCTGGCCATGAAAGCTGGACCATTGTCTGAGTTTATTCGAAGTGGGCATCCCCATCGAAGAATGATTTCCTGAGTGAGGATCCTCACTACTGTTTGTGCATCTTCTTTTGTGGTCACGATAAGCTCAACCCATCTTGAGAACATGTCCACAATTACCAAAAGATATTCCTGTCTTTTGCCTAGTTTGGGCATGTGTGTGAAGTTAATCTGCAAATGTGTTAAAGGAGTTGTTGAATATATCAGGTGTTCATGTTTGGCCTTGTGTGTGATGTTTGGATTGTTCCTGATACATGTAATGCATCTTGATACATAATCCTTTACCAGCAGGATGCATTCTGTGATATAAAAATCTCTACTCAGAAGATCAGCCGTGACCTGTATACCTGTGTGACCTATTCCGTCTTACTGTGAGATGAAGAGTGATGCACTTGCCGCTGGTATACATGGTTTCCCCTCTTTGCAAAGAAGTCCAGTTTTTGGATCTTTCTGCACACCCTTTTTATCCCAGTCCCTTAACTCATAATTTGATGCATAATCCTGGAGATCTGCGAGTGACTGTTCAAATGGGGATAGGCCAGGTATCAGCATAGCCATTTGGATGTCTGCTGTCTGTAAGATAGCAGCTTGTTTAGCAGCAAGGTCAGCCAGAGCATTTCCCCTGGCTATCTCTGTCTGTTGGCTTGTATGTGCTCTGCAATGTACTATAGCCAGTGTTTTAGGTAGCTGGATAGCTTTTAGCAGTGACATTACCAAAGAAGAATGTGAAATGTTCTTTCCATTTGCTGCCATGAAGCCACGCCTACTCCATATCACACCGAAGTCGTGTACCCATACTTCGAGTCAGTGTAAATGTTTATGTCCTGACCTTCAAAGAGCTGGCATGCTCTAGTGAGTGCAATTAATTCAGCAGCCTGTGCTGGTAGATATGGGATAGGCTTGGCCTCAAGCATAACATCTGGAAGCTGCACAACTGCATACCCTGCATGGTATGTTTGATCATTTGGCCTAGAGCAAGAACCATCTACAAAAACATTCTGTGTATCTGGCAGTGCTGTGGAAGATAAATCAGACCTGGGTGATGTGCCTTGGTGAATGAGGTTTATGCAGTCATGTTGTAGCACAACCTCATCCTGTTCTCCTTTTAATCCTAAAAGGGCGTTTAAAATTGGCGCTGGGCCTGCAGTAGGAGATTGGACAGCAAAATCACCTCATATCCGCTCAATCTATGAGCAGACATGTGCTGTGTATGTACATTTTTCAACAGGATTGACACACTGTGGGTGGTGTGAAGTGTGGTGTCGTGTCCCAGAGTGAAAGAAGTGGCCATCTCAACCACCATCGCACAGGATGCTAGAGCTCTGAGACACGCAGGCATGCCTTGAACCTGCACCGGGACCATCTTTGAGAAAAAAGCTAAAGGGCGCAGTCTCCCACCATGTTCCTGGGCCAGTACTCCCGCCATGGTTCTGCAATTTTCCCTGGCAAACAAGTGAAACATCTTGCCATATTCAGGGAGGTCAAGGCTCGGGCTGGTAACCATTGCACATTTCAACATGGCAAAAGCATTTAACATTTCATCAGACCATTTTACAGTATCAGACATTTCAGAGAGGGTTGCTTGTCTCAGTATATTGTCATAGAAAGAACAGTCAGGTATCCATTGGCGGCAGTAACCAATCATTCCAAGAAAGGTAAGCATGTCTTTCTTGGTAAGTGGGCGGGGCAGACCCACTAGAGCGGCAGCTCTTTTGTGACTGACTTTCCTAACTCCCGGAGACAGCAAAAACCCTAGGTACTCAACCTCCTGTTTACACCATTGTAACTTTTTCTTAGACACTTTGTGACCACATACATGTAACCATTTCAATAAAGATAGGCTATCAGCTCGGCAGTCCTCCTCTGAAGAACTACAAATCAAAAGATCATCAACATACTGCAACAGTACAGAACCATGAGGAGCAGTCCAAGGCCAGAGAGTGGCTTGGAGTACTATAGAATAGACCACAGGTGAGTCTATGTAACCCTGGGGCATTCTACACCAGGTAAACTGGCAATTGCGTTGGTCAAACGACACAGTAAAAGCAAAGAGTGGCCGTGTCTCCTCATCTACAGGGACAGAGAAAAAGAAAATTCTTTAAATCAATCACAGTAAAATACTCTGCATCGTATGGTATGGCGGTAAGTATTGATGGCACATCAGGCACTATTGGGGCGATCGGTACCACTAGGCTATTGATGGCCCTTAGGTCTTGTACAAACCTATAGTCACCATTTGCCTTCTTTACCGGATTAATGGGAGTATTGTAGGGCGAGACAATTTCCCTTAAGATTCCTTTTTTAAGAAATCCTCGACTATTGGCTGTAAGCCATCCTCCTTTTCTTTTGATATGGGGTATTGTCTGTGATATATAGGCTGGGCCCCTGGTTTTAAGGTGGCTTTCTAAGGTGCACAAGGGATAAATCCCACTTCCAGTAAATTTTCTGCCCAAACTGCCTTCTCTATTCCTCCTTCAATCACATCTTCTGTCAAGGAGATGGATGGAAAAAGGGATAGGATGTTTATCCTATCAGATTCTACATATAAACCTCCTTGCTTTGTGACTTTCATTGTAGTTCCCATTTCTCCTAGTAAATCTCTGCCCAAGAGATTCACCGGACAGCTAGGTATTATTCTGAAACAGCGTTGAATCACTGATTCCGTTCCAGTCGGGTCAATGATTGAAAGGGGTGGTGTTTTAAAAGTTCAGTACCCCATTTATTCCCATTGAAGGCTCAGCATTTGTGACCTCTTCTCTATAAAAATCCTTGCTAATTGTACTGCACGTAGCTCCAGTGTCTAGTACATAAGGGGTTAATTTTCCATTTACATACAGTGAAATGATTGGTTGCTCTTGATAAGAGTGAGACATAAGGGGAAATGCTGGGATACCACCTTCAGGGCAGCTTCATTGTTGTTGTTGATGTTGTTGCCAGGTGATGGGAAACTTTGCATTGTGTTGCTGTGAATTCTGCTGTTGTTGTGTACCAGAATTTTGTGGGGCTGCATATGAGGCAGGGGGTCCTGTGTTAGTCAGTTCCTGTTAATAGTAAGGACACTGTATCTTCCAGTGTCCAGGGTCTCCACAATTGAAACACCCTCTTTTTCTCTGTGTGTAACTCCCTCTTTGTCCTTGCCCCCTCCCTCTGCATCCCCATCCTCTCTTTTTATAAAAGTTTCCCCTTTGATTTCCTGAGAAATTATTTTGATAATGTGTCTGCACTGGTGTTTGTTTAGGAATGTCAAAACATCCTGCAGCATCCTTCTCTGTCAGCTTCTTGCAAAAATCAGTTACCATGCTTGTAGCCCAATCTGATATTTGCTGTCTTACTGTAAGTGCATGTTTAGGGCCAAGGTTGCTGAGGTATGTCTGTATTAAGAGACTGTGTATGTTATGCTGAACAAGTCCTGCCTCTTGTGTCCAAACTTCTATAAATCTTTAACAGAATTCTAACACAGATTCTGCTGGCTTTTGTTTGCAAGCTGGTAGGGAAAATTTGTACCCTGATGCACTAGTTCGTAGCATCCCCTTCGGCCAAGACTTACGCCTCAGGAGGAACTGCTCCAATGATATCAATTTCAAACAGGAGGCTGATTTATTATATAAACACCTATTGGCCAGGGGATATACAAAAACCTGTTTGAAGAAGGCTTATAAAAAGGCATGCAGTCGTCCCAGACATGGGGTCCTTTTCTCAGAACCTAAACGCAGCAATTCGGAGTTTTAAGATTTATTACTACCTTTTCCGATCAGCATCAGGTAATACGTTCTATTCTCAGCAAGCATTGGCACATTCTATTGTCCGATCCGACACTCTCAAAGTACTTAGGTCCACGTCCTCAGATTACATATAGACGTCCGAGATCTATTAAGGATTTTCTTGTACACTACCACAAATCTCGGAATACACAACAAGAACCACCTGGCTTATTCCGTTGTGGTAGTTGCGATTTCTGTCATCTTTTGCTGGAGGGATCTTCCTTTACCTTGCCTAATGGTCAATTACATCGCTTAAAGCACCATGTTACATGTTCAACCAAAGGGGTCATCTATATCATCTTGTGCCGATGTGGAGCGTTCTACATCAGTAAAACAATTAGGCCTCTATGGAAAAGAGTAAAAGATCATGTCTATTATGCCACCAATGGCATACTAAACAAGGCCATTGGATACCATGTGGCATTCAGGCATAACTATGATCCACATATGTTCGAAATTGCCATTCTGGATCATATTTATGATGACCCTAGAGGCGGTAATTTTGATCAAAGAGTACTCCAAAGGGAGACCCAATGTGTGTATAACTTACAGGCTACATCATACCCTGGTCTCAATGATATGCTTAGTTTCAAACCATTCTTATAAAATAATATATATGTTTTGGTTTTTTTTCTCCTTTTCACCACTAATCTATGTATAATATGCTACTAACAGGATTATGAGAACTATAATATTCTACTTAGAAGTACTTCTTTATACCCTTGAGCAAACCTGTTACTACAATTACATTTGTTTCTATGTATTCACTTATTAGGAAATTATTCTAATGCATATTATATTGGTTTTATATTATTTCATTTTTATCGTACTTCAATTGTGGTGACATGTGGCCTATGACAGAATATGTTTTGGTAATGTCCATCTTCCTGGGTTTTTTTTTTTACTTCCTGCCCTCCAATGGCCGCTACTTCCTGTTCTATACAGGATGTAATCTGGCTCCTGACACACAGACCTCACTTCCTGTATGTATGTGTGCTCCAGCCACTTATTATGGCTTTCTCCGCCCTCTTGCTCTCTTATACTGCAGGATGTTTCCTTTGTGTCCTATTGGCTAATTTTTGGCACCATTTTTGTCTGCCACACCCCCCCTCCCCTTTTGGTGCCAAAACACACTATATAGCATTTGCTCACTCACTTCCAACCCAGGAACATCTCTGTATCCTCCTGGGGATTTACATCCAATTCTACCTCAAATGAGTACCTTATCCTCTGCTGTGAAGCTACTTTATTCGTTTTTATTGAAGTACAAATGGACCCCAATACGTACTGTGGTTTTTTTTTCCCCTTTTCTTGTTATGTGTTACCATAGGCTCCCCCAGTGCATTTGCACGATTCCACATGGACCATAGAGCAGACACGGTTTATGGGCTCATTGGTGCCCCTCCATGGGTGCTGCAGTGCTACTATTTATCATTGGTTATTTATTGGCCCTTCCTCGTTGGAACTGAACCCCGAGATTGGGTGTAAATGGAAACAGGTATTCAGCATCTTGTTTTCCTATATTATGACCTCTGTATACACTGCCTCTTGTTATTCTTATGGTCTTTTTTCCTTTTTTTTTCCCCTTCCCTAGTTGATGGTCATCTACCTCTATTGCTAAGACCTTGGCGTCTATATTTGAATAAATTTGAACTACCATTTTTGAACTTGTGAAAGTCTCTTTACAAGGTAATTTAGTGGACTAACATAGTGTCTTATCTCTGGACATAGGCTATTTTTCATCCATTGCTGTACGATATAATATGTTTGTGTTCATTCTTTTATAAAATCTTTTCTCATTTTAGTGAAACCCTCTTGTGTATTTACTGAAACCTGAATGTGTCCTGAAGAAGTTCTATACGAAACGCGTAGACACATCGGGGCCTGTATCATGTATATTTTTTTATATAGATGATTTTTTATTATCTTTTGTCAGTGTCTTTGTATTATATGTATTTATATCGAATAAAATTTATTATATTGTTATTTGATTATGCTTTCTCAGGTTTGTTGTGCCTCTAAAGTCCGCTCAGGAGGTCCTTGTTGCACCCCCTTCTCTTTTCTTATGACATACAATTTATACGGATGTGGCCATAGGAGTGTCCCTCTTTTTCTATTTTTTTGTCCTTTACCGCCAAGTTAAATGTTTTTCCATTCATTTATGAACCATTTCACTGCCAAACCATATTTTTTTTAAATCTTTTATTTTTTTTATCTTTTAGCCTTTCTTTGAAAAACAAAGATTTTTTTTAAGTTTTTGTTTTTTGAAACTCTTTCAGTGCCAAACCAAATTCTTTTCTTTTTATTTAACCCTCCCTGTTTTTAACCCTTTCACTACCAAACCAATAGTTTTTTTTTTACCATTTCTCCCCCATATGTTAAAGCGGAGTTCCACCCACTTTTTGAAGTCCTCTGCATACCAAGCCGCTGTGTGTGCTGAAAACGATTTGGGATATCTTTTTTTTTTTTTAAACTGACTGTTATAATAAAGATTGAAATCTTCATTTCCTCCTCTCGGCCATGGCCAAGAACTTCATTTCCTGGTCTGTAATGCTTCCTGGGAGATGTTTGTCATCAATCCCAGGAGGCAATAGGCATAGCTGGGCCAAAGCATCGGGTTATTTCAAAACCGGAAATGATGCGATGCAAGGTGGCGGCCAGCGCCATTTTTAAAAAGGGTAACCAGGTTTTTGTTGCCATGGTTATCAAAGCTTCTTATACACAGTGATGGGCGGTGGGGGAGGTGGCTGGAACATCTTATCTCTGAGTACATACAGAGCTCGGGGGACAGCATAGCCTTTACTAATCATTTATAAAAGAGTACTATGATGGGGGCAATTTTGATGGGGCAATTTTGATGGGGCAATTTTGATGGGGGCAATTTTGATGGGGCAGTATGATGGGGGCAGTTTTGATGGGGGCAGTTTTGATGGGGCAGTATGATGGGGGCAGTTTTGATGGGGCAGTATGATGGGGGCAATTTTGATGGGGCAATATGATGGCGCAATTTTGATGGGGCAGTTTTGATGGGGCAGTTTTGATGGGGCAGTATGATGGGGCAACTTTGATGGGGCAGTATGATAGGGCAGTTTTGATGGGGGCAGTATGATGGGGCAACTTTGATGGGGCAGTATGATGGGGCAGTTTTGATGGGGGGAGTATGATGGGGCAATTTGATGGGGGCAATTTTGATGAGGGCAGTTTTGATGGGGCAATTTTGATGGGGGCAGTTTTGATGGGGCAGTATGATGGGGCAATTTTGATGGGGCAGTATAATGGGGCAGTAGGATGGGGCAATTTTGATGGGGGCAGTATGATGGGACAATTTTGATGGGGGCAGTTTTGATGGGGCAGTATGATGGGGCAATTTTGATGGGGGCAGTATGATGGGGGCAATTTTAATGGGGGCAGTTTTAATGGGGCAATTTTGATGGGGGCAGTTTTGATGGTGGCAGTATGATGGGGCAATTTTGATGGAGCAGTATGATGGGGCAATTTTGATGGGGCAGTATGATGGGGTAATTTTGATGGGGGCAGTATGATGGGGCAAATTTGATGGGGGCAACTTGATGGGGCAGGTTTGATTGGGCAATTTTGATGGGGCAATATGATGGGGCAGTTTTGATGGGGCAATTTTGATGGGGCAGTATGATGGGGCAATTTGATGGGGGCAATTTTGATGGGGCAGTTTTGATGGGGCAATTTTTATGGGGCAGTATGATGGGGCAATTTTTATGGGGCAGTTTTAATGGGGCAATTTTGATGGGGCAGTATGATGGGGCAATTTTGATGGGGGCAGTTTTGATGGGGCAATTTTGATGGGGCAGTATGATTGGGCAATTTTGATGGGGTAGTATGATGGGGCAGTTTTGATGGGGCAGTATGATGGGGCAATTTTGATGGGGCAGTAGGATGGGGGCAGTATGATGGGACAATTTTGATAGGTGTTCAGTTTTGATGGGGCAGTATGATGGGGCAATTTTAATGGGGGCAATTTTGATGGGGGCAGTTTTGATGGTGGCAGTATGATGGGGCAGTTTTGATGGTGGCAGTATGATGGGGCAATTTTGATGGAGCAGTATGATGAGGCAATTTGATGGGGGCAGTTTTGATGGTGGCAGTATGATGGGGCAATTTTGATGGGGGCAGTATGATGGGGAAGATTTGATGGGGCAATTTGATGGGGCAGGTTTGATGGGGGCAATTTTGATAGGGCAGGTTTGATGGGGGCAATTTTGATGGGGCAGTTTTAATGGGGAAATTTTGATGGGGCAGTATAATGGGGCAATTTTGATGGGGGCAGTATGATGGGGCATTTTTGATCGGGCAGTATGATGGGGCAGTGTGATGGGGCAGTTTTGATGGGGCGATTTTGATGGGGCGATTTTGATGGGGGCAATTTGATGGGGGCAGTATGATGGGACAATTTTGAAAGGGGCAGTATGATGGGGCAGTTTTGATGGGGCAGTTTTGATGGGACATTTTTGATGGGGCAATTTTGATGGGGGCAGTTTTAATGGGGCATTTTTGATGGGGGCAGTATGATGGGGCAGTATGATGGGGCAATTTGATGAGGCAGATTTTTTTAAGGTGGCAGTATGATGGGGCAATTTTGAAGGGGGCAATTTCGATGGGGGCAATTTAATGGGCCAGCTTTGATGGGGCAATTTTGATGGGGCAGTATGATGGGGCAATTTTGAAGGGGGCAATTTCGATGCGGGCAATTTTGATGGGGCATTTTTGATGGGGCAATTTTGATGGGGCAGTTTTAAGGGGGCAATTTTGATAGGGGCAGTTTTGATGGGGAAATATTCATGGGGGAAATTTTCATGGGGCAGCATGATGGGGCAATTTTGATGGGGCAATTTTAATAGGGCAGTTTTGATGGGGCAATTTTGACGGGGCAGTATGATGGGAGCAGTTTTGATAGAGCAATTTTGATGGGGGCAGTATGATGGGGCAGTTTTGATGGGGCAATTTTGTTGGGGGCAGTATGATGGGGCAATTTGATGGGCAATTTTGATGGGGGCAGTATGATGGGGCAATTTTGATGGCGGCAGTAGGATGGGGCAATTTGATAGGGGCAATTTTGATGGTGACAGTATGATGGGGCAATTTTGATGGGGGCAATTTTGATGGGGGCAATTTTAATGGTGGCAGTATGATGGGGCAGTTTTGATGGGGCAATTTTGATGAGGCAGTATGATGTGGGAAATTTGATGGAGCAATTTTGGTGTGGGCAATTTGATGGGGGCAGTATGATTGTGCAGTTTTGATGGGGCAATTTTGATGGGGGCAGTATGATGGGGCAATTTTGATGTGGGCAATATGGGGCAGCTCCTGCAAAAGGTAATTACTTTTTTAAAAGATGCTAATTGTAAATGATATCCCTTGTTTCTATGCATATATATATATATATATAATCTGCACAGAAACATGAGATATCATTTACAATTAAAAAGTAATTACCTTTTGCAGGAGCTTTTTATATTTCTAGATTTATAATCTTCCTGGTTCCTGGAGGGGGAGGAGAGGCTTCAATAGCTAAGCGGCGGCAACTTCCTCTGACATCGCTGTTGCTATGGAAACCCGGCCTACCACCTATTACACTGCTCGTGGTGCTTTGAGCATGTTCGAGATCTGGAGGTGCATGCTGGGTAACCAGCATGCGTGGAATACAAGAAGAGATACAGTCTTGCTTCAGATGCCCACACATGAGATGGCCGCGGCCTGCTGGGACTTACAAAAGTAAGAAATCCAGACATCTCTAGTCTCCTGGGAGATGCGGGAGACTCCCGCATTTCTGCAGCGGCTCCCGTACACCCGCAAGCGACTCCCGATCTCCCGGGAATGATTGGTGCGGCGGGGGTCAGCTGTGATCACCAATCTCCTTTGTATTGATTTTTAGCTGACAGCCGCTTCTCCTTCTCTCCCTCCCTCCCACGGCTGTCAGCTAAAAAGCTATACAGGGAGATCGCTGATCACAGCTGTCCCTCCCACCGCACCGATCATTCCCAGCTGCTCTGTGTGCTCCTCCCCCGGCCCCCTCCGTGTCCTTCTCCCCCCCGTTCTCCTCCAGCCCCCCCGTGACCTTCTCCCCCCCTTCTCCTCCAGCCCCCTCAGTGTCCTTCTCCCCCTTCCGTTCTCCTCCGGCCCCCTCCATGTCCTTCTCCACATCCCCTCTTTCAGTTTTTAACCCTTTCCCAAACTATATTGTTCATTTGTTTCAAACCTTTAACTGTCAAACCAAGTAAACCCTCCCCTCCCCCTACACCAGCGGTTCTCAACCTCACTAGTGCCGTGACCCCTTGATAAAATTTTCCAAGTTTTGTGGACCCCTAACAGTAAAATTGTTTTTGTAGCGTGGCTTGTCAGCACCCAAGGCAAGACAATTAATTTGCGCCCCTAACCCACGCACATTTAGCGCTCCCTGAGTCCCTTCCACTCGTACAGTATTAAAGCCCTGTATGGTATATTTTGGGATGTACCACTCTTTCTCTTCATTCTCCTTTCTCTCCCTTTTATCTCTCGCTATCCTAATTTCTTGTTTTTTTTCCCCATCCCTCTCTCTTGCCATCTTTCTTGTTCTCTCCCTTTTTCTTCCCCCCCCCACTCTTTAATCTCCACTCTATGTATTCTGTATTTTTATTCCTTCTCTTACTCCTTGGTGGGGGGTGGGGGGAATGGGATGAGTGGCAGTGCTGGTGGGGAGTTGGGATCAGTGGCAGTGCTGGTGGGGAGTTGGGATGAGTGGCAGTGCTGGTGGGGGGTGGGATGAGTGGCAGTGCTGGTGGGGAGTTGGGAGGAGTGGTGGTGCTGGCAGGGAGTTGGGAGGAGTGGCGGTGCTGGTGGGGAGTTGGGATGAGTGGCAGTGCTGGCAGGGAGTTGGGATGAGTGGCGGTGCTTGCAGGGAGTTGGGATGAGTGGCAGTGCTGGTGGGGTGTTGGGATGAGTGGCGGTGCTGGCGGGGAGTTGGGATGAGTGGCAGTGCTGGTGGGGAGTTGGGATGAGTGGCAGTGCTGGTGGGGAGCTGGGATGAGTGACAGTGCTGGCGGGGTGTTGGGATGAGTGGCAGTGCTGGTGGGGAGTTGAGATGAGTGGCAGTGCTGGTAGTGGGTGGGATGAGTGGCAGTGCTGGTGGGGAGTTGTGATGAGTGGCAGTGCTGGTGGTGGGTAGGATGAGTGGCGGTGCTGGCGGGGAGTTGGGATGAGTGGCAGTGCTGGTGGTGGGTGGGATCAGTGGCAGTGCTGGTGGGGAGTTGGGATGAGTGGCGTTGCTGGCGGGGAGTTGGGATGAGTGGCAGTGCTGGTGGTGGGTGGGATCAGTGGCAGTGCTGGTGGGGAGTTAGGATGAGTGGCGGTGCTGGCGGGGAGTTGGGATGAGTGGCAGTGCTGGTGGGGAGTTGGGATCAGTGGCGGTGCTGGCGGGGAGTTGGGATGAGTGGCAGTGCTGGTGGTGGGTGGGATCAGTGGCAGTGTTGGGGGGGGGAGTTCTGATCAGCCAACCAGGTGCTCTTGATCAAGGTCATGTGCTGATCTGAGAACTGTAGTGGGGACTTTTAATTGCAACTATAATCACAGGTAGTGTTACTCACTGTGTCTCCTACTTTGTGGTGTCTCGCAGCAGTGACACTTATGCCAAAATCATTCAACCCCCAGGTTGAGAACTACTGCCCTACATGCACACATTTTAACCCTTTCACTGCCAAATCATTTTTTTCCATTTCTCCCTCATATGTTAAATTATAAATAATACGAAAAATATTTTTATTTGTGTTGGATGGAGTAGAGAGGGATTAGAACCCCTGTCAGGTTTTTATTGCTGTCTGCGCCACCTTTAGGGAGACTCATTCTCTCTATTTACCATTACCAACAAAAGTGAAAGAAAATACGAGATTTTGGGTTGTCACGGAACAGGAATTAGAGGGGAAATCTTCCAATGGGGACACTAGTTCTGGTGACACCCAGGGATGATGTCACTTTGGGAGGATTTCTCTCACTTCTTTTTTGTCTATGGGAAAGCAAGTGAAGGGAAATCCCCTCAATGGGGACACAGATGGCAAATAAAACCTGACAGGGGCTATAGTCCCCCCTACTCTATTGTAAACGAAGAAAAATGTTTGTCTTTATTTCTATTTTATCTTTTATCTGGTATGCGGGGGATGGTGGGGACATGGTATAAAAGAGGGTGCAGCATATTACACATGGGGCTATGGGGGGGAGGGGTGAGCGCTCAGTCATTTGAACACTTTCACTGTTAGAGATTTTTGCTTATTTCTGCTCTCCCAGCATTCCATAGTTTGTGATGATGACTATTTTGAAGGCCCCAGTCACACCTCTGACATACACCTGGATGGCAAACACCCAACAAGCATAGCGCCCCCCATTGATTTCAGTGCGTTGCCCTATACCCCACAAGCGTGGCAAAGTAGCTCATGGTGCATTCCGCTTTGTTTTATTTCCCACACATTTTGCCACATTTCTTGTATTGGGGTCTCACCTTTGGGGGGACATTTACAATAAATGGCACTACAAGCATGAGGCACATGTTTTTGCATGTTCCGGGATTGCATAGAAACGTGCATTTCTGTGTGCATTACCGGAACGCACAGATGTGACCAGAGACTGATGGTGGAAAGTTGTCAACGCGGCATGCTGTGTTCCGCCGTATTTCCATTCTGTATCGGTGACCACTATACAAAAAATTTTTTTTAGAAGTGAGCAGAAATGTGTAAAGTGCGCATGTTTTCTTTGGATGGAAATGTTGGAGGAAAGTTCTTTCTCTCCTTTATGTATGAAGAGCTGTAAAATGTGCTGTGAATGTGAGTAGACAGGGAATGTCTATGGCTCTGATCAATGAATACTGGACCTTCCTAAGATGAGTCCCCGCAAACCATAAACCTTCCCAAAGCTTCAGAAAACGGAAGGAAAATGGGGGGGAGGGGCACATTTTCTTAGAGGGGGCTCCCCGCAATTTCTGGGTTATGGGGGTCTCACTGTTGCTATGGAGATAAAGGGTCTCGCTGAGTAATTGGTGTCTCCACAGAGGCCGTACAAGCCCAGAGGACCCCCTCTGGGCTTGTACGGCAGGTCGGCAAGATCCCACGAACCGTTGTAGCTATACGTCCGCTCGTGGGATCGGGATAGCAGGCGGGGCGCGCACACGCTCGCTGCACTATGGGGGGTGCCAATGCTCATGGCCGATGGTCGCAGGCACGAGATGCGGGACATGTGTGTGTAAACACACAAATCCCTGTTCTGTGAGGAGAGACAGATCGTGAGTTCCTAATAGCTAGGAATCACGATCTGTCATTTCCTCTAGTCAGTCCCCTCCCCCTACAGTTAGAAACACACACAGGGAACACAGTTAACCCCTTGATCGCCCCGCAGTGTTAACCCCTTCCCTGCCAATGACATTTTTACAGTAATCAGTGCATTTTTATAGCACTGATCACTGTATAAATGCCAATGGTCCCAAAAATGTGTCAAAAGTGTCCGATGTATCCACCATAATGTCGCAGTCCCGATAAAAATCGCAGATCACCGACATTACTAGTAAAAAAAAATAATAATAATAAAAATGCTACAAATCTATCCCCTATTTTGTAGATACTATAACTTTTGCGCAAACCAATCAATATACGCTTATTGCGAATTTTTTACCAAAAATATGTAGAAGAATACATATCGGCCTAAACTGAGAAAAAATTAGCTTTTTTTAACCAAAAATTGGGAATATTTAAAATAGGAAAAGTACAAAATATTGTGTTTTTTTCAATATTGGCGCTTTTTTTTGTTTATAACGCAAAAAAAAAAACCGCAGAGGCGATCAAATACCACCAAAAGAAATCTCTATTTGTGGGAAAAAAAGGACATCAATTTTGTTTGGGTGCAGCATCGAACGACCGCGTAATTGTCAGTTAATGCGACGCAGTGCCGAATCGCAAAAAATGCCCCGGTCATTTAGCAGCCAAATCTTCCAGGGCTGAAGTGGTTAATGGATAGAAATCTGCTTATGGAGCTAATTCCGGTCTGGGCACTGGAATGTGGAAGCATATAGATTGTGGGAGGAGCATCTAAAGGGGATTTATTAATAAAAGCAAGTTGTACGATGACCTTGTAATTTCCTTTTTGGGTGATTGGTGGAAATCCATTGAGAGGAGAATATATCTATTGGTTGAAGAAATGCTGATTTGGTGGTTTCTGGTGATAGAATAACGTGTGATTGGCCCAGAGGTACTCAGGGTTCTGGGGGGAGAGGCATTAGCACCATCACTGTTTTGTGGGGGATTTTTTCACGTTTATAACAAATCTGGATATTGATTTCATGATGTAATGCACGGTGTCGTATCCCGTGTTTTATTGTCATATGTCTTTCACAAATGTGGATATTTAGGATTTATTGTATGGTGGGAAATGATATGGAAATTACACAACTAGATATTGTTGGTAATATAGATCAGCAGTTAGGAGTGAGGAGGATCAGCACCAACTTTATTTTGCTTTTTTATTAATATATTTATGCCATCTATTTTACAGCTCAGGTTTGTAAACAAACCGGTTGCTATGACAACAGTGTTGTTTACCTTTCTAGCTGATATCTCTTGTAGAGGCCCCCTATATTTCCTTCTAAAACTAAACAACCTTGTTGTCATAGCAACCGGTTTGTTTACTTGTTTACAAACCCAAAAAACGGTTTGTCAGATAAAAGGTAAACAAGGTCGTTGTCATAGCAACCGGTTTGTTTACTTGTTTACAAACCCAAAAAGCAGTTTGTCAGATAAAAGGTAAACAAGGTCGCTGTCATAGCAACCAGTTTGTTTACTTATTTACAAATCTGAGCTGTAAAACAGACAGCGGGAGGATGTGCTTTTTTTTTTTTACAGCTCAGATTTGTAAACAGCTAAACAACACGGTTGCTATGGCAACCATGTTGTTTACCATTCTAGCTGATCTCTCATGTAGAGGGCCCTTATGTTTTTATTATATCTAAACAGTACCCTGCATCCCTCCACAGAACCCTGCCATCAACCCATAGTACCCTGTACCCCTCTACAGAACCCTGCCCCCCACCCATAGTACCCTGCACCCCTCTACAGAATCCTGCCCCCAACCCATAGTACCCTGCATCCCTCTACAGAACCCTACCCCCAACCCATAGTACCCTGCACCCCTCTACAGAACCCTGCCCCCAACCCATAGTACCCTGCACCCCTCCACAGAACCCTGCCCCAACCCATAGTACCCTGCACCCCTCTACAGAACCCTGGAGCCCTCACTATACACTCTGCCCCGAACCCATAGCAACTAGTTTGTTTACTTGTTTACAAATCTGAGCTGTAAAAAAGACAGCGGGAGGATGTGTTTTTTGTTTTGTTTTTACAGCCCAGGTTTGTAAACAGCTAAACAACATGGTTGCTGTGGCAACCGTGTTGTTTACCTTTCTAGCTGATCTCTCATGTAGAGGGCCCTTATCTTTTTATTATATCTAAACAGTACCCTGCATCCCTCCACAGAACCCTGCCATCAACCCATAGTACCCTGTACACCTCTACAGAACCCTGCCCTCCACCCATAGTACCCTGCTCCCCTCTACAGAATCCTGTCCCCAACCCATAGTACCCTGCATCCCTCTACAGAACCCTACCCCTAACTCATAGTACCCTGCACCCCTCTACAGAACCCTGCCCCCAACCCATAGTACCCTGCACCCCTCCACAGAACCCTGTCCCCAACCCATAGTACCCTGCACCCCTCCACAGAACCCTGCCCCAACCCATAGTACCCTGCACCCCTCTACAGAACACTGGAGCCCTCACTATACACCCTGCCCTGAACCCATAGTATCCTGCACCCCTCCACAGAACCCTGTCTCCAACCCATAGTACCCTGCACCTCTCTACAGAACCCTGCAGCCCTCGCTATACACCCTGCCCCAACCCATAGTATCCTGCACCCCTCTACAGAACCCTGCACCCTTCACTATACACCCTCACTATTGGCTGGCAAGTGATACTGCATCTGGTGGCAGGCTGTGCGTGGCAAGTGGCACACAGCATCTGGTGGAAGGGTATGGGTGGCAAGTGGCGCACTGCATCTGGTGGAAGGCTATAGGTGGCAAGTGGCATACTGCATCTGGTGGCAGGCTACAGGTGGCAAGCGACAAACTGCATCGGATGGCAAGTGACACACTGCATCTGGCAGCAGACAACGGTGGCAAATGACAAGCTGCATCTGGGGGCAGGCGACGGTGGCATGCTGTATCTGGTGGCAAGTGACAAGCTTGGGGTTCCCCATGATTCTGCATTATGGTGAGTTGAACTATTTCATTATATATTTCAATAAAGTAATAGAAACAATGTGATTTGATCATCCTGACACCATATCAAGCATGGTGTCAGGATGATTTAAGTGCTAACATCAGCCATTCACCCGACACATCATCCGCCCCTGTCAACCCACATTCCTCCCCCCTTCCACGTAACCGGCCCCCCATGAAAAAAAGTTTGGGGACCGCTGTTCTAAAGTGACATCACTTCACCTTCTAGCGTTCTACTCAGGAGGAAAATGAGTGACAGATTCCATCATCGGCGAGGGTTTTGAAATCATATTTTTTTGGGAAGGGGGGGGGGGTGTCCCTGAATGGCAGTTTGTAAATGTGCTCACCCTAATGACTCATATTCCAGAGCTGGCACCATACATTTGTCCTTCTGCAGTGAGTCATGTTGTTGTTATAAATATCACTGGTGTAATCTCTTTACTGTGCCAAATGATTTATTCTAGACTCCACTGGTAATATAAAGGTTATTGTTATTGTCGTTTGAAAGGATTAATCACTTTATAAGACAGTGCTTTTACATCAAATCACACATAGTAATAATCTCATATAGAGCACCATCAGAAATTAAGGCACATTCACAAATGTTTTGCTTGGCATAGCAGGTTAATTGGTAAATTATTTTCCTCATGACATTCTTTTTGCCTGACAAAATGAATTAAAATCAGTGAAGCCCAAGGAAATACTTGATTGGACTGCCAAAAATCTATCCATCATGCCATCTACTTAGGTGTGCATATATTACTTTAAAATATACTTAGTCAAACTTGTGATAAAGTTGTCACTCTTCAGCCCTTTTGGTTCCATGAACTGTATATTCTGGAAGTTGCTGTGTCCTTTGCCCCTAATTTTGGCCAATAGGACTCTAGTTCATTACAGGACAAAGTAGTGATGTGAAGGTCAGCAAGAGGAACCAGTGAGAGCTGCGGAGGATCTAAGAGATCCATGTTCCCAGATGGATGGATATTATTATTATTATACAGGATTTATATAGCGCCAACAGTTTGCGCAGTGCTTATATATAATTTCAAATGAAAACTACGGAAATTTGTATGAAAATTTTCAGAATATTTGAATGTCGTTTGAAAGATTTTGTTTGCTTTTAGGATTTGATTTTGGAATGAACGGACTTTACTGAATTAAAGCCACATACATGGTTATAAATTCACTCATTCGAGAAAAATTTTCCATCCTGCTCCTTTAAATATTCTTGTCACTGTGGTCCAAAACGAACTTTAATTTGACCCACCAAAAATTAGAAAAGTAAATTTTCTTAGAACATTAGTTTCCTAAGAATTTTCATTCAAAATTCTACTCATCTATGGCCAACTTAACCAATACTTGCTTGTAATGACCACAACAGATGGTCGTATGCAAAAACCAGATGGGAAGATAAGAAGTCACCAACACTCGTAAATATCCTTTTCACTTCAATTTGTTGTGGTCATAACAGCCAATTTTCCGTGGCCTTGCAGGGTCCAAATCTGAAGATGACATAATGGCCCTGCAAGGCCCTAATATATTGGCTATCATGACCTATTAACAAATTAGTAGAACACATACCTCTAATGCCCTGTACACACTATCAGACTTTCCGACGGAAAATGTGCGATCGGAGCTTGTTGTCGGAAATTCCGACCATGTGTGGGCTCCATCGGACATTTTCCATCGGATTTTCCAACACACAAAGTTTGAGAGCAGGCTATAAAATTTTCCGACAACAAAATCCGTTGTCGGAAATTCCGATCGTGTGTACACAAATCCGACGCACAAAGTGCCACGCATGCTCAGAATGAATTAAGAGAGGAAAGCTATTGGCCACTGCCCCGTTTATAGTCCCAACGTACGTGTTTTACGTCACCGCGTTCAGAACGATCGGATTTTCCGACAACTTTGTGTGACCGGGTGTATGCAAGACAAGTTTGAGCCAACATCTGTCAGAAAAAATCCATGGATTTTGTTGTCGGAATGTCCGATCAATGTTCGATCGTGTGTACAGGGCATTAGAGTGCTGGAAATTTCTTATACAGCCATTTTGAGCATAAACCAGGGTTGAGAAAAATATTTTCCCCAAGGGGCCACATGAGAAACAGGCACTGTTGTGGAAGGTGGAATTTAATTCTGCTCAATATTATTTTATGGACCTGGGAAGGTCCGTAAGTATGTAAGCAGGATGGAGTTTTTCACATGTTGTGGCCACGGCATTTTTAACTTGGGCTGCAGAGTTTGAAAAGTCACACCACTTGCAAAGTTGCTCAATGAGTTCAATAGGGTGGCATTATAGGGTTTAATCAGGCGGTGAGGAGGGATTATAACATCTCCTCACTGCCTGCCCTGTGAAAAGCATTGTGACTGGAAGGAGAGCCTGAGTTCGGTACAGCAGAGATTTATGCAGATCCTGACCTGGAGTAAAGAACAGGTGCATGGCTCCTGGCGTTTGCAGCATTCAGGTGCTAACACAGGGAGACCTTGGTCAGGTAGCAGAGTGGTGGGAGAGCATTAGGACTTCTCTGAGGCAATGCTCTCCCACCAGAACCGGCCCTCCCTGCTGTACCGATCAGTTCCTCAGGCTCTCTCATTCCATTTCTTGCAGCTCTCCACATGGGCTTCCTCAGTGAGGAAACTGACAGGCTTAGAGAGGCATACTTGTGGGGAGCTGCAGCATGGTGCAGAGGCAGTAATCATAACCACTGAGAGTTCAGTCTGCAAAAAATAGAACTACATTGAAATAGAAGTTCAGTAATGCAGAGCTGCTGGTCTGTACCGAAATGGGGAGCTTTCTAGGAATAAAGGCGTGTGCCAGCACTTTCCCTGCTTGTCTGGAACCTCTCCCTGATGCTAGCATTGTCGCTGACAGATCGTTGACCCGTCCCTACTCTGTCCATACGCATAATGCGTGCCAAACCCAGGAGCCAGGCTCTTAAAAAGACCATACCTGCCCCAAGATGGCCTCCAAAGTCACATGGGATGCCAGCATCCAATCAGATGCTGCCACTCTGTGACCAAGGAGATTATAGAGCAATAAGCCTCCTCTCAACTTCCTCCTCTACCTGCATTGCCCCTAGGGATGAGTGCCACCTGCAGTGGAGAAAATAGACTGCACCTAACTACATGCTGACAGTGGAGGCATCAGGCTTCATAGATGACCGGTCAGCAGCAATGAAGAGCACCTTGAACAGCGTATTCCAGGAGACAATCCTTTTTAAGCTTGCTAAGAGGTGATGGCGAGAGATTGGAAAATATGCCTGGCTGTATCTCCTTGAAGAAGATACAGCCAGGCATATTTTGCACAGCAGTGCGCTGCAAATCACATGCAATGCTTGGCATAGCACCAGTGTGAACCGGGCCTAAGTGTTAAAAAAATGTAATTATGATTTGATAAAAGCATTCATTTGGTTATTTACAGCTTAACAAATCCCTGTTTATTAGTTATCTGCTAAGTAATGGGACAACAAAATGGTTAATGGTCCTTCCTGAGTTCTTTTGAGGTGTCCAGACCCTTGACAAACTACTTATTCAAGTTAAATGGCTATAGTGATACACTCTAAAAAATGTTCCAGGCTGACTTATGATTTTGAACAACATGTCCGCTCTGGGTTTTCTCACACCTGTGTTTTGTGTACCCAGTTCGCATTATCATCACATTATCTTTGAATGTATGTAGATGCACAAAAATAAAGTTTTCAATAGAAGGGATATTTTTTTTTTGAAGAGCACTACTATTATACTGTATATATTATTTTGGTGGAACTTTATTAAGGATTTTATATTTGGTGAAATTTTGGCACTGCACAGATTATAAATTTGCCAATACGCATACTTACATTGGTCTGATCTGCAATAAAAATCCATACCTGATCCACCCTCCCCACACCAAGGACAGATGTACACCATAGAACAGATATTTTTTATGATACTTTCACATTTCAAGGTTCCCTTCTGAATGTCTTATTCTGTCTTTGGAATGTTTGAAGCTATTGTACTCTTTTGGCTAATTCTTAATGTTCATGTAACATTAATCCTTTGAATTGTGAACTGTATACTGTTAATATGTAAAACATACTTGGAGTGAAATAAAAAAGTTTGAAGATCCCAAAAAATCCATACCTGAAATTCGCCTTTAACTATACATAAAGGTTTTTTATTTTTATTATGTTTAGATAGTGTGGGGAAGGGTTAGAACCGCTGACATCTTCTTTACTGCTGCATGCGTTCCCATTTGGGTGATTTATCGTCATTTGCAAAAACTAAAATATATATACACTTTAAAACAGTGCATATAAAATGCAGCCATACAAAGCTAAATAGAATTTCACATTACACATTTATTGCAGTTTCGTGTTTTGTTTGACATTCTACTTTAAAAAAAATGTAAGGTAACAAAAGTAAACAATGCAGAAAACAAGAACATTTCATTCCAGATTACAATTAGGTAAATTTTCCTTTAGATTTACCAAAACCATATAATATGAGAACAAACCTAAACACTTTCAATTTATATGCAATCAGGCAGGCCCTTAAACTAAATAGTTTAAGGTAAAGCCAAAGGAAATTGAACAAGAAAATTGTATAATGTATGGCCAGCTTAAGTCTCCTGGTAATAAACAGACCTCACTGGGTCTGCTCCAGTCCTGCAGGCATGTTCCTTCACAGTCTGGTTGTCTCCTTTCTCAGCACCAACCCTGATTAACCCAGGAAAGACCAATTTTACCCCAAGTGGGGAGCAAGGTGTGGCCAATGCCTAACCCCTTGCTGCCTACAGACCTCTCACTGCCACCTATTTACCTTAAGAAGCTCAAGATTCTATATGGCAGATACACTCCAACAATAACTCACAGGGGCTTTTTGTCACAACATGTACACAAATACACAGGGCATTCCATGATGGGAATCACTGTGTTTTCAGATCGAGGGGCAACTAGGGTTGCCACCTCATCCCTTTAAACCCGAACACATAATAATTACACAGGTTCTGTGGCTGATTAAGGTGGTAATTAAACTCACTTAGTGCCTTATCTGCATTAAATTTGCCTCAGAACCTGTGTAATTCATTTGTGTTCAGGTTTAAAGGGAGGTGGTAACTCTAAGGGCAACAGATGCATAAATCCAGAGATTGCAAAGAATAACCAGCCTGGAATAAAGCTACAGAAGGAGTCAATAGAATGTAAGACGGAAATGGTAAGGCCAGAGGCAAATCTAGCAATCTATAGATTAACCTCAATACAGCACAATAGGGGAACCAATACTGGGGGAACCCTCTTCTCATCTTTCAGCTTTACTGTCGGGGTTATAAGGCATGCCTAGACCAGAAAGGTATTATGTGACCTGAGACCTCTGTAGTGTGTAGTGATGGGCTGTGGCGTGTTTGGATCAAACCCGCCAGGAAGCCATCACTGCACACCGCCAATCGTAGCCAGTAAGGCATTTCCTGACCGGCAGCTGGCCATATACATGCTGCCTATGATTGGCAGTGTGCAGTGCCGGCTTTGTGGTGTGTTCAATCACAGCACGCCCGAGCTCATTCCTAGTAGTGTGTAATATGAGCCTGGTATAGACAAAAGTATCCACCTTTTCCTCTTTGCCATGAAAGGGATCTCTCTGTATACAGTACAATATATGCATCTCTGTATATACAATACAATGTATTTATCTCTGTATATACAGTAATATGTATGGATCTCTGTATACAATACAATGCATTGATCTGCATATTACAATAAATTGCATGAACCCTTCTATATACAGCACAATATATGGATCTCTGTATATACAGTACAATGTATAGATCTCCCTATATACAGCACAATGTATGGATCCGCATATTACAGTACAATGGATGAACCTTTCTATATGCGGTACAGTGTATGGAGCTCTATTTACAGTACAGTGCATGGAACTCTATATACAGTACAATGCACGGATCTTTGTGTATACAGTGCAATGCATAGATCTGTATATACAGCACAATACATATATTTTGTTATTAAATAACATTTCCAATCATATGACATTAATAACAAGAGTCCCCCTTTACAGCTGAGTCCACAGTGTTCCCCCTTTACATCAGAGTCCACAGTGTTCCCCCTTTACATCAGAGTCCACAGAGTTCCCAGAGTTCCCCTTTTACATCTGAATCCACAGAGTTCCCCTTTTACATCTGAATCCACAGAGTTCCCCTTTTACATCTGAATCCACAGAGTTCCCCTTTTACATTGAATTCACAGAGTTCCCCTTTTACATCTGAATTCGCAGAGTTCCCCTTTTACATCTGAATTTGCAGAGTTCCCCTTTTACATCTGAATCTGCAGCGTTCCCCTTTTACATCTGAATTCGCAGAGTTCCCCTTTTACATCTGAATCTGCAGCGTTCCCCTTTTACATCTGAATTCGCAGAGTTCCCCTTTTACATCTGAATCCGCAGAGTTCCCCTTTTACATCTGAATTCGCAGAGTTCCCCTTTTACATCTGAATTCGCAGAGTTCCCCTTTTACATCTGAATCCGCAGAGTTCCCCTTTTACATCTGAATCCGCAGAGTTCCCCTTTTACACCTGATCCTGCAGAGTTCCCCTTTTACATCTGAATCCGCAGAGTTCCCCTTTTACATCTGAATCCGCAGAGTTCCCCTTTTACATCTGAATCCACAGAGTTCCCCTTTTACATCTGAATCCACAGAGTTCCCCTTTTACATCTGAATCCACAGAGTTCCCCTTTTACATCTAAACTCGTAGAGTTCCCTTTCACTGTAAAGGGGGACTCTGCAGGCTGACTCTGATGTAAGGGAGAACTCTGGGGACACTAAAGGATGCTCTGGGAACCCTGATTTAAGGGGGGGGGGGACTGAGCACTCTGTACGGAGAGGACTCTGCTGTAAGGGGAAACACTGTGGCCTCTGGTGTAAAGGGGAACTCTGATGTAAGGGGTGCTCTGAGAACCCTGATTTACCTTAGTGTACTCACTCAGAGGCAGGAGAGAAAGGGAGAGGGGGGAGTCTTCAGTCACAGACAGGGATGGATGGTGAGCTCACTCACCCCTTGGCAGCCAGCACCTCTCATTCAGATGTATCTGAGGCTGCTAGACTTCCAATTTTCGGCCCCCACTATCCTTTTCTGAGGCACAGCCCCAGGGATTGGAGTATGGACAGACACGGGGGGGGGGGGGGGGTTAGGGGCAGGAGGAAGAGGAGAAGATCAAGCCCTTTCTCCGCTCCCGTCAGTGTGGGGGCAGGGGGTTGGGGGAATTGTTAGTATTGTTAGTGCTTTGGGCAGTGTGAAAGAGTGCTCTCAGCTTAGCCAACTGCAGCCAGGAACCCTGCTGGGAAGCCATAGTTCAGTCTGAATAATGTGTCCGGGTTTCAGGCAGTCGGAAACCCGGACGCATGATTCCAAACCCGAACTAGTGAATCCCGGACAGGTGGCAACCCTACCTGTAGGTAAATAGGAGAACCAGAACCTTCACTAAGGGGAAGAGTGGATTTATTAATAAGGTTGGCAGTGCCTTGACAGGGCAGGGCCCCTGTGAATAGAGGGGATTCCTTTCCTGGAAAGTTAATCAGTAATCTATAGAAAGTATTTGGGAGCTGAAGAACTACTGCATCCAGTAAAGCTGCAGGAGCTGCATATAAACTATATTGCAATAAACAGGTTCACCTACCAATATACACATACAGTAGCACAGACCTAGCTATCTGGCATATGGACACCTGTAAACACCTGTTATCATGTCCAGAGGCCAGATTTTAAATTACATTCCTCACTGGTTTGCTTTAAAGTTAATTTACACTTTAAGTACAGATGCACAACAGAAAGTCTGAGTTGCTAAACTTACACAGTTTTATAAAATGACAGCAGCATACATTATTCAGTACTGCTCACTACATGGAAAGTTTAGTTCTCGCAAAGAGAAATACAACTTGTTCTTTTTAAACATGAAATGCTCTCTAATACCCATGAAAAAACATCCTGTACTAATTAAAAAGGTTTAAAAAGCAAGAACAATTAATGAAAAAAGTAAGAAAAATATATCTTGTTGATGGCATCCTGTTTTCTTAATAACAGATAAAAATAGGGAGGTTCTATAAAGTTTTTAACTTTCTCAAGGAGTTCTTTTAAAGTAATATTAGACCCTCAGCATTTTCTAGTTCAACACATTGAGTGCAATAAAAAAAAAAATCAATTAAAAAAAAACATTTTCCAGTAAGCAACTTCAGTACAACCAGCCTGCCCATAAATGGATCGAAATTCGGTCAGTTCCTGCTTAACTGCAGTCTACGGCTTAAGTTGATTGACTGCTTATGTCAAGAGATAAGATAACAAACTTGTAGATATTGAGAACCAGCTTCAGACCTCACGACCCCACAAAGAAATTCTTCTCTAAATAATATTAGAGGGTCATCACATTGAAGTGGACTTGAATTCCATCCAATCAATTTGTTGAAAAACATATGATTGTACCTTTTGGACCAATCAGAGATTCCTCAATGACAGCGATCAGAAGGACCCAGTATAGGAATATCAGACAAGCGTATGCTTGGGGAAGGCCTGGCTGGAGGAGTGGACCTGGGAACTGGACAGAGAGACCTTATACCCTTGTAGGTCTAGCTCAAGGAGGCAGACCTGCAAGAGACTTCAGCCATTGTCCCATCCCCTGGGTTCAGTAATATTTCATAAACTTTTGATTAGGTATCCAATTTTTGAGTGGAATACAGTGCAGGTATAAGCTATGGCTACATACAGCATACCGCACTGTATTCCGGGTGCAAGCCAAGACTTCCTGTCTCATATTGGTAACACAGAAGAGTCTACCGCAGCGGCGCTCAGCTGCTCAGAGCAAGCAATGTATTCTATCAATGAATACAAAGCTTCCTCTGATTGGCTGAGTCAGAGAGGCGGCCTGATGTCACAACCTCTGACTTCAATCAGAGGAAGCTTTGTATTCATTGATAGAATACATTGCTTGCTCTGAGAGGTCTCGGCTCACACCCAGAAGTTTAGTATGCTGTATGTAGCCGCAGCTACATGCAGTTTATACCGCATATCCAGCGGCCTCACAGGTTAGTGAGGGACATTGTTTGTTTGGGCCAGCTTGGCCCAAACAAACTATGTAAATTTGTGTGTAAAGATGGAGTTCTTCCTTAACTGCATTGAGTCTGTATATTTTTTCTGTGCTTGCATGGGTTTTCTTCCACACTCCAAACACATGCTAGTAGGATAATTGGCTCCTGTCTAAACTGGCCTGAGTATGTGTATGTATGTACACAATATTACCAAAAGTATTGGGATGCCTGCCTTTACACACACATGAGCTTTAATAGCATCCCAGTCTTAGTCCGTAGGGTTCAATGTTGAGTTGGCCTATTCTTTGCAGCGATAACAGTTTCAACTCTTCTGGGAAGGCTGTCCACAAGGTTTAGGAGTGTGTTTATGGCAATATTTGACCATTCTTCCAGAAGCGCATTTGTGAGGTCCAGCACTGATGTGAACAATAAGGCCCGGCTTGCAGTCTCCAATCTAGTTCATCCCAAAGGTGTTCTATCGCGTTGATATCAGGACTCTTTGCAAGTTCCTCTACCCCAAACTTGCTCATCCATGTCTTTATGGACCTTGATTTGTGTACTGGTCCAAATCATTTGGTGGAGGGGGGATTATGGTTTGGGGTTGTTTTTCAGGGGTTGGGCTTGGTCCCTTAGTTCCCGTGAAGGGAAAGCTTAAGGCGTCAGCATACCAAGACAATTTAGGTAATTTCATGCTCCCAACTTTGTGGGAACAGTATGGGGATGGCCCCTTCCTGTTCCAATACGACTGCACAGCAGCGCACAAGCAAGGTTCAGAAAGACATGGAGGAGTGAGTTTGGGGTGGAGGAACTTGACTGGCCTGCACAGAGTCCTGACCTCAAGCCGATAGCACACCTTTGGGATGAATTAGAATGGAGACTGCAAGCCAGGCCTTTCTGTCCATATCAGTGCCTGACCTTACAAATGCGTTTCTGGAAGAATGGTCAAACATTCCCATAGACACACCCCTAAACCTTGTGGACAGCCTTCCCAGAAGAGTTGAAGCTGTTGAAGCTGCAAAGGTGGGCCAACTCAATATTAAACCCTACAGACTAAGACTGTCATTAAAGCTCATGTGCATGTAAAGGCAGGCATCCCAATACTTTTGGTAATATAGTGTATGTGAGATAGGCACCTTAGATTTTAGGCTCCTTGAGCATTGGGGCTTATGTGAATGCACAATCTGTAGAGTTCTGTGTAAATTGTCTGTGCTATATAAATACTTGAAATATTTTTTGCCAAATGAGCTTCAAAGCACTTTGGCGCCTTGGCCTTGGTTCTAGAGGTCCGTGTCTTAGATCTACATTCAGTACATGAACCTACTTAGATTGTGCCACCTGAGAAGGTATTTTCAGCTCACCTCTCGGTGGAAACTCGGTTCTCATGCTCCATGATACTCTAAGAGCACAACTTATTTGTAAAACCTGAAATAAATGACATCACTATTGTAGAAATGGTTTCTTTTTTCATGCAACGAATACTCATAGCCTTTTGACACTGCTCAAGTAGATCCAGTCTATCTGACACCGGGCATTAAGTCTTCCATCTGAAGTTCTGTAATGATTTATGTGCACCGCTGAGTCCATGTGTTAAATGTTAATAGTTTTTGTTAATTATTTTGCAGAATTAAAACCGCCTAAGAAGAGATTTATTTCCTTGAGGCCTGCAGCAATCAAAAGTTACAAAAAGAAAAACGTGCAGCATAATGTTTTTTACATCTTCTTTTTGCACTGGTAAGTAAATACTTCTTCACATTAGTAATGACACTGCTGTCTTTTCTACAGATATTAAGATAAACTCTGGCTCTGTAAAGGATTCACTTTAAATTTGGAGGTTTACCCATGAAACACAATTTAGTGATTCTAGAATACATCAAACCTTTATAAATGTAGTTTATTAGACCCAATACTTTCTAGGATATATTGCACTTGCAAATGTAATGTAATTTAGCTAATGCAGACTTCTTGCTGCAAAGACATCATTAAAACTGACCACCATATATTCCATCACCTGTCTGTTATCATGAATGGGTATTGAGGAGATATTGTTCACATCTACCCATAAGTGAGTTTCTACTACTAGCGACGCTGAGAGTTCTGGATTAAAGTCCAACCTTGAGCTTCATCTGTTTCACTAGATGTTAAAAAAGAACAGTGCTGACTGCAATAACTACCTTCAGTCTGGAGCTGTCTCTTGCAGTGCATCTTCTTGGCCACAAGATGTCCTCAGTCTTTCAAGTTCAATGATACTCAGCATAGTTCAGCTCAGAAGACTATGGCCAAAATTCACATTAGTGCATGTCAGGAACATGCGCAAAATTGCACGCTTCACCGATACACAAAGAAACGCACTGCCATTTAGCAGACGTGCGGTGCTGCCATTAATTGTTAATGGTACCCCATGCATCCACAAACGCGAATATTTTTACACGCGCCAAACTGCATGGTTGCTGAAGCACCATGCAGTTTGGTACCATGCATTTTCAGAAAAGAGTCCGGGACTACTTTTTTGTGTTCTCGTGAGGGCAGCCCATTGAGGTTAATGAGCTGTCCTACCGTGACGCGTGGGAACATGCAAAAAATGCACGGAAATGCAGCTGTGCTTGGTCCACCTGTAGGTGTAAAGTAAGCATAAGGAAAGACTATGAATGCAGGACATCCTCCCCCTAAGCACAGAGCCACGCACTCACAGTGTAATAAATAAAGCAGAGAGTGCTGCTGCTCTCATCACATCCCTGCAGCTCTCTGTACCATCCAGGGCTGCCCAGGACTTGCTTTCAAAGTGCAACTGGTAGTAGCTGTAACAGGAAGAGAAAGCAAAGCTTCCCAACAGAGTAAAGACAGCAATAAAACACTTTTAGTACAGTAAGAATTAGAACATCTGTCAGGTATTTATTGGTGTGTCTCTGACTTCCTGTTCTGGTACTATACATTACTAAAAATCTGACAGAGTATTTAACCCTTCTTCAGTCTGGCCAATGCTAAAATAAATGCTCAAGCTGGAGTTTGATTTTCATAAAATAAAATTTCTTATTGACATTAATGCCATATCCTTATTTTTTTACCCTGATTCTGAACCAGCAAAACACATATCAGTGTGTTCTGGAGTTCTTGAACTGTCCTCATGTAGAATGTCATAAAGAAGCACCTTGATGCTGTTTATATTATTTATGCTGTTTATTTTATTTAGTTTGTGAGTTAACAAGTGCTGGTACATGCAGATCAGCCTTCAATTATTTCTACAGTGTGTGGAGAGTGTCGCATACAGAGTATAGTTTAGCATGAACAAATTAAAGACATAGGGGCTGATTTACTAAGGAAAAATAATAGGCTGTTCACTTTTCACGGGAATTTGGTACATACCTTAGTAAATGTAAAAATTAACTTTATAGAGAATACTAAATCATATACAAGGAAAATAAAAAAAAATATCACAGTATTTTTGCTTGCATATGATTGGAACCTGGAAGTTGGCAGAGGTTCACCTCATTCACTAAGCTAAGGGAAAATTCCCCTGTAAAGTTACCTGTCAGAAACCATGAATCAGACGGAGACAGAAAATGCAGTAAAAATCACACCTTTTAATAAAATGGTAAAAATGGCACAAATAGTAAGCATAGTCAAAACATAGCCGGGGTTCGGTAGCCAAAACGGGTAGTCAGAACAAGCCAGTAAATCAGGAAGCCAGAGATCAGCAAAGTCAGAGACAGCAGACAGGATCAGGAACCAGAAGGGACATCGGCCAGGCAAGTCATCAACAGGAGCCTTCAGATATGTTTGACCAAGGCGAAGGCACGGAAGGAATGAACCAGGCAGTTTAAATAGGCAGAAGGGGCTGGCTTTTGGCTGGACTGACGAGCAGGAAATGATCACCAGATGAGCCACTGTGGAACGATGAGTGCTGGCAAATAAGCGACAGCTGAGCAACCTGAGCACTGAGAAGGGAGGACTGGGAGCCCAGCCCTGATCAAAATTTAAATTTGGAAAGTAATATAAACAGTGGTTTAAATCAAACATGATATAATATACAGTCAAAGACCAGTGGTACATATTGAACATGGGGCGCAGCAGGAGAGTGTGTGCATATTTACACCTGGGTGTCAGGCCTAAATAGGGCTAGGCATATGGAAAAGAAAGGAAGGGGCAAAAGAAATTGTATAATCATATTCCTTAAATAGATCTCATTTAAGGAAGTATTTATAAGAATGTGCTTCATTGAGTCCTGGAGGGGTGAGGGCATCAAGTCACTCGATCCAGAGAGCCTCACGTCTCAGAATCTCGCGGCCCCAATCACCACCTCGTGGGTCCTCGGGAATAACCTCCAACACAAGGAATTTGACAAATTCTGATTGGTAGCGATGGTGGATGCCAATATGGCGTCCAACCGAGGTCAACTTACCATTGGACACATAATATAGGTGGTCACCCATCCTCTGGCAAAATTCCCTGACGGTCTTGCCTACATAGAAGGCCTTGCAGGCACAGACCATCAGGTAGACCACGCCTCTGGTACCACAATTGGCATGTTGGGATGCAAAAAAAGTTTCTCCACTGGGGAGGATAAAGCTTGTACCCTCCAAGATCCATGGGCATTTGGGGCAAGTCCCACATCTAAAGGTGCCACGAGGGCCCCCGGGACGGTGTCGGTTAACCCTATAGTGGCTGCTGTTAAGTTGATCTCTTGGGGTGGTCGCCCTTTTAAAAACTAATTCAGGTGTTGATCTCACATATTTGCCCAGGATATGGTGGTCCGTTAGGAGGTGCCAGTGGTTGAATAGCAGTGTGCGAAGTGCATTATGGTGGGTGGAAAATTTGGTGACAATCTTCACCGTGGATGGCTGATCAGGCCGAGGGGGGCCATAAAGCAAAGATTGACGTGTGCGGGCATAAGCCTCGTTGAAGGCTTTTCATAAGTTAGTGCGGGTATTTCCTCTGATCAGGAGGCGTTCACGGAGAGCGGCTGCCTGGGTGAGGAAGTCCTTGTCCTCTGAGCAATTACACCTCAGTCTGAGATACTGGGCGTAAGGTATACTCTGAACCAGAGGGCGGGGATGTGCGCTTGAGGCATCTAGCAAAGTATTGCCCGCAGTCGGCTTACGGAAGAGATCATTTACCAAACCACCCGTGTTGTTTTTGATAATATTAAGGTCCAGAAAGGAAATGCATTGAGAATCAAAGGAGAACGTAAATCGCAAATTAAATTGATTGATTTTAAAAAGTCTGATGAATTCAGTAATTGTTCGGTGCCAGTCCATATGACGACCAAGTCGTCTATGAATCTATGCCAGCTCAATACATAATTCAAGAAGGGTTGGAGCATTTCTTCACCGAAGACTGATCGCTCCCATCCCCCTAAAAACAAGTTTGCATAAGAGGGTGCACAGGAAGTACCCATTGCTACTCACTGGATTTGCAAAAAAGTTTGATCCATGAACATAAAATAATTTTTGGTAAGAATGAACTCTAGTAGTTTTAGTATAAACCGGTTCAGGAACCAGGTATTGTGGTTCTGCTCCATGAGGAAGGTACCAGCCATCCAGACTGATATCCAGTTTGATATTGCTGGTGTGTCATTAGCACCAAATTGGCTCCTTTGTCGGATTCTTTGATAACTAGGTCCGAATTTCTTTGTAGTGTTTTGATTGCTCTCTTTTGTTGCCGATTTAAGATAGAGGGTAATTCTGGCCATTGTTGCCTCTTAAGGGACTTGATGGATTTATGGAGAAAGACCCATATTGCGGGACATGTCATCAAATCGGGGGATTTTAATTTGAGTTTATCAGCCTTTGAGTTGGGTGGCAAGGTGTAAGAGGTAGAGGTCATGGTAATTTAGGAGATAAGGGTCGGGAGAGCCGGATCGATTACGGAGTCTACTGTCTCTGTTGATCCTTCCTCATAAAGTAACATGAGGTCACGTAAGGCCCTGAATTCATTCATTGTAAAATGTTTTGTTTTTTCCGCCAATTCCTTTTCAAGATTAAGGCTTTGCTTATCTTTATTAAAGATGAATCTTTATGTGAGATTCCGGGCAAATAAGTAGAGATCTTTGATAGTTTCATAGATGTTAATTGGTTCAGAAGGATAGAAACCCAAACCTAGTTGGAGGACATACTCCTCCTCAGAGGTAAGGGTATGGGGAGTGAGATTAATCATATTCAGGTTTACTGTAGCAGGGGTAGATGCTAAGAGGTTGGATTGTGTATAGTGTTGGGCATCGGAGTCTTTAGCACAAACACGCCCAGACCTCCCCGTCAGGTTGGTTCTGGTGTTGGCTGGGTTAAAAAACCCAGATTAGGAAAAAGTGTTTGAGGATTGGTATGGGGTACTTCGGGGATGATGTTGTGAAGAGTGGATTGTTGAGTATTACTGCCAGAGGCTTGAGTCCCTGGACATGGCTGATGTGTTGACTTTTAAGATTTACCGTGTTTTTTGCCCTTTTCAACTCCTTGGTAGGATGATCGTCATCAATCAGTGACCTTTTGCGGGGAATACCAGGTGCACGTGATTTCGTGGAGGATAATTTCTTTATTTATAACCTCTAGGCATTCTTTCACCTCTTTCCATTTATCCATGAAGGTAATGGATTCGGAGACTTTTGGAAATTGAGTGTTTAACCACTCAATCTCGCCGTCAAGAATGGTCATGTCAGCATAGTATTGAGAGGTCAATTGAGTCATAAGTTCAATACTGCATTTGGTCAACGACTCCTCCCAGGACTTTTTGAAGTCGGGGGAGGGGTCCTTGACAGTAGGGAACACTTGAATGGGAAGGCCCACTTTTTCCTTGATATAATGTTCAAAGTATTGGGTGTGCCAATAAAGGTGAGATTTTTTCTTTAGAAGGTTGAACATCCTATCCATAAATAATTTGGTTTCATCCTCTGTTTTTTGGTTATTCAGACAACCTGTCTGGATAGTTGACATAAAGTCTGCCCAAGCTGGGCCGAGAACGTCCATGGCACCACTGGCGTTACTTGTACATGTCATGAGAAAACCATACAATGCAGAAAAAGTTTTGGTATAAATAATGGTGAAATAGCAGAAAAGGGGATTAGCTGAGAAATCTATTACAGATACATTTAAAGATGACACAATAGCAATGAATATGGCAAGTACCCAAAATATAATAGAACCAAAAATGTTGCATAGAAGCATCACATAACATCAATTGGCATTAAATGGTTTAATGGTATATAAATTATGACAGAAGTAAAAATCATAACATAATTCATACTAGATACTATAAAAACCCGAATTCATTAGAGGCAAGTCTTCAATTGTACATATGATATAGCAAAAATACAATAACATGATTAGTACATACTGTAAATACTGTAGAAAACAGATTAATAAAAGGCACAGGTAGATCCTGTGTGTGTTGTCCACCCTGCAAGTATGTAAATTTGGTGGTGCCTCACTTGATATATAAACGACGGGTAGGGGTGGGTACCATCATCCTAGCAAAGTTTGAGAAAAGGGGACGGGTTAACTAAGGCTACTCCAAATGCTATTGCCCAGTACCGCCAGTAGTGATGGGAGGACTATCTCGGTACCCCGTAAGTGGAAACGCATAAGGTTCTATTAAAAAAAAAAATATTTATTAGAAAAAATAATAATTAGAAAAAAATAATGTGTTTTCCCTTCAATTCTCGGTGTGTGTGCACAAATGTGGCCCCCACCATATTTCCATTACTATATTTAGATCCTTCTTTATCCTATTCCAGCCGGTTCCACGCTCCTTGCCTCCCGTGTCCGCACGGGGTGGGACACCCGCCCGGGATGTCTCAATAGCCGTCTTGCGCCCCAACTGGGTCTCCATTGGTGAGTTACACTGTTGTCTATCATTCTCCATCAACCCAGTTTTTTCTGTGTAACTATGAGACTGTATGTGTTTATTCTAGATGTTCTAGGTAATACCTCCTGAAGAAGAGACAATCGTCGCGAAACTTGTTGAGGAACCGTCTCTAGCCGCATCAGTTTGTTCCTACCCACTAGATGGGTTTTAGAAAACATACTTGTTCATCTGTTATCCTTTATAAAATTCTGTCACATATTCTGTTGTGTCTGTATTTTATATTTTTTCTAATAAATGTATAATTTTTAAATATAACCTTATGCGTTTCCACTTACTGGGTACCGAGATAGTCCTCCCATCACTACTGGCGGTACTGGGCAATAGTATTTGGAGTAGCCTTAGTTAACCCGTCCCCTTTTCTCATAGGAATAACTGTGTTGCCCTGGGGAGTTGGGTAACTCCACAATAAAATTCATAGACAGTTGGGTCCAAGGCCTCTTTTCATTGGGTATGGGTTGTAGGAGGCCCACAGGAAGGTGTCGCGGTGCCTTATTCACACAGAGAACCAGCAGCTACAAAGGTGGTTACATCAGCACAGAGACCAGGCAACCAGAATTGTTGAAAAATAGCCCAAACAAGTTGATTCTTCCCTGGGTGGCTAGCTGCCTTTGGAGAATGGTAAGTCTGGAGCAGAGCAGTGCGGAGATTCTCAGGGACAAAGCAGCAGTCACCAGGTTTCTCGGGAGTAGAATGAATCTGAGCGGCAATAATTCGTGCTAGTCTCACTACAACCAACTAGTACGAACAGTGGCCAAAATACGATCGGGAGGTACCACAGGAGCAGGAACCGACTCCATCTTGGAAGCAGAGGAAAACTGTTACGACAATGCGTCAGCCCTTACATTCTTAAGAGCAAGAATGAGACTACGTAATTGAAGCTTGACAGAAAAATAGCGCACCAGTGTTCTATTGAGAAATTCCCCCCGTCGAAAAATGCCTCCGATGGGTATGCGCACGCGCAGTAACCAACATCGTTCCAACTGATATGTTGATCAGCTGGCATTACACCAACACGGCGCAAGCGCAGAACATCGGAGGCAGTATTCGACAATATGCTAAGTGCCGAGGGAGAATGTAATTATCAGTTACTGCCTCGCTATTGCGGGATTTCTTGAAGGGCGGGTTTTGTGTGTGTTTTAACCCGCCCTTACACACAGCCAAAACATGCTGTTTATCACACTGAACCCGCCGTTCAACAGACAGAAAACACGGCGTTCAATACAGGCAAAACCTGCCCTGTAACAGCGAGGCAGAATCTCACAAGTACGCTCTCCCTCCGCTGTTTGCATAGCACCGGATAATGCCTCTGACGATGTGTGCATGCGCCCTGTTGACGTCATGCCAGCTGATCAACATATCAGCTGGAGTGACATTTGTTACTGCTCATGCGCAGACCCATCAAAGGAATTTTTAGACGGGGGCATTTCTCGATAGAACACAGACACAGTGGTACCTTCGAGGAGATGCCTCCATTCTTTAAGAGCTAAAATGATAGCTTAAAATTCTTTGTCCCCAATCTCGCAATTGCATTCTGCAGGAGACAATTTCTTAGAAAAGTAGCCACAAGGATGCATAGCACTCTCAGAGGTAGAATGTTGAGACAGAAGAGCGCCTACTCCAGTCTCAGATGTAGGAATGAGCCGAACACCCCCCGGTTCGGTTCGCACTAGAACCTGCGATCACACCAAAAGTTCGCGCAAACTTTAGTACCAAATTAAAGTTTATGGGACTCTAACGTTCGAAATCAAAAGTGCTAATTTTAAAGGCTAATATGCAAGTTATTGTCCTAAAAAGGGTTTGGGGACCCGGGCCCTGCCCCAGGGGACATGTATCAATGAAAAAAAAAAGTTTTAAAAACGGCCCTTTTTTTCGGGAGCAGTGATTTTAATGATTCTTAAAGTGAAGGAAAAAAAGTGAAATATTCCTTTAAATATCATACCTGGGGGGTGTCTATAGTATGCCTGTAAAGTTGGCGTGTGTTTCCCATGCTTAGAACAGTCCCTGCACAAAATGACATTTGTAAAGGAATAAAAGTCATTTAAAACTGCTTGCGGCTTTAATGTAATGTCTGGTCCCGGCAATATGGATGAAAATCAGTGAGACAAACGGCATGGGTACCCTCCACCCCCCAATCCATTACCAGGCCCTTTGGGTCTTGTATGGATATTAAGGGGAACCCTGCACCCAAATTAAAAAAAGGAAAGGCGTGGGGCCCCCAGGCCCTATATACTCTGAACAGCAGTATACAGGCGGTGCAAACAAGACAGGGACTGTAGGTTTGTTGTTAAGTAGAATCTGTTTGTAATTTTGAACGGGTACATTTTTAAAGTGTAGCTCCAGTCAAAAAATCTATTTTTAAGCTTTTTGGAAAACGTAGGGAAGGGTTATCACCCCTGTAACATTTGTTATCTGTGCACCTTTTCAGAAGATTTCACTTCACTTTCTTTCCCAATGACAAATGTTTTTTGAAAATTTGGGGGTTTTAGTGAAACAGGGATTGGTGATAAAGCATCAGTGAAAAGGAGACACGTTTTTCCCATATTAACTCTTACAGGAGAGAATTTCCCTTCGTAGGGGTATATTTCATCTCACTTCCTGTTGTCTCCTTCCGTTAGCAAGTAGGAGTCGTTTGTAAGTTGGATGTTTGAAAGTAGGGACCTGCCCTACTCTTCAGAAATTGGGGCCTTAGGTGTTGGTGTTGCCACAACACTGTAAGCCCTCACAGTTACTCTTGGTGGGCGGAGGAACGGGCCCTGCTGTGAAATATTAGATCAAGAATTGTAATTACATGCCATTGTTGAACAGTGGTAGAAAAACTGGGCCTGTGGTGGTGCTGGTGTCACAATACTGTAAGTCCTCACAGTTACTCTTGGTGGGTGCTGGAACGGGCCCTGCTGTGAAATATTATATCAAGAATTGTAATTCATGCACCTGTTGAACAGGGGCAGAAAAATTGGGCCTTTGGTGGTGGTGGTGTTGCCACAACACTGTAAGCCCTCACAGTTACTCTTGGTGGGCGCAGGAATGGGCCCTGCTGTGAAATATTAGATCAAGAATTGTAATTACATGTCCCTGTTGAACAGGGGCAGAAAAATCGGGCCTTGGGCACTGGTGCCACAACACTGCAACCCCTCACAGATGCTATAGTTGGAGCACAGGAATGAGCCCTGCTGAAAAGTATTGCATCAAAAATTGTAATTATACGCCCCTGTTAAACAGGGCCTGAAAATTTGGGCCTTGGGCACTGGTGCTACAACACTGAAACCCCTCACAGATGCTCTAGTTGGAGCACAGGAATGAGCCCTGCTGCGAAGTATTGCATCAAAAATTCTAATTATACGCCCCTGTTAAACAGGGGCTAAAAAATTGGGCCTTGGGCACTGGTGCCACAAAACTGCAACCCCTCACAGATACTCCAGTTGGAGTGCAGGAATAAGCCCTGCTGCAAAGTATTGCATCAAAAATTGTAATTATACGCCCCTGTTAAACAGGGGCTGAAAAATTGGGCCTTGGGCACTGGTACCACAAAACTGCAACCCCTCACAGATACTCTAGTTGGAGCACAGGAATAAGCCCTGCTGCAAAGTATTGCATCAAAAAATGTAATTACACGCCCCTGTTAAACAGGGGCTGAAAAATTGGGCCTTGGCCACTGGTGGCCGTGCCCAGAACCAAAAATGTTCTTACAAGCTATCAGCATGAAAATTGAGGAAGAGGATTTTCAGTGGGAAAGGTGTCCAAGTCTGATCTTGCCCCTAGGTAATCCCGCACCATGTGAATCAGACGCTGGCGATGGTTGCTGGAACCGATCAGACCTTGGGGCTGCGGACTAAAAAATTGTCTGAACGCATCGGTCAGATGGCCATCTTCTCCACCGCTCCTTCTGTGACTGCCTGAAGCCTCAGCAACACGTTGTCCAGGAGGACCAGGAAATTGTAACCTCCCAGGCTCTGGAAACGCGTTGCACAAACCTTTCTGTAAGGCCTCCCGAAGATGTTTCATCCTCTGCGCCCTCTGCGGCAGCAAGATAAGGTCTGCAACCTTACCCTTGTAATGTGGATCAAGGAGGGTTACTAGCCAGTAATCATCCCTCCCCTTGATACCACGAATTCAAGGATCCTTCCGCAGGCTTTGCAGGATCAGGGAGGCCATGCAGCGTAAGTTTGCTGAGGCATCCGGTCCAGAGTCCTCTGGGTCACTAAGGACGACATGATCCGCAGCCACCTCCTCCCAGCCATGTGACTGTAAATGATCCCTTGAAGACTGCTGCTGATGCGGAGTGTCAGGCTGCATCTCCATGCTGACACAATCCTCCTCCTCCTCCTCGTCCTCTTCCTGTGTGATCGGCGGGCACGCAGGAATACTGCCTGGAAAAAGGGGGCTTTGAGACGTAAGGAAGTCCCCCCCTTCCTCCCTCTGTTCTGCCTCAAGTGCCCTGTCCATTATTCCATGCAGCGTGTGCTCCAACAGGTGGACAAGAGGAACAGTGTCACTGATGCATGCACTGTCACTGCTCACCATCCTCGTGGCCTCCTCAAACGGTGACAGGACAGTGCATGCATCCCTTATCATAGCCCACTGGCGTGGGGAAAAAAACAAGGTCCCCTGACCCTGTCCTGGTGCCATAGTCGCATAGGTACTCATTGATGGCCCTCTGCTACGTGAGCAGCTGCTGCAGCATGGCCAACGTTGAGTTCCACCTGGTGGGCATGTCACAGATTAGGCGGTTCTTGGGCAGGTTAAATTCCTTTTGGAGGTCAGCCAGCCGAGCACTGGCATTATATGACCTGCGGAAATGCACACAGACTTTCCTGGCCTGCCTCAGGACATCCTGTAATCCCGGGTACCTGCCCAAGAACCGCTGCACCACCAAGTTAAGGACGTGAGCCAAACAGGGCACATGGGTCAGTTGTCCCTGTTGGAGGGCGGAGAGGAGGTTGGTGCCATTGTCGCAAACCACCATACCTGCCTTAAGCTGGCGTGGCGTCAACCACCTCTGGCATGGCATCTTTTTGTCTGCGTGCTTGCGTAGCCCCTTGAGCACCTACGGAGCACCGCTGGTTCCGAGGACAAATCAGCACAAGAAGAGGCCATGGAGGAAGAAGAGGAGGGGGTGGAGGAGAGATGTGTGGCAGAATCACCACTAATAGAATTTTGGAAGTGTGGTGGCAGAACAACCTCCAACACTACTGCACCCTGTCCTGCATCCTTCCCAGCTGCCAGAAGAGTAACCCAGTGTGCGGTAAAAGATATGGTAACGTCCCTGTCCATGCCTGCTGGATCATGAGTCAGCGGTAATATGCACCTTACCGCTGACCGCCCTGTCCAGCGAGGCCAAGACATTGCCTTCCACATGCCGGTAGAGAGCCAGAATCGCCTTCCATGAGAAAAAGTGGCGTTTGGGAACCTGCCACTGAGGAACCGCACATTCCACAAACTCACGTAAGGGGGCAGAGTCTACCAACTGAAAAGGCAGCAGTTGAAGTGCTAGCAATTTAGCCAAGCTAGCATTCAACCGCTGGGCATGTGGATGGCTGGGAGCAAACTTCTTTCGGTGGTGCAGCAGCTGGGGCAGGGAAATTTGCCTGATACAATCTGATGTTGGTGTACCGATAGCAGATTCCACGCAAGTACTTGGCTGTGACACACCTAATTCTACACCTTCATTCCTTTCAGTGCAGGTTTCAGAGAGGACTGAAGGTATAGTGGGGTTGGAGATCCCAGCTGATGAGGAGCAAGGAAAGTTCCACTTTGTTCTTTGGTGTGGGTCTTTTAGGTACGCTTGCCAACGAACTGCATGGCAGGTCGACATATGTCTGGTCAAGCATATGGTGCCCAAGCGGGTGATGTTTTGGCCACGCGAGATACGCTTGAGACATATGTTGCAAATAGCAGTGGTGGGATCTGATGCACTCGTCTCAAAAAAGGCCCACACCAAAGAACTTTTGGAATAACGCGCAGAGACAGCAGCGCCCTGCACATGCGGAGCTCTGCGGTGTGATGCAGTCGGTGTGCTTCCCTTAAGCTGGCCCCTGGAGGGCATCCTGCCTCGGAGATGTGCCTCCTCCTCCCCTTTCCTACCAGGCACCCACGTGGAGTCAGTGACCTCATCATCCCCTCCCTCCTCATCACTGGAGCAAAGCTGGCAGTATGCTGCAGCTGGGGGAACATGACTGCCAGATTGCTGTCCTTCTTGGGCACCCCCTCTCTCTAGGCTCACGTTACTGCCTTCCTCTAGCTGGGTACCATCATCGGAGCCTTCAAAATGCTGGGCATCCTCCTGGAGCATGTACCCAACACTGTGGTCAAACAGTTCGGGGGACTCCTCAGGAGGACATGGTGGGGCTAGGGAAGGAGTGACTGATGCCATTGAGCCGAGGGAAGAGGCCACGTTGGCAACTGCTTTGCCAGACACCCTGAGCCTAGGTGAGAGAGGATGAGGAGGATAAGGACGGCTTGGTCATCCATTCTACCAAGTTTTCCGCATGTTGCGGCTCAACACAGCCAGCTGCCGAAAAAAAAGACAAGCGTGTCCCACGGCCACGTACTGATGAGGATGCACCGTCTCCACGACCAGCACAGTTGCCTCTACACACAGAGCCTGCTTGCCCTCTTTTATTGGCTTGTGACTGTCTGCCTCTCCTTGTTGGCCTTCCAGACATACTAATGGCCTGCAGTGAGATGTAGCTGCACAAAGCTGGCATGTGTATACACTGATACTGCAGCTAGCAGAATTAACTGCCTGCCTGTGGTACTAATAGGATCAGAAGAACACCACCAATTTTCTTCAGGTAGCTTTAGGTGCACACTGTGCAGAGGACACAGTACACTAACTGTAAATACTGTAGCTGCCTGCCTGTGGTATTAATAGGATCAGAAGAACACCACAAATTTTCTTCAGGTAGCTTTAGGTGCACACTGTGCAGAGGACGCACTACACTAATTTGTAAATACTGCAGCTGCGTGCGGTACTAATAGGATCAGAAGAACACCACCAATTTTCTTCAGGTAGCTTTAGGTGCACACTGTGCAGAGGACGCACTACACTAACTGTAAATACTGTGGCTAATAGGACTAATAGGATCAGAAGAACACCACCAATTTTCTTCAGGTAGCTGTAAATACTGTAGCTGCCTGCCTATGGTATTAATAGGAGCAGAACAACAACAATTGTCTTCAGGTAGCTTTAGGTGTACACTGTGCAGAGGACGAAGTACACTAACTGTAAATACTGCAGCTGCCTGCCTGTGGTACTAATAGGATCAGAAGAACACCACCAATTTTCTTCAGGTAGCTTTAGGTGCACACTGTGCAAAGGACACAGTACACTAACTGTAAATACTGTAGCTGCCTGCCTGTGGTATTAATAGGAGCAGAACAATAGCAATTGTCTTCAGGTAGCTTTAGGTGCACACTGTGCAGAGGACGCAGTACACTAACTGTAAATAATGCAGCTGCCTGCGTTACTAATAGAATCAGAAGAGCCGATGGGAGGCAGAGTGAGCCCAGCAATCCTCCGGAGAAGTGAACAATCACAGCTTCCCCTCCACACATCTCATACCCACAATGCACAGAGACCAGCACCAAAATAGAACTCTGCTCAGGTAACATGGCCATCTGACCGGGACTGAGCACATCACCGGACCAGGAGACTGAGCGGAGGACCCCCGACACTGGGGAGGGAGGAGAACACGGCACCGGGCAGGAGGAGGGGGTGTATGTACACCGAACAGCATGGCAGCATCCAAGCTTTACACAAAGGATAAGGCTTAATCTACCTGAAGACAGAGGTATACCTTTGAAACAATAATAACTGTTATGGTGGTGGATTGGTCGCAGTAACTACATCTACATGCACATTCCCCAGCTGGGGTGATTGGATATGGTGAGTGGGGGACCCTTGAGGGGGAGCACAAAAGTCACTTAAGGATACTGCGAGCACTCAAGTCACATTTGGTTCCTGTTATATACCTGAGGAACATCAGACATATACTATATGAACTGTCATTTGCTCATCTACATGTGAACTTTATTCCCATCTCATACGGATTTATTTATGCCCGCATAGTGCGGTTTTACTTCTGGCACTCTGGCATATCTCTATACCAGGACACTGTACATGGGATATCCTTGATTGTGGCTGATTTTCACTGGGTTATTGGTTTATTATGTTTATTATGTTTATTTTTTATCTTTCACTCACTGTAACATTGTGGTAGCTGGAGCAATTACCACCAGGAAATCACCAGAAATTCACTATATGTTGTATTGTGCAACTATGCCCCATACTTTTTTGGTCATCTAGCTATTGGGAGGTACATGTCATTTTTTCACATTTTTGTCCATACACCCATAGGCTGTGCTCTGTGGCTACCATAGGGGTATCCTGCATGGTAGCTCAGGTACACACTCTATAGGGTGCATATGTTGTTTAGTATATTACTCACTTACACTTTACAGACACATTAATACTTGTAGCACTGACACTTTATTTGAGGTTGGGATTACATGCACTGAGCATTGTTGGGGTACACATATCTGTGGTGCAGTCTTCTGTCTCCCCCCCCCCTTCACCTACGTCCTGTCATTGATTACCAGTAGGTAGCGCCACTTACCCCATCTCTGTGTGGTTTTTCTTTTATTTAGAGTTCCCCTAGGGGAGCCCTGTTATGGGAGGCAGCAGACCTATATTTTTTATCCTAAGCGCGGTTATTTATACATTCATATACGCACTACACTAACTTGTAAATACTACAGATGCCTGCGGTACTTATAGGATCAGAACACCACCAATTTTCTTCAGGTAGCTTTAGGTGCACACTGTGCAGAGGACGCACTACACTAACTTGTAAATACTACAGCTGCCTGCGGTACTAATAGGATCAGAAGAACACCACCAATTTTCTTCAGGTAGCTTTAGGTGCACACTGTGTAGAGGACACACTACACTAACTTGTAAATACTGCAGCTGCCTGCGGTACTAATAGGATCAGAAGAACACCACCAATTTTCTTCAGGTAGCTTTAGGTGCACACTGTGCAGAGGACGCACTACACTAACTTGTAAATACTGCAGCTGCCTGCGGAACTAATAGGATCAGAAGAACACCAGCAATTTTCTTCAGGTAGCTGTAAATACTGTAAAAACACCTGCCTGCCTGTCAGTAGGAAGAGAATAACAGGAACGGATCTAGCTAAACTGAATGCAGTGTATATAACACCTAGGCTGCATATATATATATACACAATACACTGAAAGTGCAGCTAACTGATTCGCCTGCCTACTCTAACTTAAATCAAATGACACTGTCTCTCTCTCTCTAAACGCCGGAACACACTACACAGGGCCGACGTGCAAAGTCTCCAGATGTGTTTGACCAAGGCAAAGGCAGGGAAGAAATAAACCAGGCAGTTTAAATAGCCAGAAGGAGCTGGCTGTAGGCTGGACTGATGAGCAGGAAATGATCACCAGGTGAGCCACTGTGGAACGATGAGAACTGGCAATTAACTGACAGCTGAGCGGGGGGCGTGGCCGGATGGTGAAGAGAGCAGTCGCATAGACACACAGCTCCGGCTCTCAACGGCCATCCTGCAACTATCCTTGGTCCTAGATCCTCGTGGAAGGTACCATTCTGTTCCCCACGGCTGTGGGCACCCACCAGACTGGCTGAAATGGTGAAATACGGGCCGCCGCGGCCCTTACACACAGCGGAACAACTGGCGCGGTTCCGGAGGCAAAATGGCGCCGAGACACATGCAGGGCACTCAGACGCGCTGCAGCCCTCCTCCTCAGCCATCCAGGACTCTGTAACAGGGGTGAGTGCATCAATTCCTGCTATATTCCGCACACCCACAGAACCCCTGCAGACACCAGAATCACAGCAGCCTGCTGAATTTAGTCAGACTGTGGATTCTCCCCCTGCTGAGCCTACATTATCTACTATTATGCTGGCTATACAGGATTGCAAGGCCTCCCTCTCCACTCAAATAGCTTCTATCCGTATGGACTTTTCACTATTGAAACAAGATGTCCAGAATCTCAGAGACCGCACAGGGGATGCTGAGGAGCGGATTAGTACATTAGAAGACACTGTACACCCCATGTCTGTTACTATACGTGATACTACAAGCGAGATGGCGGCACTGCGCGCTAAAATCGACGATTTGGAAAATCGCTCTCGCAGGAACAATCTCAGATTTGTAGGATTTCCAGAACGCGCGGAAGGTTCCCATCCTGAAAAGTTTCTTTATTCATGGCTGCGGGACATTTTTGGTAAAGACGCACCCTCATTCTCACATGTTATAGAGCGCGCACATCGCACTCCTCCCCGTCCACCTCCAGTGGGAGCCCCACCACGCTCCATTATAGCACGTATCCTCAACTTTCAAGATAAAGTGGCCATCCTACGCTTGGCACGCGAAAAAGGCCCGCTCACATTTAATGGCAATAATATCTCTGTTTATCCGGACTTTTCTGCTGAAGTTCAACGCCAGCGGATCTCCTTCTCAGCGGTGAAATCTAGATTGCGCACGGAGGGCCTCTCCTACGCCATGCTTTTCCCTGCCAAATTGCGCATTATCCATGATGGTAGGGCTCATTTCTATACCAATCCCAAAGAAGCCATGAAATGGCTGAACGATCAGTATGGTGCAGTACATAGACGCAGAGGTGACTGAGGGCACTCTTAACCTACAAGGAAAGATCTACATCCTGCTATGCAAGCTACAGCGTCTACAGTCTGCATGTCTCTCCATTGTAATGTTTTTTTTGGGGGGGGGGGGGGGGGGGTTTTTTTTTTGTTTCTTTCCCCCCCCCCCTCCCTCCCCTTTTTTTTTTTTTTTTTTTCCTTTGTTCCTGATCTCCTACTTTACAATCCAATCTACATGGCTATGATTTACATCTTATGGTAACTTGCGTACCGGAACAATCATACCAAAACAATCATCCGATCAGAGAAGGGGGAGGAAGAAAGAGGAAAAGAGAAGAAAAGAATTTTTCAGCCCACCTATCCTTCAACAGGACATGTCTACCAGAGAGGAAGAGATAAAGTTTTTTTTCTCTTCCCTCTCTCCTCGGCCAACAGTTGGGAGCCTCACCGGACCCCACGTTACCCCCCCTACCAGCTTGTGGCGAGGTCACGGTACAGGTTTTTTTTGACTGCCGCAGTTGCTAGTTAGGAAGGACTTCTAGTTTAGGGATCCAAAGCTTGCTATGTTTGGGATGGCTGAGCGGGGTGGGGGGCACCAAGGTTTAAAGAAAAAGGTGGTTGGGGTTTTTTTTCATGTTTTTTGTTCTTTGTTTTTTCCTTCCTTTTTTACTTTTTATGTCCTTTCTAACACACCTATACCATCTGATAATGGAAAGTCATCAAAGGCATATCGGATCATTGCATATAGGGGTTTATTAATACCTCAGTGGTCAGTTATATGTCTAATGTTTTTTTCTAAGGCAAAGCAAGGAAAATTTTCCTGGTCCGTGTTACCTTATGGGCAGACCCTTGCACTTTTTTGTCATGTGCTTGTGTGTGCTTCGGGTGGCACGGCCTATCTACTCATATTGATACCAATACAGAGGTTTACTTATGCATCTTTATTACTTTACGTTTTATTATGGCACAGCCCCTTAGGATAGTCTCCTGGAACACTAGAGGCCTGAATGCTCCTCAGAAGAGATCCTTGGTTTTTTCTGTGTTAAAAAAATATCGTCCTCACATTATTTGCCTCCAGGAGACTCACCTGACAGGTTCTAAGATAAAGGCTCTAAAACGCCCCTGGTTATCTAAGCTATATCATGCCACCCACACTAACTACTCAAGAGGTGTATCTATACTCCTGGCTAAATCCCTTCCAGCTGAATTGATTAGCGTTAAAACAGACCCAGAGGGGAGGTATATTGTTCTTATATTACGAATTTCTACTATAATCTTTACATTAGTGAACATCTATGTTCCCCCTCCATTCTCAGTAGACGTACTCTCTAAATTATCCCTGCAATTACTGAATAGGCCTTCGGGCCCTCTACTTTATATAGGGGATTTTAATGTAGTCCTGGACCCAACGGTTGATCGCCTAGGCGGGGGAGGCAGATCTTTTCCCTCATTTGTAGACTGGGTTCAGGTTCATGGTCTGACCGAGGTGTGGCGATGGAAACATCCGGATGAATGCCAATTTTCCTGCCATTCGGATTCTTTCCATACTATGTCTAGGCTGGATATGGCTTTTGCGTCGACGGAGACCCTTCCGGTTGTCTCCGCCGTCTCATACCTGCCCAGGGGGGTTTCCGATCATGCCCCCTTGTCTGTGTCCCTCCTCATCCTCCCAGGTTCGGGACCTGCCTTGTGGCGCCTGAACTCATACTGGCTGGAAGACGAGATAGTACAGGGTGAATGCAGGACGAGTATTTCTAACTACTGGAAGCAAAATTTAAATACAGTAGACCCCCCTACGGAATGGGATGCATTTAAGTCTACGTTAAGGGGTACCTTTATGTCTATTACAGGAATTTTACGTAAAAATAATAAGATGCGCACTGAGGAATTAGAAAATGCTATGATAAGTGCAGAATCTACTTATGCCTCTAACCCTGTCTCTGACACTAGGGAGACATGGTTGCAGTGCCGTAGGGAATATGAAATTCGTTTATTAGATCTCACACAAAAACGCATGTTGTATGTTTCACAAAAGTCGTTTGAATACGGTAATAAAGCAGGACGTCTCTTGGCATATTTGACTAAACCTGACCATACCCCCATTTCTATACCACGAATCCTGACTACTCAAGGTGCGGTCAGTGATATCCCAGGAGACATCCTAGACTCCTTTCTAAACTTTTACAGAAAATTGTACACTTCCAGGGTTGACTATGATGATACCCAGTTGTCTGACTATCTGGCTGACATATCCCTTCCCTCCCTGTCAGATGAGGGACGGGACATGTTGGAGGAGCCTATCACGGTAGAGGAGATTACAGCAGCGATCTCCCAAATGCCTGCACATAAAACCCCTGGACCTGATGGTTTCCCGACTGAATGGTATGCTAAGTTCAAGGACCTCCTATCCCCCTTCCTTCTCCGAACCTATAATAAAGCCCTAGAGGCTGGGATCCTTCCTCCATCGATGAGGGAGGCTTTGATAGTTCTTCTGCTGAAGCCCCGAAAGGACCCACTTCATTGTGAATCTTATCGTCCAATTTCACTTATAAACGTAGACGTTAAGATTCTGGCCAAAATATTAGCAAATCGCTTAAACACTGTAGTCACATCCTTGGTTAATAGCGACCAGGGTGGATTTATCCCTGGAAGGTCTACCAGAATGAACATACGCAGACTGTTCCATAACCTGCAATATCCACATGACTGCCCTCCTACACGTGTCGTAGTGTCCCTAGACACCTGTAAAGCATTCGACAGTGTGGAATGTCCGTACCTTTTTCGGGTGTTACAGAAGTATGGTTTTGGTCCCCGAGTGATAAAATGGATAAAACTTCTGTACACCTCCCCAACGGCTAAGATAAGGGTTAATTTATTTATTACTGATTCCTTCTCAATTACTAGGGGCACTCGGCAGGGGTGCCCATTGTCACCCCTGTTGTTTGCCCTGGCTATGGAGCCGCTTGCAGTTCGCATTCGCTCCTCCCCTATAATTAAAGGCCTCCCAATTGCAAATATAGAGGAGCGTATTTCCCTTTACGCAGATGATACACTGGTGTATCTTGCAGATGCTGATGAGTCTCTGGGTGCGTTGCTGGAGGAGGTCAACACCTTTGGGGACTACTCTGGATTCAGAGTTAACTGGGATAAGTCCAGCCTCTTCCCCTTGGACGCGACTGACCCCCCTCAGGTACACCCGGACTCTAAGCTTCAGGTGGTGTCTTCTTTTAGATATCTTGGGGTGTTGGTTCAGGCTCCCTTATCTTTATATACTGCTAATAACCTTGACCCTTTGCTGACCCGCCTCCAGGAACAAACTAAACAATGGATGGACTTGCCGTTAGACCTCATGGGGAGGGCCAATATACTTAAAATGATTTATTTACCTAGACTGCTCTATATCCTCTCTAACTCCCCATGTAAATCACCCAAAGCTACTTTCAAACGCATAGATGTGATGTGTACTTCTTTCCTGTGGAGGGGCGGATCTCCCAAAGTGGCATTAGAGACCTTGAGATTGCCAGCCCATCTGGCAGGTCTGGCATTTCCTAACTTTTTCCTTTACTACATGGCATCTCAATTGGTGCATATACATGACTGGATGAACCCGGATCCAGCAAATCCCTGTACAGCCACAGAGGGGGCTATCGCATCCTCCCATGAAACATTACATAACATAATATATAGAGGCCAGGTCCCAGATCGCCCTGGAACCTCTCTGCTCTCAGTCTCCCTTTCACTGTTTAAATACATTACCACAAAAATTTCAAAATATTCTTGGTTGAAATCCCCTAATAACCCCTTGTGGTTTAATCCCAATCTACAAGAATTATACTCTTTTCCAGATGCCAATCGTTGGTACTCAAAGGGAGTTAAATACCTATGTCACTTATATACTACCCAGGGTTTTAAAACTTTCTCTCAGTTGAGTACAGACTTTGATCTACCAAAATCTTATCTATTTTATTATTATCAACTTAGACATGCCATACATACTCAATTTGATACCCTAAATGATATTACTGATCTGCCTCCACTGGAAAAACTACTTAGGCAACCAGAACCATCTAAATTAGTTTCCACCTACTACGCAGCCTTAGTGATGGATTCTAACCCTAGGTTTCACAAAACACAAGAGAAGTGGGAGACACTGGATATTAATATGGTAAAAGACGACTGGACAGAATTTAGTGACACATATAAAACCTCTGTCATTTCCTCCCGAGACCGTATCATACAAGTTAAAATTTTTCATCAAACTCACCTCACTCCGGCCAGACTGCATAAAATGGGTCTCTTGCCATCAGCTGTCTGTTTCCGAGGCTGCGGCCAGGAGGCAGATTTTTTACATTTCTTCTGGTCATGCCCGATAGTTAGTGACTTCTGGAAAGAAGTGGGTGCCTTTATTTCGACTGTGTTGGGCCTTCCAAATATAATTCACCCTAAGAACTGCTTATTGGGAGTATTTGGAGATTTACATATACCATCACATGCCAAGAGACTGCTCCGTATTCTTTATTTTTATGTTAAAAAATCTATTCTACTGTCCTGAAAAGGTGCACAGACCTCCTTGAAGTCCCTCTGGTTAAAACTTATCAATGACTCTATTCCATTATACAAATTAACCTTTGAAATTCGTAAGAGAAATAAAACCTTTTATAAAATATGGGGGAAATGGCTGGCTAGTCCACTAACTCTTTCCAAAAATTGAATACAATTGGTCATTGATGGGTCGTGCCGCAGGGACCACCAGTGCCAGATCCATTAATATGGTTATGATGTGTAAAAATGCATATATCTGACTGTTGTGATTACCAATTTCTCAACTCTTTTGAAACGAAATGACATTTTTACAATGACTTGTGTGATCTACCTACTAACTGAATATCGCTTGTGCATACTGAATGGATCAGATATCCACGTGTGTTTTGTTTTTGCTTTTGTTTTGTTTTATTTGTGACTGTTTTGTGTATGTTGGTTTGTGTTGAACCTAAAACCAATAAAAATATCTTTAAAAAAAAAAAAAACTGACAGCTGAGCAACCTGAGCACTGAGAAGGGAGGGCTGGGAGCCCAGCCCTGACATTACCAGAATCTTTTTTTCATTTTGGATAGAGTAAGGGAGAGCTATAACCCCTGTCATGTGTTTTTCTCATCTGTGTCCCATTGGGGAGATTTTCCTTCACTTCTTGTCTTTAAAAAGGAGTTCTGCCCCCTCACAAAAAATTAAAAGTCAGCACCTACAAATACTGTAGCTGCTGACTTTTAATATTAGGACACTTACCTGTCCAGGGTTCCTGCGATGTCAGCACCCCAGCCTATTTTCGGATTGGCTCTCGGGTGCTGCCGCCATCATGCATGTTAAGGGAAACCAGCAGTGAAACCTGCGCAAAGCAAGCTGTGCTTTCTAACTGGCCCGGCAGCGGAGGAGGGAGGCTGAACTTCTGAAGGACGACGCTGCAGCACTGTGTCCCGAAAGTGGGGAAGGGTACCTGTCAAAAACAGGTACCCGTTCCCCCCTCCCCCCTGAAAGGTGCCAAATGTGGCACCGGAGGGGAGGGAAGCATATAAGCGGAGCTTCCACTTTTGGGTGGAACTCCGCTTTAAGCCACTAGGGGTAGGCAACCTCGGCCCTCCAGCTGTGGTGGAACTACAAATCCCATCATGCTTCTGCCTCTAGGAGTCATGCCTGTGATTGTCAGGGTCTTTCAATGTCTCATGGGACTTGTGGTTTCACCACAGCTGGAGGACCGAGGTTGCCTACCCCTGCTAGAGGCAATGAGACAAAATGCCTCCAAAGTGAGGGAATCCCTGGTTGTCACTAGGGTCACCAGAACTAGTGTCCCCATTGGAAGATTTCCCCTTTATCCCTGTTAGAGCAACCACTCAAAATTCAGTATTTTGTTTTCATTTTAGGTGATAACTGTCATCAGGACAAATAAGGTGAATCTCATTAACACTGACACAGACAGCAATAAAAATCCAACAGGTGTGCTAATCCTTCTTCATGGTATTCAGAACTAAAAATAAAAGTTTTGCTTTTAGTTATACTTTATTTCCTTGCTGTATTTTAATCTTTTTTTGATGTTATTATAAGATTAACAAGGTTGCAAATGCATCCATTCGCTCTAGATGCAGACAGCCTAGCAATTTAAGTGAGTCTTCATGATACCTCATGAGCTATAAAATGTACAGCATAGAACCTACTTTGCTCACATCCCTGGGAAAAAATAGTTTTATGCTAATTTATAAGCAGCATGTACAAGCTCAGAAACTGCAGCTCCAAAGAAGAGTGTATAAAATAATCTACATCAGGAATTAAACCTCAACTTCAGGCACAAAATCTTTCATTTATATACTGTATATTCTTCAATAATCATACAGGATATAAATCTGCTTTGTGTGCACCAATTGCCTTTACAAACCCAGATATTATTTTGCAAAAGTAGCAATGACACCATCACTGTGCTGTACATAGTGCAAAGAGCAGAAGAAGGCTCCACCCACTACAGGATGTCTGCAGAAAACTACAAGACAGGGCGGAAACAAGACCAGTCATCCTGCAGAAAGAGAGAGAGCAGCAGTGACCGGTCTTTATTAAAGGAAGCTCCTGCACAGAAGCTTGATTACTCTGGAGTACTGCACAGATCTGGAAGAAATACGCAAAGCACATCACGATTCAAGGAAGAATAGACATGTCTCTTGTATTTAGATCATATTTGCTGATTCTGGAGTTTAGCCCAACACTTGTATTCTGATTCAAACAGCTATAAATACAGTGGGTTTAAAAAATAAACACATCGATCTGAAGTTGCCCCCCACCACCACCACCACAGTTTATGTTTTCTACCACAAGATGCCCTTAGTATTCCAGGTTAAATGATGTGTAGTGTCACTAGCCCAGAAGACTAAATACTGTGACTGTACAGTCAGGTCCATTAATATTGGGACATCGAGACAATACTAATCTTTTTGGCTCTATACACCACCACAATGGATTTGAAATTAAATGAACAAGATGTGCTTAACTGCAGTTAAAATCAGGTGAACGGTGTAGGAAATACAACAGTTTGTATATGTGCCTCCCACTTTTTAAGGGACCAAAAGTAATGGGACAGATTAACAATCATCCATCAAACTTTCACTTTTTAATACTTGGTTGCAAATCCTATGCAGTCAATTACAGCCTGAAGTCTGAAACGCATAGACATCACCAGACGCTGGGTTTCATCCCTGGTGATGCTCCGCCAGGCCTCTACTGCAACTGTCTTCAGTTACTGCTTGTTCTTGGGGCATTTTCCTTTTTTGTTTTGTCTTCAGCAAGTGAAATGCATGCTCAATCGGATTCAGGTCAGGTGATTGACTTGGCCATTGCCACTTTAGAATTCATCCTGCTGCTTTTATCAGCAGTCACATCATCAATAAATACAAGAGAACCAGTTCCATTGGCAGCCATACATGCCCACGCCATGATACTACCACCACCATGCTTCACTGATGAGGTGGTATGCTTTGGATCATGAGCAGTTCCTTTCCTTCTCCATACTCTTCTCTTTCCATCACTCTTCCCATCACTTTGGTACAAGTTGATCTTGGTCTCATTTGTCCATAGGATGTTGTTCCAGAACTGTGAAGGCTTTTTTAGATGTTGTCTGGCAAACTCTAATCTGGCCTTCCTGTTTTTGAGGCTCACCAATGGGTTACATCTTGTGGTGAACCCTCTGTATTCACTCTGGTGAAGTCTTCTCTTGATTGCTGACTTTGACACACATACACCTACCTCCTGGAGAGTGTTCTTGATCTGGCCAACTGTTGTGAAGGGTGTTTTCTTCACCAGGGAAAGAATTCTTCGGTCATCCACCACAGTTGTTTTCCGTGGTCTTCCGGGTCTTTTGGTCTTACTGAGCTCACCGGTGTGTTCTTTCTTTTTAAGGATGTTCCAAACAGTTGATTTGGCCACACCTAATGTTTTTTGCTATCTCTCTGATGGGATTGTTTTGTTTTTTCAGCCTAATGAAGGCTTGCTTCACTGATAGTGACAGCTCTTTGGATCTCATATTGAGAGTTGACAGCAACAGATTCCAAATGCAAATAGCACACTTGAAATGAACTCTGGACCTTTTATCTGCTCCTTGTTAATGGGATAATGAGGGAATAACACACACCTGGCCATGTAACAGCTGACCAGCCAATTGTCCCATGAATTTTGGTCCCTGAAAAAGTGGGAGACACATAAACAAACTGTTGTAATTCCTACACCGTTCACCTGATTTGGATGTAAATTCCCTCAAATTAAAGCTGAAAGTCTGTAGTTAAAGCACATCTTGTTTGTTTCATTTCAAATCTATTGTGGTGGTGTATAGAGCCAAAAAGATTAGAATTGTGTCAATGTCCCAATATTTATGGACCTGACTGTATGCCGTCATTGACTTGCCCTCTAAGGTGGTGTCTCCAGAGCCCCCTTCATTCACAGTTTATCGAGCAGAGATCAGCACTGATGTCAGCCTGGAGTTAGACTTGCAGCATAAAGTGGGTTTTGCTTATTTGTAGGCAGGTAGAGGTCCCTTTTAAGAGTTGCTCCCCCTACTGGTGGAGTGTCTACATGGCGCCCCTATATATAAAGTGAGAGGAGCTGTAGCTGGAGGTAGAAAGAGAGGGAGACAGCTGAGACAGAGAACTACAGAAGACATTAAGCGCTTGTGTTTCCCTTTGCTCTCCCCTTCGGGGGAGTGGTGTACAGCACAGACCGTCTACTCTTCAACCGGCGGATACTTGGTGATGCCGCTATCTGCAACCGTTAACAGTTAACAGAGGGATTCATGTGCGTGCATGTCCATATACGGGAATGGTAAAGTACCCCCCACATCCAGCCACGAGTGACTGGACGTTCACTGTGCTGATCTACATGTGCACGCAACACGAAGAGCATTCATTTTGAGGCCCCATGTGCTTATTACTGCTGGAATTACACCTGTCACTGTCCAGCTGGGATCCCTTCGATGTGATCACCTCAGTAATTACAGTGAGAACTCACATTGGAGATGATGCCTTACTCAGGCTCTATATACCATTAATACGGCCGTGGGGAATATTCTCCCAAAGGAACTGTATATTCAGCAGAACTCCAGGATTTTCAAAAAATCCCCCAATAGTACACCCCCCCCCCCCACACACACACACACAAAACACTAAACAGTTGTTACATTTGTGAAATTTATTATTATTTTTAAGAGATATGACTGTTTGGATTTTCAAGAATTTAAAAAATGCTTCATCTTTTCTGGCAGGGAGGATCTCTTAGAACCGTGATTGCATCATATCCTCAAAAGTGTCTGATGCGTCCGCCATAATGTCACAGTCCCGATAAAAAAAAAAACGCAGATCGCCGCCAATAATAGTAAAAAAAATAATTTAAATGCTATAAATCTATGCCATATTTTGTAGACGCTATAACTTTTGCGCAAACCAATCAATATACGCTTATTGCGATTTTTATTACCAAAAATATTTAGAAGAATACATATCGGCCTCAACTGAGAAAAAATTAGCTTTTTAAAAAAAAAATGGGGATGTTTATTACAGCAAAAAGTACAAAATATTGCGTTTTTTTCAAAATTGTCGCTCTTTTTTTGTTTATAGCACAAAAAATAAAAAACCGGAGAGGTGATCAAATACCACCAAAAGAAAGCTCTATTTGTGGGGAAAAAAAGGACATCAATTTTGTTTGGGTGCAGAGCTGCACGACCGCGCAATTGTTAGTTAAAGCGACGTAGTGGCGAATCGCAAAAAATGGCCTGGTCATTCAGCAGCCAAATCTTCTGTGGCTGAAGCGGTTAATATAATATTAATTTAATACATTTAATAAATACATTTTAATTAAATGTATACATTTAATGCATTTAATATACAGTAAATGCAAACCAGTGCAGCTTATCAGTGTCCACCAGTGCCGAATGTCAGGGACCACCAGTGCAGAATGTCAGGGTCCACCAGTGCCGCTTGTCAGGGACCACCATGTCAGTGACCACCAGTGCCGCTTGTCAGGGACCACCATATCAAGGGCCACCAGTGCTGCTTGTTAGGGACCATGTCAGGGACCACCATGTCAGGGACCACCAGTCCTGAATGTCAGGGACCACCAGTGCCGCTTGTCAGGGACCACCACGTCAGGGACCACCAGTGCCGCTTGTCAGGGACCACCATGTCAGGGACCACCAGTGCCGAATGTCAGGGACCACCATGTCAGGGACCACCAATGCCGAATGTCAGGGACCACCATATCAGGGAACACCAGTGCTGCTTGTCAGGGACCACCATGTCAGTGACCACCGTGGGACCAGCATAGGACCAGCATGTCAGGGACCAGCATCGGACCAGCATGCCAGGGACCAGCATGTCAGGGACCACCATAGGACCAGCATGGAACCAGCATGTCAGGGACCACAATAGGACCAGCATGGAACTAGCATGTCAGGGAACACCATAGAACTAGCATGGGACCAGTAAGTCAGGAACCACCATAGGACCAGCATAGGACCAGCATGGGACCAGCATGTCAGGGGACCACAATAGGACCAGCATGGGACCACCATAGGACCAGCATGTCAGGGAACACCATAGGACCAGCATTGGACCAGCATGTCAGGGAACACCATAGGACCAGCATTGGACCAGCATGTCAGGGACCACCATAAGAGCAGCATGGGACCAGCATGTCAGGGACCAGCATAGAACCGGAATGTCAGGGACCAGCATGGGACCAGCATGTCAGGGACCACCATAGGACCAGCATGGGACCAGTATGTCAGGGACCACCATAGGACCAGCATGGGACCAGCATATCAGGGAACACCAGTGCAGAGCGGGGATGATTATCATCAGTAATTACGTGTATATACACAGCGGGATCTCCTGCTGTAGGTACAGTATACAAGAACGCAGAGCGTTGATGCCCCTCCTCCCCGCCATTATTATGCTTGACAGCGCACTGTGCCAATAACGAGTCCACCAGTGCCGAATGTCAGCGACCACCAGTGCCAAATGTCAGGGTCTACCAGTGCGGAATGTCAGGGTCCACCAGTCAGGGACCACCAGTGCCGAATGTCAGGGACCACCATGTCAGGGACCACCTTGTCAGGGATCACCAGTGCCACTTGTCAGGGACCGCCATGTCAGGGACCACCAGTGCCGCTTGTTAGGGACCATGTCAGGGACCACCATGTCAGGGACCACCAGTGCCGCTTGTCAGGGACCACCATGTCAGGGACCACCAGTGCCGCTTGTTAGGGACCACCATGTCAGGGACCACCAGTGCCGCTTGTCAGGGACCACCAGTGCCGCTTATCAGGGACCACCACGTCAAGGACCACCAGTGCCGAATGTCAGGGACCACCATGTCAAGGACCACCAGTGCCGCTTGTCAGGAACCACCATGTCAGGGACCACCAGTGCCGCTTGTCAGGGACCACCATGTCAGGGACCACCAGTGCCAAATATCAGGGACCACCATGTCAGGGACCACCAATGCCGAATGTCAGGGACCACCATATCAGGGAACACCAGTGCTGCTTGTCAGGGACCACCATGTCAGTGACCACCGTGGGATCAGCATAGGACCAGCATGTCAGATACCAGCATAGAACCAGCATGTCAGGGACCACCATAGGACCAGCATGGAACCAGCATGTCAGGGACCACAATAGGACCAGCATGTCAGGGAACACCATAGGACTAGCATGGGACCAGTATGTCAGGAACCACCATAGGACCACCATAGGACCAGCATGGGACCACCATAGGACCAGCATGTCAGGGAACACCATAGGACCAGCATTGGACCAGCATGTCAGGGTCCACCATAAGAGCAGCATGGAACCAGCATAGAACCGGAATGTCAGCGACCAGCATGTCAGGGACCACCATAGGACCAGCATGGGACCAGTATATCAGGGACCACCATAGGACCAGCATGGGACCAGTATATCAGGGAACACCAGTGCAGAGCGGGGATGATTATCATCAGTAAATACGTGTATATACACAGCGGGATCTCCCGCTGTAGGTATAGTATACAAGAACGCAGAGCGTTGATGCCCCCCCCCCCGCCGTTATTATGCTTGACAGCGCACTGTGTCAATAACGAGTCCACCAGTGCGGAATGTCAGGGACCACCAGTGCCAAATGTCAGGGTCTACCAGTGCGGAATGTCAGGGTCCACCAGTCAGGGACCACCAGTGTCGAATGTCAGGGACCACCATGTCAGGGACCACCAGTGCCGCTTGTCAGGGACCACCATGTCAGGGACCACCAGTGCCGCTTGTTAGGGACCATGGCAGGGACCACCATGTCAGGGACCACCAGTGCCACTTGTCAGGGACCACCAGTGCCGCTTGTCAGGGACCACCATGTCAAGGACCACCAGTGCCGCTTGTCAGGGACCACCACGTACACACAACCGGTTTTCCCATTGGAATAAACTCTGAAGGTTTTTCCGACGGAGTTCCGACGGAATTCCGCTGAAACTGTCTTGCATACACACCATCACACCAAAGTCTGATTGTCAAGAACGTGGTGACGTTGCTCGTACAGCACGTACAACGGGACTAGAAAAAGGAAGTTCAATACCCAGTGCGCCACCATTTGGGCTCTTTCTGCTAATCTTGTGTTTATCTCGTGTTAGAAGTTTGGTGAGAGACGATTTGCGCTTTCCAGACTCCAGCTTTTTCCGATCGTTTTACTGCTGTTCAGTTTGTGCTTGTGGGTTTGTATCTGGTTTTCAGTGCATGTAGTCAGTTCGTATCTGTTCTACAGTGCGTTCTTGTTGCTGATTTTCAGCTCGCTCTTCACAGGCCTTGCTGTTCTTCAGTGCGTTCTGTTAAGTTCGTTCTGACCAGCTGACCGTTTTGAAACCATGGTGCGGGTACGTACTCATCGTAGAGTTCATGCTGTGTGAGGGCTTGGTGTTGGGGTTCCTACTTTGACCCAAGTCCCGTCCATGAACAGGGCGAGGAGGAGTTCATGGACCAAGAATTGGTTACTCCAGTGTGACCAATTCTCGCACATGGCTTTGCTTCGTGAGATCCAGGAGAATAATCCTGATGATTTCAGGAATTATTTCAGGATGACGGACCCCGTTTTTCACCGTCTGTTGGCTTTGCTGATCCCTTATATCAGCAGGCAGGATACCTGCATGAGGCAAGCCATCACCCCGGAGCAGGGGCTAGTCGCCACCTTGTGGTACTTGGCGAATGGGAAAAGCCTGCAGGACCTCAAGTTCTCAACAGGCATCTTCCCCCAGGCTCTGGGGATCATTATTCCAGAGACCTTGTTCTGCCATCATTCATGTCCTGCAGAAGGACTATATTAAGGTAAGTTTTCTCCTTTAACATCACATTCTATGTATTTAATGTTTGCTAATGTATTGTATTTATTTCATCATTCCCTAATTACCATGATTGGAATATTTGCCTTCACTAACGCATGCTATCCTGGGCCCATATACACCTATAGCCTAGTCCCTTAACAATGTACAGTATCTCACAGAAGTGAGTACACCCCTCACATTTTTGTAAATATTTTATTATATCTTTTCATGCGACAACACTGAAGAAATGACGCTTTGCTACAATGTAAAGCAGTGAGTGTACAGCTTGTATAACAGTGTAAATTTGTTGTCCCCTCAAAATAACTCAACACACTGCCATTAATGTCTAAACTGCTGGCAACAAAAGTGAGTACACGCCTAAGTGAAAATGTCCTTATTGGGCCCAATTAGCCATTTTCCCTCCCCAATGTCATGTGACTCGTTAGTGTTACAAGGTCTCAGGTATGAATGGGGAGCAGGTGTGTTAAATTTGGTGTTATCGCTCTCACTCTCTCATACTGGTCACTGGAAGTTCAACATGAAACCTCATGGCAAAAAACTCTCTGAGGATCTAAAAAAAAGAAAATGTTGCCCTACATAAAGATGGCCTAGGCTATAAGAAGACTGTCAAGCGTGTGTGGCGGCATCCAGGTGAGGAGTACAAAGACAAGTTTGTCTTGTCTACAGTCAAGCATGGTGGTGGGAGTGTCATGGTCTGGGGCTGCATGAGTGCTGCCGGCACTGGGGAGCTACAATTCATTGAGGGAACCATGAATGCCAACATGTACTGTGCCATACTGAAGCTGAGCATGATTCCCTCCCTTCGGAGACTGGGCTGCAGGGCAGTATTCCAACATAACTACCCCAGACACACCTCCAAGAAGACCACTGCCTTGCTAAAGAAGCTGAGGGTAAAGGTGATGGACTGGCCAAGCTTGCCTCCAGACCTAAACCTTATTGAGCATCTGTGGGTCATCTTCAAATGGAAGGTGGAGGAGCGCAAGGTCTCTAACATCCACCAGGTCTGTGATGTCGTCATGGAGGAGTGGAAGAGGACTCCAGTGGTAACTTGTGCAGCTCTGGTGAACTCTATGGCCAAGAGGGTTAAGGCAGTCCTGGAAAATAATGGTGGCCACACAAAATATTGACACTTTGGGCCCAATTTGGACATTTTCACTTAGGGGTGTACTCACTTTTGTTGCCAGCATTAATGGCTGTGTGTTGAGTTATTTTGAAGGGACAGCAAATTTACACTGTTATACACGCTGTACACTCACTACTTTACATTGTAGCAAAGTGTAATTTCTTCAGTGTTGTCATATGAAAAGATATAATAAAATATTTACAAAAATGTGAGGGGTGTACTCACTTCTGTGAGATACTGTACATACATGATTAATCAGGTTTCAATTGTCCTCATAGCATAGCAGTATAAATACACCCTATGGGAATATTGTATTATTTACATTATAAGAAACAGGTCCCATCAAGGGAGAATTCCACCTCCTTCCTATTGATCAACAACTTACATTTTGCACATAAGGTGAATAAAGTTCTCAGGTCAGCACCGCTCATGCCACCTGGTGACCATACTAGCGGCAGTCCAGACGTATGGTTTAGTCCATTATTCACAGGCATGGTGGGGATTGGTCCCTCTATTACAGCCTAATCTAACTAACTGACTAAACACTTACAGTCCAAGACAATTTATAGTCCATCAATTTCCCTCTGGGATTTCCCTCTATATTTCCCAGCAGTTTCCCTACTTCTTCAGGGACAACTCCGGGGACAAGGAGGCACAGCTGCATTTCAGGCAACAAACAGCCGATCGGTGCGCTGGGTCCTGGGGCAGCCACTGAGGCAAGGGCAGCAGCCTCCAGCACGACTCCGGTGATGACCGGTGAGCTCTGGATATCACTCCCAGCCGGGATGGCGACATTCCTGTCCCAATCCACTTGTAGGCTCTGCGGAGGTTGAGTTGGGGAGATAACCTCAAACAATTGCTCTTCGCGGTGTCCACAGATGATCCAAGGCCTCAACTGCATGGTCAGGCTGGGAACATCTCCCAAAGATCAGTCCCAGAGACTCGTAGCCTCCAGGCAAGCTTACCCTTTGTGTATACCGTATTCCGGTGTCAGTCAGGACAGATTTCGCATCGCTCGGACGGCAACAAACACCCGAAGCATACATTCTCTAATCCACCATCTTACTCACGAACTGCGCCATCTTTCTCTCCAACCCACAATCAGACACACGTGGCAGCACTCCCTTATCCTCCTCTGCAGAGTGGGAACTCATTCCCCTGCCAACAGATTGGCAGGGGGAGGCCTAGTAACTCCAGTCACTCCTCTACCCTTTTTGGCCTGTAGCCATAGACTCTATACAGGGCTAAATTTTGCTGATTATATGTTCTTGAAGTGTTACAATTGCCGCCTTCTTAATTGGCTTTGCCATCAAGTTTATTGACAGGTGTCTTATCTATTGCATGTTACAAACTCTTTATTGCTGAACTCCTTATCTTTAATCTGCCAGTAAACAAATCTAGCTGGTTTACTTTGCATGTGTGTGTGCCTTTAAATGTGTTTGTTTAAACAAACAATGCCAGATCCCAGAGGGGTTGATTTACTAAATCTGGAGAGTGCAAAATCTGGTGCAGCTCTGCATAGAAACCAATCAGCTTCCAGGTTTTATTGCCAAAGCTTAATTGAACAAGCGGAAGTTGAAAGCTGATTGGCTACCATGCACAGCTGCACCAGATTCTGAGTGCTCCAATTTTAATAAATCAATCCCTGAGTGTCAGAGGTATCGGAAGACTTGCAAGGTCAAGGCAACCAGTGGGGTGCAGAGTCTTTGAGCGTCCCTCACGGGGGTAGCGCTACATTTATAACTTCAAAAAACTCACCATGCCTCTTACTAAATCTATTAGGCTGTCTTCTTTCCAAAAAGGGGTCATTTGGGGGGTATTTCTACTGTCCTTGCATTTTCATGCCGCAAGAAATTAGATCAGTACATCAGGATTGATCCATTTTCAGATGTTCTGTATATACCATAGTTTGTGGACTCCATAAAACTTTCCTACAGACTAAATAATATACACTGATTTGGGTTATTTTCACCAAAGAAATAGCAGTACACAATTTGGCCTAACTTTATGAAGAAAGATTATTTATTTGCAAAATGTTATAACAAAAACTAAGATTAGTGATTAAATACCACTGAAAGAAAGCTCTATTTGTGTTTAAAAAAATATAAAAATTTCATTTGGGTACAGGGCTGCATGATGCTCAATTGTCAAAGCGTGACAGTGCTGAAAGCAGAAAACTGGCCTGGGCAGGAAGGGGGTAAAAGTGCTGGTATTGAAGTGGTTAAAGAATAATTTGCAAGAAAAAAACATTTGGGACTTTAAATGAGGCACATATAATAATGTGCCTCCATCCCTATTTATATAAGAAGAGGAGGAGGTTTGGGACTTTAAATGAGGGGTGTAACCAACAGTTGGTATATAACATAAACATGCCAGCTCAGAGAAAGAAGGGCTGAGCTCAGCCCTGGCAGTACCCCCTCCTTAACGGCCCCTCCCCCTCGGAGGACCACCGGGCTTGAGGGGAAAACGTCCATGGAAATCGCGGAGGAGGACAGGGGCATGTGCGTCCGAGGATGAGACCCAAGAGCGTTCCTCCGGATCGCACCCCTTCCAATGCACTAGGTACTGTATGCGCCCACGGAACCTACGGGAGTCAACAATGGATTGTACTTCATACTCCTCATGGTTCTTAACCTGTATAGGGTGAGGACGTGGCGAGGTGGTAAAGCAATTGCTGACCAAAGGTTTCAATAAGGAGACATGAAACACATTTGAGATGCGCATACTAGGAGGAAGGTCCAAGGTGTAAGCCACTGGGTTAATCCTGCGAAGGATACGGAAAGGCCCAATAAAACGAGGTGCGAACTTCAAAGAAGGAACATGAAGTCGGAGGTTGCGAGACGACAGCCAGACAATGTCCCCAACCTGGGAGGAAGGTGCAGGCAGGCGTCTGCGGTCAGCATGGAGTCTGTACCTATCGTTAGTATGTTGCAAAGCCTCCTGAACTTGTGCCCAAGTGGAAGAAGACCACGGAGATGCTCCTCTAATGCAGGAATACTCTGCGGAACAAACAAGTCAGGCAACATGGAAGGTTGAAAACCATAATTCGAAAGATCAACCGAGCAAAAATGGAAGCCAGTTCCTTAGAAGTGGGCAGCTTCTTAAGTGGAATACAATGACACATCTTTGAGAATCGGTCAACCACCATAAATATAACAGTGTTGCCTTGGGAGTTGGGTAACTCCACAATGAAATCCATTGACAGGTGGGTCCAGGGCCTCTCTCCATTAGGTATGGGTTGTAGGAGGCCCACTGGAAGGTGTTGTGGAGTCTTACTCTGAGCACACACGGAACAGGCAGCTACGAAGGCAGTTACATCAGCCCGTAGGCTAGGCCACCAGAATTGTTGGGAAATGGCCCAAACGGGTTGATTCTTCCCAGGATGGCCAGCTGCCTTGGGAGAATGGTAAGTCTAGAGCATGGCAGTACGGAGACTCTCTGGGACAAAGCAGCGGTCACAAGGTTTCTCAGGAGGAGCATGGACCTGAGCAGCAAGAATTTTGTCACCCAAAGGAGAAGTAAGACTGGTGCGAACCATAGCCAGAATACGATCAGGAGGAATCACAGGAACCGGAACCAACTCCAACTTGGAAGTGGAGGAAAAATGTCGTGACAAGGCCTCAGCCCTTACATTCTTAGTACCTAGTAAGAATGAGACAATGTAATTAAAAATCGACAAGAAAAGAGCCCATCACGCCCTTCTGGGAGAGAGGCACTTAGCCTCAGACAAAAATGTGAGATTCTTATAGTCAGTAAAAATGAGAACCGGCACAGTGGTACCTTCCAGGAGATGTCTCCATTCTTTCAGGGCTAAAATGATCGCCAACAGCTCTCTGTCACCAATCTCATGATTACACTCTGGAGGTGACAATTTCTTGGAAAAGTAGCCACGCGGATGCATATCGCTCTCAGAGTTAGTACGTTGAGACAGAAGGGTGCCAACTCCAATCTCAGAAGCATCAACTTCTAGGATAAAAGGCAACGTAGGATCAGGATGTGCCAACACAGGAGCAGAAACAAAGGCAGCCTTGAGAGTCTCAAAGGTCTTAATGGACTCTGGAGATCAACTCTATGGGTTACCGCCCTTTCTGGTCATATCAGTCAGGGGCTTGACCAGAGACAAGAAGTTACGAATAAACTTCCGATAATAGTTGGCAAAAGCCAGGAAAAACTGCAGAGGACGTAAACCCACGGGTCGGGGCCACTGTAGGACTGCCGAAAGTTTCTCTGGGTCCATCGAAAAACCAGCAGTGGAAATAACATAGCCCAGGAATTTAACCTGTTCACGATGGAACTCGCACTTCTCCAGTTTACAATAGAGATTGTTTTCTCTCAGTTTCTGAAGCACATGACAGACATCTGTGTGGTGGCTCTCCAGGGACTTGGAAAATATGAGGATGTCATTGAGATAAACCACCACACATAACTGCAACAAATCTCGGAGGACATTGTTAATAAATTCCTGGAACACTGCTGGGGCGTTACAAAGGCCAAAAGGCATTACGAGGTTCTCATAATGGCCGGTTCTGGCATTGAACGCAGTTTTCCACTCGTCGCCCTCCTTAATCCGCACGAGATTGTATGCCTCTCTCAAATCAAGCTTCGTGAAAACCGTTGCTCCCTTGAGGCTGTCATATAACTCTGTAATCAATGGAATTGGGTAGGCATTCTTAATCGTAAAACGATTGAGACCCCTATAATCAATACAAGGTCTCAGTTCACCGCTCTTCTTCTACACAAAGAAGAAACCAGCACCAGCAGGAGACGAGGATTTGCGTATGAAACCTCGAGAAAGTGCATCTGCAACATACTCCTCCATGGCCTTATCCTGCAAGACTGACAAAGGGTAAACCCAGCCACTAGGGGGTATGGCAAAGGGTTGAAGGTCAATTGCACAATCATAAGGCAGGTATGGAGGCAAACTACCAGCTTGACCTTTGTCAAAGACATCGCTAAAATCGCGGTACTCCTCCGGCATGGAGGAGAGTGAAGAGGTGCACAGGACCTTGGCTACCTTCTGGAAGCATGTGTGGTGACCAGGAGAGAACCTCAGCACGGAGCCAATCAAAAGAGGGGTTGTGCCTCTGTAACCAAGGATAACCAATAACCAGTGGAAACCTAGGTGAGGATATAAGTTGGAATTGGATTATCTCATGGTGAATAGCCCCTACGGCCTTGGACAACGGAACCGTCTCATGAGTCACATGGGCAGGCTGTAGAGGTCTCCCGTCAAGAGCCTCAATGGCAAGTGGAGTATCCACTTGCCTCCACCTAAAAGATTTCAGTTTGTTGTTCAACTTAGTTGTACAGTTTATAGGTCAGATTAAAGGTAGAAAAAGTTCTGAAATTATCTTTGTCTAATTTTTTTACATCACAGAAACCTGACATTTTAACAGGGGTGTGTAGACTCTTTAAATCCACTGTATGTACTATATGTGTATATATATATATATATATATATATATATATATATATGTAGCACGGACCCCCGAAGGAGCTGCTGAAAAAAATTGGGTTGTTGCCGTCACCCCTTACCTGTTGTTTCACCACATCAGGAACTTAGAGTCTATATTTGGCCTTGCGCCCACCAATGTATGCACCAGTCACTTAGGTTCTTTTTCCAATGTTTTATTACAAGACAACTTGAAAGAAGTAGCAGTAAAGAGGTTGAAGGGGAGTTGCAGATACCTTTTTGTAGCAGATCACTTACAGACTGGGTAGATCTCTGCCACAGACTTAGTAACCTGCAAGATGTCTGGACAAGCCTCTCTCACAGGCTTAGCAACCAGCATACGCCTGGATAAGTCTCTCTCACAAACTTAGCAGCCAGACAGTTAGTTACCTTGATTGAATTGTAGAACAGCTTCGTCACAGTACCAGAACCTTTAAGCCGACCCGGCAGTACTGTGAGGATAGGTTAGAGATAGGTGCGTCATCCAAGTAAGTTACCAGGCCCTTCTGAGAGACCAGCCTTCATCCTGGCTCTCGCCAGAAAGGGTCCTCCCCTGGATCTCCTCAGCTTGGCTCGGCTTCTTCCTAGCAGGCAAGACAGCCTAAGGACCACCTCTACGGTAGTAGGCCCCAGACAGGCTTCAGGGCCTACTTGCACAGCTGCAGTGACGCAGCCTGGAGGGCCACGAGGTAAGAACTGATCCCTAGCACATGGCATCTGTACCATAAATACTCTCCCCCAGAATGCACAGCAGCAAGAACCTCCCACTGGGCTGTTTCTGAAAGAAAAATATTCATTAAAGTTTCACTAAGTTGTTATTCGCACACTGTTCCATGGTACCAGTGACACCTACTGGCAACAGTGGGAACTGCACAACCAAGTAAATTCCAGCACAGATCCAGAAAACTATATGCATTTAATCTGAGCTGTTTACAGCTCAGCCAAAAACTAAATTTACATGCGAGCGTCTGGTCAAAAGGAGCAGGGCGCTACATATACTATGTTTAATGATATTTGATTAAAGAGTAATTGGTTAGAAAAAATTCTAGAAACTGTGAATTCATAGTTCATAGGATTTAGGGCTCTTAATATATGCAATTCATACAGGTAATTTCTATCGCTTGAATTATTTTTCCCATTATGGGCGCGAGTGGGGCCTCATGTCTAAGATTTTCCTACGGCAGGGGTCTCAAACTGGGGGCCCTCCAGCTGTTGTGGAACTACAAGTCCCATCATGCCTCTGCCTGAGGGAGTCATGCTTGTAACTATCAGCCTTTCAATGCTTCATGGGATGTGTAGTTTTGCAACAGCTGGAGGGCTGCCAGTTTGAGACCCCTGGCCTAAGGCCTCACAAAGCCTAGAGCGGTCTCTGACCTTTGGGATGTGGTGGAACGGGAGATTCGCATCATGGATGTGCAGCTGACAAATCTGCAGCAACTGTGTGATGCTATCATGTCAATATGGACCAAAATCTCTGAGCGATGTTTCCAACACCTTGTTTAATCAATGCCATTAAGGCTGCTCTGAAGGCAAAAAGGGGTCCAACCCGGTACTAACAAGGTGCACCTAATAAAGTGGCATGCAGGCGTTAAAGCCCACCCTATAGTTGCCACACATTAATGTGTGAGAACAGGGTGTGCCCAGTGTGCCTGGGCACACCCTAATCACCCCATGCGGTGCCGATTCCCCCTGCTTCCTGGCACCCCCTGTAGTTCTTCCAGCTTCCCATCTTTTTCCTCTCTCACCGGCTGCTGCAGGAGATGTTTCAGGATGGAGAGCAGGGGAAAGGGCCAGTAAAATATTTCAGTTCCTGGCCCCTTCCTTTTCTAAATGAGCACAGTGAGTGATCTGTACCGATCGCTCCTGTGTTCATTCTTAACTGAGCACAGTAAACTACGTTTTCTATGCTTCAGTTTGTGAATGAACAGGAAGCCGCTCAGCACAGAGCACTTCCCATTCGCTCACCGTCCAGTGCAGCTGAGGCTGTAGAGAAAGGGACTGGGGAATCTCTGTCCTCAATTTCTTTTCTCTTTTCGGAGGTCTGTTCTGACCCTTAGCATTTCAGGAAAGGCGCCTAAAAAAATTGTAAATATAATAAAAATATTGTAAAAAATAATACAATTTTAGGGCCGGTTCACACTGGTGCAATGTCAGAGATCGGATGTGATTCGTACCGCACTGAAAATCACATGCGATCTCTGTGCGATGCGATTTCAGCCATAAAGATCGTATGGCTAAATTCGCATCAAACTTGCACAAGACCCTTTTTTTGTCCGCAGCAGAATCGGATCGCATGGGTGTGCACACCCATACGATCCGATTCCTGTCCGAGTTTGCAGATCGCACTGCGATATGCAAACTGATTTGGGGGTGTCATTAACTTTTACCTGACACTCCCAGCAGTTGGTATAGGGCGATGTGAACTGCCGCCGGGAAACATGCGATGCGGGAACCCGCAGTGGATTCGCAGGGTTCCTGCATCGCAGCAGTGTGAACCGGCCCTTAACCACTTTCCGCCCGGCCTATAACAGAATGATGGCCGGGAGGTGGTTCTGTTATCCTGACTGGGCGTCATATGATGTCCAGCAGGATAACATGCCGGCGCGCGCCCACGGAGCTCAGAGGGGGGGTCTGTGCTGATAATCAGCACATTGATTATCAGCACAACCCCCATCAAATGTACCCATAAGCTGTCAATCGGTGCCCAGTCAGTGCCCCATCACAACCAATAAAGTGCAAATCATAGTGCAAATCAGTGCCCACCATAGTGCCAATCAGCGTCCATCACAGTGCCAATCAGTGCCCACCATAGTGCCAATCAGTGCCCAGCATTAACACCTGTCAGTAACTTCCCAATCAGTGCTGCCCATCAGTGCCATCTATTAGTGTCCATCATTGCCACCTGTCAGCACCAATCAGTGCCGTCGGTCAGTGCCCATCAATGCCACCTGTCAGTGCCAATCAATGCCGCCTATCGGCACCCATCAGTGTTGCATATCAGTGCTGCCTATCGGTGACCATCATTTCTACATATCAGTGCCTCCTCATCAGTGCCATCTTATCAGTGCCATCTTATTAGTGCCAACTCATCAGTGCCCATCGGTGCCGCCTCATCAGCGCCCATCAGTGAAGGAGAAAACCAAATTTTATTACAGAGAAACGTTTTTTTTTTTTTCAAAAATGTCTGTCTTTTTTAGTTTGTTTAGCAAAAAATAAAAACCGCAGAGGTGATCAAATACCACCAAAAGAAAGCTCTATTTGTGGGAACAAAATGATAAAAATGTAGTTTGAGTACAGTGTTGTATGACCGCGCAATTGTCATTCAAAGTGTGACAGCGCTGAAAGCTCAAAATTGTCCTGGGCAGGAAGGGAGGAAAGTGTCCGGTATTGAAGTGGTTAAAGGAGGGGTGATAAAAATCAGCTGCATGTTTTTACCGCCCTTCAGCCACAGGTGTAGTCAGCTCTTACTGAACAAGCTGATTGGTTAGCATGAGATTGTGTCTGCTCTTTTATTAAAGTGATGACAGCTGAGCACTTCCTGTAAACTTGATCTAGAAAGTTCTATCATTGTAAAACTATGAGACTGGCCGTGTCCGAAGAGCTGATACTCATTGATCACTATTGATAAGTTATCAGCTGTCACCTGCCTGATATGCCGCTACCCACCTCGTGACGTCACCCTCATTTGCATCTCCCCGCCCCCCCGTGCCCTGTGCCCGGACTCCGCACACTGCCTTTCTGTAACGATACAGACACACGTCCCGTGTCTCCGCCCCCCAAAACACGCCACGCGCCTGCGCACCGCGCTACCTTCGCCGTCCGCCCCGCCCCCCAGCTGACGAGCCCAGCGCCGCAGCCAATAGCAGAGTGCGATCGCCGCGGAGGGGGCGGTCCGTGCTGGGAATAGTGGGAGGTGTGACCCGTTTGACAGGCGGAGGAGGAGGTGTTCAGAGCCGGGGAGAATCTCCTGCCTGTGTCTGCTGTGCTGCTTGCTGGGATCCTCCTCATCACTGATCCAAATCACATCATCAGCTCGTGTTCCTTATCAGGGTGTTGTGATTAGCCCCCCCCAGCCCCCCACTCTCCTCAGCTCCTCTCTTGTGTCTTTTCTCCCCCGAGTTCACAAACACAATTTGCTGCTAGCCTGGGGAACTTACAGACCAAATCCAACAACAGCACCAACAGCATGCCCAACAGCAACAAGAAGAAAAGGCCCTGGGAAGAGGAGAAAGGTAGCTACCAGCTTCTTGTTCTTAGTCACATTGGAGACATGCCCCCCCCCCCCCCTCTGTGTCACCCTCCCCCCTCCTCACCACCATTGCTTCCTCCTCATTGGGGTACAGGGGGGTGCTCTGCAGGACAGCTGGTGTAGGGGAACTGCAAGCCCCAGCATGCCCTCCCTTCCATTCTGTCCACAATCACATATGCTGGGCTCACAGGTGCCAAAAGTGGTGCAAAGTCTCTTTGTTGTCCTTAGCAACCAATAGGATCCATCCTTTCATTTCTATAGTGCCTGGCTGTGGGTAGCTGACTGGTTGCTATGGAGTAGTCATGTGACCTCTCTCATGGCGAATCAGCTACTGAAATCCTACCGTTGCCACGGGTTACTGCACCCAGCTCATTAGCAACCAGACTTTAAATGGCCTTCATCCATATCTAATTTGAAAATGAAAGGAAAGCTCTGATTGGATGCTGGGATCCAATGGCTCCTTAATGGACTAAGACCAGAGCATGTAGCTGTAATCAGCACATACATGTTACATCCTGACCATACAATCTCTGTACAACCAATGATGGATGACATATGAGCACCTACCTCTTCAATATGTATCCATTCAGGTAGACTCCTGTATTACATAGTTGTCAGATCTGAAGAAGATTGTACAATCAGATTGTTACATGTGTGGTCAGCTTTATGGAGAATGGCCTCTTACTAGGGCAGCCGGCTTGCTTCTCTTTTCTTGTACCCATCAGAGTAATGTACACCATGGAGGAGGGGGTCAGCATGCTGCACACAAGTTTCCTTTCCTTGCTAGCCTGCATTTAGATATGGAGCAGGGGCTGAATCTGCGGCCCTCGGGGCCCCTGCAGGCAGTAGCCTATGTTTTCTTTACCCAGTGCTTAGTCAGCAAGTAAAGTTTCTTACTTTTTTCTTTGCAATCACGCATCTCATTCTATCCTCCTCCTTTTTTTTTTTTCTCTGAGTATCTATTATAATGGAGAGTCTGTATTGAGCACACATGTGGATGCATTGATTTGTAAAGAAGCTGTAATAATATCTATAGCAGTCTTTTGTAATGTGTCTCCTCAAGCTCATTCCTGGTCTCCAACAACTCCTATATTGTGTCTGCAGTCTCTGACCCTCTCCTGTAGCCTCCCTGCATGTCTCTGACCCTCTCCTGTAGCCTCCCTGCATGTCTCTGACCCTCTCCTGTAGCCTCCCTGCATGTCTCTGACCCTCTCCTGTAGCCTCCCTGCATGTCTCTGACCCTCTCCTGTAGCCTCCCTGCATGTCTCTGACCCTCTCCTGTAGCCTCCCTGCATGTCTCTGACCCTCTCCTCATGTATGTTGACAGTCTGACCCTCCCCTGTAGCGCGCCCGCTTGTCCCTGACCCTCTCCTGTAGCGCGCCCGCTTGTCCCTGACCCTCTCCTGTAGCGCGCCCGCTTGTCCCTGACCCTCTCCTGTAGCGCGCCCGCTTGTCCCTGACCCTCTCCTGTAGCGCGCCCGCTTGTCCCTGACCCTCTCCTGTAGCGCGCCCGCTTGTCCCTGACCCTCTTCTGTAGCGTGCCCGCTTGTCCCTGACCCTCTTCTGTAGCGTGCCCGCTTGTCCCTGACCCTCTCCTGTAGCGTGCCCGCTTGTCCCTGACCCTCTCCTGTAGCGTGCCCGCTTGTCCCTGACCCTCTCCTGTAGCGTGCCCGCTTGTCCCTGGCCCTCTCCTGTAGCGTGCCCGCTTGTCCCTGGCCCTCTCCTGTAGCGTGCCCGCTTGTCCATGACCCTCTCCTGTAGCGTGCCCGCTTGTCCATGACCCTCTCCTGTAGCGTGCCCGCTTGTCCATGACCCTCTCCTGTAGCGTGCCCGCTTGTCCATGACCCTCTCCTGTAGCGTGCCCGCTTGTCCATGACCCTCTCCTGTAGCGTGCCCGCTTGTCCCTGACCCTCTCCTGTAGCCTCCCTGCATGTCTCTGACCCTCTCCTGTAGCCCCCCTGCATGTCTCTGACCCTCTCCTGTAGCCCCCCTGCATGTCTCTGACCCTCTCCTGTAGCCCCCCTGCATGTCTCTGACCCTCTCCTGTAGCCTCCCTGCATGTCTCTGACCCTCTCCTGTAGCCTCCCTGCATGTCCCTGACCCTCTCCTGTAGCCTCCCTGCATGTCCCTGACCCTCTCCTGTAGCCCCCCTGCATGTCCCTGACCCTCTCCTGTAGCCCCCCTGCATGTCCCTGACCCTCTCCTGTAGCCCCCCTGCATGTCCCTGACCCTCTCCTGTAGCCCCCCTGCATGTCCCTGACCCTCTCCTGTAGCCCCCCTGCATGTCCCTGACCCTCTCCTGTAGCCCCCCTGCATGTCCCTGACCCTCTCCTGTAGCCCCCCTGCATGTCCCTGACCCTCTCCTGTAGCCCCCCTGCATGTCCCTGACCCTCTCCTGTAGCCCCCCTGCATGTCCCTGACCCTCTCCTGTAGCCCCCCTGCATGTCTCTGACCCTCTCCTGTAGCCCCCCTGCATGTCTCTGACCCTCTCCTGTAGCCCCCCTGCATGTCTTTGACCCTGTCCTCATGTATATTGACAGTCTGACCCCCTCCTGTAGCGTGCCCGCTTGTCCCTGACCCTCTCCCCTCTCCTGAAGCATGCCTCTGACTCTTTCCTGTAGGCCGCCTGCATGTCTCCAGCCATATCCAGATGTATGTCCATAGTCTGATCCTCTCCTGTACTATGTCTGCAGTCTGTAATAAACCATATAGCATGTCCATAGTTTCCAATATCTCCTGTAGCATGTTCAGTCTGATCATCTGCTGAATGTCCTCATTCTCAGAGTCTTCTATAGCTTTATATTCACTTATGTGCAGGCCCTTTAGTGATGTCAGGGGCCACACTTGAGGTCCCATATATCAAGAAAGTTGACCACCACTGAGATATGGTCACCACCAGTATTTAAATATGCAGAAAGTTGAGTTGACAGCCTGTCCCTCACCCCTTCTTCTCCTTATCCAGAGGGGTGTAATCCTGAGTACACACACATTCTTAATATGTGCTCAGTCAAGCAGAGAATGTCGTCATGTACCATCTAGCTGGTAGACTTGGTATCATTATGCCTGCATGTGTCTCTGTGTACACCTGGCCCATACAGCATGCTTTTTATTATAGAGTCCTGTCCATCTATATCAGGAGCCCTCAGTGTGTTTAGGTGTACACTGCTGCCTACAGGTCTCTAACATTGAATTTGTAGCCCCAGGAAGTCATTGACCATGATCAGCCTGAACCATTTATGTAAAGTTATTTTTTATTTACTTTTGTATCTTTCATCATTAAATTCGTTTAATGTTATTTCATTTAATCATTTTTATTTAAAAACAAATCTGTAAATTTTACAATAGTTGTAAAGTATTTTGTAATGTTAGTTGTTTGTTGCCCATTGCCTACCAATCGTGCCAGAAACGGTTAACTAGTTAGTTTTTCTGACCTTTGTACTAAACCATTTCATGTCACTCTGCGCCTGGCATTAACAACACCTGGGACAATTGCAGAGTCCTGTGCTGAGTTTGTTAAGGTCATATTGACTCTTGTTTCACATTACAAGTGTGTTTTAATCAGATGAAACGATTTAGGTTTCACCCGACAATATTTACATTTTTTCTTTTTAGTCAATTAAACTTGAGTTAAGACATCTTCACATTTATAAGCATGTGACATTGAATCTGTACATATCAAGGTTTCTCATCCAGGGTCTATGGAACACTAAGGCTGGCCATACACTATATACAATTTTATTGTTTAACTTTCCTTTAGATTTACCAAAAGCATATAATAATAATATGAGATCAAACCTAAACTCTTTCAATTTGTATGCAATCAGGCAGGCCCTTGCACTACATAGTTGAAGGTAAATCTAAAGGAAATTGAATAAGAAAATTGTGTAGTCTATGGCCGGCCTAAGGATCCTCCAGAGGTTGCTAGCTAGGGGTTCCTTGAGCACTAAGATTTTTGCTTCTGACACCAATGATCATTTTAGCTACTTGTGATGCTTAGTACACACAATGAGAAAATCAGATGGAAAAATACCACTTTTGCAGTGATCGTCCGATAATCAGATCATTAGTACACAGCTTTTGAGAGACCATCATGACAGTTTATGTGAAAATATCCAAAGGGAAAAACCCCAAATCTTTCTCTTATAACAGAACTAATGATTTTCATGTAATTAGTACCAGGCCACATGCCAACATGGGAAGGGTGCTTCGGGGGGGGGGGGGGTCTCTGCAGAGCCCATCCACACCACCTTGTCCCCATGATAATGGGAGGGGGCTCTACCCCACAACCCTGGCCTGTGGGGGTCTGTGGGCAGGGGGCTTATTAGAATCTGGAAGCCCCCTTTAACAAGGGTGCTCCCAGATCCTGCCCACCCCCTCCTATGTGAGCATGGGGTACCTAGTACCCCTACCCATTCACCAAAAAAGTGGCAAAAAGTAATAAAAACACAGACAGTTTTTGACAATTTCTTTATCAAAAAATAAAAAAACAACCCTGATGTAGATCCATCATCAAACGCCACCAATGGATGCGAAAAAGAAAAAAAACGCTCTGCCGTCAACAAAGGCAAGCTGCCAAATGCTTGCCATTAGACAATTCTTATATAGGTAAGGGACAGAGCGACCTGGCGATGTCCCCACCCCATTGTGACGTCACTGACCGGTGCATGCTGGGTCAGTGATGTTACAAGGGGTCGGTGCCACCAGGTGACATCGGCATGTACCCCATACACATTGGGGGGCCTTGTTAAAGGGGGGCTTCCAGATTCCGATAAGCCCCCTGCATGCGGACCCCCTACAACCACAGTCCAGGGTTGTGGGGATGAGGCCCTTCGTCCCCATCAGTATGTTTGTGCACTGGTGCGCAGTCATGTTGGAACAGGAAGGGGCCATCCCCAAACTGTTCCCACAAAGTTGGGAACATGAAATTGTCCAAAAACGTCTTAGTATGCTGACACCTTATGAATTTCCTTCACTGGAACTAAGGGGAAAAGCCCAACCCCTGAAAAACAACCCCACACCATAATCCCCCCTCCACCAAATGATTTGGACCAGTGCACAAAGCAAGGTCCATAAAGACATGGATGAGTCCTGACCTAAACCCTGATAGAACACCTTTGGGGTGAATTAGGAGACTGCAAGCCAGGCACACTCGTCCAACATCAGTGCCTGACCTCACAAATGCGCTTCTGGAAGAATGGTCAAACATTCCCCCTAGACACACTCCTAAACCTTGTGGACAGCCTTCCCAGAAGAGTTGAAGCTGTTATAGCTGCAAAGGGTGGGCCAACTCAATATTGAACCCTACGGAATAAAACTGGGATGCCACTAAAGTTCATGTGCGTGTAAAGGCAGGTGTCCCAAAACTTTTGTATATGTATGTGTAAAGAATCTCTGATTTTGTGATTTCTACTGAGATATCCCACAACTCCTCCAGAGCTCCACTGCAAATAATACATTTACACGTGCACCACGTCAGTGTGTCCAGCCTCTCACTTTCTATTAAAGACCTATGAAAGATTTGGGTTTCAATGTGCTTTTCCCTCCAAATGGTTAATTGCTTCCCAGTTCTCTCCCTCTCTAATTCCAGTTCTCTCATATAGGTATCGAGGTATGTACCCCTTTAAGGGAGAAGGGACCTTCTCCTTCAAACGGACTGGTGGCGAAGTGCTCAAAAGAAAAAGAAAAATGGCAATAATTCTTAATTTAAAATGCTCATTAAAAAATAACCAATGTACACTTAAATATGCTGGTGCACTAAACCAATGCACTACAAACGACCAGGCCAGAAAAGCTTTCTATTTGTGGGGTGCCGCTCTGGTGCTGTCAATATTCCTTCCTGGATGTGATGTCACCTAACTCCACCCCGCATGCTAGTTCTTTAGGAAGGCGCCCCTTCTGTAATTGGCTGTGGCTCCGGGGGAAGCAGAAAGATGCCAGCCATACTCTATGGCAGTGGTCATCAACTCCTGTCCTCAGGGCCCACTAACAGGCTCAGGTTTGCAAGATAACTGAAATACATGACAGGTGATATAATTTGCTGCTCAGTGATTGCAGTATTCTAGTCTGCATCTCCCCAAGGTAATACATAAAACCTGGCCTGTTAGTGGGCCCTGAGGACAGGGTTGATGACCACTGCTCTATGGAACAGGTGAATATGACCAGCTACAATATATAACATTTTTGCATTTAGATTCACTTTATAGTAACATTAAAGGCATTTTTCCTTCTAAAATAATAAACATGTTATAATTACCTGCTCTGTACAGTGGAATTGCACAGAGTGCCCCTGATCCTCCTCTTGTGGGGTCCCCTGCCAGCGCTCTGGGCTCCTTCCCTTCAGCGAATGCCCCCATAGGAAGCTGCCTCCTATAGGGCGGGGGGCACTTGTGCAGGCTCACTCCCAAGCCACCTTATCTGCATCCATTGACAGGACAGCTTGGCTATGTCCTCCCGTTTGTCACAATTTGACAGCAGCGGAAGCCAATGGCTCCCGCTGCAATCAATCTGTGCAGCGAAGAGGGACAGAGCTGGACAGAGCTGGGAGAGTCGTTTGCACTCATTCACAACGTGGGAACGGGTTCAGGTAAGTATGAGGGGAGACACATGAAGTGTATTTACCTTAATACATAGAATGAACCCTAAGGCTTTACAACCACTGTAACCCAGCCCCCCTAAAAAAATGTTTTTATTAGAGAAGGTAAATGGCACTGCCTTCAGGACTTTGTTGCTGTCTGTGTCTCCTTTTGAACTTATTTTCTTACTTCCAGCCTTTATTAAGACAGGCTGAGAGATTTCCCCCAAAAACAAAAACCTGAAACCTCTGCCATCCAACCATCTGTATATTTATCTGCATCTGAACACCAAGGCCACTCCAGCAAAGTTGATCCCCATAGACTTTTAGATGGCTTTATAGAAATCTATGGGGAAATGTTGTGCAGACATGGCTAGCACAAGGAATTCAACTGTGTCCATCACTTGCACATAAGTATGCATCTAGTGTAGGGATCCTCAAACTACGGCTCGCCAGCTGTTGCGGAACTACACATCCCATGAGGCATTGTAAAACTCTGACATTCACAGACATGGCTAGGCATGATGGGAATTGTAGTTCTTGAACAACTGGAGGGCCATAGTTTGAAGACCCATGATCTAGTGCAAGGGGAGAGTTGGGCAGAAAACCTAGGTGTACTTTATATGCTATGGGTGGGATTCAATAAAGCCCTAAGGACACTTTCTGACATTACAGCCCATTAAGAACTAAAAACCCTGGTGCCTGTTTTAGTCTTTTTGGTAACACAAAGTGCAGTAGGGTGTGTCCTATGGTCAGCTTGCAAAGAGGAAAGGCCCTTCCCTGATCCTCCAGGATGCAAGACTCCTGGCATGGAAAAGGCACATTCCAGACCACTTGGACATAAAAAACCTGATGGACCCCTCTCCTTGTGATTAGCTAAAGCTGCCCACAGAGTATTGGGTTCTTTCCTCCCCTGCCTTGAGTGTCTGTTTGGGAGAGCCCCTAATCCAAGGGCCATACACCCTCCCCTAGACTTCAGGATAGGCCCCAAGACCCACCCCCTACAATCCTAAGTGAAAAAGACACAAAAACAAAAAAACAGCACAGTGACAAAAAATAAGTGCCAGACTACAAGACAATGGCTAGTGTTGTGCTTAACCTGCACTTGGCAAATTTAAAAGTGTGCAAAATCTTCATGCAGCTGCTGTGCACCAACCACCAAGTAATTAAGTACAGTGGCGTTGCTATGGGGGTGCGGCCCGCACCCCGGGTGACACCCGCCAGAGGGTGACACCCGGCTCAGACTGGCACCACATTGAGAGGGGCGCCGCCACCTCGGCTCCCTCCTTCCCTTCCGGGATCTCCTCTCCTCTGCTCTTTGCGATCTGTGGGGAGAGTGGGGGAGGAGGGAGTGAGGCAGAAATAGACTGGCTGCCCGGGATCCGACCGTCCCCACACACCTCCACACAGCGCGGCCACGGCTGCACTCACTGCAGCTTCCTCCTTGGCTGAGTTGGCTCTGACATGTACACAGGCAGGGAGGATGTGGAGGGACAACATCATGCTACAGCACCTGCCCTGAGGTATGCAACAGGAGTGTTGCAGAGGAGGGGGACATAGTGGTTGGGGGCATTGGCAGGTAACTATGCTGCCAGGAGAGCTTTTAGGGGTGTTAGAGAATAGGTGCTAGGGGGTGCTCTTTGTTTTGGGTTGGAGAGGACTTGAACTAGAAGTAGGAGAGGGCAGATTTGAAGTTTGACCCCCCCCCTCCCCCAGCGCAATTCCTCTCCCCTCCCAAAGCACCACCTAGCACATATCCTTTCACCCCCCCCAAATCAAAGATCCTATCTCGGATCCATCCACCCCCCAATCCCATACCCGCTCATCCATCCCCCTGATCCCATACCCGCGCATCCATCCCCCTTGATCCTGATCCCATCCCAGCTCCATCCATCCCCCCTGATCCCATTCCGGCTCCATCCATCCCCCCTGATCCCATTCCGGCTCCATCCATCCCCCCTGATCCCATTCCGGCTCCATCCATCCCCCCTGATCCCAACCCGGCTTCATCCATACCCCCTGATCCCATCCCCATCCATCCCCCCCGATTCCATTCCGGCTTCATCCATCCCCCTGATCCCGTACCTGCTCCATCCACTCCCCTGATCCCATCCCCAATCCCATCCCGGCTACATCTATTCCCCCGATCCCATCCCCGCTCTATCCATTCCCCCGATCACATCCTGGCTCCATTCTTTCCCCCCATCCCTTCCCAGCTCGACCCAGCTCCCGATCCCGTACCTGTTCCAGCCATCCCCCCTGATCCTGATCCCATCCCGGCTCTATCCATCTCCTCAATCCCATCCTGGCTCCATCCACTCCCCCCTGATCCCATCCCTGCGCCATCCATCCCCCCCCGATCCAATTCCGGCTCCATCCATCCCCCCAATCACATCCCATCTCCATCTATTGTGGTAGGTTAAGGGGGGGGGGCGAACCACACCAACCCACTAGCCTGCTTAGTGCTGGGGAGTGGGGGGGTGACACCATGTATTACCGCACCAGGTGACACCAACCCTAGTGATGCCACTGATTAAGTAAGCAAGTGCTGCTTGCGAAATCCCCACAGCCCAAGTGGTCTAAATTGGCATTTAAAAATGACAGATGATGTATGGATGGCTCCTACTCTCTTCCTCTCACGCCTCAACAAGCCTTGAGCCTCACTAGGGACGTCTCAAGCATCCTAAAAGGACCCACTGGTTTCATTATTTCTGCATCACCAACTTGGAACTAGCATGCAGTTTAGAAGCCTTGGGAGTGGTGATCAAAAGGTGCTTTTAGTATCACTATTGGTTTGAGACCCCACTGTGACAACTAGCACTAGAGCATGATACCACAGTCTTTTTGTTTTTTCTTCTCAGCTACATCTCATGGACCGGGGATATGCAATTAGCGGACCTCCAGCTGCTGGAAAACTACAAGTCCCATCACGCTCTGCCTCTGGGTGTCATGCTTGTGGCTGTCATTGTCTTTCTATGCCTCATGGGACTTGTAGTTCTGCAACATCTCGAGGTCCGCTAAGTGCATATCCCTGTCATAGACTAAGCTTTTTGGTCAAGACTGGGGCATTTTTTTTGTTAGCAGGCCACAAGGCCTAGCTATTGTCTTGAGAAAAAAATAGTGTTGCGTTGTCAGGAAAACTTCCAATTCAATATATTTATACAAAAGCCTGTGATATCAGTGTTCTATCTCTATGTGGTAATATTAACATCTACCAAGTTTAAAAAAACTTCTCTTGATATATACATATAAAGAATATGAGGGTTATAATCTCCTCCTCCTCCTCCTCCTATATTCAATATAAAGGCTCCATGCTGTATAGAGGATATGTAAATTCAAGGTCTGCTCACCAACACCAGCTGGTATCAAGAGATGGGGGTATATCTGTGTCTCCTCCCATCTATTGGCCACATATAAAAAATGAGATGAGCAGAAAAAGAGAAATTATGCTAGTAAATACTGTCTTACTGAAGATATGGGCTATCTATTTTCTGCCCTATGAAATTATCTATTTCTCAGATATGTAATACATGTACACTCATCCATGTGGACACAAATAACCACTGATGGATGAGCTCCATATATCGCCATATCCACAAAAAAGCTTATCTCTTAATCAAGACTGCGTTGACACAAGGCATATCTCAAAAATTGAGGGGAGGGGGGAAAGAATGTGTTGGGACAAAAATTAAACCTAAATGAAAATAAAGTCAAAAGGTGCTCCCAAAATCAAATCACCCAAACCTAACATGTTTCACTCTTCAAACAGAGCTTCGTCGGAGGTAAATGTTTTTTTTTTGTTTTTTTTAAGTGAAGAAAATGGGCAACTAATAGTAGCTGACTGTCACATGGTGAAAAGAAAATTAGTTTTTTTGTTTGTAGTCCCTATATTTATATGCCTGACCATCTAAAATGGCCGCCGCACATGCTCATTGCTGAGGAGAATCCTATCATCTTGTGGATGAAAATCAGAACTACAAGGCAATCGCCTATTTTTTTGATCCTATTCCATATATCATTGTCCTGTACATATATACAATTCCTTTTGAGCAAAAAGGGATATAAAACGAATTCCTAAATACCAATATGATCCATACAAATATTAGACAAGGCTATTGGACAATAAATCCAGAGGTTTTTAGTCATGCTCAAAAGGTAGAAATGTAAAGTCCTTCATTAAGGCCAGATGGCGCTAGAGAATTGAGATGGAAGATCCATCTCACTTCCAACTTCAAAAGATGTTTATCCAGGTCACCTTTCCTTGGTCCCAATTTAAATTGTTCTATTACCCAAAATTGTAATACCTCAGTTTTTCCATCATGTTTTTCAAGGACATGCCTAGCAATTGGTCTATCTTTTTTTTTTTTTTTTTTTTGTGCAATGTCAGTAACATGCTCCAATACTCTGCTTCTAAATTGACAAATTGTTTTTCCCATATACAAAAATGGGCATGGGCATCTCATAACCGAAATAATTCCCTATGTACTACTATTGAAAAATGTTTGGTAATAGTTTCTCATTTTTTTGGGGGGGGATTCTCAAATTCTTTAACAATGGGAATATAAGGGCATGCCTTTACAGTGTTCACATCTGTGGCTACCTAAAGGTTTTTCTGGCAGCCATGTGGGAATTTACTTTTTTTGGACCGTTCCTAAATGATTATGCACTAGCATGTCTCTCAGATCTCTACATCTTCTGTATGTGATCATGGGGCTTTTCGGAAGGATTTTAGATCTTTGTCATTGTGTAGCACGTCCCAATATTTTTAATGACATTTAAAATTTTCACCAGATTGATTTTGAGTATGTCCCTAATAAAATACATGCCTGCATCATCATCAGTCTTGGTCGGTCTGTTTTTGTCCAAGTAAACTATCCCTTGGGACAGTGCTTACCTTTTTAATATGACTTTCTTAAGTCATTGAGATTATAATCTCGTCTACTGAACCTGTCCACCAGTTGAAGACTTTCATTTTAAAAGGCTGCGTCAGTAGAGCAGTTTCTTTTAGCTCTCATAAATTCCCCAGTGGGAATGCCTTTTTTTAAGGGATGTAGGGTGCTGGCTTTCCCAATGTAGCAAGTTTTTGTTGGAGGTAGGTTTCTGGTAAATGGTTGTATTAATAGTACCATCCACATCTCTCCCTATCTTAAGATCCAGGAAATTGATGCTGTCATGGTTATCCTCACTTGTGAAAAACATACCAATATCATTATTTAGACTTGCTACAAATTCCTCAAATCTCTCCCTTTTGGCCCTGCCAAAGGATAAAATTATCATCAATGAAGTGTATCCATAGCAAAATGTGTACAGTAAATTGTTCTAACTCTTATGTGAACACTATGGTATGCTCTCGCCACCCAAGGAACAGATTTGCATATGTTGGTGCACAGAATGAACCCATTGCAGTGCCTTCACATTGTCTAATATTTGCCATAACAAAAAAAAAAAGAAATTGTGTTCCAACACAAATTGTAGAAGCTGAAGAACAAAATCTGTGTTTCTGAAAAAGTATACCTCTATCATTAAGGAAGTATTTACATGCTTTAAGCCCCAAGTCTGATGTTTATTAATAGTCTAGTGTATCCTCAATATATGAGTAGAGACTATGGACATATGGGCGAAGGATGTAGTCAACATATCTGCTAGTACCTTCAGTCAAATTTTGTATCCCTGAAACTATAAGGTGACCTGGAGGTTTTCTCTGTTGTTATGCACCTTAGGGAAAGCGTAAAAAGTTTTGATTGTAGCATGGTTGTTTGTAATAAATGAGCATTCATCCTTAGAGTATTCTTTGTTCAATACCTCTCTAGTATTCTTCTCAGATCATTCAAGTATTTGTACCTTGGATCTCTATCTAATACATAGCACATTTTAACATAGAATGATCGATCCATTATAACAATATTTCCTCCTTTTATCTGCTAATATAATAATAATAATTTATTTGTTATTACGCAACTTTTCCAGGGCTTTCCACTCAGCATATGATTGAATGATTTATCCCTTCTCCGTCTTTTCTCCCACAAGTCTTTTTCAACCAACTTGGTAAACAGTTGAATATGACTACCCTGGGGAAAAGGTGGAGTGTGGTCACGCTTTGATTTAAAATTGGAATAGGGTCTACAGACCTCCACACTGCCCCCAGTCCCTTCACTTTGGAGTTATTCAAGAATTCTGAGCGCTTCAATATTCTTAGAGGTGTCTCACCTCAAAAGCTGAGTGGTTTTGACCCTGTGCTCTTTCTTGTGGGCCAATTTCCTCGCAAATAAATTCACTTCATTTACCCACTCAAATAGGTTGAAATCCTGAGAAAGCTAGTCCTCTCTTCAGCACTGCAACATGGTCAACTGTCATTGTTATATCAGAGAGATTAAATATCTGCAAATCACTGTCCTGGGTGGTGGTTTGATCTGTAGAAAATATAACTTCCTCCCTCTCTCGGTACCCGTATATCCCTATTGATCTTGATCTCTCAGATGTTGAGTGGGTGTTGCTAAAAAAATTCCTCCTTTGACCTCTGGGGGTTGATATTATATTATTATTATTATAAATTTTTTACATTAATTTTCTATATAATGGCATTGATCTCCTCCTATAGGTATACCTGTTATGGTCATTTACATACTTTTTTATGATTTACAATAAAGGTTAAGTTTTAGTTAGGTGGCTTTTTGGTGCCTAGGGAAACGTACCCTCGTCTAGTTCTCTCTTTTTTTTTTTTTTTTTAATTTTTTCAATTCTTTCTTTCTTTATTGACAGGAAAACAAAAGTAAATCAATAGTTACAGTTGCATAATGCTACTTTTGCAGTCAGATTTCAAATCGGAACATAATCCTTAAATCTTAGAACGTAATCCTGTTATTTTTATACATACATACATACATACATACATACATACATACATAACAATATCAATTCCCCTTTACGACCTTCTATTCTGAAGCCTGAAACCCCACAAGGGGCTTCTAGAACAGGCAACAGAAGACCCAAAGAAAAAAAAAAAAGGAAACTCCCACCCCCCCCTGTCCAACGGGATTCAGGATCTTGTAGCATTTAACATTCTAACCTAGCCTACTCCTCTAGTTCCTCTCCAATCAGCCTTTTCCCCTCTTCTGTTTGCAAGAATAACACCCAGGGAGCCCATATTTGGAAAGTGCATTCCCTTCTATCCAAAGGCATAGGTATGAAATTTTCCATAATCCCCATTTCTTCTTACTTTGTTAAGCGACATAGAAATCTGGGGTGCTCCTGTCTCCTTCCAGCACGTGGTGATGCAGCTTTTACTGAGACATATATCACTGAGTTCTTATATCTCTCCATTGGGATTTGTGAACATTGTAATAGGAATAAGGCCGGGTCCTCAGGGATCTGATATTCAGCAAATAGTTGAGTGATTCTCTGAACTTCTTGCCAAAACTGTCTAATTACTGGACATGTCCAGAAAATATGGGCTATAGTACCTCTCTTGACAGCCCCTCCAGCACCTATCCGACGCCTCTGGGGAAAATTTGTTTATTAGTGACGGGTATAATACCAACGCATTAATAATTTATAATTCAGCTCCCGTATCTTAGTGCATCTAGATGATTTAAGGTTAAATGTATTATTTTCTGACGTTGGTCTGTTGTAAAAATTTGCTCCAAGTCTCTCTCCCACTTATCCAGACTTGTCATTCTAAAGTCCTCTGGAGGTGCTGTCAACTGAGCGTATATCTTGGAAATAATATGGGAAAGGGATACCCATAGGGAAACATACCTTATTAATATGGGAAAGGGGCTCCTTCTCCTCACAGTACCTCTCAAATTTTGTGCGTGGTCATCCATACATTTCGGTCGGTCCCAATGTTTCAAAAAAAGTCTAATCTGTCGTGCCCGTCAGAAAGGAATTTCATATTGTCCTCCCGGTTGCATTAGCAGTTCTATTGTTGGCCAGTTATTAGACCTCAAGAAATGTGAGGCTTAAAAGCATCTTTTCTCTTTCAGTTTCCCAAATGCCCCTGGCTCAAGGCCAGGTGGAAAATCTGGGTTACCCAAGAAAGGGAATAGGGGTGAGTTTGAAACTTTAGGGTTCCGAATAACCCTATCAAGGAATGTAATTTTAACGTAGAGGGTACACCCGCATAACATCATATGGCTCTGTTTAATGGGATTGGACTTACTTGTTGTTCAATGGTGTTCCACAGTTTACTATCTCCATGTCGACACCAATCAATAATTCTGCCTAGCTGGGCGGCCTGATAATATTTTATATAGGTCTGGCGCCTCTATTCCACCTGCCTCTTTAGGTAATGTCAGCAGACTTCTGTTAATCCTTGGGCAGTTACTTGCCCAGAATTTTGTAAAAAACGTTCGAATTAGACTAAAGAAGGCCAATGGAACCAAGACAGGTAATGCCTGGAAAAGATATAGGAATTTTGGTACTATATTCATTTTCAATATATTACATCTCCCGAACCAAGAATGAATTTACTCCATCTATCTAGTAATGTTCGTACTTCCCTAAGTAGAGGTGAAAAATGTAAGGCATATGTATCTGTTAATTTAGGTGGTATTGGTGTTCCTAAATATTTTAATGCAGTTGATGTCCATCTAAGCTTAAAGTTGTTCTCTAGGCTCATTTGTATGGGGCCCTCCAGCGACACCCCCATTGCCTCTGATTTGCTATAGTTTATTTTAAAATTCGACAGAACTACGTATCGCTCCACTTCCTTTGTAATATTTTGGTAACGATATTTGTGGGCTAGTAAGTGAAAAAAAGTAAGTCATCCGCATAAGCGGAGACTTTATACTCCTGTTCTCCCAAAGGGATACCCCTAATATCTGGGTTCTGTCAGATACTATTTAATAAGGGCTCCAGCATCAAAGCAAAAGAGGGGCGACAGAGGGCATCCCTGGCATGTCCCATTTGATATTGGAAAGTTTTCTGAGTGTACACCATTAGCCTTCACCAGGGCTTGTGGTGTTGAGTATATTCCAGCTATCCAATGTAGCATTCGATCCCCCAAGCCCATGTGTTTTAGCGCTCCTAACATAAAGGGCCAACTGACCCTGTCAAAAAGCCTTTTCTGCATCTGTATTCACAAAGATACTCGACATCTTCCTTTTGATTTGCATATTGGATCAGAATTAATACTTTAAGAGTGCGATCTCTAGCTTCCCGTGTAGGGATAAACCCCACTTGATCCAAATGAGCCAGCTGCGTCAGAAAGGGTTGTAAGCCAGATGCGAGTATCTTTGTGAATATTTTCAAGTCCACATTCAATAACGACATCGGACGGTAACTACTACACACCGACTGCTCCTTCCCTTCTTTTGAGATTAACACTATATGTGCTCTTAATGCTTCTGATGATGGGGGGGCCGATAATTGTCCTAAAGCATTAAATGTTTTAACTATGTATGGGCCTATTGATGGGGAAAAAAAACTTTTAAGATATAGTAGAGAGAACCCATCTGGGCCAGGTGCCTTCCCATGCTTCATCGCCTTCATTGCTAGAGACACTCCCTCTATTGTAATTGGTGTCTCCAGCTCTCTTCGAGCTGTGGACGGCAATCTCGCTAATTGTGAGGAAATTTAAATATTCTTCCAGAGACAAGGGAGATAGGGAAGGCACCGAAAGATTATAAAGTGAAAAATAATACTCTCTAAATTCCCTTGCAATATCTTTCGGCATTGAAAGTATACATGTATACATGTATGGTATGTGTGTGTGTGTGTGTGTGTGTGTGTGTTTTTTTTTTTTTTTTTTTTTCTTGTCAACCCTTTACCGCACTTATCTCCAGATTCGTATATCGCCCTCCTCCTTTGTTGTAATATTGCCATTGCTTTATAACGAAGGAGATCAGAGAGTTGTCTTCTCAGATGTCTAGTTCTAGTCAATTCAATATATAGTGTATAACGAGAGGAGGTCTGGCAGGGATCAGTGCACCAGAGGAATGCATATTGTCGACCCCCCTATACATTGCTTTGCGACCTCTGGCCTTCACTCTGCTAACCCCATGCCTGCCCTTCTGACCTATGCTCTGCTGCCCCCTGTACACTGACCTAACTGACCCCTTTTTTTTTTGCCCTACTGACCTCCTGTCCTTTGCTCTGCTGACTCCTATACAAAGACCTACCTGACCTCTGCCCTGCTGACCCCTGTACACTGCCCTACCTGACCTCCACCCTGCTGACCCCTGTACACTGCCCTACCTGACCTCCACCCTGCTGACCCCTGTACACTGCCCTACCTGACGCGTTCTACTCCCTGCTGACCCCCTGTATACTGCCTTGCTGCCTTGTCCTCTATTCTAATCTGGCCTACAAACTGCTGTACATTTACTCCTGTGCATTGCTATGCAGTGGGGAAAATAATTATTTGATCCCCTGCAGATTTTGTAAGTTTACCCACTTACAAAGAAATGAAAGATCTATCATTTTTATCATAGTGTATTTTAAATGATCGAGAATATCAGCAAAAAAAAACACGATACAAATGTTATAAATTGAGTTGCAGTTCAATTAATAAAATAAGTATTTGATCCCCAAGCAAAGCAAAACTTAGTGCTTGGTGGAGAAACCCTTGCTGGCAATCAGAGTTAAGACGTTTCTTGTAGTTGGTTACCAGGTTTGCACACATCTCAGGAGGTATTTTGGTGCACTCTTTACAGATCTTCTCTAAATCTTCTCTAAATCTTCTTGGCCATTGCTTGGTATTCGCAAGCTCCTCTCGTGAAGTTCTGTGTCCCTTACTTTTTTTCTCATGATCATCCTTACCCCATGAGGCGCAATCTTGCATGGAGCTCCAGACCGAGCGATTGATGGTTATTTTGTATTGATTCCATTTGCGAATATTTGCTCCAACAGTTGTCTGCTTCTCACCAAGCTTCTTGCTGATGGTCTTTTAGCCAATTCCAGCTTTGTTCAGGTCTACATTGTTGTCCCTGATGTCTTTTGACAATTCTTTGGTCTTGCCCTTGATGGTGAAGGTTGAATGAAAGAAAGATTCTGTGGACAGGTGTCTTTTATACACATTAGGAGCACCATCTTAAATTGACTAATCTGTGTACCAGATGAGCACATACTGTAGCCAGTGTGTGGGAGCCAGAATAATTATTGGTTGGTAGGGGATCAACTACTTATTTTACTCACTGAACTGCAACTCCATTTATAACATTTGTATCATGTTTTTTCTAGATTTATGGTTGATTTACTGTCGCTATCATTTAAAATACACCTATGATAAAAAATTACTCTCCAGACATGAAAACAAACTGAATAGCAAGTTTCTGACTAAAGCCAACTTCTAAATTGGGCTACGTTTATATTGTTACAGTGACATTAGTTAGGTTTTCCTAGTTTTCTACATGCTGTATTTAAGTAAAGCTTGTAAACCATTGTTTTTCAGTTTTTGTTCATATAAGAGCTGCTGTCAGAGCTCCTGCAACAGTTTGATAACCAGGTTTTGGGGATTTTACCAGATCGTATAGGCACAATTGGAGATGATTAAACACAAGCACCTTGTGGCAGTCATCCTTGCATCAAGCATCCATACAGCAGATTGTAAACAGGAGTGGCGTGCTGTGGGGGTGCAGGCTGTGCCAACTCTGACTGCCAGACAGTTTTTTTTTTTTCTGTTGCATGGTGCTTCTGCTCACCGGCCAGTGGCAGTCCAGAGCCAGGATAAGCTCTTTCTGCTCTGGTCATATGACGCTGCTAAGGGGAGGATTTCTTCTCACTCTGAACTACGACTGCCACAGTGGGGTGTATACTGGAAGGGATGTTTGTACTGAGAGATCTGTGCTGTGCTTGGGGGAGGGTGGCTGATCTGGGGAAGGGGGGTCTATACTAAGAGGTTTGTGCTGGGACGGGGCGTCTGTATTGGGGGAGGTTTCTGTACCAAGGGGTTAGGCTTTGAGTGGAGATCTGTATAGTGGGGTGAGTTGTACTGGGAAGAGAAACTTTATGGTTGCTCTCTGTAGTGGCCTATACATAATGTATTCCTGACCCCTGTGCTCTGTTGCCCACTCCTGACTCCTGCACCTTTTGCGTTGCCTCCTTTTGCCTCCTGATCCCTGTACTCTGTGCGCTATGCACTCCTGACCCTTTGCGTTACACACTACTGACCCCTACAATCTGTGTGTTACCCAATTCTGACCTCTGCACACTTTGTTGTGCACTCCTGAGCCCTGCATTCTGTGCATTATGCACTCCTGGCCCTTTTAATCTGTGTGACGCATGCTCCTGAACCCTGCACTCTGTGGTTTCCATTCCCTACTCCTCCACTCAATGCATTATCCTCTCCTGACCCCTTCAGGCTTTACATTACCACCTACTTACCCCTGCAATCTGAGCACTATGCAATCCTGATACCTGCGCTTTGTATTGCACACTCCTAAGCCCTGAACTCTGTTATGCACTCTTGGCCTCTGCATTCTGTATGAAAAGCACTCCTGAGCTCTACACTCCGTGCATTTTGCACTCCCCCTTTGTATTGCATGCTCCTGAGCTGCACACTCTGCATTACTCACTCATAGCCTTTGCATGAAATGTTTTACTCTCAGACCCATTTAATATACTCCTGACTAGTGCACTCTGTACACTGGGCTGTATATCGTATACTCCTGACCACTGTATTCTAAGTACAATATATACTTCTGAAGAAAGAACTTAAAGCATTAATAAATGTAAAAAACGTTTTTTTTTACCTTTTAATGACTTATTTGTATTGAGGTAAAAAACGTTTTCAGTTTCCCTGTGTGAAGAGTAAGAGGGGAAAAGAGATGAGCGCTGTGCACGGCTGCATCTATTCTCCCCTTCCTCTTCACACCGCATTCAAGAAACAGCAGGTTTGATTGGCTCTTGCTGCTGTCAATCAAATTCAGTGAAGAGGAAGTGGGGGGGCAGGCCTAAGTCCTGCTGTTTAAGTCTATGGAGTGCAGTAAGTCTATAGACCCGCAGACTACGTTCTTCCCATAGCCAGCGTCTGGCTATGGTAGTCCTAAAAAGAAGAGGTGGAGCCAAGTTCGCCTCCGGGGACCCCAGAAGAAGAGTATCAGGGCCACTCTGTGCAATACCACTGCACAGAACAGGTAAGTATAACATGTTTGTTTTATAAAAAAGAAAAAAAAAAATCTGAGTAAAACTTTAAAGGGTTAGAGCTGTGTAGAAGAGGTTTGTACATGCCTGTTAGACTCTTGCTTGTGGCACAGTAATTAAAGTATTTTTGTAGGTACATGGACTGTGGCATGTGTGCCCCAGATGCCAGATATGCTAGGTACGCCACTGCTAAACAGTCATTTGTTTGTCCTAGAGACTAAATGGAAATCTGCAAATGCTTTTCCAGCAATGTCCTTAAATAACCCTGTGTGAATATTGTTAATTTGTTGTTGCTAAATTGATAGAACAAATCCCACAAATGATTACAAATGTTTCAAAACCTATATTCTGACAAGCCAGTATGTCATGTAACTTAAAGCGGAGTTCCGCCTGGGTGAAAAAAATAAGTCAGCAGCTAAAAATACTTTTAATATAAGGACACTTGCCTGTCCAGGGAGCCTGCGATGTTGGCACCTGAAGCCGACCAGTCCCTCGACTCCAGATGCAGGTGTCAGCATTCTTACTAAAGGAAACAGCCTGTTTCCTACTGCGCGCTTGCGAGTTGCGCTGCGCTTTCTGAATGGTCCCTGCTGTCTTCTGGGACCTGTGTGTCTCCCAGAAGTCGGGGGGGGGGGGGGGGAGGACTGTGCGTGGATCGGTAGATCACTGCACAAGATTGCGGCGATCCTTCCCCAGAAGTGGGAGCAGATACCTGGTTTTGGCACGTATCCGCTCCCCATCCTCCTCCCTGAAAGGTGCCAAATGTGGCACTGGAGGGGGGAGGAGGAATCGGATCCACTGAAGTTCCATTCCTGGGTGGAACTCCGCTTTTAAAGTGGACCTTCAGTCATTTTTTCATCTTTCCATCTGTTTAATCTTAAATCTTCTGCCCTTTCTGTTGTTTTAACTTTGGATAGTAAAACTTTTTTTTCTGCCAGTAAATACCTTTTATACAGCCCACTTCCTGTTTCTTGTCTGGTCATTAGCCTAGGCCAGTGATGGCAAACCTTTTTGAGCCCGAGTGCCCAAACTGCAACACAAAACCAACTTATTTATTTTAAGTGCCAACACTACAATTAGCGAGAGAGGGCAGAGAGAGTGTGAGAGTAGTCAGAGCGAGAGTGGTAGAGGGCGGGGGACACAGAGAAAATGGGGGCTGAGAGGAGAGTGAGAGGGGAGATGAGAGAGAGAGAGAGACCGCTAACTCTGTCCCTATCTGCAGTCCCTACTCTGTCCCAGTCTTTGTAGGTAGTCAGTGTGCGATCATGCCAGTCTCCGTCCTTGATGCGAGGGAGCCACTGAATGAAACAGAGCAGAGAGCTTCCCCGGATCAAGGATGGAGACTGGCATGGAAGGTACGCCCACCTGTCCTCGTCTTCCGGGCCACCAGTCAGCCTGTTCTTTGTGCCTCAGTGTTGAAGAGGAGGTTTGATGAGTCCAGGCTCCAAAAGGCACTGGGGATGCTGCGCTGACTGCAATGGGTCAAGGAGGTGGTGAAGCTCTTCTCTCCCTTGCATGCTCTCAGACCTGTAAACTTCCCTGCGGAGGCTACGAGACCGCCCACTCACTTGTGCACATAGATTACCGCACCTCGCAGGGGTCTCACCGCTATGAACCTGGACCCTGCATGCCAGCTGTGGCACACGTGCTATAGGTTCGCCATCACTGGCTTAGACTTATGACATCATGCACAGCTCTCTCTAAATCTCGGGAGTTTGCCAGGAAGGGAGGTGGGGATGAGTCATAAGATTGTCAATGAGAGCTGCAGAGCTGGAGGTGTGTCTCTGTGTGTCTGTGTAAATCCAGGAAATGAACAGGCAGCAGCTTCAGCTCCCCACAGTAAAAATGGTTGCAGCTAGACTCAGTGGAGGGAGATTTCTGCAGCATATTTGGCAAGTACAGAATAACAGTATTTATAAAATATGCAAAGTGGTTGGAGGGAAGCTTCAGAATGGCAAAGATGTTTTTATTACAAATTATGTGAGCAGACTGCAGTTCCTCTTTAAAAGTTAGACAGATGTCTGTAAAGACTAGGGATGAGCCGAACACCCCCCTGTTCGGTTCGCACCAGAACATGCGAACAGGAAAAAAGTTTGTTCGAACATCGTTAAAGTCTATGGGACACGAACATGAATAATCAAAAGTGCTAATTTTAAAGGCTTATATGCAAGTTATTGTCATAAAAAGTGTTTGGGGACCTGGGTCCTGCCCCAGGGGACATGGATCAATGCAAAAAAAGTTTTAGAAACGGCTGTTTTTTCAGGAGCAGTGATTTTAATAATGCTTAAAGTCAAACAAAAGTGTAATATCCCTTTAAATTTCGTAGCTGGGGGGTGTCTATAGTATGCCTGTAAAGGGGCACATGTTTCCCGTGTTTAGAACAGTCTGACAGCAAAATGACATTTCGAAGGAAAAAACCCATTTAAAACTACTCGCGGCTATTGCATTACCGACAATACACACAGAAGTTCATTGATAAAAATGGCATGGGAATTCCCCACAGGGGAACCCCGAACCAAAATAAAAAAAAAACGACGTGGGGTCCCCCCAAAAATCCATACCAGACCCTTATCCGAGCACGCAACCTGGCAGGCCGCAGGAAAAGAGGGGGAACGAGAGTGCGCCCCCCCTCCTGTACCATACCAGGCCACATGTCCTCAACATTGGGAGGGTGCTTTGGGGTAGCCCCCCAAAACACCTTGTCCCCATGTTGATGAGGACAAGGGCCTCATCCCCACAACCCTGGCCGGTGGTTGTGGGGGTCTGCGGGCGGGGGGCTTATCGGAACCCCGAAGCCCCCTTTAACAATGGGACCCCCAGATCCCGCCCCCCCCTGTGTGAAATGGTAAGGGGGTACTTACCCCTACCATTTCACTAAAAAAAACTGTCAAAAATGTTAAAAATGACAAGAGACAGTTTTTGACAATTCCTTTATTTAAATGCTTCTTCTTTCTTCTATCTTCCTTCATCTTCTTCTTCTTCTTCTTCTTCTGGCTCTTCTGGTTCTTCCTCCGGCGTTCTCGTCCAGCATCTCCTCCGCGGCTTCTTCTATCTTCTTGTCCTCGGGCCGCTCCGCACCCATGGCATGGGGGGTGGCTCCCGCTCCTCTCTTCATCTTCTTCTTCTCTTCTCCTTTCTCTTCTCCTTCCTCTTCTCCTCTTCTTCTCCTCTTCTTCTCCTCTTCTTCTCCTCTTCTTCTCCTCTTCTTCTCCTCTTCTTCTCCTCTTCTTCTCCTCTTCTTCTCCTCTTCTTCTCCTCTTCTCCTCTTCTTCTTTTTCTTCTCCGGGCCGCTCCGCACCCATGCTGGCATGGAGGGAGGCTCCCGCTGTGTGACAGCGTCTCCTCATCTGACGGTTCTTAAATAACGGGGGTGGGGCCACCCGGTGACCCCGCCCCCCTCTGGCGCACGGGACATGACGGGACTTCCCTGTGACATTCCCCGTGACGTCACAGGGAAGTCCCGTCATGCGTCAGAGGGGGGGCGGGGTCACGTTATTTGAGAACCGTCAGACGAGGAGACGCCGTCACACAGCGGGAGCCTCCCTCCATGCCAGCATGGATGTGGAGCGGCCCGGAGAAGAAAATGAAGAAGAGGAGGAGAAGAGGGAAGAGGAGGAGGAGAAGAAGATGAAGAGAAGAGCGGGAGCCTCCCCCCATGCCATGGGTGCGGAGCGGCCCGAGGAGAAGAAGATAGAAGACACCGCGGAGGAGATGCTGGACGAGAACGCCGGAGGAAGAACCAGAAGAAGAAGAAGATGAAGGAAGATAGAAGAAAGAAGAAGCATTTAAATGAATTGTCAAAAACTGTCTCTTGTCATTTTTAACACTTTTGACAGTTTTTTAGTGAAATGGTAGGGGTAAGTACCCCCTTACCATTTCACACAGGGGGGGCCGGGATCTGGGAGTCCCCTTGTTAAAGGGGGCTTCCAGATTCCGATAAGCCCCCCGCCCGCAGACCCCCACAACCACCGGCCAGGGTTGTGGGGATAAGGCCCTTTTCCTCATCAACATGGGGACAAGGTGTTTTGGGGGGCTACCCCAAAGCACCCTCCCAATGTTGAGGGCATGTGGCCTGGTACGGTTCAGGAGGGGGGGCGCACTCTCGTCCCCCCCTCTTTTCCTGCGGCCTGCCAGGTTGCGTGCTCGGATAAGGGTCTGGTATGGAATTTAGGGGGAACCCCACGTCATTTTTTTTTTTAAATTTTGGCCGGGGTTCCCCTTAATATCCATACCTGACCTAAAGGGCTGTGGGGAATTCCCATGCCGTTTTTATCAATGAACTTCTATGTGTATTGTCGGCAATGTAATAGCCGCGAGTAGTTTTAAATGGGTTTTTTCCTTCGAAATGTCGTTTTGCTGCCAGACTGTTCTAAACACGGGAAACATGCGCCCCTTTACAGGCATACTATAGACACCCCCAGCTACGAATTTTAAAGGGATATTACACTTTTTTATTGTTTGACTTTAAGCATTATTAAAATCACTGCTCCTGAAAAAACGTCCGTTTTTAAAACTTTTTTTTGCATTGATCCATGTCCCCTGGGGCAGGACCCAGGTCCCCAAACTTTTTTTATGACAATAACTTGCATATAAGCCTTTAAAATTAGCACTTTTGATTTCTCCCATAGACTTTTAAAGGGTGTTCCGCGGCCACCCCAAATTGTTCGCTGTTCGGCGCACTTGGGAACAGCCAATGTTCGAGTCGAACATGAGTTCGACTCGAACTCGAAGCTCATCCCTAGTAAAGACTATAGTCAAATGGTCAACAAATTTCTTTCTTTTTCTTATCTTTTCTTTTAAGTCTTTAAAGCTGGTCATAGCCATTACAGTCTGATCATTCAATTCTTGTTAGGCTGAGCATACACATTTACAATACAATCAAAGAAAAATTCCAGGTATGAATATTTAAGAAGTAGCTACATTAGACCAGCTTGGACCAATGTAACTATGTACAATACCATCGTAGAGCTGCACGATTAATCATTAATCGAAATTGCGATCTTTTTCCCTTCCCGATCTTCAAAACAGCATGTCATGATTCTTTTTAACAAGTGCAGAGTTCTCACAGCTGGGAAAAAAAATCCAGGCAGCCTGCCAAGTTTAATCACAACACACAAATAAGTAGAAACAAAGTATCTTTTAGTTCTTTTATCAAAGGAAAGAACTCCAGGTGTAAATGAAGGAAGTTTAACCATTTAAAGACCAATCCTTTTCAGACATTTATTGCTTGCAAGGAAAAATCATTATATTCTGCTAGAAAATTACTTGGAACACCCAAACATGAATTTTTTTTTTTAAGCGGAGACCCTAGAGAATAAAATGGTGGTTGTTGCAATATTTTATGTCACACCGTATTTGCACAGAGGTTTTTAAAACAGTTTTTTTTTTAAAATACATTTTAATGAATTAAAAAAAAAAAAAAAAAACTAAACAGTAAAGTTCGCCCAATTTTTTTTTTTGTATAATGTGAAAGAAGATGTTACATATCAAATAAAATAATTATAAAATAATCAAATTTCGTCATACATTTAGGCCAATATGTATTCTGCTACATATTTTTGTTAAAAAAATCCCATTAAGCGTATATTGGTTGGTTTGCACAAAGGTTATAGCATCTACAAACTATAGGAAATGTTTTTTTTTTTTTTTCTAGTAATGGCAGCGATTAGCGGGACTGCGATATTGCGGCGGACAAACTGACACATTTGACACTTTTTGGGAACCAGTGAAACTAATACAGTAATCGGTGCTAAAAATATGCACTGTCACTGTACGAATGACAGTGGCTGGGAAGGGCTTAAACATCCAGTGCAATCAAAGGGTTAACTGTGTGCCTAACTAGTGTTTATATGAACTGTATTAGAAGCTTTTACTAGGAGTAGAGATTGAATTTATTCCCTGCTTTGCAGGGACACAAAATCCATCCCTTCCTCCCTGTTAGAACAGCGATCTGCCTTGTTTACATAGGCATATCACAGTTCTGTGCTCTGCCTGACAATCGGCGGGTGCCGGCGGACATCGAGTACCTGGCACCGGCCGATCGGTTTGCCCATGCATGCCACCTACCCACAAGTGTGGGATCACCTGTATATATACATGATCCGACACACAGCTGCCGCCCCGTAGCAGTAAAATGACCACAACTAACATGCAATGCTTATTCCAGAAAAATGGAAATAGGGGGAGAAGTTCTGGAGCTTATGGAGGACATTACCTGGTGGGGAAAAAACACAATAAGAAACAATTTAATGAAAAATGGATGATGGGGTAATTTAGTACATGTTGTATTTTGGAACAATAAAGATACCGGTTCATTTCATTTTAAAGCTATACTCTCTTGCAATCCCATACTGCAAGGGTTAACTGCTCCTTTTTGTCCAGGGGTTGGAAGAATGGAGATATACTTACCTAATCCACTGATCCTCCCCACTCAAGACCGGTCCCTTTGGCTTCTGCCCCCCCCCCCCCGTAGTCTTGTGCAGTGGACTGTTTCTGACGCCATCAATTGGATCTTGGGGGAGCGCCGTTTGCCAGTGTAGCGGAGGATTGGGTGAGTAAACAGTTTTCCTCCCCCTTTGTAAAACCAGCAGATGCCCCATGCAACTCGAATGGGTTTGTGAGGAGGGGACTTGCTGTGTTCTGGTGCTTACTACTCCTTAAACTACATTCACGTTATTATGTAGTATTTATACAAGTTATATTTATATTATATTTAAATGTTTTTTTTCCTTTTTAATGTACTTTAAAATAGTTCTGCATTTAATATGTATTAAGTTGAAAAAAAAAGGGGGCTACATCTGTGGGAGTGGCAAATCCTCCCCCTCTAACCACTGCTAGTAGCTAGGTCCAAACATACCCTGCATCTCTTGCCACTCTTCCATTGTGTATAGGCTGTGTCTTTCTTCTTCAGCCACTAGATGGTGCTGTATATTAAACAGGTGTATGATTAGCACTACCATTGGTAAAACACCTTGTAACAATGATGCTGGCCTTTTTGTTGGTACCCTCCCTTCTGTCCCCATGGACAGCAGTTATATAATGACTCAATTTTTTTTCCTGTTTACCAGAGGAACTCATTTGGATATTCAGGACTTGCAATATGGACCTCAGTCACTAAACTATTCTATATCAATATTTTTGCACATATTCACAACACGGCCATACAAATGTATATTGCACTTTTGGTGGAATTAGGTGTTGCATACAACTTTGCAAGTATAGTCATTGTTCAGCTCAGTCCTGAAAAATAACTGATTCTTTTTAATGTAGATTTCCATTACTTCTGTACTACTCCTACATAAGTAAAGTTTGCTGCTTTGGATAGCTTGTTAGGTTACATAACCATAAAGTAATTCTGTTGCTTTTGTGTTGCAGAGCGACTGTTTAAAATGTCACAAGATGAGAGGCGCCAAGAGCTGCTCAGAGATTACATTCCACTGAATGATATTCCAACATGGCTGAACCAATATGGAGACACACCAGCAGAAGGTAAGTTTCAGTCTGCTTCATTGCAAAACCTGAAGACTTGGTCCAGCGCTACCCTTCTCCCGCACAGCCAAGACAATGCTCGGGAAAGGATTGGGTCATTTACAAATACCCCTATTTGGTGATATTGAGCACTTCTGATGTCTAAAGTACTCTTAACACATGGAGAATTTACAAATTGTTGTAAACTTTCTGAAGCGATCACTCAACTTTTCTTCTTCCTTTTTTTGCTAACTGTGTATCCATCAGCTGCGGAGAGCAGTACTAAATGCTATGGTCCGATTCAGCAAGGCTTCCCAACCCTGTCCTCATATACCCACAACAGACCATGTTTTGGGAATTTCTCTTAGATAAAATAGCTCAGCCCTTAAAAATTCCACTCACCTGCTCACATTTAGCGAGTGGATTTTGAGGGCTGGCGAGCTATGCCTGCCTGTTAAAGGGGGGGGGAGGGAAGCCCTGCCGGCATGCAGGGTTGTATGGGAGTCCTTCTCCCAGTGCTCGCGGAGGGGAAGAGAGGAGAGCAGGTGGCCGGATCATCAGAGCGCGGGGAACATCACTAGCGGCTTTCATTTCAATTGCCTTGTGTTCCCTGCACTCACTGTCATACACAGCCCCGCCCCCTGGTCCCGGGATTTTGATAGACAGATCACCCGTCCAGTCATGAGTTACGTGTATCAAAGTTCCCCGGCCGCAGGCGGGGCTGTATGTGACGCGGAGCAGCGGGAACACACTGTAATGAAAGCTGTGATGTTCCTCGGCGCTCTCATCATCCACCCGCTAATTCTCTTCCTCTGTTCCCCTGCATGATGGACACCAGTAAGCAGCATATTGGGAGCACAGATGGGCTGTGTTGGTGGACACGGGCAAAGTTGTTGTTTATTTTTAGAACTGAATTCTGCATAAAACATTTAAGCTTCATTTCATGAGATAATTTGTGAGGGCGTGTTGAGGTGCAGGGCAGGGGTTGGGTGGGGCAACTGGTGGCGAGTAACCCTTGAATCCTGGCTAGTAGCGTAGGACTTGAAATTTTGAGCCCTGTGCAAGATAAAGGTAAACCTGCAAACATGGCCTGTTGGGGGTACTTGGGGACAGGGTTGGGAACCACTGCGATACGGGGCCGGGTTTTCCACTAGAGGGGCGCCCATCCCATCTGTATAAGATTCATTTATTTATTTTTAACCGTCTTCTAGGTGGTCTTTCTCTCAATGGAGAGCAGGAGGCAGCTCAGAGCGAAGGATGGGAGTAGGAGCTGGCCACATTATCTTTTTAAGTTAACCCGCAGGTAATTGGTTGCTAGGACACAGGGCGGTCCTAAGCAACCAATCACCACCTTGTTAATATGAACAGTAACTCTGCCAACTCCCACTCCCGCCCTCTGTCCAGAACTGTGCTGACTACCCCACTCTCTCCTCTGTGTACAAAGGTAGGAGGCACTGCTATGGAACACTGCTATAGGGGGGCGGCGCAGAGGACACTGTGTGTCTGTGGGGGGCTGCCCCCATAGCAGTGTCCTCTACCGCCCTTCACATCACCCCCCACCTGATCCCTGCATTCTGAGCGTAACGCACTGCTGATCCCTGCACTCTTGGTGGTGGTGGTGGTGGTGGTGGTGGGGGGGGGGGGGCGGGGGGTGCGCTTCAGAATTCTCTGCCTGTGGGCTTCTGAGACATACTTCCAGCTCTGGTCAGATAACTTTTTGGTAGTCTCTTTGGGGTAGGGGGGAAAGAGGCTAGTTTTGACTAGCTAGTCCACAAAATATACATTTACATGCATACGCATAGAGAAAAAAAAAATGTAAAGTGGTGTTCTCTTTTTTGTTTGTTTTTTTCAATGTTCACCAGGCTAACTTAGCTGCTTTGCCTAAAGCCCAACTTAAAAGTACCCCCCTCCTGTCTCTGACTGTTGAGCTAAATTAATTACAATAACCTTCCTAAGTCCCGGTTCACACTGCTGCGGTGCGGGATTTGCATCAATTTATGTGTGCTTCCTGCACCGTATCACAATCGCACTTCATTCAAGCGAACCGCTGCAGTTGTCAATGTTAACGACAACCAAAAAAGTGGTTCGCAAAACGCAATGCGATTGGCTGAATTGAATCAGAAGTGAACACCCATGCGATCCGATTCCAATGCGGCAAACAAAAGTGCATGCACCTTTTTTGTGCAGGTGCAGTGGGATTTGAGCCATACAAAATTAATGGGTTCAAATAGCACTGCAAAAAAATCCATGGGATTTAAACAGGAATGCGGTGCAACGAATCGCATGTGATTTCCTGCACCGCATCAGTGATTGAATCTAGGCTAAAGCTGAACTCGAGGATCAAAGTAACACCCCTTCATTCCCCTCTCTCTAATTGTTGAGGCTTTAGGAAGGTCTTTTTTTTTCAATCCTCAATTCACTTTAAGCTACGGTCACAAGACCATCCAGCGTGGATTCCATCTTCTCTTACTGGATGGGTCCTTCCAGGCATTCGTGTCAATGCCTGAGTGACTTGGATAATTGCCAGTAGCTGGAGGGTTCTCTCAGGATCCAGAAGAGGAACACGACAGACTAAGGGGAGTCAAGGGGACCAACAGGCAAGGGTAAACATGCCGACTGGCGAGGAACCTAGGTGGAGGGACTCGGGTGAGTATAACAGACTTCACAGGTAACAAAAAACACACCTGGAAGGATAATTTGGAGGGGTGGGAGTGAATCAAAAAAATAGATTGGGCAAACAGTTTCTTGGGCCTGTCGGGTTTTTTCGTGAACAATCAGTGCCGCTGGCTACAGCCAGAAACGCTGATCATTGTATTCTGCCAGCGGGGGAGGTTCCCCGCTGTCAGCTCGGGTGGAACTGGAGAAGAATGAGGAGGAGCTTGGGTGGAGCTGGAGGAGAATGAGGAGGAGCTTGGGTGGAGCTGGAGGAGATTGAGGAGCAGCTTGGGTGGAGCTGGAGGAGAATGAGGAGCAGCTTGGGTGGAGCTGGAGGAGAATGAGGAGCAGCTTGGGTGGAGCTGGAGGAGAATGAGGAGGAGCACGGGAAGAACTAGGGAAAATGATAAGGCACTCGGGAGGAATGGTGAAGGAATAAAGAGGCGCTCAGGAAGAAGCCCTGGAATGAGGAGAAGGAGCCTGGAAAGACTGACAGGGGAATGAGGCGTCCAGGATAGAGGTGGAGGAACATGGGGAAAAATTAGGACAGGGTATGATGAGAGAAGGCTAATACAGGGAGGATGGGTAACCTAGGGGCATAGCATATTTAAATGACAGGGAGTGAATGGCTGTGCATTGGTCTATAGGGTAGCAGGTGTAATGGGTGTGTGAAGGGTTTGGTGAGTGTACCCAGGGTATGGTGGGATATAATAAAGTGTACATTGGTTTGCAGGGTATCAGGTGTGACTGTACACAATAGGCGTGTGATGGGTGTGGTGGTGGTTGGGTACCACTCACTAGCTCCTCCGGGGTACGGCTCTCCCTCTCCCCACAGCAGCAACACAGCACATGTCTCTCGCACAGGCTGCCATCTTCCAGCACCGGTCAGACTGCAGCCTGTCACATGATTCAAGCAGCCCCCCCCCAAGAGCCCCCGTTCCTGTGTACCATCCGAACAGTCTTGCCCACCGCTGGTCACATGACTGCCTGATCCGGTGTGATCAGGCAGTGTCCGTGGGACTCAGGAGCAAATCTGGGCTGTTAGTGGTGGTGAGGTTGGTGAGACTTGTCTCACACTTAGTACTGCAAGGCCCACGGCCGGCTCTCTATTGATCCATCGCATGGCACGCGGCTGCTGGCGACCCAATAGGAAGCCAGGAGCCTCTCATCGGGCCCCCTGCTGGCCTCAGGCAATGTTCGAATGGTTAATCTGCCCCTGGGATCGGCTGCACCGGGAAAACAATTCGTGGGCAGCGTGAGCTCAAGGAGCAGCTGCTTTGGGCCTCATAAAAATGACTCAGGGCAGCTGCCCCTTTTTGACCCACGTTAAAGACACCCCTGGTACTCCGTGTACTGTTGCTTCTTTTCCCCCCAGCTATTATGCAGCTGAGAACAGGAAATGTGATCGCTCATAAAAAAATAATAATAATAAAAAATACAGTTTTTTGTTTTTTTTCCCTCCTCCTTTTTCTATCTATACATACATGGTTTGCCTTTGGTTTTAATTTTAAACCCCAAAATACATAACAGACTCTTATCCAAGCATACACCCTAGCAGGCCAGCCCCCCCCCCCCTTCCTGAACCATACCAGGCCATATACCCCCACCATGGGCTGTGCTCCGGGGTGGTCTGCCCACCCCAAAGATTCTTTTCCCCATGTTGATGGGGTGGACTCCCAACGGAGGCTGCCCCTTGTGATCTCTAAACGTGCTGCAGAAATTTCTGGAAAGTACTGGTCATATATTGCATGTGACATATATCTGGGCTGTGTAGGGTGGCAAGATGGAAGCATTTTCTTACCGAGAAAAAAATGCAAGCCTGGCTACAATTTGCACGAAGTCTGGCAAAAGCATGTGGGAAAATGTGTTCTGGTCAAGGTTTAACTTTTTTGCCAACATTCCAAAAGGCATGTCTGGTACAAGACCAATACTGCAAATCTCCAAAAAAGAACATGCCCACGGTGAAACATGGCGGTGCCAGCATTATACTTTGGGGCTGTTTTTTTTCTCAGATGAAACTGGGGCTTTCGTTGAGGTGTAGGGACCTTTGAACCGTTCTAAAAATCAGTCAAATTTGGCACAAAACCTTCAGGTCTCTGCTAAAAAGCTGACGATTAGGAAATTCACTTTCAGAATGACAATGATCCAAAGCATACCTCCAAATCAACAAAAAACAAAGTTTTACAATGGCCCGTCCAGAGCCCAGACCGGAATCCACTTGAAAACCTGTGGGGTGACCTGAAGAGAGCTGTGCACAGGAGATGCCCATACAATCTCATAGATTTGAAGTGCTTTTGCAAAGAGTGGGCAAATATTCCCACGGCAAGATGTGTCATGCTGATAAGACTCCTACCCTAAAAGACTGATTGCTGTCATAAAATCAAAAGATGCTTCAGCAAAATATAGAAAAAAATGGTAGTTATGTGTATAGAAAAAATATGTATGCACAGTGCCTTGAAAAAGTATTCATACCCCTTGAGATTTTCCACATTTTGTCATGTTACAACCAAAAACGTAAATGTATTTTATTGGGATTTTATGTGATAGACCAACACAAAGTGGCACATAATTGTGAAGTGGAAGAAAAATGATAAATGGTTTTATTATATATATATAAATTATTATTATTTTTTTTTTTTTGTGGCATGCACTTGTATTCAGCCCCCCGAGTCAATACTTCGTAGAACCACTTTTCGCTGCAATTACAGCTGCAAGTCTTTTTTGGGATGTCCCTACGAGCTTTGCACATCTAGAGAGTGACATTTTTGCCAATTCTTCTTTGCATAATAGCTCAAGCTCTGTCAGATTGGATGGAGAGCGTCTGTGAACAGCAATGTTCAAGTCTTGTCACATTCTAACACATGAATATGCTTTGATACAGCCAGTTCTACCATTCTATTGTAGCACTGGCTGTATGTTGGGGTCGTTGTCTTGTCTTGGTAGGTTTTCAGTTTTGCCATACTCTTTTTTTCCATTTTTGGATGATGGATTGAACAGTGCTCTGTGAGATGTTCAAAGCTTGGGATACTTTTTTATAACCTAACCCTTTAAACTTCTCCACAACTTTTATCCCTGACCTGTCTGGTGTGTTCCTTGGTCTTCATTATGCTGTTTGTTCACTAAGGTCCTTTAACAAACCCGAGGGCTTCACAGAACAGCTATATTTTATATTGAGAGTAAATTACACACAGGTGGACTGTATTTACTAATTAGGTGACTTCTGAAGGCAATTTGGTTCCTCTGGATTTTGGTTTGGTGTATCAGAGTTTTTTATTTTTGGATATTTATTTGTAAAAAATGTTGAAAACCATTTATCATTTTCCTTCCACTTAACAATTATGTGCCACTTTGTGTTGGTCAATCCCAATAAAATACATTTATGTTTTTGGTTGTAACATGACATAATGTTTAACATTTCAATGGGGTATGAATACTTTTTTCAAGGCACTGTATAGGGGATTTAGTTTTTTACCTATTTTATTTTATTTTGCTCTCTCAACTTTTAACTACAGTGATTACTCTGTAAGCAAAACTAGCAGACAGTAAGGCCTCATGTACACAGGATGTTTTTGCTAACTGTCCTGGACTCCTTTCCTCTGGAAGCGACGTTTGTAACGTTTGCTTGGCGTTTGTAAATGCGTGAAACTTGTTTTAGATGCGTCAAGCACTTGGGCATAAATTTAATTGGTCAGAATAATAATTTATTCTAGCCATTGAATTGAATTAACACTTGGGCACTAAACGCGCCTAGCGCTTGGGTGTGTTTAGACGCATTTTGGTGCGCCAAGCGTTTTTTTCTAAAAAAACTTTGCTGATCCTGGATGCACTGGTTGTTTGTTTTTTTTTTTTTTGTTGTTGTTTTTTTCTGCTTCTAAAATCCCCTGCTTTTAAACTCCTCTAAACAATCATTCAGGGACATTTAGAGGCAGAATAAAAAAACTCCAAACGTCCCTAAAAACGTCCAGTCCTAAGGAGTAATTGAATAATGAAAAAGTGATCCTAATGCTCCACCTGTTGGTAGAAAATGAGAATGCTAAATACTGGATTGAAATTCTTCATATAAGAAAATATATACAAATTTGCTACATGCAGGGCTGGTGCAAGGATTTTTGACACCCCAGGCGAAACCTCATTTTGCCGCTGCTCCCTTGGCTCCACCCCTGACTCCACCCCCTTTGCCCTGCCCATGTATACCCCACCTTTTTAATGAAGCACCCATCAAATGCAGCCTAGAAGCACCCATCAAATGCAGCCTCACCAGCGCCCATCAATGCAGCCTCACCAGCGCCCATCAATGCAGCCTCACCAGCGCCCATCAATGCAGCCTCACCAGCGCCCATCAATGCAGCCTCACCAGCGCCCATCAATGCAGCCTCACCAGCGCCCATCAATGCAGCCTCACCAGCGCCCATCAATGAATGTTTGTTTGCTTCCATTTATTCGGGAGTCTGGACACAGACACAGTCTTCCACCGCCGCTGCGCCTTTTAGACTTTGTGCGAACGGAGCGGTGGCTGCCTGCTGATGCTGAGATTTAGTTGCTTTCTGCAGAGAGAAAAGAGTAGGAACACCATTGGCCGGGCGCCCTAGGCAGCAGTGCGCCCTAGGCGGCTGCCTAGTTTGCCTAGTGGTAACACCAGCCCTGGCTACATGTTCCCTATAATATATATTTACTGGCTGTGATTGACAGCAGCAGAAATCTCTAAGCCAATGAGGAGGGAGGAAAGTGGGAAAGCCGCTGATCTCGTGGAGCTCTGCTTTAAGAACGAAGGCAGTGTGACGTCACGCTGGTCCCGGAAACTGCCAGGCAGTCATCTTGCTGCATACCACATGCTGCCACCTACTGTCTGGCAGACCTGTCCCCAATCCCACGTCACTGCATGGCCAGGTAACCCTTCCCTATGCAAATTAAAGCCTGGCTGGAGTTGCACTTAAATGTACCTGTTCCAACTTCCAGCATACAAATATAACTTAAATCAAAGCTCCACCTAAAAGGGTAAGCTCCACTTATCTGCCTCCCCTAACCATTTGGCACCTTGTGGGGGGGAGGGGGGAGTAGGTACCTGATTTTGACAGGTACCCACTCCCACTTCCTGCTGACTTTGCCACGACAAACTCAGCCAGAAGTTTGGCCCTCGCTGCAGCTGGTCCGTTGAGAAAGCTCAGCGTGATTCACGCATGCGCAGTAGGAAAGGCTTCACTGCCGGTTTTCCTTACCCAAGATGGTGCCAGCACCTGAGAGCCAATTCAAGAATTGGCTTGGGCGAGGATACCGCGGGAGGATCCCTGCACAGATAAGTGCCCTAATAGTAAAAGTCAGCAGCTACAGTATTTGTAGCTGCTGACTTTTAATTCTTTGATAGGGGGTCTGGAGCTCCTCTTTAAGAACAAACCCACAGAACCCATCTTGTTTGTAACCCAGGGACTGCCTGTACTCCTTATCTATTTTAGTCAGTAAATTCAGGCAGTCTACCACCCTTGTTTTGGTTCCATATGCACTTTATACTAATGCTCAGCCATATTCAATGTCCAGATGTCTTGACTTCAAGAGTCAAAACTCTGGGGGGATCAGTGATGGTTACCAGTGCTTGGGAAGCTGCCCCTAGTGCCCAAAAGTCACGTAAAACTAAAATTCACTTTTTTTTTTTTACACCAAATTGTCACCTCCTTGAAAACCTACAGTAATTTGTATAATGCTGTGTGAACCTCTGAGATCAGTTATTGATAGTCAAGTTACTGTATGCATATTCCGTTTTGTGTTTCTTGCTATCATGGATCCACATGCATCTTAAGCCGGCCATAGATGATTCGATTTTCTTTCCTGCAACCATAGGTTGGCAGAACACAGTGATTATTGTTAGCGGTTAAAGTCGCTGGCAAGAATCGCGTTAAAAATTTGACAGGCTGGTTGTACCCAAGTTGATTGATCAACTTGTGTGGAATCCGCCTGCCCATATATGGTTCGAATCCAGGTCACCCCCTTCTGAACTGGGTGAGATTTGAATTGTCTATGGCCGGCTTACATTCCCATAAAATACCAGTGTGTTTTTTAGACTTTCTTTTACTTGTCTCTCAGTTGTTCATTTGCATGGCTGTTGCTGTAATTTTTTTGTTTTTCAAACAATTAAATGAGTTTTATTTTCCTTGTGATTGTTGCTGAAAAACTGTAAAGAGGTATTTTCAGTAAATTACAGGGAATCGCCTTATAATTAATGCCCTAGCTAAAGGACCCGACTAAATACATTTGTTTTCTGGCATACCAGTCATGTTGAAAAGGTAATTTCAGGATCGCAGACAGCCTCTCCGAGCACCCGGCTTATTGCATGTTAATGTATAATGTCTGAAAAGAAATTGCAGCAGACCACAAAGGTGATGAGAGTTGCTGCACAAAGAAAAGCATAGTTGGTGGTGTAAATCAGGGATTTTCAACCTTTGTTCCATGCTTAGGACGCCTTTTTTTTTTTTTTTTTTACACTTTCATGTAATACTGCTATTAAAGCGGTATTAAACCCAAAATCAAAAATTTCATATATTGCACTAATCATTTGATGTGGTAGCTGCATTATATATATATATTTTTTTAGGGTTCTCCCCCCCCCCCCCCTTCTGTTTTTCACCTGGGGATCTGGCCAGGTAGCACACCTCCTGTATTATACAGACACCACTTTGAATGAAGGAAGGCAGCATTGTCAGTCTTGGGGAGAGGAGTGGTAGAAGTACTAACAGACTTGAATACACTAACAGCTGAACTCCACCTAATATTTTGCAAGCAGTTGCAGCAAACCGTACCGTACCGTACCGTACCTAAGCTCTCTCAATCAGTGTTTAAAGCAGAATTCCACCTTTTTAAAAGTCATCAGCTTCAAAAAGTGTAGCTGCTGACTTTTACTAATCGGACACTCACCTGTCCCACGGTCCTCACTCCTCTCCCTCTCCTCTCTGTGGCGCTGGCATTGTAACTGTGGGCGACTGGCTGTGGCTACAGAAGATTGCAGAGGGAGAGGTGGACCCCGGGAGCAAGTGGGAGATGAGTGCCTCTAAAAAGAGGGTATGCACTCCCACCCCTCCCCCCCCCAAAAGAATGCCAAATGTGGCTTGTTAGGGGGTCACATCACTTAAAGTGGAAGTTCCATTTTTGGGTGGAACGCCACTTTAACTATTTTTAATCCTCGTGCTTTCTTTAGTTGCTTCCTGGTTTCTGCTCTAGACCAAAATGATGTCATAAATCCCAGGAGTCTTTATGACCTTTTTTTTTTTCTTCTTCCATTTTGAGGAGAGGCATTCTTCTTCTTTTTTTTTTTTGTGGAAAATTTATTTTATTTATTCACAGTTTTCAATACAGAACAACAATAACATACACCCACACAAACATACCCCCCCCCCCCTCCCTATTGTGCAATATTCAAGTATAACGGGCATTAAACATAAATCACATGCTTTTCCGGCCTACTCGAGTCATTCTAACTATACATGCTTATATGAAATCTAAGGCAATTACTACAACCATCTGAAATCTATAAGCCCCGTCTCGTTTCCTCCATCAGTGTATTATCCCTTTCATATAACATGTAATCCATAATTTACACAGTAACTCACACAGTATCATCAGAAGAAAGCCAGCTCTGCCATACCTTCTCAAATTTTTTTGGGCACCCTCTACTTAAGTGGCTTTATATAGGGGAAACGCCTTATTTACCAGGCCTTTCCACAAAGCTAAGGATGGGGCCTCAGGTTTTTTCCAGCATAAAAGGATGGCTTTGCGTGCATAAAACAGGGCAAGGGAAATCATAGTTCTTTGTGCCCTAAGTGGTGCTACCTCCTCCACCAGGCCCAGCATACATACCGCAATTGTCATGGGGACAGGTAGCAAAACCAACCCTTGAATGACCCCCATAACCCCCGTCCAAAATACCTGTATTAATGGATACTGCCAGAATACATGATCGAAATCTGCCCCCGCCGCGGTACAGCGCCAGCAGGAGGCATCATCCAAACCATAGATGCTGGCCAATCTCGCTGGTGTATAATATATCCTGTGGAGTATCTTGAATTGTATGTACCTGTCACGGGCTGATACCAGGACCTGAAAGGGGTGGTTCCACATATCGTCCCAGTCATCCCCTTGAAAGTTAGGGACTAATGAGCTCCATTTCTCTCTACATTTACTAAGTGCCGGAGGCCTTTCGAAAAACAACTCTTTATATGTTTCTGAGAGCGTTCCCCGTATAGACTCATCACAGAGTAACTGCTGTGCCAAACTGTGCAACAAACGCATGCCTTAGCTGCAAGTAGTGAAAAAAATACCAATTTGGTAGATCATGTCTATCCTTCAGTTGATTAAAGGAAAGCAACTTCCCCTCCTCTATTATGTTCTTTAATTGTTTGATGCCAACTCTGGCCCATATTACTGGAGCTGGAATTTCAGTGAAATGGGATAGCCTTGGATTAAGGAGCACCCCCGCCCTGTCCCACGTGCGAATTGTAACGCGCATGGAGCCAGTCAGCGGCGCCGCTACCCGTGGTCCTCTGTACACTAAATAGGAAAGACTCTCATAAGATCCCATTAAAGCTGCCTCTAGTAATGTCGCCGCATCTCGAGGAGAGGCATTCTTAGCTAAGCACATCCTCCTACATGAGGGAAGGGAAAAAAGCGCCAAGCAGGCATCGTGTAGCACAATTTATTAACCACTTGACCGCTGGGCACTTGAACCCCTTCCTAACCAGACTAATTTTCAGCTTTCGGTGCCTTACACTTTGAATGACAGTTACTCAGTCATGCAACACTGTACCCATATGAAATTTTCGTCCTTTTTTTTCACACAAATAGAGCTTTCTTTTGGTTGTATTTGATCACCTCTGGGTTTTTTATTTTCGGTGCTATAAATGAAAAAAGACCAAAAATTTGGTTAAAAAAATACATTTTTCTTTATTTCTATTATAAAATTTTGCAAATAAGTAATTTTTCTTCATAAATTTGGGCCAAAATGTATACTGCTACATATCTTTGGTAAAAATAACCCAAATTTGGTAGATATAATTTAGTCTGTGTGAAAGTTATAGAGTCTACAAGCTAATGTGCCAATCACTGAAAATTGATCACATCTGATCACACCTGATGTACTGAGGCCTATCTCATTTCTTGAGACCCTAACAAGCAATAACAAAATAACAAAACTATTGTAAATGGCCAAACTGAAAAGATATATGGAGACTTTTTTTATACCAAAAGCGGCTTTTTCTTGTGGGAAGGTAGGGTTCAATCATCTAATCATTGAAGTCGACTCCCCCCATGAACAAATTATAGTCACGGACACATTTTGGTTTCTGGATTGGGCCATTTCTCCGTGGTATTTCCACGTAGGTGTTGTTGTGGATCGTTGTGAGCATGTGGACGTTTCGTCTGTCCCTCCACCTGAGAGCCAATATCTCTTCATTCCGCAAAGACGCCGTCTCCCCTTGTCGTAGTCTTTCAGTAACGAGCCTTTGCGGGAATCCCTTCCTATTGGCTCGCACTGTACCACACGCTGGAGTGTCCTTGCGGTAAAGATTGCGGAAGAGGGGCAAGCTTGTATAGTAGTTATCCACATAAAGGTGGTAACCCTTTCCAAGGAGTGAATATACAAGCTCCCAAATAACCTTTCCGCTGGCTCTGATGTACTCTGGACATTCAGGGGGCTGCAGTTGGGTGTCCTACCCTTCGGACACCCGGAAGGCGTAGATATACCCCGTTTCTCGGTCACATAGCTTGTAGAGCTTAACCCCATATCGAGCCCTTTTGCTGGGGATAAACTGCTTGCCGCCAAGCCTGCCTGTGAAGTGGACCAATGACTCATCCACAGAGGTATTTTGGTCGGGGATAAATAACTGGGGGAATTTCTCAGAGAAAAAATTTAGAGGTGGCCGAATTTTAAATAATTTGTCATGTGATGGGTCATTACGGGGAGGGCGCTTGGTGTTGTCATTGTAATGGAGGAAACTCATTATCATGAGGTATCTTGATCTTTGCATAATGGATGAATAGATTGGCATATGGTGGATGGGGTTGGTGGACCAATAGGAGTATAATTCATTTTTTTTGTGAGTCCCATATTTAATGTTAGGCTGGAGAATGTTAATGATGTTAAGATGGAGGATGATAGGTCTTGGGTAAAAATTAAATTAAAAAAATCAATAGGAGCAAAATTCTCTGTGTTCACCTAAACTCCTGGCTGGGCGGTGAAAGGGGGGGTGTTTGCTGCTCTTGAATTAGGGGGAAGCCACAGAGGGTTTTCAAGGGCATAAGGAAGGCCGGCATTAGTCCTAACGCTTTGGGGCAGAGTTGACATCCTGCTAGTTCTTGGCCTTTGCTGCAGTGGTACTTCATTTCTTCTGGGTGGCACTGTGCTACTGGTGGATGGCACTGAGCTGCTAGTTGATGCCACTGCATTTCTCATGGATGGCACTGAGCTGCTGGTTGATGCCACAGCACTACTTGTGGTAGCTTGCTGCTCCATGCCAGAACGCCACCGTTTCATGGGCACACTTTGCTTTTTCTCCGATTCTGTATCAGACCCACTGCTTACAACAGGTTCTTATTCTGAACCAGAATCGGACGCAGACTCAGAGAGCTCCCCGCTGCTCTCAGTCAAGCTAAGCTGTTGGTATGCCTCCTTTTTTTTTTGCCATACTGGTGACTGTGGGCTGTGGTGACAAACTGCTGCGGTAGGGACACTTGGACAGATATGGCTGCACTGATGGGTGCTGATGAGGCTGGTTCTGATGAGGGTGCACTGCTGGGTTCTGATGAGGGTGCACTGCTGGGTTCTGATGAGAGTGCACTGCTGGGTTCTGATGAGGGTGCACTGCTGGGTTCTGATGAGGGTGCACTGCTGTACACTAATGCACTACACTGAGGATGCACTGATGTGCACTGATGGGTGCTAATGAGGATCCACTGATCTGGTGGCACTGATGACCACTCGCTTATGGGCACTGATGTGCACTATTGGGTACTGTAGTGGCACTGATGAGCACTCTAGTGGTGCAGATGAGCACTCTAGTGACGCTGGTGGGCACTGTAGTGGCACTGGTGGCACAGATGAGCACTGTAGTGGCACCGGGCACTGGTGTGGCACTGACAGAGCACTGGCGGCACAGATGGGCACTGAAGTAGCAGGGGTGGTACAGATGGGCACTGGTGGCACTGATAAGCACTCTAGTGGGGCTAAGAACAAAAGGAGGGTTGGGACTTTAAATGAAGCACCTCGGGACAAGAGGCGCCTCCATCCCTAATTTCACTATAAGGAAAGGGGCAGTTTGGGACTTTGAGCGAGGCACAAAGATAAACCGGATGTAGAAAAGCTAATTTAATGACCAACCATAAGCATGACAACATACAGTCAAAAATAGATATTACAGTAAAAAATAATTACAGAGACTCAGACAATAAAAAATCATTAAACAAAAGCGGTAGACAGTATATGATAACATTGCCGTTGTTGCTCCATGTACAAATTCATATATACTTTAAAAAGGAATGAATGCCCTCACAGATAATCGTCATTGGGGTGTGCATCTTTGCAAGCTCTATGCGTTTTGGGGAATAATACCGCCTCATCAGGAGCTGATGCATATAACAGTTCTGTGAATAGAGTATGTAGCTTTGAACATATATTAACCCTAGTAGCAAAAAAAGATATCGGGGAAAAAGGGGCATGAACGGCAAAATGTTAATATTCACTACTCGCTTAGAAAACTCAACATGTCGCTGTGGATTACCGAGAGGCCAGGGAGCATCACAAATGTCTCCACCGGGAGCTGAGGTAAGAGGAGCCCCCCAGGACAGAGCATGACCAAGCCTCCCCAACAGGGAAAAGAAATTCTCGCTGCCGTGGCTGATGGTAACAGATGCAGACTCCAAACTGTCTATAAAGAATATGACTGATGTAAGTATATGGTAAAATACCCATCTATGTGTAAGTATAAAATAATATTGACAGCAAGTAGGAGCCAGTTGTAGAAACAAAATGTGTGGGTAGATGTTGGCAATAAGTGGAGCAAAAGAGGCTGAATACAGGGAAAATTGGAAAAAACAGAAACGGACAGGTAAGGCTGCATATAACCTCCCAGAACCACTGGGAGAAAGTAGTAATGTGAAGGTAAAATGGTTGAAACACCACATGGTGTAAGCAACGTTCCTGTATGATTTTGTATCAAAGTATGAAGCCCTGTAACGATCCACAGCCCACAGCCACAAGCAGCGAAAACAAGCCAAGCAGGGATATAAATAGGCCGCCTTTCCGCCTGAGGGTCCTCCCACCAGCGTCACGCGGGCATGGTGCAAGTGGCGCTGATGGCACAGATGGGTACTGTAGTGGCATTGATGGCTAGTGTAGTGGCACAGATGGGTACTGTAGTGTAGTGGTACTGATGGCACTGTAGGGCACAGATCGGCACTGTAGTGGCACCTGTGTGGCACTGTATGTCACTGCTGGGCACTGTAGTACTTTCAAAAACTGGTCACTCACTGTTTCACACCCGATCTCTCTTCTCTCCTCTCACGCTGTATCGGTGTGAGGAGAGAAGAGAGCTGGGACCTTTGCATGACCCCAGTTTGTTGAGATTATGATAGCTCCCTCATTGGAGGGAATGATCACATGGTAAAGGGCCTCTGTCATTGGAAGAGTAGGGACAGTTCATCCAGATGAGTGAATAGAGGGAACACAGAAGAAGACATCTGGGTACCTCCTACATGCATGCCTGTTCGTAGGTCAGAGGGATTTTTGGAAGTAAATGCTAAATTAATTATCTGCCCTTAATCAAGATGGCTGTGACTAGAAAAAGCTAAACGGGCTTAGTAGGAATGTCCTGAAATTTGAGCTATATATGGCCAATTTTACCCTGCCCTAACCATACTGTACATCTACATCTAAAGTTTGACACAACAATTTGTTTTCTGTGCACATGTCTGCTAATTGAACGGTGAGAAGTCATTATCACTGTCTGAATGCTTCATGTACTTTTCTGTTTTTTCAGTAAAGGACCACTGGATCCACCAGGATTTTACACAGTAGGTTGTTGGTGCTGTTGTCTCACCAGCAGGCATGCACTCAAGGGACCCGTTCAGGGGCCAGACCCCAGGGTTTTAACTGCATGGTAGTGGGTGTTTGGCACCTTTACTCTGCTTTAACTGCACAGACTGTATTTTTTGCTTTAATTTTTTTTTTTTTTTTTTTGTGGGGACAGGCACATATCTGTCCCCATTTCAGCCTTTCTCAATCTTGCTATATGTTAACAGTAAGTTGAGACCTAGAACCAAAAAAAAGTGACACCTAAGGCTGATCTACTCAATATAATTTTCTGTAAAAATAATAAAATAAAACAAAAGATGGTGATGTCCAGCAAAAAAGGGAAAAGAACAAGCAGACAAAAACTGTTGTTCCCTTGCATTGGTGCCCAGTTGAAATTGCTTCTTACATTGGTTGTCAGTGGAGAAAAGCCTTCTTAGATTTGTAGCCTTTGGGAAAAGGACCCCCTTACATTGGTGGTCATTAGAAGAAAGGCCCCCTTTAGTGGTGGTCAGTGGGAAAGGGCAATTACACTGGTAGTCAACAGGAAAAATGCTCCTTTCATTGGTGGTCAGTGAGAAGAATGCTCTCCCCTTTGAATGCAGATTTATAGAAAAATTTTAGTTAACTAAAAGTCTGAAATTGCTTGTTCCTTAAAGAACCCCTAGTCTGGAGGAACCCCGGGGTTCCATGTGTAGCCAGGTGATTGGTTAAAAATGAGAGTGATGCACTGGCTGCAGCTGCTCTCTGTAGCTGCTGTCCCTGTGGTGCTGAACTGGTTAACAGCTATGTCAGCAAGAGGAGGGAGCTACTGAGCAGCAAGTGTTCAATAGACTGTCAGGCAGCAGTGCGCTGTGGGAATTGTAGTCCTGAGGAGAGACTCTACAGTAATCAAGAGCTTTTGATCTACATTCCCCAGAGAGCAGATTGGTGGGAGTAGTGGAGAGAGCTTCATTTTCCCAGGCTGTACAGGACGCAACCTTCTTTTGCCATAAGGGAGACCGGAGAGTGCACATGGCTGTCCAGTGTGCTCCACTACTGCTGAATATCGGAGGCCTGCATGAGATCCAGAGTGCTCAGTTCAGGGGTGCCAACAAAGAGTTAACAGGGTGTGACCAGATTGTGAGCTGCAGCTGGGACTGGTGAACTGTGGGGGTTTTGCTATATGCTGCAGGTGAGACTGAGAAACCAACCATACAGCAATTTAGTAGCCTTATGAATGCCTGCAGGCTTGATTGGGACTATTTTTATGTGTATCAATAATACAACTGGGCCCCAACATTATCCGGCTGAAGAGCTGGCACTAAGGAATGTCTCTTTTACAGCTGCTATACAGAGACCTTTACCTATTGGATATGCTAACAAGTACCTCTCAAGGGACATTGCACCATATCCTAGCTTTTCTTCTTATAGTGTACTCAAGACTAGTTATTGCAGTTAACGCTTATATGCACTGTATTGCTGATTCATGAGTTAATCCCTGTCTAGTGGTACGGAACTCTATTATAAGTTTTCTTGGCATAGTGACTATACAGTCTAGTGAACTTTCTGAATCTACTTTTGTGTGTTTAATTTATGCTCATTTAATCTAACCTGTACCAATACATTGAGTTAATTTACCACTAAACTGTCTTGTGTTTTTTTTTTTTTCTTTTTTTTTCCCTGGTGCAAATTCACAGCCAAGTTAAAGGTATCTGTACTCGTGTCCTCATAAGGGATGCAGTAACTTTTATTCAATCAGGTGTGTCAGAGGGGCTGAGGTTGTTCTTGGAGTCTAGGTGCAGAACAGAGAACCCAAATTACTAAGCTGCTACTGCAGGGGTAGCGCTTAATGTGGAACCTTGTTTGAAAATGGCTGCTCAATAGTTATTGGCTCTAGTCAATGGAATTTCTTAAGCAAATTGAATTTCTGTCTTTGTAATACAGCTTTGCTGCTCTAGCTTCTGCTACAAACACCGTTGATTTTTATGACTTTATGCAACTTTTTTTATTAATGTTTTATGAAGAGTGCAATGTGATCTCAGGAGGCTGTAATAGATTAGAACTATAATAAGACCAGTAAGTCATGGTTAATTTAGATTGTGCTGTGTCTTATGATTATTTCCGCCTAGCTGCGCACACGGAAGTCATTACAGACTCTTTTGGCTAACAAATTATGGAGTCTGTTCGATATTCCTGTCTTCTGTTGGTCAGCCTAATCCCGGGACAAGAGTATTTTATTGTAAATTTTCAGATTATATATTGAACACCGCAATAAATCAACCCTCTGTACAGTATCGATTATAACAAGAGAATCTACATGATGGCATTGGGTTTTGCTAAAGCGGAAATTTAACATAGAAAATATTTTATGTTTAATCCTATTAAAAGTTTTTAAAAAGCAGTACAAATTGCATGGAAATGTATTGTCCATTGACAAGGTAAAGGCAGCCATAAATTAACCATCCTTTCTTCCTTTTTTTTTTTTTTTTTTCCCCCAACCAGTGGATTGAACTAAAATATATATTTCCCCCCCCTCCGTCCACACACTCGATGTGTAAATCACCCCCGATGCGCTATTGTGTTCTGATGGCGGGGAAACCTGTTTTTTTTTGCACACATGCTTAAAATATTTTAGGCCCGCAGATTACATAAAACCCCTAAAACATTATTTTCTGAAAGCAGACACCCTAGACAATAAAATGGTGGCAATTTTAGTTCTTTGTCTTAGCTAAACTCAATTTCAGTAAAAACATACACTAAACAAAATTTTTTGGCGCAATAAATCTTTGCTTAAAGCAGAGTTCCACCCAGAAATGGAACTTCTGCTTATTAGATTCCTCCCCTCCTCCGGTGTTACATTTGGCACCTTTCAGGGGGAAGGGGGAGCAGATAACTGTCAAATCCAGGTATTTGCTCCCACTTCCGGGCGTAAATCACCGCACTTTCTGCGGCAAACTACGCCATGTCCGGTCCCTCCCCCCCCCTCCCCCCTCGCTGTCTTCTTGGAGACACACAGGTCCCAGAAGACAGCCGGGACCATTCAGAACGTGCAGTGCCACTCACGCATGCGCAATATGGAACCAGGAGTGAAGCCAAAAGTCTTCAATTCCTGGATCCCTTACCAGGAATGGTGGCGGCAGCACCCGGGACTCGATCCAAAGGTCAGGTTCGAGTTTCGACATCATGGACTCCCTGAACAAGTAAGTGTCCATATATTAAGTCAGCAGCTACAGTATTTGTAGCTGCTGACGTTCATTTTTTTTCTAGACGGAACGCCACTTTAAATATAAAAGACGTGGTTGCACCGAGTAAATGGATAGCTAACATGTCAAACATTAATTTTTTGTGTGCGCCTGTGAAATGGTGACAAACTTCAGTACCTTTTATATTCTTATACCTTATATCACAATCAACGTTTTCATGCATAGGTGCCCCTGGGGTGTGCGTCTACGTTCAGGCATATATTTGGGGGTAGGGGGGCTTCAACATTTTTTTTGAGAGGGGGGGGGATTCATGTACTTGGGTCTAACTTTAATTGTTTTGCAATATTCAAAAAAACCTTTTTATTTATTTATTTATTTTTTTAACGCAACTTTTTTCATCACATAGGAGCCAAAAAGTTGCTGAATGGTGTTCGTGTATTTGTTTTTTTCACTTCGTTACATTTTTTAAAAATTGCCGCACAAATATCATCCAACATTAAAAATAAAAAAAATTGGGGGAAAAAAAAAAACTTTTATTCTCCAGGGTCTCTGCTTTTAAAAAGTAGATGGGTTCAAAGTAATTTTCTAGCAAAAAAAGGCTGATATTTACACACGTGACAGAAATGTCAGATTTGGCCTAGGGGTAAGGCAATTAAAGGAATCCTGTCAAGCAGTGAGAGATCAGTCTTTCCATGTGACAGATAGTCCATCTTGACAGCCTAGTTGCCAAAGATTGGGGGGTAGGGGGTATTTGGTTTACGCACAAGTTAATAAATGTCCAAGTAACATAGAGTTTTTTGGATTTTATCACCTACCAGTTTGAAATAGATTGTTAGTATTTTGTCCCAGAAGTGGCGGCAGAGAAAAATTACACATGAAAGGGCGTTTTAACTATCTGGACTTTCTATGGATCATCTTTGATTAAACTGCCTCAACTACTCAGGTTAAAGCTAGTTTCAGACTTGAGCAGCTCCCATTGATTTTATTTATTTTTTGGCACCAGGGAATCTACCATGGGTTTATGGGTCCCAGGACCAACTCAGGTCTGTCTCCCCTTATCCTTGCTTCCACTGCCCCAGCGGTCTAATACATGGAAATATCAAAAACAAGCTCCATAGCGTAACTCTGTTATTTAAGATTTATTAAGAATAGGTTATATTGCACTTGCATTTGGTAAAACGTCAAACGGCATAAAAAAACAGCAAGATGCGGGACACTGTGTTCCATGGACCCAAAACCAAAAGTAATGCAATGATGCTGTAGGTCTTCCCTACGGGGTTCGTCCCAAACTACCTCATCGGGAGTGGCTCCATCTTGCTGCACCCTCCGGTTTTTATTTGGTATGGTATCCTAGCAATTTGGGGCACGAATGACCTCAGGCCAGTTTATTTTTAGAGTTCCAGTAGATAATCTATAGGATGTGTGTGTGTGTCGTTTCTTAGCAACCCAGGTGCATGTGCCTCGGGCCATTTTCCCACATAATCGATGTGTATACATTCAGTGCCATAGCACCCAGGGGCAAGGTGTTAAGTTATCTAAGTGGTACATACATACAGTATCATAGCAAGCAGGGACACGTGATCCGTGGCCATTTTGAGACAGATCCCCTATGTTTAACTTAATGTAAGTGCAATATAACTTATTTGTAATAAATCGTGGATAACGGAATTACGCTATGGAGCTTGTTTTTAATATTTCCATGTATGTATTAGACTGCTGGGGCAGTGGAAGCAAGGATAAGGAGAGACAGCCCTGAGTTGGTCCTGTGACCCATAAACCCATGGCAGATTCCCTGGTGCGGAGTCACCAGGCACACCGCATGTATTTGTGGATTTCTTCTTGTTGCAACACCAGGAAAAAGGGTTTCATAGCAGCACTATAAAAAGTGTGGGAGCACTATACTTGGGATACGTAACTTTTTTTTTTCCATTTTTAATCACACAAGATCTAATAATTTGGAGCACTTTATATAGGTCACTTTATATGCTATTTGCACTAACTATTATTAAATGGATCACTGTTTTGTTACGCTACACTGTATGTATTTAAATGTGTAGCATGTAATTAGTCATAGTCAGTGGCGGCCTGTTCATAGTGGGTGCACGGGCGCCCCACCCCACCCCACCCAGCAGTCACAAAAAAATTAAATAAAATTTAAAAAAAGAAAAAAAAGGCCCCTTTAAAAAAAAAAAAAATAGAAAAAAAATGTTCTTTAAGTGCACTGTGTTCGGGCACCGGAAACAGTGCACCATGGCAAGCACCACGTCAATGCAATCACGAGATTGCAGACGAGGCACTATAATTGCAGGCTTTTGACCTTTTTTGCGGCGCGTTCCAAGGCACCGAAAGCAATCGCCCGTAGTATTACTATGGGCGGAAGCTTTGTTTTTCTAGTTAAGAGGTTACTTCCGGTTTCCCGGTTCCACAGGGAAACTGGAAATGACGTCGGCAGCTCCGTGGAACGCACGGCCCGAGCGGAGCTGCCTGTAAGGTAAAGGCAGGCTGCATATGATGGGGCACAGTGAGGTTGCATATGATGGGGCACAGTGAGACTGCATTTGATGGGGCACAGTGAGGCTGCATTTGATGGGGTTTTTTTTCAGAATTTTTCAGTTTGTTTGAGCCCCCCTCCCCCCCAAAAAAATTTTGAGCACCAGCCGCCACTGGTCGTAGTGGAGGCAGCATCTACACACACACACATTTTAATACCCGTCCATAGCGCGTAATCGCCTAACATACTATTATGGGTCACAGTTAACTGCTGTCTACAAGACCACATGGTGCCTGGGCTGCTACATTGCCTCTACTCTTGCTATAGAATTGCAGTTTGCAGTATTCTATAATTAGTTTTGAGGATACAATACTTTGCTTCGCAAATTGTGTTGAAACCAAAAATGTATAAATATTAATTTTTGTATTTTAAATGCTGCTCTTCAGTAAATATTAAAAAGCTCAGGGAACAGAAATCATGCAAAGAATCTAAATGAAAATGCAGAATAACTAGGAATATGATGCCGTTAGTTTAAAAAAAAAAAAAAAAAAAAGGGCGTCACTGGAAGTTGGGGCAGTTTGTTATGGAATCGGGTGCATACACACATTTATGCCTGTGCATTGGGAGCATTGTGGGATCCTTGGAAACCTTTTCTGGCACAGGTGTTAAAGGAAACCTGTCGTGACAGAAACCATCTACTAAAAAAGTGTATATGTGTTTTATTCGTTATGTTGACAATGACTTTAAAATGCTAATTCAATGTGCTATAAACCACTATAATGTATATTAAAGAATTCACAGAAAGTCAGCTATCAATGCAAATTTGAGAAGGTAGTAGATGCCGATTTGTAATTCTCTTTATCTAGTGCTGTGATGAGGATATCTTGCCAGACAAGATGTCCTAATTAAAGGTCACGTGAGCCAATCGCGTGACCAGGACTGGGGCACCCTTAGATTGGGTAAGTATACACCTATACATGATAGTAGAGCACTTAGAATGGGTGTGGGAGCAGGTTTACACTTAGATACTATTAGCCCTTATTTCTACTTAAAGATTCTCCATGAGAGTCCTAGGCCTCATGGTGGCCTCATTTGAAACTGTTCGCTACATTCCACTCAAGGCCCCTCCAACACAACATTCTGTTTGTCCTGGAACAAACAGCTCCATCTCTCTACTTTCCTGTGCTTGTCTCCAGACTAGCAAGGATCTCCCTAGTTTAGTGGATCACCAATCCAGCAAAATTAGAAATTCTTTTCTCCCAACTTCATGGAAGGTGATAACAGATGCCATCCTCATGGACTGGGGAGATGTATTTCAATCTCTTACAATTCAGGGAATCTGTTACTCCAGGGAAGCAAAGTACACATCAACATATTGACACTCAGAAGTAAAATTTGCTCTGTATTACTGGACCCTTCTCTAGGGCTACCCAATCGGGGTTCATTCAGTTGACCCCTGTCTCCTCTCAAACAGGGCAGGCCTGCTGTTCCAAGACCCCCTGTACAATCCTGCCTATTAGTCACTGACTTTAATGGCATAGCTGTTGAATTTCAGGTCTTGAAGGCCAGGGGTATATCCGACGCTGTCATACCCACATTAAACAAGGCCCGAGAAGATCCTTTTTTTTTTTTTTCACCTGGTGTGAGCAGACATTTCAATCCCAAAGGCAACTTGGTACCTCATATTCTGGATTTTCTCTAATCAAGTCTTAACTAAGTACTCTTAAATCAGACCTTCACCCCAAGTTAAGGTGACCAGATTTTTAAAATAAAATCCGGGGACGTATTTTTTTTATTGGCAAATAGAAAACTATTTCAGAAGCATATTTATCTCAAATGAGATATGCAGTGTATATGTTTATGTAATGATTTTATGATCTATACGTTATTTCTTTAAATCTTCTCATACCAGCCCCATAGAATTATACCAGACCAACATCATTATTTTCTTGTTCATAAAAGGGAAAACCATGCATTTTAAAGCACATTTGAAGAGTGTATTATACTCGCCAGTGCCCGTCAGTGCAGCTTCGCGGTGCCCGTCAGCACAGCTTGTTCAGTGGCCATCAGTGCAGCCTTACCTGTGATCAGTGCATAGCGAGCGAGGAGAGCAGATGGATTATACAGACCGGGGATCTTCTGTTTACCCTGCACGGCTGCTGTCCTCAGACGAAGTCCCGCCTCCTATGAGACTTCACCAGTGTGCTGCCTAGCATAGGAGCCAACTCAGGGGGCGGGACTTCATTTGACGCTCTGTATAATCGGTTGGTGCTCATCCCCCCCCCCCCATTCGTCTGTCCAAAACAGCCCAGCAAGACCCATGGTAGGGCCGGCCCTGGGCCCCCTCTGCCTCAGTTTATGGTGCACCCACAAAAACCAGGGACAGGCTTCCTCCAGGGACAGTGTCCTACGTCTGGTCAACCTACTCTAAGTTACTTTTCATTTTGGACTACCCCCCCCCTTATATTTGGATATATATTTTTTTTTTTTTCAATTTCATTGTTTGTTTATTGGGGAAAATTACATTTGCACATGCACAAAGATGCGCAATATTATGGAATTTTCAAAACTTCTGTTTTTGCACATGCGCAAAACCGCAAAACACTTGCATTGGATGCAGATCTGATGGGGCAAAGCTTTTTTTTTTTTTTTTTTTTTTTTATTACATCTGCACAGATGCCAAAAAAAACAACTTGCCTAGCAAGTTCAAAGCCATTTTGCTGTGGGCTTGCAAAAAAGCATGGCATATGCTTTCAGATTGTTTGGTCATCGTGAATACTATATTTACAACCTTCATCATGACCTCTTTTCTTTATCGTCCATTACGGACACAGAGCACCATAATAATGACTATGTGGGTTATACACTTACCTTTAGCTAATTGGACACTGGCAACCAATAGTAAGACGGTTCCTGCCATATAACCCCTCCTACACAAGAAGTGCCTCAGTTTTTTCGCCAGTGTCTTGAAGGTGATTGTCATGGCTGTTGAAGCTCTTCAGTTTCTTCAAAAGAATGTCCCACTGAGGACGTTATAATCGGATCCATTCGGATGGCTTTACTAAGCTAAAGTGGATGGTACCCGAACCTCGGTTCAAGAACGAGGTGTTGCTTGTAATGTGTCCTTTTTAGGCACTGGACCCTTGTTAAAGTTGGTATTCCTGGTCAATCTTGCCCAAGGAAACCAGTAAGGGTGCTTTACAGGTCCAGGGGTGTGGACCCCAATATATGGGGGACCCGGTCCCTGAAGGTCCTTAGAGGCGCTACCCGCCATGATGGGGGAAGATTGGGCCTGGCAAAACAGGCCCTGCTGCTTGGGATGGTGAGTACTCCCTTTGGGGTTTTTTACCAGAGGGCCGGTTGGCGCGCATTTTTAAATTTTTTTGGCGTGCGAGTGCGCGCCGCGTGCCCACTGCGTGCGTGCCGCCGGCGTGTGAGTGTGTGCGCCGCCGGTGTGCGCGTGCACCGCTACTATCCACGTCACAAGTGCGCCGCGTGCGTCAGGACAGCGCATGCGGTAGGCGGGTCGCCGATCACTGATGCGCTCGCTCCCAGGCTAGTGCTTATAGGGAGCTCCTGGCATGCGCATGGATGAAGCAGAGCGAATGGTGTGCACGTGAGCCTGGTGGTCTTGGACACAGCGGTGACAGGTTAAAGACTAGTTGTAGTTTTTGGAGAGTACTCCTTTTTATTTTTCCTCGTGTGTAAGCAATGTCTTTCAGAAAACGAGGAACAGGGAACAAGGCAAGCACAGGGGTAAGAGTCCCTTCACAAAAGACAGGAGACCAACCCCATGCTGATGCAGCCTCAGTTTCTCCTGAAGGACCTGCGGCTTCTGACCTGGCTGAGCCATTGCACTTGTCAGGCATAGTGGCCACTACCAATGTACCTGCCTCGGCTTATGTTACAAAGGATGATTTGGCATCTGCCTTAGCGGGCCTTGAAGGCAAAATAGCTGGCATGATTGCCTCTGTAACACAAGGGGGAAGGAAGCGTGATAGATCTCCCTCCCTGGGGCCTGGGCCAAGTGGAGAGTCACTAGAGCCCCAGGACTCTTATAGCCAGATGGCTCCAGGTGAGCTGGAACCAGAATGGGCAGAGGATCTGGAGGAAATGGTCATAAAAGACCAAGAGGTAGGAGAGACCGAAGATTCCTCGGCTGAGGACTCTGGCTCTGAAGAGCCAATTTCAGTCTCTCGTTCCCAGAAATTGTTTATCCAATCTCTAATGGAGATGGTACGAAATGGGTTTAAGTTACCCCCGGTTCAGGAGTCTGCACTCTCCTGTTCTACCCTGGGATCTTTGCGACCTAAACAAATTTCCCTAGCGTTTCCCTTGCATCCGTTACTGGAGCAGGTGGTTTACACGGACTGGGAGCACCCTGACAGGATATATTTACCTCCAAAAAAGGTTTTCTGTCCTATACCCTATGGAGGAGAAGTTCAGAAAGAAATGGAGCACACCTTTGGTGGACGCTGCCATATCTTATGTAAATAAAAGCTTAACCTGTCCAGTGAATAATGCCCAGGGGTTCAAGCATCCGGCTGATAAAAAGCTAGAGTCCTTATTAAAGGCCTCCTTTTCGGTTGCTAGTGCAGCAGTTCAGCCAGCTATTGCAGCTATTGGGATTTGTCGGTTCCTAAAGGATCGCTTTAAGAGGCTGGTAAAGAATATACCTTGCCAGGAGGAATCTGCTGAGGAGCTATCGGAGATCCCTCATGCCTTGTGTTTTGCGGTAGACGCTTTTAAAGACTCAATCCAACAGATGTCTCGTTTTGCGTTACTGTCAGTTCATATGCGCAGAGTATTGTGGCTAAAGAACTGGTCTGCTGAGACGCCATGTAAAAGGCTACTTGCTGCTTTTCCATTTCATGGAGAGCGCCTGTTTGGCGAAGATCTGGATAAATATATCCAAAAGATCTCTGGAGGAAAGAGCGCCCTGCTTCCTATTAAGAAGGGGAAGCAACCCTCTTATAAAATTCCTAATGCCCCAGGTCCTGGTGCCTCTTCCCCTAAGCGATATCGACGGCCTCAGCCGTCTGGGTTTAAAAGACCCCACGGTCAGAAAAAGCCTTGTACCCAAAAGCCACCCAAGCCCAACTCCAAGTCTTCCTTGTGAAGGGGCGCCCCCGCTCTCACGGGTGGGGGTCAGACTTCGGCTGTTTGGGGAGGCCTGGGAAGAACTGGTTCAAGACAGATGGGTCATTTCCACTGTAAAATACGGTTACAGAATAGAGTTCCGGGAGGTCCCCCCGAACTGGTTTCTGTACTCAAGGGTCCTGGCGGATCCAGAGAAGAGAAGATGCCTATTTCTAGCTTTACACCATCTGCTAACGGGGAGTAATTGTAAAGGTTCCGCACGAGGAAAAATTCAAGGGGTTTTACTCAAACCTATTCACCATGCCGAAACCAAATTGGGAAGTAAGGCCCATTTTGCACCTCAAGGCTCTCAACTTCTTTGTAGACGTCCGATCTTTCCGCATGGAGTCGGTTCGTTCGGTAATAAGGTCCCTAAGAAAGGGAGACTATTTAGCGTCCATAGATATCAAGGATGGGTACCTTCATGTGCTGATCTTCGGTCCACATCAAAGGTTCTTACGCTTCGCTGTAGAGGGCAGTCATTTCCAGTTTGTGGCACTACCTTTCGGTCTGGCCATGGCCCCCAGGGTCTTCACAAAGATTCTGACCCCAGTATTGGCTTCCCTAAGGTCTCAAAGAGTCTCCGTAATAGGATATCTGGACGATCTACTTCTAAGGGAATGCTCTCGCCCTATACTAGTTCAAAATGTGTCAAGAACAGTACGGGTTTTACAACGCCTAGGTTGGATGCTAAATATGGACAAGTCAGCTCTTTGTCCGACCCAAGCCTTGGTATATCTGGGTCTGGTCTTGGACACCGCCCAAGAAAAGGTGTTTCTTCCGCCCTTAAAGGTCGCCTCCATAGTGGAACTTGTACAAAAGATGAAAAAAGAACTAACACCTTCTGTTCGACTGTGCATGAGGTTACTGGGCAAGATGGTGTCATCCTTCAGCGCAGTGCCATATGCACAGTTTCACTCCAGAGTGTTCCAGAACAGTATCCTGAAAGCCTGGGACAAGTCTGCTCGAACCTTGGATCAACCTATGGTTCTATGGAACCTCTCTTGGTGGTTAAGAACCAGCAACTTAAAAAGAGGGAAATCCTTTCCCACCAGTAGCCTGGAAAGTGGTAACCACAGATGCCAGTCTTCTCGGCTGGGGAGCAGTCCTAGAGGAAGCGTCTGTTCAGGGAGTATGGTCCCAGACAGAAAAGACTCTGCCCATCAATCTACTGGAGATTCGGGCAGCTCGTCTGGCCCTGCGATTCTGGACATCCAGGTTGCGGGGTCTTCCTGTCAGAGTCCAGTCCGACAACTCCACAGTAGTGGCATATATCAACCACGAGGGAGGTACCAGGAGTCGGGCAGCCCAAAGAGAGGTAGATCATATACTGACCTGGGCAGAAAAACATGTGCCATTCCTGTCGGCAGTGTTTATTCCGGGGGTGGACAATTGGCAGACGGATTTCCTAAGTTGCCAAAAATTGTTACCAGGGGAATGGTCCCTGCATCCCGAGGTGTTTTCTACAGATCTGCCAATACTGGGGGAACCCAGATGTGGATCTACTGGCATCCAGATTCAATGCCAAGCTGGACAGGTTTGTATCCAGGACCAAGGATCCACTTGCTGTCGGGATAGACGCATTAGTAGTTCCTTGGGATCAGTATTCTCTGATATATGCCTTCCCTCTGATCCAAATTCTGCTGCACTTACTACACAGAATACGAGAGGAACGGAAGCCGGTGATCTTAGTGGCCCCAGCATGGCACAGGAGATCATGGTACTCGGAGATTGTGAAATTGGCAGTCGGGGACCCGTTTGGTCCTTCCTTGCCGTCCAGACCTGTTGTCTCAAGGTCCCATATTCCATCCTTCTTTACAGTTGCTGAATTTGATGGCCTGGCTATTGAGACCAGACTATTGAAAGACCGTGGTATTATGGGTTAAGTCTTGTCCACTTTGATAAACGCTAGAAAGTCAGTTTCTAGAGCTATCTATTATAGAGTGTGGAAGTCATACATTTCTTGGTGTGAGAAAAGTAAATGGAACCCTCATAGGTATACGATTGGAAGAGTTCTCGCCTTTCTCCAAACAGGAGTAGACTTGCAGCTCGCTTTAGGGACAATTAAAGGACAGATTTCGGCCTTATCGTTTTTTTTCCAAAGACCAATTGCATCCCATTCTTTGGTGTGAACCTTTTTGTCAAGGGAGTAACACACCTGAGGCCACCGCTTAAACCACCTTTATGTCCTTGGGACCTAAATTTGGTACTGTCAGCCTTACAGAGTTAACCATTTGAACCTATTAGGCATATTCCTTTTGTCCTATTGACCAGGAAGTTAGTTTTCCTAGTGGCTATAACATCAGCTAGAAGGTAGTCAGAATTGGCTGCCCTATCTTGCAAAGAACCTTTTATGATTCTTCATCAGGACAGAGTGGTCATGCGACCTCGTCCGGAATTTCTACCGAAAGTGGTTTCCAAATTTCATTTGAATCAGGATATTATTTTACCCTTTTTTCCAAACCCTAAGACTAGGGAGGAAAGGTCGCTTCACTCACTGGATGTGGTGAGGGCGATAAAAGCTTACTTAGAAATGTCAGCTCCCTTTCGAAAAACTGACTGTTATTTTTGTCTTGCCTGAGGGTCCTAAAAGAGGACAGTCGGCAACAAGTTCAACTATATCTAGGTGGATTCGCCAGACTATTGTCCAGGCGTATGAATTAAAGCACAGGGTTCCACCCCGGAATTTAAGAGCACACTCCACTAGAGGGGTTAGTGCATCATGGGCAGTACGCCAGCAGGTGTCTATGCTTCAGGTTTGCAAAGCGGCCGCTTGGTCTTCAGTTCATACGTTCACCAGGTTTTACCAGGTGGATGTGAGATCTCAAAATGAGACTGTTTTTGGCCACAGCGTGTTGCAGGCAGCTTTATAGTCTCAGGCCCTTTGGGCTTGGGGATAATGTGTTCCCCCCCCCCCCTCAGATGCATTGCTTTAGGACATCCCACATAGTCATTATTATGGTGCTCTGTGTCCCGTGATGTACGATAAAGAAAAACGGATTTTTAAAACGGCTTACCTGTAAAATCCTTTCCTTGGAGTACATCACGGGACACAGAGGTCCCTCCCCTCTTTCTGGGATCGTCATTGCTTGCTACAAAACTGAGGCACTTCCTGTGCAGGAGGGGTTATATGGGAGGAACCATCTTACTATTGGTTGCCAGTGTCCAATCACCTAAAGGTAAGCGCATAACCCACATAGTCATTATTATGGTGCTCTGTGTCCCGTGATGTACTCCAAGATAAGGATTTTACAGGTAAGCTGTTTTATAAATCCATTTATTAATGTTCCCCGGGGATTGGCGCTGGACGAGCGAATATCTTCCATGTCCTTCTCCTTTTTCTGCTCTCCTACCTTTTCTTATACTGTTATCTTCCATTACTATTTATTTCATTTAGGAACATGTATTATTTGCCCTTGTCCTCCCCAAAAAAAAAAAGGAGAGACTCTCTTGTCTTCCATCAGGTAGTGGTGGTCATTATGAAGGGAGCTTGGGGCTTTGGTAGTCATTTGTTGGATGTATGATACCAAGCTACCAATTCTTCCTGTTGACAGTTCTTCCTAGACTACTTTGTCCTTCCTCACTCAAAACTCGTTACATGCTTCTATATAAAGGCTATTTGGTTACGAGTAGTTCAACTGATGGCATTCCTGGTTATCCTATCTTTGAGCTTGTCTGAATATATTCTGTCTTTATAGCCCATGTGGAGATTTCCATGATGTACCCCTTTTCTTTTTGACATACTTTAGGTTTGCCTACCGTTTTGTCTGTTCTTTTGTATTTCAGACTTGACAAAGTTTAAAAAATAAAATGAAAAATCCATTGAAAAGAAAAAAGCATGGTATGGAAGGTCTGCTATAAAACGGAAGGTATTAGCATAGCATATCTATCATAAATGCAACAAAGCAGAGATTGATAGCTGATTTTAGTCTAGAGCAGGGGTCTCCAAACCTTCTAAGGAAAGGGCCAGTTTACTGTCCTTCAGACTTTAGGAGGGGCAGACTGTGCCTAGTAGGAGTAAATCATGCCCAATTCTTGGTATTAAGAGGAGAAATAGTCCCCCATTTTTGTTTGTAGGTGGAAGGAGTTATGCCCCAACTTTGGTTTTAGTGGCAGGAATAATGCCTCAAGGGCCGAATAAAGGCAAGCAAAGGGTAGCAGTTTGGAGACCACTGGTCTACAGGGTGGAAACCTGAAATAAATACAGCTAGGGTCATTAGCCGAACTAGTGACCTCATGATATGACTCCTGCTACTTTGAGTCCTATCAGAATCTCTTTAGTTTATCAACGCACACAGGGCTCCATTAATCCTGACCATAGGGTTATATCGCCCTCTGCATGCATATGCATATTCCATGCATATTTTTGCCTTTTTTTCCTGGGATATCTACAGTCAACTGACGGGCTGGTGTTCTAGATCCAGTGGTCCCCCCACCCAGTCCAATCAGCAAACGAGTGCAGACCGCGGCTACGCGCTAGGTTGGCTATGACAATGGACGGAGGCTGGCCTGCGAGTTTAAATGTCTCACAGGGTCGCATATGACCTGGCTTTAGTCCGAGATACAGCGTCCCCCTGGTCAACAGCCCCCCAAGCTAGCCTTCTCCTGCTCAGTCTGTCCCATCTGTTTCTGAGTCTGGTGCCGCCTTGGATATGGCCCGTCCAGTGGGACTTGATACCACGCTCCCTGGTTCATCCGATAGTGAGGATGACTCCTCCACGGTCGCAGACGCAAATGAGAAAACGCTGGTTGACGCATTTGTCACTGCAGTGCGTGAGACTTTAAAAGTGGAGGATGTGGTTGATGTGGCCATGGACGTGGCTGTCCCTTTTGGTACACACAAGATGCCTCGTATAGCTAAGGTGTTTAATTATCTTCCCTATTTTGACAAACTTGTCTAAAGAATAGGGGCAACCAAAGCAACCTTTTGTGGTCCCCAAACGTTTTGCTATACGTTACCCTTTTGAAGAATTGCTTTTTAAAAGTGTTGTTTCCAGGGTTAATAAAGCAACCATGATCCCAGTAGAGGAATCCCTGTCCTTTAAAGACCTGGCTGATAGGAAAGCGGAGTTTGTGGTATGCAGCATGTTTACTTTGGCAGGTTCGGGGCATTGTGACTGGTCCTGGCCTTGGCCCTGGTGTCTCAGACCCTAACTTAATGGGCCAAGCTTTTGCTCCAGGGGTCTGGGGTATGAGCAGGTTCCTTCTGCTTGGGTTGATCTGGCGGACCAATTGGTCCAGGGGCTGCAGTTCATATGTGATGCACCTTTTTGGATGAGGCTCCAGTGCTGTCCAAGCTCTCCGTTTCAGCAGTAGTGATTAGGCGCATGCTGTGGCTTAAGAATTGGTCTGCAGACCAAGCGTCCAAGTAATCTATCATCGATCTGCACTTTCAAGGCAATCGCCTGTTTGGGGCTGCTCTGGATGACCTCATTAAGGGTCTCATGGGGGGAAGAGTACCTTCCTGCCAAAGTCTAGAAAAGGTAGGGAGCCTTATCACAAACGTTGGCCCTCCTCAGCCCCCAAAAATTTATTTTGTGCTTCTGAGACTGCAAATAAGGGAAATAGATCTTTCAAGTCTTCCCCGGGAGGTTCCAAGCAACCTTTTGTCTGATAAGCCTAAAGCTGGCTTCTACGGACCCGCAGACAAGACCCCTTCAGCATGAAGGTCTGTCCTAACCCATAACTGGGATGGGGGGACATCTTCACTGGTTTCCGGCCTCGTGGACCTCCTTCGTGAGCGTCAAGGGGATCCACAAAATGATCCTTTTGGGGGTACCAAAGGAGGGCAAACTTCGTCCATTTCGGGGTTTTTAGGTCCTGAGTCTTTGTGCGGATGTTATTCCTGCAAAGGTTTCGGGGGACGTCCGAACTACCCAAAGTCCCCCCTATTCCTTTCCAGGAAATTGAATCGCCTGCGTCTGACTCTGGATCTAATGTTGACCAGGGTGGTCTTCCTTCTGGTCAAACTTCAGCAATCACAGGCCGTGATTTGCCAGCTGCTGTCACGCAGGCAGTCTTCTCTCCTGACTTGCATACAGCTTCTGGGCCTGGTGGTGTCCACCGTCAAGGCAGTTCCATTTGCACAGGCCTGTACGTGGCTCCTTCAGCAGTTCAGTTCAACAAGAACATACAGAGGTTTGTGGCAAGGTCACGGGTTCCTCTGGTAGACTCCACATTTGTCCTAATGCCACCGTATGGCCAATACCTTCCTCTTCTCGAGCTTCTTCCGCGGTTCTTTCAAAGGATCGAGGGGTACCTCTGAGGAACAGTTGTCCCAAGGGCTGAGCTTCCAGCCTGCTTTAGTCGCATGTTTTGATGGCTTGGCTGTTGAAGGCCAGGTACTGAGGGATAGAGGTTTGTGTGGATCAGTGATCCTGTCGTACTCCCTATTTGGTGGTCCACAGAGATAAGGTGGTTCTTCATCCCTGTCCATCGTTCCTACCTAAAGTGGTCTCTATCCTCCTTTGAATGGAAGTCATCATGTTGCCTTCCTTGTGTCCCAAGCCTGCTCCTCCTAAGCTATTTGCTTAGCATGCCTTAGATGTGGTTTGAGAGATTCGGGTGTATCTGGCAGTCACGGAGTGCTTTCAGAGGTCACACTCACTTTTTGTGGTTACACAAGGACCAAGTAAAGGGCTGGCTGCTTCTTTGGCTACCATTTATGGATGGATCAGACGGTGACCAAAGGTCAGGTTCCTCCTTTCCCTATCACGGCGCATTCTACTCGGGCGCTTAGTACTTCTTGGGCCTTCTGTCATCAAGCGTCCAACATTTCAGGTTTGCAAGGCGGCCACTTAATAATCGGTGCATACTTTCACCAAATTCTACAAAGTAAATATTTTGGCATCTACAGATGCTTCTTTTGGCCGCAAGGTTTTGCAGGCCGCTGCTTAAGAGGGGCTGTTGCATCTTGAGGGGTGTTTTCAATAACTTTTTATTTCAGATGGGGTTCCTGTGTCCTGGTTGAGCACTTGTGACCCGGTGTCTTGTGTTTTAGCCTTGGGTTATTTTCCCCAGCCCTCATTTTCCTTTTGGCACTGCTTTTGGACATCCCTATAGTCTGGATTAATGAAGTGCTGTGTCAATCGATGAACTAAAGAGGAAATAGGATTTTTGTATTCACCGTAAAATCCATTTCTCGGAGTTCGAAGGACACAGCACCCACCCCTCTAAGGAGTTTTGATACTTGTAATACTGCTTGCTACTAAACTGATTGCCTGTAGCAGGGAGGGGGTTATATACCAGCTGAGGATGGCCCATGGGTGTAGCCAAGTTTTTTTTGTTCTGCCTAGTCCTACTCCTGCAGAGGGAGATATAACCCTATACAGGATTAATGGAGCGATGTGTCCATCGATGAACTCGGAAAAATGCATTTTAGCCTAGGTTCACATTGCTGCGGGTAGAAATCAGTTCAGCTGAACTTGCACGATTTCAACCCACCAATGCAGCCCGACCTTGGGGGCGATTTGACAGACATCTGTGCAGGTTCCTGCACAGATGTCTACACAAAGCGCCCCCCCAGAAGTTGCCAAAAGTAGTACAGGAACTACTTTTGGGAATCGGAATCGATTCAGGGGGTGCCATTGCAGTCAAATTGCCAAATCGGACCAATGTGATCCTAGTACACACAGCCTATTTTTTTTGTACCTTTTTGCCATTGTTTAAACCGCTTCTGTCCTCACAGAAGTGCAAAAGCTGTTAGCACTATATAAATCAATAACAATATAAATATAGCAACAGTATAAGTCAGGGCTTCTCTTCTCTGCTGTACTTGCTTATTAATAGATGAAAAGAGGTTGTTACTGCAAAAAACCTGCGTATTTATGAATTCTTAAAGATGCTCTAAAGTAAAATTTACCTGGCAGGTTTTTTTCTTAATTAATATTTTCTCTTTTTGCTTCAACCTCCCAGCATATTTATACATCAGTTCACATAATGTGAAAATGCTTCCTGTTAAGTGCTTGGTTGAATTCCTTCCATGCAGTCATATTTTTGCTTGCAATTTAGACAAATCAAATAATGAAAAGCTGCTACTGGCTCATGGTAGAGCTGCACAATTAATCGTTAACAAAATCGTGATCTTGATTCAACCCCCCCTGACAATCTCTATTGCAGAGTTTGCCGATTCTTTCATATAACAAGTGGAGGGACTTAACTGCTCACTCAGCTGTCAAAAGAAAACATCCGGGCAGTCTGCCAAGTTTTTAACAAGTGTAAATGCAGGAAGTTTGACCACTTCAAGTCTAAATATTTTTCTGACACTTGTTTCTTAAGTTAAAATCAATATTTTTTACTAGAAAATTACTTGGAACCCCCAAACATATATTTTAGCAGACACCCTAAGGAATAAAATGTCAATTGCTGCAATATTTTATGTTACACTGTATTTGCCCAGCGGTCTTTCAAACACAATTTTTTGGGAAAAAATACACTTCAATGAATTTAAAAAAAAAACTGCAAAGTTAGCCCAATTTTTTTGTTTTAATGTGAAAGATTATGTTATGCCGTGAGAATCGTGATCTATCTTCTAAGCAAAAAAATTGTGATTCTCATTTTAGCCAGAATCGTGCAGCTCTAGCTCACGGTATCTGACCCAGATCTATCATTTTAGGAAAAATGAGCTGAAAAGGATTTTTCTAAATTATTATCCTTAACTAGCATATTATACAAATATTTGCTTGGCGTAAGAGCCCCAATATGTCACAAATCTTTTTACAGCACTGTTTATTGATGTATCGGGGCATATACTATTATGGATCACATACTGGGGGAGATTTACTAAAACTGGTGCACTCAGAATCTGGAGTAGCTGTGCATAGTAACCAAACAGCTTCTAGCTCTTATTTTCAAAGTTGAACTGCTTGCTGACTCCTTCACATAGGAGTGCGGCGGCAGAACGACTCTCCTGTGCTGGCTCACGTGTCTAGTACTTGATCCACCACTTCCGGTCGGGGGTGGGGGCGCACACTGGCTGTGCTGTAATTAGTCACAGCACAAGTCCAGTATTGGGTCCCGGGCAATAATTGACCGCCGGCACCCACTGATCGGCAAAGAGGATGACAGAGCTCTGTGAATGTAAACAATACAGAGCTCTGTCTTGTCAGCGGGGTTGTGCCGATTTTTGTTTCCCTGCAAAGCAGGGACTAAAGACTGGCACATCCCTTAGTAAAAACAGCACACAGTATATGCACCAAGCACTGTTAGAGCCCTTTCACACTGGGGCGGTTTGCAGGCGTTATTGCGCCTGCAAACTGACCTAAAACTGCCGCTGCTGTTTCTCCAGTGTGAAAGCCCGAGGGCTTTCACACTGAAGCGGTGCGCTGGCAGGAGAAAAAAAAAACTCCTGCAAACTGCATCTTTGGAGCAGTGAAGGAGCAGTGTATTCACCGCTCCTGCACATTGAAATCAATGGGGCTGTGCGGCTATAGCGGCGCTATGCGAGCAGTTTTAACCCTTTTTCGGCCGCCAGCGAGTGTTAAAACCGCACGCGCTAGTGGCCGAATACCGCCAGAAAATCGACGGTAAAGCAGCGCTAAGAAGCGCTGTTTTACCGCCGACGCCCCCACCGCCCCGGTGTGAAAGGGGCCTAAGGCACACATTTAACCCCTTGATCACCCTAGATGTTAACCCTTTCCCAGTCAGTGTCATTACAGTGACGGTGTATATTTGTAGCACTTATCGTATTAGTGTCGCTGGTCCCCACAAAGCGTCAGATTGCTCGCCATGCTACCACAGTCCTGCTATAAGCTGGACTATATATATATATATATATATATATATATATATATATATATCTCTCACCATAGTTTGTAGACACTAACTTTCACACAAAACAAAACACTTATTGGGGTTTTTTGACCAAAAATATGTAGCAGAATACACATTGGTGATCAAAACCACCAAAAGAAAGCTCTATTTGTTTGGGAAAAAAAATATCAATTTAATTTAGGTACAGTGTTGCATGACCATGCAATTGTCAGTTAAAATAACACAGTGCCAAAAAGCAAATAGCCTGGTTTTGAAGGGAGGGGTAAATCTTCCAGAGCTCAAGTGGTTAATTGGACAAGCTGAAGTTAAAAGCTGATTGGTTACTAAACACAGCTGCACCAGAATCCTGTGTACCAGTTTTTTTAAATCAACCCCAGAGTCATTTGGGCTTGATACATGGCTCGGCTAGTTAAATTGATTGTAAAGTGGGGGGCGTGGTCAAGATGGCGACCGGATAGGACGCGAGGAAAGAGAGCTCCGCGCCTGGTAGGCATAGAATCCGGTGGAATGGGTCTTACGACTACCCTGTCACACACATGCAGCTACGGAACAAGCTGGGCTTGCGAAGAGGAGGTCACGGTCCCCACAAGAAGCGGAATCCGGCTCCTGGAACCCAGCTGCGGGTCAGAGACACACGCGGGTCGGCACTCTCCAAGATGGCGGCCCCGTCGGAGCAGGCCGCTACACCTCCGCTCGGACCAGACCAGGCGCTCATGCAGGCCATCATGGGGTGCCAGACTACCCTAACCACTAAAATTGAGCAAATGCAGCTCGAGATGGGACTTATATGGCAGGACATGGATAGACACAGAGATAGACTAACAGAGGCGGAGCGGAAGGTAGGGGAGACTGAAGATACAGTTCGTGAACACACAGTCTCCCTCCGGACGCTGCAGGTAAAAATTAAAGTTCTGGAATCCCGCGCAAAAGATCAGGAGAATAGAAATCGCAGGAACAATCTGCGACTGGTGGGCCTTCCTGAGGGAGTTGAGGGGAGAGATCCGGAGGCCTATACAGAACACCTCTTATGCACACTCCTCCCTCAGGCACTATTCTCCCAACCCTTTGCGGTCGAGTGGGCTCACAGAATGCCGTCTGCTCCGGGCCCGCCAGGTGCCCTTCTACGCATGTTTTATTTTTCGTCATTTTTAAACTTTAAAGATAGAGATCTCATCCTGCGGGAGGCAAGCAAACTGGGAGAACTGCGATATGAAAACGCGAAGATGATGTTATTCCCGGACTACTCGATGGAGACACAGAGACAACGCAGAACATTTGATCCGGTCAAGGCCCAGCTGCGAGCTAAGGGGCTCAAATACAGTATGATGTTCCCTGCGCGTCTCAGAGTAATTGATGGCGAAGCTACCAAGTTCTTCACTTCTCCGGAGGAGGCGTCCAAATGGGTGGAATCCCTGCGCAGACCCCGCTGATTATCTTTTGGTGATGCCTCCTACTAATATTCTTGTATGTCCTCGGATGTGTCCAGTGGTGAGCATGAAGGCCTTGGTCCCCCCCCTTTTGTTCCCCCCCCCCCACATGTGGCGGTTCCGGAGACCCGGTGACTGCTGTGCCCCTGCATTGTTCCCGGGTTTTAATGCCTACTTGGTTTGGATCGGGGTTTCTAGACTGGGAGGGCCACTTAATCCACTTAATGCTGTCCACATGCATATACTTCCCTGACAGCGGTGGGGGAGGCTGCTGGACCCTATTCATCTGTGTGATGTATCTGCCCACTGCTGAGTTTGCCCCCCCTCCCGCCTTTCTTCCCATCCTGAACATAGAGACCTTGTACTTCTCCCATCTGCAGCCTCACCTGGAGCCTGATGGGGGGGCGGGAAGGTATCCCCAGCTGCACCTATGCTCAGGGGGGGGGGGTTGAGGTGCCCTTTTGATCCCTCCTTCAGCCAACTCCCCATGATATATGGGTCTGATGGAATCTCTTCTTCCCCTCTTGGACATGTTCAAGACTGGACAAAAACATTATATTACCTATGGAGACTCTAGGCCCATTGGGTGTGTCGTGAGTGGGGGGTCAAGCCCTCTCCCTCCCCCCATCAGCCAAGTTAACAACTCTTTTTATTTCTTTTTTTTACAGGTTTGACGTTTCTTCTTAAACTGTAACTAAGAATGAGCCCTAAAAGTGCAGCTCACGTTTCCAGATGTGTCTTGTTCCCCTTTAAATAGTTTTATGGTCCCTACCGAAGCTAATATGGAATCCCTGCAACTCAGGTTAAGACTGGTGTCCTAGGTGTGCCGTTTGTTACACACTGCCCTCTAAGGAGTAATCTCCTAATTTTGTGTTCCACGATGTTTGGTTTGGGTAATCACATACCCCGTGGTTTTAGCTTATCGAGGTGTGGGGTGGGATGGGAGGGTTGTTCTGTTTTCTTTTTTTTGTTGTTGTTATGGTTTACTTATTTGTTCACATGTCTTGCATTACGTACAGATTTATTGCAGCAGATACTTCACTCATACCATTAAGCTGTTTAATATATTATCTACTGGCACGTTCTTGAAGACCAGGGCGCCCGGTAGTCCCATCTGGCCTCCAGAGATATGGCCCCGATAAAAATTCTGGAACGTCAGGGGGCTGAACCAATGAATTGAACACTCCTTGGTCTTCAATTGCCTTAAGAAATATGCTCCACATATCTGCATTCTCCAAGAGACACACCTGGTAGGTGGGAAGATAATGGGTCTTAAGAGACCATGGGTTGGCCGCCACTACCATGCTATGCATACTAATTATGCCAGGGGGGTCAACGTGCTGGTCCACAAATCCCTTAACTTTGAGCCTCTAGACATTGTTACAGACCCGGAGGGTCGATATGTACTGTTACACTCTAAGATAGATATGATAGAAATGGTACTGGTGGGTCTATACTTGCCGCCTCCTGCTAATGTCTCCCTATTACATAAATTGACTACTCTGGTTGCCCAGTTCTATACGGATAATGTGATCCTTGCGGGGGACTTTAATATTGCCCCAAATCTGTCCCTTGATAAACTGTCCCCTGATTCAGCGTCGGATTCAATTCTCTCCCGGTGGGCTGAGGTCTGTGGACTAGAAGATGTGTGGAGGTGGAAACACCCGTTAGATCGCTTGTACACATGCCACTCTACGTCCCATAGCACACTATCCCGTATAGACCTATCCTATGCCAGTGCAACTATGCTACCCAAAATTACAAAGATCGAGATGCTCCCTCGGGGCATCTCTGATCACTCCCCCCTGTTATGTACACTGCAGTCCACTACCCCCCAGGCAGATAGAATCTGGCGCCTATCCAGGTATTGGATTGAGCACCCCACTATAGAAATAGAAATGGCCAAAGCTATTAAGGAGTACTGGACAACTAACACCAACACCTCCATGGATGGGATGGTCTGGGATGCTTTTAAGGCCTATGTAAGGGGTTCCTATCTTTCATCTATAGCCCGGGAAAGGAGGAATGATGGGATCACATTGGAAGAAGCAGAAGCTAAGGCCTGAGACTTAGAATCCTAGTTCTCCCTTACTGCTAATCCTATAGCAGCCCAAGATATGAAGGTAGCTTATCATTAAGTGATGCTGCTTAGAGTAGCCAAGGCAAATAAAAGACAATTAGCCCAAACGCAGAAAATCTTTGAACAAGGGGAAAAAATGGGCAGTCTACTGGCCTGGATCTCCAAGGAGCAATCACCGACCTCAACCATTGCCAGTATACGCAAAAAAGATGGTACTTTAGTGACAGACCCTATTGATATAATTCTTTGCTTTGCTGACTTCTATAAGACATTATACTCCTCTAGAGCGCAATACTCACCTATAGAACTGGCTGAGTTCTTGAGTGAGGTTGAGCTCCCTTCCCTCACTGCTGAGACAAGAGAAAGCTTAGAGGCCCCAATCACAATAGAGGAGGTCCAACGAGCATTGAGCTCCATGCAAACTGGGAAGACCCCGGGGATAGATGGACTCCCCCCTGAATTTTATAAAAGATACATGGATGAGGTGGCCCCCAAAATGCATGACATGTTCTCAAAGATCTTGCAAGAAGGCGATCTCCCACCATCTATGGCGCAAGCCATTATAGTTGTGATCCCCAAACCCGGGAAGGACCCTCAATTATGCTCTTCTTACCGACCCATTTCCCTTCTCAATTCAGATGCAAAAGCACTGACTAAAATTCTTGCCAGACGGTTGAACGAAGTGATACTCACCCTAATACATGACGACCAATCTGGCTTTATGCCAGGTAAGGGGACTGATATTAATATTCTTAGATTGTATACGGTCCTAACATCTGGAGACGAAGAAGGAGAGGAAGAAGTAGTGGCCTCCCTCGATGCAGAGAAGGCCTTCGACTCCGTAGAGTGGGCTTATCTCTGGGAAGTCCTCCTCAAATTCGGGTTTGGCCCGGTCTTTATCCCCTGGGTCCGAGCAATCTAAAAATCCCCAACAACTAAAGTATGCACTGGTACAGTCCCCTCCCAGTCCTTTTTTTAAAATAGGGGAACTAGGCAGGGGTGCCCTCTTTCACCGGGACTCTTTGCACTGGCTATTCAACCCATGGCGGCTCTCCTTCGTTCCACTACTAAGATTAGAGGGATTTCCAGGGGATCACTGCAGGAAAAGGTGTCGTTATATGCAGACGACACCTTGCTGTACCTTTTAGAGATGACGGGGTCTCACTACAGGAGGCTCTCGCTGTTATTAACAAGTTTGGACACTTCTCCGGAATCTGTGTAAACTGGGGGAAATCGATTTTGTTCCCTCTACACTCTCGTGCTGGTCCCACAAGTGCGGATGGGCAGCTGCGCAGAGTCTCCCAGTTTAGATACCTGGGAGTGGAGATACACCGAGATCTGAAGCAATATATTCCCCATAATCTAAGCCCGGTAGTCAATCAGCTATCCCAAAAATGCACCACATGGAAATCTTTGCCCCTAACTCCAGTGGGTAGGCTTAATTTAGTAAAAAAATATCAATTTTGCCTAAGTTCACCTATCTTTTTCGTCAGACCCCTGTGCCCATACCAAAAAGCTTCTTTAATAAACTAGATGGAATTATTACCACCTTTGTTTGGAATGGGAAGATCGCTAGAATAGCAAAGTCGACACTTCAATTACATTGTACACTAGGGGGACTAGCGTTACCTTGCCTCATAAAATATTACTGGGCTGCGGTCCTTTTGACCGTCAAGTGGTGGCTTTCGGAAGACCCAGCTAACCCTGTGTCTTCGTTAGAGGCGGCAATCCTGGGTTCTTATATGGAACTGAGGAACCTGATTCACAGGGGTCCCAGGTCTAATCCAAAGATAACCCTTCCTATGAAGACAACGCTTAAAGTATGGGATACCGTTAACAAACAGTTGGTTAGACCAGATGTGTGGTCCCCAAAAACCCCCCCTATGGGGAAATACTCGTCTGCCCCACTTTTGTACCATCCCAGATCTGGTGGTTTGGGCCAAATATGGGATAGTAGCACTAGGGGATATAGTCTCTCAAGGACAATTGCTCTTTTTTGACATCCTCAAGAGAGAGCGTGCCCTACTGAATCATATATTCTTTAGGTTTCTCCAACTAAGACATGCCTTCTGCTCTCAATTCCCCTCTCGGGTGGTCCTGGACATGTCAGTGGTGGAGGTTGAGCTTCAATCCCCTGATGCTGTGAAAACATTATCTACTTTATACAATATTTTAGCTCATTCAGACACTGAGCCCCGACCCGGCCCCGTCCCATCTCTCCCCTGATTGGCTGATTGACTTTGGCTGAGACACAGCAGCGCCGCCATTGGCTACTGCAGCTGTCAATCGGGAAGAGTGTCCCAGATGGCTTAGACATTAGTGAACATCGCTGGAGAGAGATGGGGTTTAGGTAAGTAGTTATTGGGGCTGCTACACACAGGTTTTTTTTATCTTAATGCATAGAAAACCTGCTTTTACAACTCCTTTAAATCTCAGAAAGGAGGTAACTAGTTTGCTTAAAAACATACATCTGGCTGCTGATTTTCTAATTTTTTTTTTTTTTGCTCTTTTCGGTTATTTGGGGCACATGTTTGTTGGCTTCTCACAAGACTGTTAAATTACCGTAGTTCCTAGATTGATCTATGTGGTTCCTGAATTCTGTGTTGTTGGCCATCCTAAAGACATTGTAAGTCGTGGTATCTAAAAGTGGATGGAGCACACAAAACCCCTCTGGTAGACCTAAATGGCACCTAATATTGATATCCTTTGAGGATATTTTAGGGCCTCATCATACTTTTTCACACATTTGTCTGCAGTGAAACATTTTACTGCATGAAAATGCATTTTATACAATCCTATTTCCTACATGCCTAATTAACAACTATACCATGACGTTTAGTATAGTGATCAGCCTTGAGCTTTTGCCATCTGTTTGGTCATAATACAACACTGCAGCTTATGTTTCTGCTGCGCATGCCTGATACCCTAATCAAGAAGAATAAAATTGGGTGTTGGCAATTCAGACTCTGCCTAATCAACAGGTTTGTCTGTTTGGTCATGCACCAAATAGAAGTCTGTTTTTTCTTATTGTTTTTATTGAATAAATGGTAAATAAATGGGAGTAAAAATGTATCCGCTTCCCTCCCTCCACACCTATTGAGGCAGAGGTAGACAGGCAAGTGATCTACCGCCAGGTGAGTGGCTCTCCACTGTCTGAACCGGCATATGGGCAGAGGAACTGAAGCCTTATGGTGCACAGCTTTTCCGTGGGAAGTAGCTACTGTGGGGAGCTCCTTCCTGACTGCTATAAGAGTACTGCAGTTCCAGTGGGGTGTCATATTGTCCTTCGTCCTGTGTTCCCTCTAGAGGTTCACCTGTATTACCAGAGCTATCCTGGACTTCACTGTAAGGTATGCATGTTTTTTTTCTTTGTTTTTTTTACGGATAGTTTCAAGTAGCTGTGTTCTGAACTGTTTTACTGAAGTGGTGATTCTCAGCGAGACCCTCTGTTAGTCTTTTGTAGAGACTTAACAGCCATACAGTATGTTGCCAGGGCCGGTGCTTAACTATTTTATGCCCTAGACAAGACTAGCACTTTCCCCCATTGGGTGGTGGCCATTAGTCTTGCCTAGGGCCGCACAGGTGACATGATCAGAGAGCGGACTCACCGGACTGCAGCTACGTCTCTGCCCCCCTGTTGTGCCCCCGCCTTCTGCCGACCTCATGGCCAGCGCCTCCGCCTCATGTTCCCCGGCCAGGTTAACAGCGAAGTCAGAGGACTGTGGCTGTACCCCCTAGGCAGCAGTGTGCCTAGTGGGAGCACTGGCCCTATATATTTCCCTAAGTGAGCCACCAAGACATCAAGTAAATATCGGTGCAGCTTTCATAATCCGATTCTGTAGTGTATGCTTATAATTTGCTTTTTTTTTTTTTTTTTTTTTTTTTTTTTTTTTTTACTAATCTATATTTTTTTGGGGGGTGGCAAACAATTCAACCGCCACCCCGCCTCCATCAGTCGGACACCAGCCCCGCATATACCCCATCTAGGTCACGGGTAGTGCTTCCTCCGGGTGGCATCTCCTCCTCGGCTTTACAGCGGCTTCCCATGCGTTTCCTCTTCTACTCTTCTCCAATAAGAGTGCTTCTTCTCTCGGCCAATCGGGTCTCAGGACCCGCTTCCTGATTTTCTTGAATGGCCAGGAGAAGAATGAGGAAGACAATAGATAATATTAATTTGCTATTGTCACACAACTGGGTGGGCTCAGGGGACAGAGCTCTCCCCCCTGAGCCCATCCTTTTTTTTTATGCCAATTAGAGCCTCAGGCTCTAATCATTTGCTTCTAAAAAAAAAAGAAGAAAAAAAAAACCCAGTTGGAATCCATATGTCCGGTGCCCTTTATGTAGATTAGGGGCCACAAGCATGGTTCAGGGGGGTGGTGCCCCTATGCCCTGTATGGGCGGGCCGCCACTAACTCCCACCAAGATTTTTAGGTAAACCCAGTCATCCCATCTATTCATCCCTCCCACCTCTTAGCTAATTGGTTGGCTAGGTTTCTTCAGGTGCAGTGAATGCTGAGCCTTAAAGAGCATAGAATATTATTTCCTGTGTACTCGTTCCTCCACAGAAACCTAGATGGTTAGTTAGTGATGGTGTAGGTGGCCGCCTTTTTGATTTTAGTTAGGCAGATCATGACATATCTTAGTTTATGTGGGGGAAAATAAAGGAAATTTATATTGCTGTTTTTTTATAGGTATGCCCATTGCTATATTGGTTTCTAAAATATAAGTGCACATTTTCTTTAACCCCTTGCTTCCCCCTCCCAGCGGCCTTTTAAGTGCATGTTTGGAAGAAGGAGGCGACCTCTCGATCACATGATAGGGTGCCAGTCCCGCTGGTTTCTGATCACAAACAGTCACTGTGAGCTGTTGGTGACAGCCCAGGCAGTGTAAGGGAAAGAATATCGTATCTTAAGTGCATGCATTACCTTACCTTTTGTCATTTAAAATGTCTGACTTAAAATAAAAATAAGCAACGCTAATCGTAAAGTGCAATTAGGGTCCTTTCACACTGGGGCGGTTTGCAAGCGCTATTGCGCTAATAATAGCGCCTGCAAACCAACCCGAAAGTGCCGCTGCTTTAATTCCAGTGTGAAAGCCCCGAGGGTTTTCACAATGGAGCAATGCGCTGGCAGGACGGGAAAAAAAGTCCTGCCAGCAGCATCTTCGGAGCGGTGAATGAGCAGAGTGTATACTGCTCCTTCACCGCTCCTGCCCATTGAAATCAATGGGGCGGCGCGGCTATACCGCCGGCAAAGCGCCTCTGCAGAGGTGCTTTGCGGTGGTTTTAACCCTTTCTCGCCCGCTAGCAGGGGGGTAAAACCGCCCCGCTAGCGGCCGAATACCAACGGTAAAGCGTCGCTTACAATAGCGGCGCTTTACCGCCGACAACGCCTCCGCCCCAGTGTGAAAGGACCCTTATACATGAAGTATATATAGAATAAAGTGCAAATGTGCAGCAGATTAGTACATATATGTAGTAAGCCCTTAAACATACAGACCCAAAAATTCATATGAACAAAAGTCCATCAAAAATATATACCGTATATACTCGCGTATAAGCCTACCCGAGTATAAGCCGAGGCACCTAATTTTACCACAAAAAACTGGGAAAACATATTGACTCGAGTATAAGCCTAGGGTGGGAAATACAGCAGCTACTGGTACGGTAAATAAAAAAAAAAAATTACATTAATTAAATGCAAGTATACTGATGCACAAACCATATAAAAAGAATAAACTAATCAGTAGCTGCCAACATAAAATGGTGTTCACACACTAATAACTGATTGAGAGAGAGAAAAATGTGGTGCGTGCTACCAAATACTAAAATAATCAAGTTGATAATATTGCATGTACTGTGCAAAATAAAACAATGTGCAAGGATGCTTGATCACGTTTCCTCCTGTCCAGCACACAGAACAGCTCTTCCTGGGGATGACTGAAGATCTCAGAGGACAGATAGTTGGTGCTACACTGTCTATGAATTTTTTGGGTTGCTAGATTTGCACATGTTCATGTTATATGCTGAATTTGCATTGTTGCCATACCTGAGAGCCGCTCTGATGATCTGGCCATTCCGCGCCAAGGGACTCCACAGTCACAGAAACTGCCAGGTGTGAGCCGTGGCTACAACAAAATGGCGGCGACTCGTAAACAATGCAGGCTGCTGTTATACCTCTAGAGGTGGATTGTCACGCTATACAGAATATGAGGCGGTCGCAGTAACAGCACACAGCGGCCCCGGAGAGACTGAAAAACACCCGCACACATCGGAGCGGCCCCAGAGACACCAGAGAACAGCAAGTGGGGACACTGACTTGAGTATAAGCCGAGGGGGGCATATTGAGCTTAAAAAAAAAGAGCTGAAAAACTCGGCTTATACTCGAGTATATACGGTAAATACAGTTTATTCAAATACAGAAGAAATTCATTATATTGATCCAGAAAGTGCAGCCGTGCAATGGAAATAAAAGTGAATCAACCACCAGATAAAGACAGTTGACAGATGCCTCTTACCCTGGGATCTTCAAACTATGGCCCTCCAGCATTTGCAGAACTACACATCCCATGATGCATTGTAAAACTCTGACATTCACAGTCATGACTAGGCATGATGGGAATTGTAGTTCCTGAACAACTGGAGGGCCATAGTTTGAAGACCCCTGCTCTTACCAAAAAGGTTGGACCATAGGTTATAATGGGTAAACTCGCATTGTGTCACAACTTTAAGGACCGGCATCCATTGTGTAGACAATTTCTGCTCAGCAGCGGGTTGCGGTGTGATAACAAGGGATAGAAAAATAAACTGCCATAGTGAAGCATGGTCCTATTCTCACCATCTAATTAAAAAATGCTCACAATAATCAAAATGTCTCCAATGACTGTACACAATGATATCTCAGCAGGCGGTTGGCTCCCATTAGTAGAAAGCCATTCGCTATCGGCAGGTAGTGCGTTATGCAGCAAACAAGCCACGCCCTGCACATTTCGTCACCAATGGCATTGTCGGGGAAAGGCTGCTGAGCAACAATGGTCTACACATTGGATTGCCGTTCCTTAAAGTTGTGACACAACTATGGTCCAACTTTTCTGGTAGGAGGCTTCTGTCAACTGTCTTTATCTGGTGGTGGATTCACTCTTATCGCCATTGCACGGCTGCACTTTTTGATCAATATAATGAATTTTTTCTGTATTTGAATGAACTGTATTTATATATTTTTGATGGACTTTTGTTCATATGAATTTTTGGGTCTGTATGTTTAAGGGCTCACTAAATATGCACTAATTTGCTGCACGTTTTGTGCTTTATTTATTCTCTATAGATATTTTATGTATAATTGCACTTTATTATTTGTGCTGCCTATTTTATGTTTGGCATAGCTGGTATCAGTTTTACAAGTGGCTGCTTGCTGTTAAGTTGAGATAAAAAGGCTAAAGCCGTGCGGCCCAACCTAGAGCCTGAATGCCACATGCTGCCCCTTGGTACTTGTTGCACAGCCCCTGGACCCCAGCAGTAAGTAGTGGAGACACTGCTTTGTAAATGGACTTCAGTGACAGTGATCTCTAGCCGTCTTTTTGTAACATGTTTCCAACGTCCAACCACACCTGTAGCATATCGGCAGTCTGACAATCTGCTGTTGCTTGTCCAGACAGTATTCGATACCATCTCACATACTGTTTATATACATGTGACCTCGGTCGTATGGATGTGTCATTGCCATCATCCCATTTTAATTTGTAAAAAATTATTATAGGACCTCTAAAGGGATTTTTAAGGCAATGAATTTTAGATTTTGAATAAAAATCAATTTTATTAATATCAATCAGAGTTAGAAAATACGAAAATCACAAAAGACATGATCAAACAAACAACTGTTCAAGGTTCAAAATTCAAAAAAGAATTATATATACATCAAATAATAAATCTATCACATTACAAATATTGCATAAAAGGAGAGTATATGGAAGGAAGTGATGTATCGCACTACCCGATACAGTCACCACAGATGACAACCGTGGCGTGGAGTAGTGGGATTCCAACGCGTTTCAACATATATATTTCAATGAAAAGCCTTCTTCAGGGAAATACATCACAGTCTAAAAAAACAATCATAATATTACAATTTGTGAATATGTATATGTACATTTCCTGCATTGTGAGACTATCACATAACTTACGTCCTCCCAAAGCATCTCGCAGGTACGTGTAATCTCCCATGTCAGGGTAAGGAGTCCCACACCTCCAGGGTTTTAAGTTGTCCTATATCTCTACAAGACGGTTGTATAAAAAAATTGATCCCGATATTTGGCGTTTTCAGCCTCAAATAACTGATGGCTGTTTGTAAAAATAGGGCAAAATAAATAAAGGGTACTAGTGGAGTAGTAGTGGGAGGGTGGGGAGGCGGGGGGGCACCACAGCAAGCTCCCCCCGCCTCCCCGCTCCCCCCACCCCACACCCATAAAGACCCCCCTGAACAATAAATCTAACAACAAGTGCTTGCTTCCCAAAATAGGGAGGGTCCTGTTCCAAAGTGAGTGTATAGGGCAAAGAACACTTACTTTCTCAAAGGTGCAAGTAGCATGGCCTGGAACGACAAGGGTCCATGTAGATCCAACACAAAGTTAGCCCTGATACTCCTTGGTGGATTCCGCCAATGGCGTCACTCTCCCCTCGGAATCCACCAAGGAGTATCAGGGCTAACTTTGTGTTGGATCTACATGGACCCTTGTCGTTCCAGGCCATGCTACTTGCACCTTTGAGAAAGTAAGTGTTCTTTGCCCTATACACTCACTTTGGAACAGGACCCTCCCTATATTGGGAGGCAAGCACTTGTTGTTAGATTTATTGTTCAGGGGGGTCTTTATGGGTGTGGGGGGAGCGGGGAGGCAGGGGGAGCTTGCTGTGGCGCCCCCCGCCTCCCCACCCTCCCACTACTACTCCACTAGTGCCCTTTATTTATTTTGCCCTATTTTTACAGACCGCCATCAATTATTTGATGCTGAAAACGCCAAATATCGGGATCAATTTTTTTATCCAGCCGTCTTGTAGAGTTATAGGACAACTTAAACCCCTGGAGGTGTGGGACTCCTTACCCTGACATGGGAGATTACACGTACCCGCGAGATGCTTTGGGAGGACGTAAGTTATGTGATAGTCTCACAATGCAGGAAATGTACATATACATATTCACAAATTGTAATATTATGATTTTTGTTTTTTTAGACTGATGTATTTCCCTGAAGAAGACTTTTCTTTGAAATATATATGTTGAAACGCGTTGGAATCCCACTACTCCACGCCACGGTTGTCATCTGTGGTGACTGTATCAGGTAGTGCGATACATCACTTCCTTCCATATACTCTCCTTTTATGCAATTATTGTAATGTGATATATTTATTATTTGATTTATATACAATTCTTTTTTGAATTTTGAACCTTGAACAGTTGTTTGTTTGATCATGTCTTTTGTAATTTTCGTATTTTCTAACTCTGATTGATAATAATAAAATTGATTTTTATTCAAAATCTAAAATTCATTGCCCTAAAAATCCCTTTAGAGGTCCTATAATAATTTTTTACCATCTCACATACTGAACATTATGGGTAAGTTTAAAATTTAAATCTTGGGGTTAAGTGTTGTATACCTTTTTTTTAGTCTGCCAACATCGTATATATAACAGCACACAATGGTTGTATGTGCACAAAGTGCAACAAGAAACCCCTAGTGGACTATGGAGGCAGACTAGTTGTATGTTTATATAAAAAGTATAAATTTTATTGTAGAAACATTCATAAAATGGGACAGTGTGCTAATAAAATAACATGACCGCAAGAAAACATACATATATTGACATATCCTCATTTAATATACATGAATACCCAACATTCATCAAATTCATCCAGAGAGCTGCCCGTGCAGAACTTCAGGTCAGCCCAGATAAATCGTAGTGATGAGACCCAACATGTTTCGGACTTGGTCCTTCCTCAGGGAAAAGGGCTGGGTATTTGTACTTCTAAAATAGTCATAGATTATTGTATGTCTATATTGTATTGTTGTATGTCTATATTTGTTGTATGTCTATATTCAATAAAATGTATACTTTTTATATACTGTAAACCTACTAGTCTGCCTCCATAGTCCATGAGGAGTTTCTTGTTGCACTATTATGGCTAAGTTTAGACTTGCGTCTAAACTGTGACCCCCCTAACAAGAAAATCTCATGCTTTTCAGAGCTGTTTGCCCTGTAATGAGAAGGCATTATGATGCCTCCTCACTACCTGTTTTAACCTCCTAATTGCTGCACCAATGCACCACAACAGCACTTCCCCTTCCACTTAAATGGGTTGTGAACGTGACAGGAGTGATAGTTTTTGCCGTGGGCACTAAGCAAAGCATCACAACCATGGCAAATAAACACCCCCCGTCAACTGCCTTTGCTGCTTAAGAGGGGCAGTTGGGTGCTAAAATTGTGCAATGGTAAGTGTAAATCAGCCCTATGTGCAACCCTTTGGTGATGTCACAGGGGCCACAGTTAAGGCCCCCACAACTCTTAAGTTTGCAATCTAGGAAGGCACCACTGTCTTCAAGTACCCGTATTGTAGCTGGATAGATCAGCAGGTTTAAAAATGAGGGTGTCTGTGCTGGAATCATGTGCCATTCATCACTTGGCCAATTTCAGATTAAAACTGTATTGCGCCTTATGCTGCTGTGAACCAATAATAAGCTTTCCGCTTTCTATTATAATAGGTCGGTGAATAACCTTACAGCAGGTTTAGCATTTCTTGGTTATGAATTGCACCTCTCTACAGAAAAATGGTTCCATTAAGTTCTATTCCATGAAAAATAGTCTTTATAATGTTTTAAACCTGTTTACTTACACTATATAATTTTGCTTCCTCACCAGTTGTGACTTATGGGAAATGCAATATAATGAAATAGTTGATGAATTGGACCTAGCATTTCATGAATATGGCATTAGCGGTTGTTATGGAAACACCAGAATTCCAAGTAAAATAAAACATGAATGCATGTTCCTTTTAATTAAGATGAGCAATTTTAATTCTAAACAAGTTAATTTTCTAACTTTAAGGATAACTCCAGTGTCATTAAAATGATATGTAATACTGTATATAATGGCTAAACTGTTTTTTTATAATTTTAATGCTATGTAAAAAATTGACTCCTTCTTTCTGACACCCACAACACAGTATTCAATTTTCAAATTAGATTTCCTAATGTCTGTGATGAGTGCACTTCAGCCTGTGATGGGCGTACATGGTGCTGGAGATGGGGACGTTTGTATACTATTGTATGATGCGACTTCTATCCAGGACTGGGTGCATGTGCACAGTAATCAAAGGGGAAGGAACCAAATACAAAGCTAACATGAGCGGGCCTATGACGGGGGGGACTTATGCATTGTGCTTCTGGTGGGATGACAGACCTTGTACTGCTGATGTGAGCTGTCATGTGTCCTCTACACTGCGCTCTGCCCGACTGGAAGGTGCGTGATGGAACCCTATGATGTATAGGCCAGTGACCATAAAAGTAAGATAATTGGGAAATATTCTCCAAAAATGGTATATGTTGTGGGATGCCTTGAAGTAGGGAAGCAATTGAAAGCAACACATTTTTTTTTACTTTACTTTATTCTGAGTTTTTTTATTATTAAAAAATACAAAACACTTATTACGCATAATTATTATTATTATTTTTTTTTTTTACAGAGTGGAGATGGATTAGAACCCCTGTCAAGTTTTCATTGCTGTTTGTGCCCACTTTAGGGAGAGTCACCCTCTTAATTTGTCATGTTTACAATTACCATTGAAAGTGGGAGAATCCCACGTTTTTGGTTGTCCCCAGAACCATAATAAAGGACAAATCTTCCAATGGGGTCGCTAGCTCTGTGGGATTACCACACTTTAGAAAGGTTTCCACTAACTTCCTGTTTTTGGCTAAAAAGAACAGGAAGTGAAGGGATCTCCCCAATGGGACACAGATAAACAGGTCCCGGCTAATGATTTTGACTGTGGACATGCTAATCGGCAGTAGTCAATCACGGAACAGAATCCTGTGTTTACAAACACACAGGACCTGTGTACACAGAGTAGCAATCTGACTGTTTCTTCTCCCTGCCAAGCAGGGAGGAAAAACAGCCAGGTCTGTCAGTAAAAGCAGCACACATTGTACACAGTTAACCCCTTGATTGCCCCTAGATGTTAACTCCTTTCCAGCCAGTGTCGTCAGTACAGTATCAGTGTACAATTTTTATCACTATTCGCTGTATTAGTGTCACTAACGACATCGGTGTCCATTAGCGACCCTCCCAGGCAGTGTCTGTTAGTGCCAGATTCGGATAGGAATGTATTTGCCTGCACAGGGATACTCCAGGCGCACCGTTAAATCCTCACTCCTCTGCAAAAAGTAAAAGATTTAACAAACTGTCTTTTTTTTTTTTTCTTAAAGCTGAGCTCCAGGCAGATATTGAAATAAAAACACAAGTGAAAGCAGTTTTATTAAAAATCAATAAAGCTTAAGTGTTTAGTGCACTCAAAAAACAAAAACAAACTACCATGGTTGTTCCCATGAAAAGAGTGTCTTGTGTGCTGGTGGCTGCTGTTCTTAAAGTCTTCAGTCCTCTACCTTGCCTCTGCATACCACCTGCAGTGCTGGACGATCATATAATTTAAGCTGCTGAGCCTTTGACAGGCACTCGTCAAATGCTGACTATTCCCGCCCTTTCCGCCCTGTGCTCCATTTGCAGAAGCTGTACTATCTGTTCCTGCAATGAAATGCACTTCATAAATATAGGAGGGGGGCCCTTTTATTCATCTGCCCGTCCTCAATTCAGAGGGCGCTTTTCATTGTGAGAATGGATATTACGGCTTCTATGAATGGAACCAGGGGAAGAGAGGGCAGGCATAGTCGGCACTTGATCAGCGCCTGTCACAGGTGCAGCCATTTACCCTATATTGTCAAAAGTATTGGGACTCCTGCCATTACACAAACTTTATTGGCATCCCAGTCTTAGTCCGTAAGATTCAATATTGAGTTGGCCCACCCTTTGCAGCTATAACGACTTCAACTCTTCAGGAAAGGCTGCCCACAAGGTTTAGGAGTGTCTATGGGAATGTTTGACCATTCTTCCAGATGTACTATTGTGAGGTCGGGCACGGATGTGGACGCAAAGGCCTGGCTCACAGTCTCCACTCTAATTAATCCCCAAGGTGTTCTATCTGGTTAAGGTCAGGACTATGTGCAGGCCAGTCAAGTTCCTCCACCAGAAAACTAACTCATCCATGTCTTTTATGGACCTTGCTTTGTGCACTGGTCCAAATCATTTGGTGGAGGGGGGATTATGGTGTGAGGTTGTTTTTCAGGGGTTGGGCTTGGCCCCTTAGTTCCATTGAAGGGAACTTTAAAGCCTCGTACACACGGTAATATTGTTGGCCAACCGAGCGTCTGATTTTTGTCCAAAGGGTGTTTGCCAGGATCTTGTCTTGCATACCAACTGTACACAATTGACGTGGCACAAATACGAATGTAGTGACGTACTACGAGGAATTTCAGCCCTTGAGCGCCACCCTTTGGGCCCCTTCTGCTAATTTCATGTTTGGTGAGCATTGATTCCGAGCATGCGTGTTTGTACTTTAGACTTTTGTGTGACAGATTTGTGTACTGACCATCAGAAAATCTGACAACCAACCATTGTCCACCGAAAATTTACTCTGCCAACAAATGTTGGATGACAACAATTGTCAAAAGGAGTGTACTAACTGTCAGATCCCCTGCCAACAATTGGATCGTGTGTATGAGGCTTTAGTCTGTAATTGTTGCACTTCTCTCTTTTGCCACTAGGTGGCTGGGTACCTGGTGGCATTAGATATGAGAAGGGCACTGCAAGGTCAGATTATGGGTATATGGGAGTGATGGCGAACCCGTGGCATGCGTGCCACTGCTGGCACACTGAGCCCTCTCTGTGGGCACGCCAGGAAAACTGAAAACGCACTGAAACACTGACATCCAATTGTCCGCACCCCCCATCGCGAACTTAATCTCCCACAGGTCTGTAGGACAGTGGTTATGTGTGTGAGGTGGGCGTGACTAAGTAGAAGTGGCCATCGGTGACATGCGGGCAGAAATCCAATCATGGAAGCTGTCTCATCCACACTGCACCCACCATCAAACTATATCTCTCACAAATCTCTGGGGTCAGCGGTGACGTGCTGGGCATGACAGAGAACACACGTCTGGGATGAGAGGAGGCTTGCAGGTGGGAATGAGCTGCTGGAGAGATTGGGGACAGGCGAGAGATGTGGAATGGACATGTACAGTTATCAGTCCGAAGCAAAAAGAGTTCACACCGCTCCAGGCATGTTATCCCATTCATAACCCACTCTGCCCCGCTCTCAGACATCAGGTGCTACCTCTGCAAATGTGCACTGCAGACAATCAAGAAAGGTAGCTGGATGAATTCACACCTTTATTGTGCAAGATTAATTAAAATCCAAAACGGTCAATCCATGTACAAAAAAGCTAGCTGTTCTTTTTGTACCTCTGATGTACATGGATTGACTGTTTTGGATTTTGCACAATAAAGGTGTTAATTCAGTCTGCGGCCATCCAGCTACCTTTCTTGAGTATCTTATCAGTCCGTGGTGTCCCGCATCTTAGAGGCAGAGGCTCAATCTGCTCACCTGCTGGTGGGTACCTTCCCCTTTCAATTCCTTCTTGTCTAGTTTTGCTTGCTTCATCCTGGCCCTGTCTCTAGGTCAGGATCTATATTAACCCCCAAAATTTGGATTAAACTTATCGTTTTTGTAAAAAAAAAAATTCAGGTAGTTGAGAGTAATGGTGCGGTAGGTGAGTGTAATGGTCAGTTCATGTGTCTGGTAGGTCAGTGTATGTTGCACAGTGTATTCCGAGCACAACGCATTCCTGAACCCTGCATTCTGAGTGAATCTGGCAGAATTGTACGTTTTTGGTCCCTTAGGGCTCATTCTAAGGGATGATCGGTCACATCCTCTGTACAGAGCCGCTGGTAGGTTTAATTCTGTGTTGGCACTTTGAAAGAAATAAGTTGGTTTTGTGTTGCGGTTTGGGCACTCGGGCTCAAAAAGGTTCGCCCTCACTGGTATATGGGTTACCTCAGCCAATGGGCAGGGGTTTTCCCAAATCCCTTGGCCTGCTGGGAGAACCTATATATTTGGGTGGAGTCAGGTGATCGGAGTTCTGTGCCACTTGAACGGCTGTCTGGGTGGACGTGTGTTGTACTGCCTGGGATGTTAGGCCAGAGATTGGGCCTATCTCGGGCACATCTGGCTGCTAGGCTATCTGAGGGCCTATACAGAAGCAAGAGAGCAGCGCAGGGTTGGGATTGTGGCTTGCAATCCAAAAAGAAGAGACAGATCTGAAGTCTTGGAGTCTGTTAATTAATCTTGCAACTACCTAAGGGTGTCCTGGCCCTAACCCTCTCTCCCAAAAGTTCTGTCAAAATCTCTTTTGCATTCAAGAAGTGTCTGGCGCCCAATAACATTAACTACCTTGCACCCACCATGCCTCACAACCCACCATATTCAGGATGTCAGCTATATCTGGCCCTGGAGGTTCTCATTAGACCAATGGAAGCCTGGGACCTTGCTACGTATACAACAGTCTACAAAGTGCAAATGAATCGGCAGAACAGTTTGTGACAGGTCCGAAACTAGCAGCCACAGACTGAAGTCAGACTCTTCCAAATAAGTTATTAATTCAATGTGCTGACCTTACTCGAAGCAAAAAAATGGACATGGCAAGAACCAGTGAAGCAGCTCAAGCACAATTAAAACTCGCGGCTGAAGCAGATATAGTGTATAAATTACACAAAGTTCAGACTTGTCATATATAGTCACAACTTGATCGTGGCGGACAAAAATACCTTATGAAAGGCACGTGGTAGATGTATTAAATAATGTACATTGTAAAACTGATCATATAGATGGCCATTTTTAAAAATGTAATTTCCATGGTGCGATGTTCTACTCGAAGTATGTGTAGGACATTGGTGCAGTATCTTATTTAGTCTCAAGAGAAGAGGAATAATCTTCAGGATGTCACCTATTACAATACAGAGATTGCTCGGGTAGCGACCGTAAATGTAGTTTTTCCTGAAAAGTCTGTTTAAAAAAGGACATGCTGAGGCAAAAATCTGTTTCTTCAGTACAGACAGAGATCCGCTGGAGGAACCATTTTCTTTTCTTTCCTTATGATTTTCTGTTAGCTTCTTATTGAAGTGTTACTAAACCCACAACAGTAAAACCAGTCTGTATATGCAGTAAAGCATGCTTGTTATAGTCACTGTGAAAGTTAATCCTCTGCATCTAAAAAGGCTGTTTGATTCTGTCTTCTCTGATCCTTCACTTTTACTGTCCCCAATCTTTCTGACAGAACAGAGCCTTGGGGGGTGGGGGAGTGCATTTGATCAGCACATTGCCAATAAGCACTGTCTAGACAGAGGGTCAGGGGTCCTGCAGCCTCATGATCTTGGCATGTGATAAGCACATTGCCAATAGGCACTGTCTAGACAGAGGGTCAGGGGTCCTGCAGCCTCATGGTACAGTCAGAGGCGATTGAAAACTCATCCTATAAGCTTTAACCAGACACTGATAGACGTCAGAAGACTGCTATATACTACTGATTAGAAAAAGGTATTTAGCAGTTTATATTTACTAAAATAATTGCATTTCCATGTTCTGTATATTGTGGGAGACCAGACATAGTGAATGCAGGGTCCTGGGTTTAGTAACCTTTTAATGCATTCTCTGCCTTCTCTCTTTCTGCATGCACAGGACAGAGGCAGCAACGGGAACCATTGGCTCCTGCTGCTGTCAATCAAAGCCTGTGAGGAGGGAGCTGGGAACGTCAGTGGACACGCACATACTGGCTCAGGAGCAAAGCCTGCTGGTGTGCCACGATTGGAAGGAGCTGAGAGCACTGGTGGGGGACCCCAGAAGAGGGTGTTCGGGGCCACTTTAATACAGTAGGAATCAGTAGAAATAAGCTTGGGTGTCTTCCAAACTCATCTCTAACCTGAACTCCCTCTTTTTTTGTAATTCACTGAGCTGTATAATTCCCATCCAGTGTATTATTTTAGCTGTCTATGTCCTGCTGAAGAGATTTACGATCGCTTCCTGTCCTGGAAGTGAACTATGAAACGAGAGGAAATCTCACCAAAGTGATGGGAATTCTCTATGTAGAGAGTATATGTTCCCGTTGGATAATTTGGTGACAACTCCAACATTTTGCATTTCCCCTCACTTTTATGCCTCAGTGACAATGGTCACTTTGACAGAGAGGTCAATTCCCACAGTGGGGACACAGCAATAAAATTGTAACTGCGTCTAGTGCTTCCATAGTCCTGCAGCCTATCTACATATAGCTGCGTAGTCTCTACTCTCTAGTCGGCACCAAAGTTGGCCATGATGCACAATGCTCAGACAAGCTCCTTCTCTACCACAGCCCTACAAGTCTGCTTGTGATGAGGACTGTGAATGTTATCCCTCTGTGCCAGAATAAGGCACTGCAGTGGGAGCATTGGAAGCCAATTTCTTCTAAGAGAAAAGGGTTTTCTAAGGAATTTCCAAGTGAAAATTGGCTAAAAATCCTCACATATGGCCGTAGAGGACTATAGTTTAGTTTAGAGAGAACAGTGTGTAACTGGCCTTTAAGCAGAGACTATGATTACATTTCTAAAAATGTACTTAATCATGAGGAAAATTTACAAATCTTAATATAAAATGCACTAATAGATCTGGAGTGGTAATCAATTAAACTTATGAAAGCCACGTCAAAAATAATTTCTAGGCAACTGTTACAATGATGGCTCAAATGTGTATTTATTGAAATTATGCCATGGTTTCCTTATATTAAACTGCCTTTCGTGCAGTTGCATGTCCAAGAACTGAACGTTGATTTTGAAGAACGAATGTCACTGATACATAACTGGTATTTACTTGGCTGTTTGCACAGCAAGCGGATGTCTTGACAGCCTTCGTGCCATTTACACGAGTTGATGGCTGTAGTTTTCATACAGCATATGGAAGTTACTTGGCAAGCCTGGCTATGAAATGTAGAGTAGGCAGATTGAGTGAACTGGAACACAAGAAACAAGTGTACGTCATTAGTGTCTGGCCTTCAAATGAATTAACATTTCATTGTTCTAAGTGATAACCACAGGTCTTCTGTAGTACTTTCATTGCCAACGCTCTTCAGAATTACTATTCGATTAGAACATATCTCAATGGGTGATAACATGAGAGAGTACATGCTATGAACCTCAGATGCTCACTTTCTCTGAAGGACACTATACAGCCCCCCTCCCCAACCTAACCAGCTGACACCAAGTCTAACAATAAACAAACCCTTAAAGTGTACCGCCAAAACTATTTATATTCTTTTGATAGAAGGATCACCCCCACACTTTCCTTTTAACAGTAACATTTTAGGTTTCCTGTCACTTTCTGTACTGACGACTTTTACCTCCGAGACAAAAGGATTGATTGGCTAACACGCACTCTTTAGTTTTAGTAAATCGGCTTTTAACTTCAGCTTGTCCAATTAAGTTTCGATTAAAAAAAACCTGGAAGCTGATTAGTTTCTTTTCAGAGCTGCACCAGATTTTGTACTCTACAATTTTAGTAAATCAACCCCATAGTGACAATAAATATATCCAGTGGAAACAGACCGTGGTAAAATCCTGAGAGATTTTTTTTCTACTCCGTCCACACTAAAAACTAACGTATTGGCTGGAGCTTGACATTAAAGCGGAGTTCCGCCTGAAAAAAATAAATTAAGTCAGCAGCTACAAATACTGAAGCTGCTGACTTTTAAAATAAGGACACTTACCTGTCCAGGGCACCCGCGATGTCCTCCCCCGAAGCCGACCCGTCCCTCGTCTCTGGGTGGAGGCTCCGGCATTGCTAGAAAGGGAATCACAAAGAGAAGCCTTGCGGCTTCACAGCCTGGTTCCCCACTGCGTATGCCCGAGTCCCGCTGCACGTTCTGAGTAGTCCCTGTTGTCTTCTGGGACCTGTGTGTCTCCCAGAAGACACCGGGGGGGGGGGGGTGGAGGGGCTGGACATGGCGTAGATCGCTGCAGATACTGCGGCAATATTTTGCCGGAAGTGTGAGCAAATACCTGTATTAGACATTTATCTGCCCCCCCCCAAAGGTGCCAAATGTGACACCAGAGGGGGGGAGGAATCCGAACTTCAGAAGTTCCATTTTTGGGTGGAACTCTGCTTTAAAGTAGAAAAAAATATAAACCGGCCTTTAAATGTTGCTCCCTTGTTGCCCTCCATTGCCCCTGCAATCTAAGCACTGAACTGTGATAGCTGATCCAGTGGTAGCAAGATAGGTGCAACTTGCAGTCTCAGTAGAATAAGCAGACAGTGACTTGATCCAAATGATATCTTGCAGATTGTAGAAAGCTTTAAATGATAAATTCACCTTTGAAACGAGTGGCATAATCAACCCGGTTTTTAACATGTTCCAACTGCTGCAGGGTCTCCCTGTAGTGACAGCGAGCGTGGGATCTTCTCCCTGATCTCACTGTCTCATTTAACCACTTCAGCCCCAGAAGTTTAAACCCCTTTTAATGACCAGGCCATTTTTTGCGATACAGCACTGCGGCACTTAACTGACAATTGCGCGGTCGTGTTTTTTTTACTTTTTACTATAATATTTATCCAAAAGAAAAAAACTAATTTCTTCATCAGTTTAGGCCAATATGTGTTCTTCTACATCTTTTTGGTAAAACAAATTGCAATAATCATATATTGAGTGGTTTGTGCTAAAGTTATAGCGTCTACAAAATAGGGGATAGATTTATGGCATTTTAATTTTTTTTTTTTTCTAGTAATGGCGGTGATCAGCGATTTTTATTATTATTTATTAATTTTTTCCCCCCTAGGACTGCGACATTGCGGTGGACAGATCACTTTTTTTGGTACCAGTGACATTTATTCAGTGATCAGTGCTATAAAAATGCACTGATTACTGTATAAATGACACTGACAAAGAAGGGGGTTAACACCAGGGGCGATCAAAGGGTTAAGTTTGTCCTAGGAAGGTTCTTTCTATCTGTTGGGGGAGTGGACTGACTGGGAGTACAGAGAGATCGCTGTTCCTAATCACTAGAAACAGATGGTCACACTGTACTCCTCTGATAGAACGGGTATCTGCTTTGTTTACATTGGCAGATCCCCATTCTGCCTCTCTGTGGAACGATCACGGGTGACTGGCAGGCATCGCGGGCTCACGTGCCCGCTGTATCTATTATATGAATCGCTGTACCAGTACGGCGATTTGCGCAATAGAGCTGCCCTGTTGCAGTATAATTGCGGCGGCTGGTCAAGTGGTTAAAAAAAGTGTCTCTGCCCGCCTGACCATGTCACTCATTCAGAGTTGTGAATGGGAGAACTAGAAGTACCGACAGCCTTTGCAGCTGTTGAATGGTAGTTCTCAAACTTCCAGGACGCTGTTGAGCTCCCTAGGTAGTATATCAATGCTTCCTGTCAATGTGTGACTGCCTGCTCGTATGAGGTATGAGCTGACAGCTTACACAGACTGCAGGAGTCCTGCATTCCACCAGTGATCTGCTGATTGCGGGTGCAATACTTTGCAGTCTCCTAGTAAAAAAAAAAATAAAAAAGATGTGGATTTATTTATTTTTTTTAAATGTGAACTTCTCCTTTTAATTCAAAACTTTTGTAGATCTGCGCAGATAGACATCAGATACGTGTAGGTAAAAAAAATATTCTTGTTGAGCTCCAGCAATTACACGTGCTTGACACAGAAACAAAAGCCTGGTGCACACTGAGTCTTTTTCCCCGTTCAACTCAGCAGGTTGATTGAAAAAAAAAAAAACTGTAGCTCCATTTGGAGCCGCTGTACTAACAGCCCCTGGTTTTCCAGCATGCTCGTCTTGACAGAAGCCTACCAAACGGCTGGCTTCTGTCGGACCTGCTGCCATACACATGGGTCGAATTAAAAAAAATCTAGTCAAACAAAACTCCAATCTTGGGACATGTATATACACTATATTACCAAAAGTTTTGGGATGCCTGCCTTTACACGCACATGAACTTTAATGGCATCCCAGTCTTAGTCCATAGGATTCAATATTGAGTTGGCCCACCCTTTTCCTTTTTTTTATTGGACCGCCTGATGTCGCCCGGCATTCGGCTTTTGTGTACGAGGGCTTAAGGACACACTGAAAAGAGGGTGAGACTAGCCATACAGAGCATTTCCTAGCTATGGCGTGAGGAAGGGACAACATTATTTAAAGGCAAACAACAATGCATGTGTAACATTAAAACCCTGCATGCATTTTCTAATATTGCAATGTAAATACCTTTTTTATTTTAGTGGGAGGAAACTCTCTTCCCCCACCAACAGCTAGTTTTGCGGACAACTGCAGGTGACATTACAGCTTTGTGTAATTCAGCCCTATTGTTGGCCCTCCATACACAATGGAGTCTGAGCTTTGCAGTCTCCCTTATATATGGTACATAATGGGTCATAAGCTGCTGACCCACTGGCTTCTATACTTTTGAATCCCTGCATTGAAACCAGTATGCAGATTAAAAAGTCATAGCAAAGTGGACACCATTATCTGGATTCTTATTCCAGTCAGTGAATCAAAGTATTGAAACAAGAACATGAGTAAGACAGCCAGGTAACTAAAATATTTAGAAGGAAATGCACAGCAATGGAAGCTTCTAAATTTGTCTTATGACAGGTTTTCGTTAAACCATTCATTTGTTTGAATTGCTCTTCTCAAATTTTTAACAAGCTTTTTTAAATAGGTGCACATGGTAGGGGCTTTTCACAGAGCAAACGCAATGCAGATAATTTCTTCGACCACAGCAATTTGCATTAAAAAAAAAAAAAAAAGTGGTACATTTGCAAATGTACCTGGGGGTAACACTGCCTCCTCCAAAGCTCCTCTGTGAAGTGTGATCCTTTAAATCTAGTCAAGCAAAACTCCAATTTTGGGACATGAATATACACTATATTACCAAAAGTATTGGGATGCCTGCCTTTACACGCACATGAACTTTAATGGCATCCCAGTCTTAGTCCATAGGGTTAAATTTTGAGTTGGACCACTCCTTGCAGCTATAACACCTTCAACTTTTCTGGGAATGCTGTCCACAAGATTTAGGAGTGTCTATGGGAATATTTGACCATTCTTCCAGAAGCGCATTTGTGAGGTCAGGCACTGACGTTGGAGGAGAAGGCCTGGCTGACAGTCTCCGCTCTAATTCATCCCAAAGGTATTCTATCAGTTTGAGGTCTCTGTGCAGGCAAGTTAAGTTTCCTCCACCCCAAACTCGCTCATCCAAGTCTTTATGGACCTTGCTTGGTGCACTGGTCCAAATCTTTTGGTGAAGGGGGGTTTATGGTGTGGCCTTGTTTTTCTCTGTTCAGTATGTCTCTGTTCCAAATCTTTTTGTGTTTATTGCAATATCCTTGAAGTAGAGCTTTTCCCCCACTTCCTTTCTTGAGACCACTTTTTACCAGGACATTGAGGGATTGTAGTTTTTGATACCGTCTGCAAAAAAGTCTGACCGAGGGTCACAAAGACCAGCTATCCTCTCTTCCAATGTCGTCCTAATGCATCCATGTTTTTTGTGTTTTGTTTTTTTTGTTTGTTTGTTTGTTTTGTGTTTTTTATCCAGTCTCATTCATTTTGCTGATTTATATACAGTACAAGTTTAATGTGTTGTCATGGAATCTTGTTTTCTTTTACAACTTTCTCTAAGTTGCTTTTCACTCCACTGAGCCCGATTACCAAAAATAAGAAAGTATAAACGCTTCAGCAGAAAAAAGTGTAAAGGGCAGGTTGCCAGGCAACACAGGTTTTGGGTTTTTGGTTTTAGAAAAAAAGAAACTTCCAAGAAATACACAAGAGCACACATTGAACCATCTCATTGTTAGCACATTTTGGAATATACAGTTGAAATCTGTGAAGCATAAGGAAATGAGAACGTTGTTTTAAGAGGATTATATTTGGCAAATATTTCCGAGTTTGAAAGGTTTTCTTTTTTGTTGCAAATATAAACGATTAGGCTGAGGAATTACCGCATCTGAATGAATAGATACGTCAAGGCAAAGTATACATGGTTGCTGTAAATGGAAAATGCAGTCCTGTGTAGTAAGATTGGCACTCTCTCGCTATATGAAACATTGGTATTCCATAGAAATGTAACACTGGTAGGATAGTTGGTGTTATTAAGAATTTCCCCACAGTGCCATTGGTTCATAATTGGTAAGAAGTGTCATGCAAAATGTTGTAACATCAGCCAGTGAGCTGCTTCTCATTAGCGAGTTATTACTGATGCTTAATTTTTCTGATGGACTTCAAAATGTTAAGGACCATTTTGTTGAGAGCAAAACTTGCCATTGCATTTCAAGTGCATGTAAACCCCAGACATGAAATATGAACAAAGCATTTCCCTCTATAGTGTGTACTTGTCTCAGTTAAGAGCACAAAGTGTCACTTTTGTGTCCTGCCTCATTCCTCAGCACTTTGAACAGATGTAGAAAAGAGAAGGCTGCAGTAACTTCACTAGGTATGTGTAAGGGTTTACAACCACTTTAAAGTATAACTAAAGACCAAACCAATTTTTTAGTTTTGGATAGAGTGGAGAGGGATTAGAACACCCATCTGGTTTTTATTGATGGCTGTGTCCCCGTTAGGGAGATTAACCCTCTCTATTTGCCATGTATACCATTATTGAACGTGAAAGTAAAAGTTTTGAGTCTATAATTTTATATATGGCTGGCTCCGACTAACCTTAAAACTCCCCATGGCTGCCACAATAGTGATGGCAAAGTCATGGAGATCCCCGTCCATCCTAACCCCAAGGATACATTCAAAGGTATCATGGATAATAAATGAGAAAATGTCGGCCACTTTACAAGATAAGATTTCCCTAAAAAAAACAAAACATGGGACCCTTGGATATGCTACTGTTCAGGATAATGACTGACTAAAGGACTCGTGGGATGGCGAGGGAGATGGGAAGCCCTCTCCTCATTTACCTTTCCCTATCCTTTCTAATTTTTTTCTTCTCCCCTAATATTTGCCCATATGGGCTACAATATTTATCACTATAAAGGTCATCACATGCTTTTTCATATGGGGGTTCCCCTTTATTGCTACCTTTTTACTTTACTATTCCACCTTCTCTCAGGTACATGAGCAAAAGCTTGCAAGTATGGTGATGACCCAGAGTAAGTGTTACATGAACATGTTGGAAACCGTGTGTCTTGTTTTTATAAAATATGATGCGTAAGCATACACAAGTTTTTTTGTATTTTGTATGACTGTTTCATAAACTAATAAATTATTGGAAATGAGAGCAAAAGAAAATCTCAAATTTTGAGTTGTCACCAGAAAAGTAATAGTGGGAAAAATCATCCAATGGAGATGCTAGTTCTGGTGACTTGGGGGGGGGGGGTGTTAGATGACTAAGGAATTCCCTTTATTTGCAGGGATTTCCTCTTGCTTCCAGTTTGGCTATAAAACAGGAAGTGACGGTAAAGCTCCCCAATGGGACAAGATGGCAAAACAAGAATTTGACTGGGAAAACTTTTTTTTTTTTTTTTTTTTTTCCCGTTCATTGGAAAAATTGGAAAAAAAAAATTGAATATATTCTTTTACAAGAAGTACTATATCTGACGGGGTATGAAACTCTAAAACATGAAGACCATCATTTAAGATTTATTAGACTCTGTAAAATCTTAAATTATTGCAAGTTCTCTCAGCCGAAGACAAGCAAATCCTGGAATACAGTTCATGTAACACTGTACTTCTCAATGCAGTTCTCAAACGAGAGAAATGTGTATTTCTGTCACTAGGAAGTACTGAGGGGGAAAGGCTGAACTTAGTTTGCTTGTGGGCTCCATCTTGTACCTCCTACAGTTTGGCGATCATTGGGATACAGTAGATAATGTCTGTCCTCTTGGGCCTTTATTGACAGATAAAAGGGTGAATTTGTCTGACAAATTAGTTTCTTTCTAACCTTTAAATGATTCCTATTAATGTTCCCCACCATCACAGTATAATGTTTACCTATAGTCTGGTTAGTAAATTGTTTTTTCTTTTCCTCTTAGTAAAATAGTAAAACATCTAGAGTTTGGAAACGTTTCCACAGTGCAATTTCTGCTGAGAGCAAAGCTGCAGTTAGCAAATATTGTGAGAAGAAATATTATTTTCCAAATGCTACAAGGTTGACAAAACACATCCTGGCATGCCAAAGGTGCTCTAAAGACAATAAATATACTTCATGGAATAAAACAATTAGGACCAGAATGAAAGTGTAAGTATCTTTTCGCTCTCATCCCAGACACACTTTCTGCTGCTTCTGGATCATCACAACATGTTTCTTCACCAGCAGAATCTTTAACCACTAGGCGTCCGCGCTATAGCCGAAAGACGGCTACAGTGCGGACGCTAATTGCCGGGAGGCCGTCCCTGGACGGCCTCCTGTTTACTTCCACATTGCAGGCTCCCGCGGGCACGCATCGGGGAAGTTCTGTGCTGGCCGTGTCCCTTGCACACAGCCAGTCACAGATCGCTGAAAACGGCCAATCCTAGCGGTCGTTTTCAGCGCGATCGGCGGTGCCAATGAGAGACTATCTCATATGTAAACATATGAGATCATCTCTCATCGCCGGTGTTCTGCGGCTCTCCTTCCTCACACAGAGACAGCGTCTGAGGAGGGAGAGCGAACTGCTGCGGCAAAAAGTGAAGAAAAAAAAAAATGAAAAAAAAAGTGTTCCCCCTGCCATCTGTCCCTGTCATCATGTCCCTGCCATCTGTCCCTGCTGTCATGTCCCTGCCATCTGTCCTTGCTGTCATGTCCCTGCCATCTGTCCCCAGTGCCACGTATAAGTGCCATCTGTCATCAGTTCCACCTGTCAGTGTCACGTGCCATCTGTCATCAGTTCCACCTGTCAGTGTCACGTGCCATCTGTCATCAGTGCCACGTATTAGTGCCATCTGTCATCAGTGCCACGTGTCATCAGTGCCACATATTAGTGCCACATATTAGTGCCATTTGTCATCAGTGTCATGTGTCATCAGTGCCACGTATTAGTGCCATCTGTCAGTGCCACGTATTAGTGCCATCTGTTTTCAGTGCCACGTATTAGTGCCATCTGTCATCAGTGCCATGTATCAGTGCCATCTGTCATCAGTGCCACATCAGTGTCACATGTCATTTTCCTGGTGCTCCAGGGCCTTCAAAAGTGTAATAGGTAGTCAACAAGTTAGATGTGTAATTTATGCTCCTAGAACACCTGATGGTGCTCCCTGCATGTTGGGCCTCTCTATGTGGTCTGGCTGTGAAAAAGTCCCACACATGTGGTATCGTAATACTCAGGAGGAGTAGCAGAATGTATTTTGGGGTGTTATTTGTGGTATATACATGCCATGTGAGAGAAATAACCTATTACAATGACAATTTTGTGGTGGGGAAAAAAATCTTCATTTTGCAAAGAATTGTGGGAAAAAATGACAACATCAAAAACCTCACCATACATCTTACTAAATACCTTGGAATGTCTACTTTCAAAAAAGGGGTAATTTGGGGGGTATTTGTACTGTCCTGACATGTTAGGGTCTCAAGAAATGAGATAGGCCAGTACATCAGATGTGATCAATTTTTTTATGATTTGCACCATAGTTTGTAGATTCTCTAACCTTCTCAAAGACCAAATAATATACACTAATTATGGTTATTTTTAGCAAAGATATGTAGCAGTATAAATTGTGGCCAAAATTTATGAAGAAAAATGTAATAATTTGCAAAATTTTATCACAGAAACTAAGAAAAATGCGTTTTTTTTCTAAATTTTCGGTGTTTTTTCATTTATAGTGCAAAAAATAAAAAGCCCAGAGGTGATCAAATACCACCAAAAGAAAGCTGTATTTGTATGAAAAAAAGGACACAAAATTCTTTTGGGTACAGTATTACATGACTGAGTAATTGTCATTCAAAATGTGAGAGTGCTGAAAGCTGAAAATTGGTCTGGTCACGAGGGGGGTTTAAGTGCCCAGTTGTCAAGTGGTTAAAGTGGATGTAAACCCAATGCCATCCTTTCTAAACTACTGCCATAGGGGTTATCTATAAGGATATACATGCCTCCTGCATGTATCGTTACCTGTCAAATTTCTCCCCTCTGCCTGTTATGAGAGCTGAAAAACTGCAGATTTTGTGGGCGGGTCTGTTGTCTGGAGCTCGGTGGGTGGAGTCGTGATGTCAGTAGACTCCCCGCCCACCTCTACACTTCCCTTGTCAATATGCAGTTTCTCCTGGGTATTTCTTACACTGAACTTCTGCTATGATCTCTAACATCCAGTGAAAAGACAGGAAAGTAACCACATGACTTCAGCATGCCAAATCATGCTGAGGTGTGCAGAGCTGCTGAAGAAAGGAGTGGGAGGGAATTAAAAAATAATGCATGTCTTAGGCTAGTGCACGAGATGTAAATCACCTGTCACTCACAGCAAGGGGGAGGATTTGACAAAGTTTTTCTAAGTTTGTCAAGATTTTTCTAACTGAACAATAAAAGAGGACTGCTCAGAGCTGGATTAACGATGTGTGGCAAGACTGGGCTCAAATGATAGGAAATCTTATACTCTACAGTAGGATGGATATATATATATATATATATATATATATATATATATATATATATATATATATATATATATATATATATATATATATATATATATATATATATATATATATATATATATATATATATATATAAAAAATTTGGGTTCCCATCCACTTTAAGTAAGGAAGGGTTACAAACCACTGCCTCTCAAACCATGTACACAATCCCTTCATTTATAGATCAAATGACACCTGAAAATCAGGAGAAATGCATATTGGCAGGAAGCTTTTAAAGTATAACGATGGAAAGGGAGGTTGTTAACTGTTCTCATGTATAATGGGAATGTTCCTAATAAATACAGTCCTTCTTGTTCTATTTAACATTTTAAAAAGCGAATTTAGCTTTACTGAATAAGCTGTACTTTTATTTCAAGCATAATAAATTTATATACGCTGCTTTTCACCTTCCCAGTGTAACCAAACGATTTTCCATTTGTAAAATTACTCCACACTGCAGTTTTGTTTTTTTTTTAATTTTTCCAAAAATTGTCTTTTTTTTCTGGGAAAAAACAGGGGAAAACCTTTTTTTTATTTTACCCATGGCTTTAATATTTTTGGAAATTTTACTTCTAGTTCTAACCCTCCCTTACTGTATCCAAAAAAAAAAATAAAAAAAAGTTTTGGCCTATAGTTCTTTTTAAAAGAAAGCCATCGCTGAAGCTAAGGTCTCAAAAGTAAAGTGAACTTTAGCAGTAAATAAAATAAAAATGGCTAGCAGGAAGTCATGTATTGCAGAAAAAAAAACACTTGCAGTGATTTATTAAAGTATTTGTGCCTTCTTTATGAAAGCCTTGCAACGGTTCCTTTAACAGTTCTGATGTGCTACAGATTCCACATAATTCTTACCTGCACCACTTTAACAATGTGTCCTTAAAGCTGTGACAAATTCAAAAAGTATTACCAGCTGTTTGTAGATAAGGAAACTGGGGGTAATCAAGACCCAGCTGTAATTTGGCATACAAATACTGGCAGAATGGCCAAAATTAGAGTAACTGTGTAGTATAATACAGGGCATGTTTGCATTCACCTTTCCCTGTCACTGGCCGCTAGGGCACTGTTGGGAGCACAGCATCCTTGGTTGCAAGGATGCTGTCAGCTGCACAGCATCCCAGTAACCAGTGATGCCACACACTTGACAGCATCCTAGTAATTAAAGTTGCTGTATGGGCTGAACATGCACTGGGGCTTAAAGTGTTTGTTACCCTAAAAAAAAAGCATAGTGCTTGTGCTGTGTAAGTTGGCCCCCTGTATCACCTAAAAAGCTTGGTTGATCCTGGTTCTGGCCTCCCCTCTGTAAACTGACCACGGTTTATCATGGCTGCTGAGCTCTGACACCGTGGTCAGTTTACGTGCCTCCATCATCAGAAGCTGCGTGGGCAGTGTGCTCGCCCGGCGCCATCTTGGATGACCTCGCTGCCCCCGGTGGGTTTTCGTAAAATAGGCATCCAGCCAGAACGGCTCCGAGGGGTCCACGGTGGTAGCGGGGAGGGCTTTCTCTTTGGTGGCATCGTTTTGTGTGGAAATCGCCCCCGTATGGCTGCTGTAAAGACGATGCTGCGAGCGGGTCTCCCGGAGCTCAGTGAGAGCACGTCCTCACGCTCTCATACCGTGGCCACGCCCCCTTTATTGGCCTTTTTAATGCTTTTAAATGAATTTTTAGTGTATTTTTTTTTTTCTGAAGTTTTGCGTTTCCTAGACCATTGCAGTAATATCGTGTGAAATAAAAAATTGGAACTACTATTCATTTTATTCTCTAGGGCAGTGGTCATCAACCCTGTCCTCTGGGCTCACTAACAGGCCAGGTTTTATATATTACCTTGGAGATGTAGACTAGAATACTGCAATCACTGAGCAGCAAATTTTATCGCCTGTGACATAGTTCAGTTATCTTGCAAACCTGGCCTGTTAGTGGGACCTGAGGACAGGGTTGATGGCCACTGCTCTAGGGTGTCTGCTTTTAGAAAATATGTAAAGTTTTGGGGGTTTTATGTAATCTTCAGTACGAAAATGATTTTTTAAACAAGTGCAAAAAATGCAAAAATGGTTTTGTCGGTGAAAGGGTGGAACTTTACCCATAACAACTTTGATAAAAAGTTTCTTTAGTAAGGAACATACATTCCACATTAATAAGTATGTTACTTAAATTAGTGTGTGCTGTAAATTGCCTCCAGCATTTTTCCTGTTTCTTCTTGCTGGAGGCTACCATTTTGCTGAAGCCCAGAGCCCCTGAGCAGCAGTAAATCTTTAGGCTGTCAGCGGATTGGCCTCTACAAATTTGTCAGTGCCTAAAAATATAGAGCAGCTGAGCATGTGCAGAGCAGGGTGAGATGGTATGTTACTAGTTTTTAACCACTTCCATACCGGGCCTATTCTGGCACTCCTCTCCAACATGTAAAAATCATCTTTTTTTGCTAGAAAATTGCTCAGAACCCCCAAACGTTACATATGGTTTTTAGCAGACACCCTAGGGAATAAAATGGCAGTCGTTGCAACTTTTTATGTCACACGGTATTTGCGCAACAATTTTTCAAACACTTTTTTTTGGAAAAAAACTGTTTCATGAATTAAAAAAATAACAATACAGTAAAGTTAGCCCATTTTTTTTAGTATAATGTCAAAGATAATGTTACGCCGAGTAAATAGATACCAAACATGTCACGCTTTAGAATTGCACACACTCGTAGAATGGCGCCAAACTTCGGTACTTAAAAATCTTCATAGGCGACGCTTTACATTTTTTTTACAGGTTTAGCGTTAGAGGAGGTCTAGTGCTAGAATTGTTGCTCTCGCTCTAACGCACATGGCGATACCTCACATGTGGTTTGAACGGCGTTATATACTACGTGTGCGTTCTTTTTTTTTTTTATCACATTTATTCCTGTTGCAAGGAATGTAAACATCCCTTGTAATGGGAATGGTGTGTGACAGGTCCTCTCTGTGGAGCGATATGGGGTCTATAAGACCCCACATCTCTCCTCCAGGCTGGAAAGCATCATTAAGAAGAAAAAAAAAGACATCCGAGATCGCTGCTTTGTTGACATCCATGGCCCGGATGTGACCTCATAATGTTGCGACCGGGCCTCTGGTCATAGAGATGACTGGTGACCATCTGGTCACCGTAAATCTCTGCTCTTCATCCAGTGGGGCAAATTCTTTCTCCGGGTCCCCGATGGCACGGGAGAGCCTGGAGGGCTGTCGGAGGGTTGTCCCCTCCTGTCGCCTGTAAGAACAATCAAGTGGCTGAACTGCCGATATAATAATTCTTGTGGTGCACAGAATCGCTGGCAGAAAATAATGATATCCTTCAGATATCCCCACTGAATGTCAAGGATGTCGTATGATGTCCTTGGGCTGGAAGTGTGAAACAGTATAGACACTTATTATTAATGTTTTGCATAGCTATACCTGCAAAAGGGGCTAGCCTGAAGTTATCTAGCAGGACTTATTTTTGTGACGAACGTTCCATTCGAAGTTGCTCTGAGAGCATTCATAATTCATTAATTGGTTGCTTTTGACCTTATTTGAACGTAACCTGCTTCAAGTGGGTTTTGCATTCCTATAGACTTGTATGATAATGTAAAACCCATTTGAAGCAAAAAAAAAGAAAGTGGTCACTGACACAGGCCATGGGGTTGTTTCTAACTCCAGTCAATTCAGGCATTATTAGGCAGACTTCACCAGGTTCAGAGGGAGCTTGGAGTGTGGCAGAAGCGTGTACTCGTTTACATTTTCATTTTTCTCAGGTGCAGTAAATCTACACTAGAATGCAGATGCTTATATGGGGTGTATACGTAGGCCACCACCCTATCTGACCAAACAAACCTACCTTGTGTTCTTACCTTGCAGAGCATTCCTAACAATTTAAATAAAACTGAAATTATATAGCAATATTTCCAAAGCCCACCTGTTGTCCTCTCCAACACTCTTAAGTGACTAAAGCAGACCTTAAACCAGACCTTAGATCAATGTTTAGCAGGCCACTGATTTACTTTTGTTTGTTGGCGCTCCTTGAATTTCAGAACTAAGATACCTTTTTAATAGTTGGTCTGTATAGACACTCTGATCTGGGAAAAAAAAACTGTACCCTGGCCTTTACTTCCCGTATCACAGTTGGTAGGTGTAACCAAGCAGCAAACTAACATTACCTACTATACATCCATCATATCTTATTTTTTGGACATCAAACTTCATTGCAGTCCACATCCGATGCAGTTGGGGATTCTGTGTGGTCCATGGACATTATTTCTTCTCTAAACTTATCCAATTGTGCGTCAAGTGAACATTTTAAAAGGCATGTAGTTGAGGTGTACAAGGGAAATCGGTTGTCAGCTAGAGTTCCTTCACTCACTGGTGGGCTACAGTTTGAACAGGCCGAGGTGTCCTTGTGGACAAACTACGGTATTTTGAACCCTTTATGTAATTCATGTCATTTTACATGCTGTGGTTATTGGCTTGGAACACTGTAGCTGACAATGTCCTAATAATTTGCATGGAAGTGGAAGGAAGGGGTTGGGGGAGACAGTTTTTCACTGAAATCCTGACAGTTGTGCTCCTTAGAAATAGCCCTGCATAGTGTAGATTGTGTAAAAAATAGCGCTTTAAATGAGCTTTGAAATGCTTTGTGTTGAATTTCGTAACCACTTGCCGACCAGCGACTTACCCATATGTCGCTGGATTTCAAGTGGTTATATCCTGATAATGCCTTTGTGAAAGCAATCCTAGAGACCAACTAGCTGCTGGATACCCCCCCCCCCCCTTCTCTGCTTTCTCTGCCTCTCCTGTCCCACTGGGAGACCTGGGTGACCAGCCGGCGTTTCCGCCGACTGAACGCAGATCCGAACAAAGCCAGATCAGCTTTGGCTCTTCGCTGTGGTAACCCAGATGCGATGACCTGACGTCCAAGTTTACCCGGATGTCAACTGCGCCATTTACAAAAATCAAAAGCATTCGAGAATACCTATCTTGGTGTGATCAAATGTTTTTAAGGGCAGAGGGAGGGATTTGAGGTCCTGTAGTGGACCAAATATTAAAAATGTAAAGCAACAATGTAAAAATAAATTAAAATAATAAAAAAAAGTGAAGGGCCCCCATCCCCTCATGCTTGCGTGCAAAGGCAAATGCACGCATCAGTCCTGCAGGCACTCAAACCAAGATCGTCCAACACAGGTGAGGTATCGCCACGAACGTCAGATCATGAGCAGTAAATCTAGCGCTAGACCTCCTCTGTAAATCTAAAGTAGTAACCTGTAAGCTTTTAAGGTGTCGCCTATGGATAGTAAAATTTACATTTTTTTTGCCGCTGCACGGGCGTGCGCAATTTTGAAGCATGACATGTTTGGTATCTGTTTACTCGGCGTAACTTCATCTTTTATATTTTACAAAACAATTGGGTTATGTATTTATTTTTTTGCATTCAAGTTTAAAAAAATGTATTTTCTCCAAAAAAATTGCGTTTGAAAAACCTCTGTGCAAATATTGTGTGACAAAAAAAAATTGCAAAACCCACCAATTTATTTTCTGGGGTCTCTGCTTTAAAAAAAAAGTATAAATGTTTGAAGTCCTTTTCTAGCAAAAAATACCGTTTGTTACATGTAAACAAAGTGCCAGAAAAGGCCTAGTTTAGAAGTGGAGTTTTAGGAGCTGGGTAGAGCTCCTCTTTTTAAATTGTCTCTCCTTTTACTTAATTTCCACTATCATTTAATAATATGTCTAGTTTTGTAATATGAAAGTGTGCTCTGTTTTAGTGTAGTGACTTTTTTACATTTTTCTTTCCTGTCCTTGGAATTAAAATTTCATCTGGGATCTATGTAACAGTTCCACGTTTAAAATGTGATATGTGGCTTACAAAATCTAATTTACTGTTCATAAATAAATGATGCCTGTTTGTTGTTGTGTTTTTTTTTTTTTAAGCATTGAAGAGGAGGTAGAATGAGGACACGTTCACCATTTCCCTCAACCATTCTAATGATGCACTTTAATAAACTGAATAATGGGATACTTATTCACTGCCTAAATATGGTGTTTTCTCAAAATACAAATTTTGCAATTTGAGTATAGACAAATTATACAATGTTGTTCTTGTATAAGACTAAAGGTATTTTTAACTTGTACTTTGTCACTGTTCTTTTTCCAGTGCCGCTTTATGCATTGACACACCTCCTTACACCCAGTCTGTCTGTGCAGTATGATCACCTGCTTACTTGCCACCATATACAGGCAGCTTAAAGTGGTGGTTGTTAAGCCACTATATTATATTTATACCATCCCATCTGTTGTATAACAACGTGTGCCTGTGCTGTATAAATCTATGCCGATTTCTACCTCATCTCAGAGCGTCTCCTGGGGCTCATGTGACTCCTCGGCTCTCTCCTCTCCCCAGCTGACAGCTACAGCGGGAGGGGCAGAGAACTCCCACTGACGTCAGCTGGGAGGGGAGAGAGCTGAGCGGTCAGGTGAGCGCTGGAAGATGCTCTAAAGTAACGTAGAAATCGGCATTGTTTTTATACAGCACAGGCACTGGGACAGACATCGTTCTAGAACAGATGGGATGGTACAAATAGTTATTTTGTTGCATCAGGGGCGGGCAGTGTCTCAAGTTGACAGGTAGGGAGGGGAGGGGGGAGAACAGAGAGGATAGCTGTCGATGATGGAGGCATGTAAACTGACCACGGTGTCGGGGTCAACAGCCATGATAAACCGTGGTCAGTTTACAGGGGGGGAGGTTCCTTCAACATCCTGTCTGTAAATGTTCAAATAAGAGAGCTGGAGAAATGAGTCATTGGACTATGAGTGCCGTGTTTACCACACTCCTGTCCAATTGAGAACTATAAGTCGGTGTGGGAAAAACCATGTACAGCCCCACACAATTTAAACTGGCAGCATCTGTGATGTAGAAGAACCACCCGCATGCTGTCACGGGAGTGGGGGAGGGATCACATTTGCACCATGTTGCATCCTAAATACAGGTGTAACATGGTGCCAAAGGAGCAGTTGGCCTTTAAGATGCTGCTCACCCCATATTCATGCAGGAAAAGTTATTTGCATTGGGATCTCGTAAGAGCAAGAAGCAACAAAAAAGTGCGATCATAAACCTAGATTACACATGAATTCATGTCTGTACATGTCCTTGGTTTTGTTTGTCTAGTTTGCTCTGAAGTTCAGACCTGAAGAATCCAATAAGATAAGCAATGGCTTTTTCCATCAGTCATAGAAATACACATGAATGCAATAAAAGTTGTGTAGGTACAGGTGCGTGCTGTAGAATAATAACCTTTAAATTCAGCATTCTCTGCAAGAAGAAATATTTTTCTAGTAGAAGCTTGTTTGCTGCTAAAGAGTCGGTGGTAAACAGAGAGGCAAAGTGCATGAGGCATTGCAAGTTTTTGCTTCAGAAGTCGTGAACACAATGTTCCTTTGCCGCCAAATGGGCTTGCAGCACATTTATTAAACTGCCCTTACTTCCTTATCACAAAATTGGAATGGACGTGTAGTAGCTCACTGTGTAATAATGAAAAATCTCTTTCCGCTGTCGAGCTCCTAAAAACCCGCTGTTTTTGATAAGATATTAAGTTCTTGTGTTTTTCCTGACATGCTGTGGTAGACGTTCATGCTGATCTGTGTTTGTTTATGTCTGACCAGTCAAACCCCCTGCCTCGATCCTTCACATTAATAATTACATCTGAGTACATGTATACTGCCTCTGCGAAAACTAATATTTCTGAGAAGTCTGTCAGCTTTTCTTCTATGGGATATAAAGTATATCCGTGTATACTGTGTTTTGAAGCTTTGCACTGGCAGAATCATGTGGTGCACCTGACAAACGAGATGTTAATTTATATACAGTGGATATAAAAAGTCTACACACCCCTCTTAAAATGTCAGGTTTCTGTTATGTAAAAAAAAGGGAGACAAAGATAAATCCTTTCAGAAGTTTTTCCACCTTTAATGTGACTTATAAACTGTACAATTCAGTTAAACAATAAACTGAAATATGGTTGCATAAGTGTGCACACCCTTAAACTACCGGTAATACTTTGTTGAAGCACCATTTTGTGTTATTACAGCACTCAGTCTTTTTGGGTATGAGTCTATCAGCATAGCACATCTTGACTTATTTGCCCACTCTTTGCAAAAACACTCCAAATCTGTCAGATTGCGAGGGCATCTCCTGTGCGCAGCCCTCTTTAGAGCCCCCACAGATTTTCAATCGGACTCAGGTCTGGGCTCTGGCTGGGCCATTCCAAAACTTTAATCTTCTTCTGGTGAAGCCATTCCTTTGTTGATTTGGATGTATGCTTTGGGTCATTTTCATGCTGAAAGATGAAGTTCCTCTTCATGTTCAGCTTTCTAGCAGAAGCCTGAAGGTTTTGTGCCAATATTGACTGGTATCTGGAACTGTTCATAATTCCCTCTACCTTGGCTAGTTTTTAATTTTTACCCCCCCCCCCTTAAAGATTTCAGTTTTTTTCAATTGAGTTGTACAGTTTATAGGTCACATTAAAGGTGGAAAAAGTTCTGAAATTATTTAGCTTTGTCATTTTTTTTTTTACATCACAGAAATCTGACTTTTTTTAACAGGGGTTTGTAGACTTTTTATATCCACTGTATTTGAGGTGGACCTGTGGTCAACATACGAGGTACAAGTCTAAGTTGCAAAATGCCAGTTTGCAGAACACTTCATTAAAAGTGCCGTTTCCCAAACATGAGCGTGTGTATTTCATCCAGACATTCACGGTGTAAAGTATATTTGGATAAACATCGTGCTAAACACTTGTATCCTTGTTTTCTGAAGAGTCATAAATTTAGAAGTTTCACGAAAAACTCAGGGTAAACCAAACTGAGCAAATTCTTTTTAACTGATTTTTTTTTTTTTTTTTGCCTAAAGTTGCCTTTTAAAGCAAACTTGTGCAAGAAATGTTTCAACTATCAGGTCTAGCAGGTTGATGACAGCATAACCTTTAACCACTTGCCGACTAGGCTTTCTCTGTCACTTTTTGTTTACAAGGTTAAATCGGTGATTTTTGCTATAAAATGACTTATAACCCCCAAACATCCTTCCTTCCTTTTTTTTTTTTAAGCAGAGACCCTAGAGAATAAAATGGCAATCATTGCAATTTTTTATGTCCCACGGTATTTGTGCAGCGGTTTTGCAAAAAACAAAACAAAAATTACCACTTTACCCCAATTCTTTTGCATAATGTGAAAGATGATGTTACACCAATTACAGGCAGTCCCCGACTTACGAACGACTCCTACTTACGAACGGCCTCAATGCCAGCTGCTTGTGCTCCACGCTGGTCCTGGATATCTCCAAGCAGCTATCTTGCCACATTCCACACTGCAGTACTTCATTGTACTTCATGTACTGCATGGCCAGAAGAGCCCGGAATATCCCACATCCCTGCACAGGCGGAAGTTGCACTTAGAAGCAGTGTTCCGACTTGCGAACAAATTCCACTTACGAACAAACCTATAGTCCTTAATGTGTTCATAACCCGGGGACTGCCCGTAAATGGATACCTAATATGTCAGTAGTAGTAGAGTAGTGGCGGAAACGTCCGGCTCAGGTGGAAAGCACGCTGGCTCTGAGAGAATAGCAGCAGTGAGGACTGTATACGAACGAGGCTGATCATAGTGGGTGCCGCTTCATGGCACATGAAAAGTGTACCGGAATATACTATTTAGTATTTTTCACGCTTTAACATTGCGCTTGTGGAATGGCGACAAACTACGGTACTTAAAAATTTCCATAGGCAACGCTTTAAAACACCTTTTATAGGTCACCTGTTTAGAGTTACAGAAGAGGTCTAGTGCTAGAATTATTGCTCTCACTCTAACGTTCTTGGTGATACCTTGTGTGGTGCAAACACCGTTTACATATGCGTTCACTTCTGCTCGCGAGCACAGAGGGATGGGGGCACTAACCTTTATTTTTACACTGTCCCTTTTTTTTTAACAGGTTTATTCCCATTACAAGGCATGTAAACATGCCTTGTAATGGAAAAAAGGATGACAGGTCCTCTATGGAGAGATCTAGGGTCCAAAAACCCCGGATCTCTTCTTTACTTTTCAAAGCAGCCTGGACTGGAAGTAAAGTTATGCCATCGCTTTGATCCTCCAAGGCCATAGTCGGTCAAAGGGTATCTGTTCTTTGCCTATAGGAGCAGCTGGCCACACCGTGTCTCGGGCGAAATGGCAGGAAAGCTATGCCCGGGGGGTGTAGTGATCAATGCACCCACAGCTGCCTCTTCCCCGTCGCTCAGGTCACTGCCTTACCTTGTCCTGACTAATCTGCTGTACAACAGGCCACAAAATACAACCACTGGTCCCGCTGTGCACTCCGCTACTTCTCCCGCTCCTCCTATTCCAGATGACACGCTGGTCCGTCCAGCTGACACACACCGTCGATTCATCTCTCTCTCTCTCTCTCTCTCTCTCTCTCTCTCTCTCTCTCCCTCCCTCTCAGCCGCGCCGCTAAAAGTTAGGCGTGGCCCATCGGGTGACTGGTCTTAAGACCCATTTCCTGATTGGCCGGGAGGAGAATCAGGAAGACGATAGCTAATATTCACTATTGTGACACAAGTGGGTGGGCTCGGGGTGCAGTGCTCTGGCCCCAAGCTCATCCTTTCTTAGAAGCCAATTAGAGCCTCAGGCTGTAATCATGTGCTACAAAAAAAAAAACATTTGGAATTCATGTGTCCAGTGCCCTGCATGTAGATTAGGGGCCGGACGCATGAATCAGGGGGCGTATAGACGGGCCGCCACTGGATGCTAGATCCACCTAGGTAAGTATGAATCTTTGAGGGGAAAAATCCCATACTTCTCTAAGCAACACACTGGTGGGGAATTCAAATAAGATGCTTCACCACTTTTCTGGCATTAATCCCTTTTGTTAATGTGCCAAATTTATGAAGCATTTGGGACAGAGTGGGGTCTGACAGCAAAACTCGTGCACCAAATCCATATAGTTCTAAAATTATTGTATATTATTATATATATATATCAGACAGATTTTGCGAAAGTGTCTCGCATGCATTCTAAAAGTGGCGCAGCATGAGCCAAATGGAAGTACGTGTGATAGACGGGTATATGAATTTGGCCGGTTGACACCACAAAAACACTCTCCAGATGCGTTTCTGCATGCACATTTTTTTTTTTATGCCTTCCGGTGCCTCTTTGTTGTGTTTCTGGATGCATTCCAAATCCTTTTTTTCTCCTTTTTGTTCGGTTTATTTTTCACTAAACTGAACCATTGTGTGTTTGATGCGTTTCCGAATGCATTCCAGATGCTGTTTTTTTAATTATTTTTTCCACTGTACTCGGGCCTGGTGCATTTTTGTTGCGGTTTACCACGTTCCAGTACAGTAAAAATGCAGCATGTTCTACTTTTTTTTCTAGAACTCCGTTCTTCATTCACTGGTGTGAACGAAGCCATTGGAAAACCATATAACTATATAACCTGCTTTCAATGCATTTGTTGCAGAAAAAAAATGCACTGTACTGCATGTGGTCCTGGAATTCATAAAGACTGGCGCAGGCAGATTTTGCGTAAGGATCTTTCATGCTTTCTGAAAGTGGTGAAGAATGTGCCAAATTCATATACTGTACCTGTCTACAACTTGTACTTCGCTCATGCTGCGCCACTTTTTACTTTTAAAATATTTTATTTTTAAAATACATAGAATACGATACATTTAATAATTATTTTAAAGGTTCATTAACATTAAATTCTGGAAAATGATGAGTTCACGACAGTAAGCTATTAACAAATGGGGATAAACTAAAAATGGATATTCCAATCCTGTTAGGCCAGCTTTCCAGGTAACCTGGACTGGTGGAGAGCACTAAGAGGTCAGAGGTCAGAAGAAAAGTTTCCTGGATAATGACCCAAGAAAAATTGGCCAGCATTTTAGCCGACAGGACCCCACAGTTTGAAAAAATCTGGGATCCTTGGGCTAAATACATAGGGATTTCTATTTCGCATGGTATCACACCGGCTCTCTCTCCTTCCAAGCATTAGGATAGATCCGTATCCCCTTTCTTTCTCTCCTTTTCTTTTCCTTCTCTTTTTCTGTCCATATGTTTTGAGGACACCTGGAAATTACATTTGAGGATTCTTATCTCCAATTTTAATTTATTATATCAACATTTATAGATAAGTTTATCTTATCTTCCTTCATGTTAGACTGGATATTTCTGTCAAAACATTTTTTGACCGGAGGGTGGGGTCGCTGGGGAGGTGGAGGGTTCGCTCCTTCGGCACAGTATGCTGCGCCACTTTTATAATGATCGTAAGACACTCTTGCAAAATCTGTCTGAGCCAGTTTTTCTCTGTATGCCAAGAGTCGGTGTTCATAAGCTCCACTTTTACATTTGGCGCATGCAATGTGACGGTGTAAAAGTGGTGCCTTTTAGGACTACCTGAATTTGGTGCACGAGTGGCTGTTGGAACCAAAGGTGTCACAAAGGTTTCATGAATTAGGCATTATCGTGCCACTTTTTTGGCGTTACTCTCTTGTTAATGCATTTCGCCTAATTCATGAAGCATTTGCTACACTTTTGGTTCTGACAATGACTCTTGCGCCAAATTCAGTTCTAAAATGCGCCACTCTTACGTTGTGTTGCATTGAATGCGCCATTTTTACATTGTGTCACATTTAATGCTCCAAATTTAAAAGTGGAGCTAATGGAGACCAACTCTCGTTATGTACAGAAAGACAAACTGGCTTCTAAAAGTGGTGCAGCATGAGTCAAATTCAAGTAAAAGTTTTAGACGGGTCCATGAATTTGGCGCATCCTGCACCACTTTTAGAATTCACGTGAGACAATTTTTCAATATCTGCCTGTGCCAGTCTTTATGAATTCCAGGAACTGTGTGTTTGGTGTTAGGATTTGTGTCTTCCAATAGGGACACTAGTTCAGGTAACCTGGGGGCCCCCAAGGAATTCCCTTAATTTGCAGGGATTTCCTCACTTCCTGTTTGGCTATGGGACAGGAAGTAAAGGGATATGTCCGCAATGGGACACAGATGGCAAAAAAAAAAAAATCTGATGGGATCAAACCCTCCCTTGCTACATCCAAAATGAAGAAAACGTTTTGCCTATAGTTCTACTTGAAGGAATTTAATGGAGGGGCTACATGACTGAAAGTAAGAATATACCTCCAGGAAAAAGTTAATTGTGAGGTGTTAAACAGTAGTGATTGGAGGTTAAGTGGTTGTAAACCTCAGACATCAAATCCAAACAAAGCATGGTCTTCTATACTGTGTACTTGCCTCTCTCCAAAGCTTTGAGTGTGATTTCTCTCTGCTGCGTGGTTCTTCCACTATCTGCATGACTCTCTTCTCACCGCTTTTCCCAACACCAAGAGAAAAAGAAAAATGGCAGAAGTGAGCTCCAGCAAACATCGTGTGGTTGACGGCCACAGCTGTGCTTGTTCTCCTATAGAATGCGGAGGGTTGTGTCCCTTCCCTCCAGTCAGGGTTCGGAGTTCTTCTCCCCAAATTGGGCATTGTGAATGTGTGAATTCACATTCCTGCCCCCTGCTTTCTGCTGCTGAGAGAGGCTGCCAGATTTTGTGGTAATCTCGGTGTTGTAGAAAGCTGCACAGGACAAATGGCTGCAGATTATCAGGTACAACTTATGTAGGAGGATTTGTTTCATCTGTGTAACGCCTGAGTTCAGTCACTATACTGGGTATATGTGAGGGTTTACAATCACTTTAAAGTAGTTGTAAAAGCCGATGGTTTTTTACCCTAATGCATTCTATGCATGAAGATAAAAAGCCTTCTGTGTGCAGCCTCCCTCAGCCCTCCCAACATTTACTTGAGTTTCCTCTCTGTCTCTCTCTGTGCAGCGATGTCCACGAGTGTCTCACCCGTCTGAGATTCTTCCTCCTGATTGGCTGAGACACAGCAGCGCCGCCATTGGCTCCCGCTGCTGTCATTTAAAGTCAGCTAGCCAATCAGAGAAAGGGGGCGGGGCCAGGGCTCTATGTCTGAATGGACACAGGGCTCGGGTGCCCCCATAGCAAGCTGCTTGCTGTGGGGGCACTCAACAGGAGGGAGGGGCCAGGAGAGCAGAAGAGGGACCCTAGAAGAGGAGGATCTGGGCTGCTCTGTGCAAAACGACTGGAACAGAGCAGGTAAGTGTAACATGTTTAGTATTTTTATAGGAAAAAAAAGAGACTTTTTAATCAATTTTAAGGGTCATATGTTAGGGAGGACAGCCACAGGGGTAGGCGCTGCAGAGACTGCTGGGAATTCTTTCTGGAAGGTCAATGATGGAAGGAAGTTGCCCCACCTGTCCTCCCTTGGTAATGTTTTCACAACAGATTTGAATTTGGTCTTTAGGGGTCTGTGTAAAGAGGTGAGATAGTTACAAATTCCCGAGGCTCAACTGGTGTTTTGGTGGTATCCTTATTGGCGTCAGTTGTTCAGATTGGGGCTCAGTCTCTTGGAGGTGAACTGTAATCAATTTTGTAGCTTTGGATTTTTGTAAAGCCTAGCAGACACTAGCGACTCCCTTCTTGTTACCATCAATCATGTTTATAATTCAGAAATGTTAGGGGTTTTATTGGACACCCCCAGTATTGAGCCTCACCCCCTTTCTGCTTATCGGCAAAGAAGAAAAGACCATTCACAGCTTATTCCACGAATATCAGTGTTTGTCATTAAAAGAAACAAAACCCAGTTTTTTTGAATCTTATAAAAAAAGTTTTATTGTACAAAACTCAAGATTTCTTTAAATGAGGCATTTAAATATAATTTGTAGGAGGTAGGCACATTTATTTTTGTACACACTTAAAACTGTAATTTAGCAGTTTTAATGATGTGCCTACATTTGTTTGAAAGAAGCCTGTGATAAACATTTGTATTTTGTTCAGATTGTTTTTATGATAAAAAAAGAGCAGATTTTATTTTCGGTGGATGTTGAAACAATATTTGAAATTTGGCACCTTAAGGTGTGTGCAGTCTTATTCTCTGGCTTGAAAAGTTAGCTTGGTCTGACCCCTCTTGCCTCCATACTGGTCAGTGAAGCCTCCTTTATATGAACGGTGCAGTCGCACCTCTGAATGAAGGGATTTGCGCGATCAGCTACAAGAGGCAGCCCCATTAAAAGCAATGGGAGGCTGCCGGCTACCGCAGCTAATTGTGGCCTCACGCATATAATCTTTCATACTGCACTCACATTCGATTGCTCGGCCCTGTAGGCAGGCAGTTGGCCCCCTGGGGTTCTCACACCTAGACAGAGGCAGAGTGCTTTCACCAGGGTCCATACACCTTAAAATGGAACTAAACACGTGGTTTTCCCAAATCCGTTACATTCAAGGCATGCCTTAAAGTAGAACTATAGGCAAGCTTTTTTTTTTTTTAATTTTTTTTTTTCATTGTGGATAGACGCACAGGTTTAAAACTGGCAGCCCTCCAGCTGATACGGAACTACAAGTCCCATGAGGCATTGCAAGGCTGACAATTACAAGTAGGATTCCCATAGGCAGAGGCATGATGGGAATTGTAGTTCCTTAACAGCTTGAGGGCCACCCTTTTGAAACCCCTGGGATAGAGTAAGGGAGGGTCATAACCCCTGTCAGAACAGAGAAAGGGAATTAGGACATAGATTCCTCCATCCCCTGCTCTACAGCCTTAGATGCACAGATGAATAGAAAGCACTTAGAGGCTTCCTCTTCATTCATAAACAGATTAATTCACAAAGTGATGAATGAACACCAGAGTGATTGTTATCAATCACTCACTGTGTTCTCTCAGGAAATGACCCCCCCCTGTGTGCCCTCAGCAGCTGCCAGCAGGAGGGAGAAGAAAGGAGGGAAGCCTGCAGTGCTGCGAGAGAATGGGTACACGGGGGGGCCCAAAAAGCAGGGGGGTGGGGGTTATCAGAGCAGTGGAAGGGGGGGGGGGGGGCAGATACTTGAAACTGATCACCTTGTAGTGAATAAGAAAAAAAAAATGTGGCGCTAACTAAAGCTGATGTAAAATAAAGTGCATGAACAATTTAATAACATTCACAAAAAAACAATGATCAAAAATGGGGTAACCCTGGTGGAGAGTGATACCAGATCACCTGTGCTGCAAGTAAATTAAAATATGATTCAAGTGACCGATGAATGAAACCCTTATTGAGAGATTCACACATAATTTCAGTGATAAAAAAAACATAATGAAATGTAAAGAAATGTCCATAAATATAATGAGATAGAGTTCATCAGTAGATAACATAAACAAAGTCCATTCCAATTGCTAGTGCTCGTGTAAAAAAAGTAAAATAATTATTTGATAGAAGTTTGTGGAATAGAAGAAAGAATTCCTGGTGCAAATAAAGGTAATTTCTTAAAATTCTTCTTTTCACTATTCAGTCTTGGCTGCGTTCAATAGTGACGTCACTCCCCCCATGTTGCGTCACAGATCACGTGACTTTCTCAAAGGCCCTTGAGAGAGCCATGTGATCTGTGACGCAATGCGTCAGCAGGAGCTGGGTGATGTCACGGCCGGGACCAGAAGCTCTGTTGCTTATTGATGCTGGCTGTTTACTACTGCTTGTTAAAACTAGTTTTTAACCACTGCCCGGCCTATAGCAGAATGACGACCGGGCGGTGGTTCAGTTATTGTGACTGGGCGTCATATGATATCCAGCAGGATAACATGCCGGAGCGCAGCGCGGCGATCAGTGGTGCTGTGTGTCACTCTGACACACTGCATCTCCGATTTGTAGTAAGGAGCCTCTGATGAAGGCTCCTGACCACGTGATCAGCTGTAACCATTCAGAGCTGATCACAGCGTGAACCAGGAAGTGCCGGTAATGGCTTTCCTTGTTTCTCGCTGACAGGGAGAGGCGGTTCTCCCTGTTGGGCGGGGGGGGGGCTGATTATCAGCACAGCCCCATCACATGTGCCACAAACCATGCCAATCAGTGCCCATCAGCTGCCAGTCAGTGTCCACAACAGTGCCAATGCCCACCACAGTGACAATCATTGCCCATCAATAAAACCTGTCAGTGCCTCATCAGTTCTGCCTGTCAGTGCCCATCAGTTCCGCCTGTCAGTGCCCATCAGTTCCGCCTGTCAGTGCCCATCAATTCTACATATGAGTGCCAACTCATCAGTGCCCGTTGGTGAAGGAGAAAACAACATTTTATAACAAACAAAGAAAAATTGTTTTTTTCAAAATTTCGGTCTTTTTTAGTTTGTTTAGCAATAAATAAAAACCCCAGAGGTGATCAAGTACCACCAAAAGAAAGCTCTATTTGTGGGAAGAAAATTATAAAAATTTTAGTTTGGGTACAATGTTACATGACTGCGCAATTGTCATTCAAAATGCGACAGCTCTGAAAGCTGTAAATTGTCCTGGGTAGGAAGGGGGGGGGGGGTGCCCAGTATTGAAGTGGTAATACTGAACTGTGGAGGTTTCCTTTATCCTGCATGGCCACTATTGAACGAGGGTGAGGAGACTTATGCCGGCTTGCTGGGAGAGTTAACAATCTCATTATTACTCCTATCCATCCCATTCCTGGTCTGTGATATGAGGAGAGGGGGATAGAGTGTGACCTGTCGCAAGGAGCTTTATGTCTAAGGTGCTGTTAGACCCTCGTGGTCTTCATTTGAGGTGAGCTGGTAGGACATACTGGGTGTTTGTTTGGTTGGTGACCATAATACTCTGGATGGTGAAAAGAAGTATGACCTCACTATTTTAAGAACTGACCTGTTTTTTTTTTTTTGCACCAGGGATTTTTTCTTCTATTCCACAATCAAATTTTTATTTAATTTTTTTACATGAGCACTAGCAATTGGAATGGACTTTATCTACCGATGGACTCTTTTATATCTCATTATATTTGAGGACATTTCTTTACGTTTCATTATGTTTTTTATCACTGAAGTTATGTGTGGATCTCACAATTAGGGGACGTTTCATTCATCTGTCACTTGAATCATGTTTTTATTTTTTTGCAGTACAGGCGATCTGGTATCACTGTCCACCAGGGTTATCCCATTTTCTTGATGAATTTTTTTTTAATAAATGTTCTTATTCAAATGTTCACTTTATTTTACATCAGCTTTAGGTAGCGCCACATTTTACATTTTTTTTTTATTATTCACTAAATGATGTGGGGACATTTGAGTGTTGACTGCCGCCTTGTTGTTTGTTTTTTTTCCACTTTGAATTACTATATAGTTTGTGCATAAGCTATTCATTTATCCCCCTGCAGTGTAGCTGGAGGGAAGGAGAGGCGGCGAAGCTGGCAGCGCTGCAGGGGGAATCACTAGAGCATCAGTGTCAGCAATAAGACAGAACAGCCAGCTGTCGTGCTCTGCAGGTGCCTAGGCTCCCCTTTTGAACTGCTGGGCCCAGGGCCTGGTACAGAAGCGCCAGCTGTACTGTCTTATCAGCGGCCCTAGTTTAGGACCCAATAAGATGGAACGAGACAGACCTGAGAGTACCGATCAGCCATAACATGACCACCCACCTAATATTGAGTAGGTCCCCCTTTTGCCACCAAAACCAGCTTTGACCCGTCAAGGCATGGACTTGGGCAAGACCCAAATTTTCCCAGCAGAACATTACCCAAAGCACCACACTGCCTCCTCTGGCTTACTTTCTATCCATACTGCATCCTAGTGTCATCTCTTCCCCAGGTAAGCGAGGCACATGCACCTGGCCATCCACATGATGAAAGAGAAAACTCGCTTCATCAGACCATGCCACTTTTTTCCATAACCTTGTGATCCAGTTCTGATGGTCATGCCCATTGTAGGCACTTTTGGCTGAGGACACGGGGTCACCGCGGGTACCTTGACTGGTCTGCAGCTACAAAACCCCATACACAACAAACTGCATTGCACTGTGTTCTGAGACCTTTCTATTAGAACCAGCATTCATTTCAGCAGTTTGAGCTACAGTAGCTCTTCTATTGGATCAGACAACACGGACCAGCCCTCACTCCCTACGTCCATTATTGAGTCTTGGCCCGCCCATGTACTTGTCATCCGTTCTCCGGAGTATCTTCCTTGGACAATTTTTGGTAGGTCCTGAGTGACCACTACAGACTGGCAACATCCTATAAGAGCTGCAGTTTTGGAACTGCTCTGACCTAGTTGCCTAGTCATTAAAATTTGTCTCTTGTCAAATGTTCACATCTTTATCCCTGCCCATTGTTTCTGCTTTTAAAACATCAACTTCACATAACATCAGGAACAACATGTTCACTTGCTGCCTTAATATAGCCCACCCACTTTCAGGTACATTTGTAATGAAATAATCAGTGGCGTTCACTTTACCTGTAAACGGTCGTAATGTTATGGCTGATCAGTGTCTTCTGGTTGTGGTTCTAAAGGCAAGACCCATTTTGTCTGCTGCTTCCTTCCTCTGCTATCAGCATGAAACAGGGTGGATAAGAATCAATGATTTTATAAAACAAATCTAAAAAATCTGATTTTTTTATTTTTTATTATTTCGATCAGATTTAAATAAAAAAAAATAAGATTTTATTTTTTTTTTAAATCAAATTTATTTTAATAAACTGCTTCTGGGGTAAAATTATATCTAAAGATAGTTTTCTATTTAAGATACATTAATAATTTAGTTTATTCAGCATGAAATGGAGCTTTACATTTTTGGTAAACTTATTCAATGAATCCAAGCTCTGCAATCTGAGATGACATATGCACTGCATTGATGCAGTCGCACAATATCACAGTAACCATGAGATAAAACAAAGTTCAGGAATATTCCTTTATCCCATTGTTTTGCAAATCTATGTACACTACAAACTGTATGATTGAATAGGTTCTGATATCGCTGTTTTACTAACCTGACAGCTTATTATTCTTTTGTTTTCAAATATTAAAGATTCCAACTACCAGCAATAATAAGTGCTTACATTTAAAGAGCACCTGTCATTTCAGATCCATCATGGCAGTGCCTGTTAGCGGGCATCCACTCACCTGCTGCCGCTATGTCCCTCACCTTGTTGTGTCACTGCCACTTAACCAGCCATCCCATTAGGGCCCTTTCACACTGGGGCGGTTTCCAGGCGCTATTGCGCTAATAATGGCGCCTGCAAACCGACCCAAAAGTGCCACTGCTTTGTCTCCAGTGTGAAAGCCCCGAGGCCTTTCACACTGGAGCGGTGCGCTAGCAGGACGGGGAAAAAAAGTCCTGCTAGCAGCATCTTCGGAGCGGTGAAGGAGCGGAGTATATACCGCTCCTTCACCACTCCTGCCCATTGAAATCAATGGGACAGAGTGGCTTTACCGCCGGCAAAGCGCCTCTGCAGAGGCGCCTTGCAGTGTTTTTTAACCATTTCTCGGCCGCTAGCGGGGGGTAAAACAGCCCCGCTAGCGGCCGAATACCGACGGTAAAGTGCTGCTTACAATAGCGGCGCTTTACCGACGACCCCGCCCCAGTGTGAAAGGGCCCTTAAAGTGAATGGGACTGTCAGTGAGTCAACAGCGGGTCAGTTGCTCTTTAAAAAGTATGATTTAAATCAAATCCACCCTGGCAAGAATCACTTCTGACAATTTTTCCTGACACCAAGAGAAAAAAGGTGATGGGAGGGAGCTCAAGCAGATTGACAGCCTCAGCTCTGTTCCTGTGTGCTGTGTGTGTGGAGGGGGGGGTCCCCTTCCTCTTTCTCTTTTCTCTTTTCTCTTCTCTCTTTTCTTTTCTCTTTTTTCTCTTCTCTTTTTTTTCTCTTCTCTTTTTTTTCTCTTCTCTTTTTTTCTCTTCTCTTTTTTCTCTTCTCTTTTCCTTTTTCTTTTTCTTTTCTTCACTCCCCAACCCCTCCCCTCCCTTCTCTCCCCCACCCCTCCCCTCCCTTCACTCCCCCACCCCTCCCCTCCCCTCCCTTCACTCCCCCACCCCTCCCCTCCCCTCCCCTCCAATCAGCTCTCAAAGCTCTACAGTGTGTAGTTTCAGCTCTCCACACCCTTTTTTTCTGATAGCTCAGACGAGGTTTATAATTCAGCACATTGGATCTAGAGAAGAGAAAATGGCAGACAGGTGAAACTTACATGGGAGGATTTGTTTCATCTTGGTGTATCACCTGAGGCCAGTCATCTCGCTGGTTATAGGTACATTTTTACAATCACTAATGCCCTGTACACACGGGCGGACTTTTCAGCAACAAAGGTCCGACAGTCTTTCTGACGGACTTTCGACCGACTTTTTATTACTAGCATACAGACAAGTGGATTTTTCGACCGGACTCGAGTCCGTCGAACAAATTTGAAACCTGTTCCAAATCTAAAGTCAATCAGATTTTCGACCGAAAAAGTCTGCGGCAGGTCCAATGAAGCCCACACACAGTCGGATTGTCCGCTGGATTCGGTCTGTCAGACCAGTCCGGTCAAAGTCCGCTCGTGTATACGCGGCATAAGGCTGCTTTCACACTGAGGTGGTTTTCAGGCATTTTAGAGCTAGAAATGGCCTCTAACTAACGCCTGAAAACCGCCTCCCCATTCATTTCAGTGTGACTTTTCACACCGGGGCGGTGCGCTTGCGGAACGTTCTGAAAAGTCCTACAAGCAGCATCTTTGGGGTGGTTTGGGAGCGCTGTATACACTGCTTCCAAAACACCCTGCCCATTGAAATGAATGGGCATTGCTGCTGAAGCACCTGAAAAGTGTTTCGGCAGCGCCGCAACACAGGCGTTTTTAACCCTTTGGCCGCTAGCGGGGGGTTAAAAGTGCCCTGCTAGCAGCCGAAAAGCGCAGCTAAAACGACTGTAAAGCGTCGCTAAAACTAGCGACTCTTTACCACTAAAGCGGATCAGCTACAGTGTGAAAGTAGCCTAAATGTACCACTAGTTGTATTGCCCCCTCACCTCACTTTATACTTACCCAAGTCCTATCTCAATTCATCTGCAGCAGCGCTGGTCACTCTCTCTACACAGGCTCAGAGACAGCAGGGGGAGCCATTGGTTCCTGGTACTGTCAATCAAATCCTGTGAGGAGGGATGGGGGGGTGGAGCTGCACTGTGTGCATCAATAGACGCACACAGCCCAGCTCTTAAGTGAGCCTACACATGGCACACAGAGAAGAGGAGCAGCCAAGAATGCTGACGGCTGACCTCAAAAGAGAAGATTCAAGGCTGCTCTGTGAAATACCATTGCTCAGAGCAGGTAAGTATACCAGGTCTATTATTTTTATTATAAAGGAGAGCTTTTTGATACATTTGGTCCCTTTTCACCAATCTCTTTATTGTCTACAACACATTCTGTATTTCTCCTATTTACCGGTTTGCTTTAAAAATCCTATAACCATTCTACCAAATCTCTTCTCAGAGGGAAGTTATTATTTTTTTTTTCATTTTGAATATGTGCAATGTGCCTTTTTCATTGTGGAACAAATGTTCCATTTTACACACCGTGAATCTCCGGGCCCTACTCAGTCTGTCGGCTACAATTTAATCTTGTAGTTCAATTATTGTATCCGATTATTACATTTCTTAATTTGAGGCTCTCCATGTTGTGTTATGACTCAGTTCCCTTTATATGCTTGTAGTTTTATATCAGAGCTGTCAGCTCACTGACGTCTGCTCTGCCTGTTTGCATTGCATGAAGTTTTGTTAATATTCTGACTCTGTTCCAGTTTCTTGTACTTTTTTTATTTTTTATTTTTTCGAGTGTCATAAATGTTGAATGATATTGAAAAGAATTAAGCTAAGAACATGATTAAGCTTTTTTAATTGGGATGATTTTAATAACCTCTTGCTACAATAAACTTTAACTTAATCCTTGCGATACAGGTGGAATAAAATTAGGTTTGTTGTGAATTGCATCTTTTTCTTGCTTTGGAGCGCCCTCTAGGGGGATGACTGGGGTATAGGCTATAAAACAGCATTTCCAAACAATGGACCAAGCATGTCAAACTGATTAAAGAGAGACTTAAGATGACTAAATCTTCAAGGGGACACATTGTCTATTGAGGGCTGCACATACCTATTTCCAGAAGAAGATTATGGCGCTTTGGAATTTAAAATGATAGTAAAGGTACAATTTATTTAATCCCAGGAACAGGGACATTTTTTTTTCTGAAGTACATAGCTGCAATGTTAGGGAGGGAAGTATGATATATCAACAAGAGAACATCTGGGGACAGATTTTTTTTTTTTTTTCTTATGCAAAGACTTAATCAAAATTGTATATAGTAATAAGGTGAGCTCAGTTCAAAGGCATTAAAAAAAAACAAAACACACACATACAAGTGAACAATAATGACATGCAATGTAGAAAACATCCATTCGGGTAAGTTAGACAATCATTAAAAATATATTTAACGGGAAGGCACGCACTGACGTCACCACGCCCTCAGAGTAGGAGAACGGGCTCCGCTTATCTTGTATGCCGGTGTCTTGTTGAATTCTGTCCCCTATCATATAGTGTCCGTCCTGTACTGCGCAGTACGGAGGACAAACGAGACTCCGAAAGTCTCCGAAGTTCAACAGCTGATCATCAGCTGTACACGGCGCCTGCGCTTTTATTCTCACCCTATGTCCAGGTTCATTCCCTATTATCCAAGTGGACATAGAGTTAGAATAAATAGTTGCCGAGCGCAGCGAGGCCGTGCCCGAAGCGTTGCGAGCGGCCCTCTTACAAAGCCATCGCTAAGAAGTGCCCAAGCGCCGTGTACAGCTGATGGTCAGCTGATCAACTTCGGACACTTTCGGCATCTCCTGCTCCTCCGTACTGCGCAAGCGCTGCGCCTGCGCAGTACGGGGCGGACACTATCCGATAGGAGGACAGTTCTCGTCAGAACACCGGCCAGCTTTCGTATGCGCAACTCTGCTGTTTTAACTTCTTTTTTTTCCCTCTGAGCTACCTGGGTTTTCATTGGAATATGTGGATACGTGGACACCGCGAGTGAGCCTGGAGATTTACCCCCCGCTATCTGAACACCGGGATCGTCAGCAAGCTTAAAGGCCTTGGCTGGGCTATAGCCACTTGCCTTTTTAAGCTTGCCGTCTGGTAAGCTGATCCAACAGCTACGGTGGATGAGCACATTTATCTATAGGCGCACGGTGGTGGTGTTTTATGTTCTTAATGGACACTTTATCCTTGACTTATTTTTTCCTTGATGTCATTCATTATGGACTTTAATTTCTAGCGCAGTTTTTTTATATAATTTTTTTGAATTTTGGTGTGATCGCACTGTATGCTGCTGCTTATTGTTAAGTTTTTTGTTAGCGTGGTATTCCTACTATATTAAAAATATATTTAACTGGATATTAACAGGTTATGTCCCATCTTAGTTTGCTTTTTTTTGTTTTTTTATTGGAGGCTTGTATGCTGTCCAGAGAAAGTTAGTTAATATTATCTTTCATTTTCTTTTCTATTTTTGTACTGAAAAAATACAAAATTTTATTAAGAATCGTCGATTATAAATTAAATATATATATATATTTAATTTACTTAACTGGCACACACTGTGTAGCGCACAATAGTTACATTTAGGTTGTGCACCAAGGAAGAATAATGTCACAGAAAAAAGTGAGGAAGATAAGTATCCTAAAAGATCAAAGAAGTATAAGAAAAGTAGGAAGCCCAGAATTGTGTAAAAAAAAAAAAAAAAAAAAAAAAAAGGGTGGGGAGCAGGAGGTGGAGGAAGAGAAAGTGGGGGAGATTAAAAGGGTACTTGCTAGAACTTAAAGCAGGTTTGGTGGGTGGGGGGCATAGGCAAGCCTGGGTCGCCAGATAAAGAGAAATTTATTGTGAGCATCCTTTGGTGTTGATAAAGGTGCCATGTATGTGGCTCTTCAACATTAGAAGTTATAGGATTTGTAATTTTCATGGTTTTTTGCAGTGGTTAGTTTCATGGCTGCATGGAGGAAAAACATGTTTTTCATGATTTTTAAACCTCTGAGGGCCACAGTGGAGAACGAGAGGGCCGCATGTGACCCATGAAGCACCATTTTGAAATGCCTGGTATAGAATATCATTGCTGGATGCAGAATATTATTACCTTGCATCATCTACAGTAATAATTTAGAGCAGAATTCCCCAACATGATTTCACAGCTCCTGTGACTTTTGTGTTTTTGTAGGTCTTATATGCACTGCATGGTGTTGAAAATCCCACTGTTTAGGTGTACATGACTATGACAGCTTGGAACCTGAAACTGTGACACATTGAGACATGAGGCTATAAATTAAAAAAAAAAAAAAAAAAGGCTGTGTATTACTTGATGTTCAGAATCCCAAATGTTTTGACTGAATCTTTTTATGTGGCAACAAGAATATTTTTTCCAGTCTGTGCATTTCAGACAAGATATCACTGAAATGTGATAAAAGCCGAATACCAGGCAGATGTTAAACCAGACCTTCACAGCAAAAAATTACTTTTCTACTTTGCATTGCAACCCACTACCCTCCACTTAATATTTTTTCTCCAATGCCTCCCTTCTTTCTGCCCTCTGTTTCCATTCTCGCTTAGATGTGAATGACATCAACCCAAGCAATCTCCTGGGATGTCTACATCTGATATCCCAAGAGGTATCAGTGTCCATACAGTGGCTGGAGGTGGGTGCACCTGACAGCAGGTCATCAAAGGGTTGACTGCAAGAACCCAGAAGAGACAGACATCCTACGATGGCAAAAAAAGAAAAAATTGCCACATAGCTGTAGGTGCCGATAATTTCCGGTAGCTATCAAAAACATTTTAAGGATGTCCCGAAAGCCCCTTGAAATCTCAAGTTATCAAATTACTTTTCCAAGTTGAAGAATAAGCCCTACCTCCCAGGTATCAATGCTCACGTAGAGCACTGCCTTGTAGGGGGAGTGTGTCCCTATTTTTCCTGGCCCAGGCTCTGCTTCTTCTCCCGTCTTTCCTACTGCAAAAGGGTGGAGGTTACAGGAAGGATATATATATTTAATTTAAAAAAGTATCTATAAAATGTTAGATATTTTTATTAACATATGACTGCATTGATTGCTGTTTGCTTTAAATCTACCTGGAGTCCACCATTTGGGATACAGGCTACCAACAGATGCTGTGGGATACTGAAAAGCTGGGACTTGAGGATTTATAAATTGGACAGCTGATGACTTAAAGTGCCATCAGCTGGCACCATGGAAGATGTGCAGAAATATTTTGCAAGGTGACTGGTAGCTCTAGAAGGTCCAAGTCCCTCTTGTATGAAATTCCGTATTGAAGAACAGTCTGTGTTCCCCTTGTAGTAATGAGTGTCTCCTTGCATGATATAAACTGCCATAAGAGGACAGGTTGCTGCAGGGAAATGGACACTGTTCAGTCAAGTACTTCATAAATCAGGCCTGCAGAGTCCACCAGGCTTTCCTAGCATTGTCCCAGCTGTGGATATTAACCCACAGAAGACTGCAGAAAACCAGGAAAACAAAGTTCAGTCAATGCCAGGGGTATATCTGTTGCCACTGTCGATTTTAGTGTCAGCTTGGACTTTCGTGTTATATGCTATAGGCCAATTACAGTTACTAGTGTAAAGTGGAGCTAAAACCAATACTTTTTTTTATTTTAGATATCCCATTGGTAAAATGTCCCTTTACTTCCTGTCCCATAGCCACAAAAGGAAATTAAAGGAAATCCCTCCAAAGTGAGGAAATCCCTGGCTATCACCAGAGCTACCACCCCATTGGAAGATTCCCCTCTACGCCTCTTTTGGCGACAGCTCAAATTTTGGGATTTTATTTCACTTGTAGTGATAATGGTCACCAAGCTATAAAGACAAGGTGAATCTCACTCTCACTGACAGGAATAAAATCCTGACTGGTGTAATAATCCCTCTCCATTCTATTCAAAACCAAAAAAAACGTTGTGGATGTAATTGAGCTTTAAGCAAGAACTCTCGTCCAATAAAATGCTCCTATAGATTCTGATAGCAGAACTGATTAGATCTCTACACTTAGGCTAGGTTCACACTTATGTGGTTTACCTGTGGACACGTTTGCACAGGCACAGCAGTCCATTAATTTGAAAGGGCTGATATGCATATGGAAAAGGCCTCTGAGCTCCGAGGAAGAGGGGGATCTCTCCTCAAAATGCGTCAGCCATTTGAATATTTTCTGACTTTTTGGGACTTGCCTATTAGACAAGACTGTTTGGAATTTGTGAATTATGTGCCCATTTGATGTTGCCGTTTGTGAGTATAAATCTATATACTTTTTATTAATAAAGTTATCACAAAGCTTAGTACTGAGAGTAATGATATCTTTCAGACACGGGTCCTAATTGGTCTAGTGGAAACTTGTACGTTTATTAACTGGAAGCATGTTTAAAATAATGTTTTGGGTTATAATGTGGCCCAATAAATTATAAATGGCTATTACCAAAGTAGACCCACAGTCAGAAATAGACTTTTGGGTCTACTGCGAGGCTACCCCTTAAAAAGTGAGGCCGCTATTTCAGGGTTGCTCAAAGGGTAGGGATCAGGAGGGGGCATTTTTCCAATAGTAGCCTCATAGGGGACAAGTCAACCTAAAGTATTTTTGAATTTAGGCCCACTTTAACTTTAAACCAGAAGAGAGCTGAAATAAGTGCAAAACTCTATGACCACGAATATAGTAGTGAAGCATTAAACATAATGTAATGATCCCTGTAAGGAGAATGACGACTTCTACAGCATCTGTCAAGAGGAGCAGACACAAAAGTCTACACCAGAGGGAAGCATAGGTTTTTACAATATTTATCTTTCTATGGAAAAATAGTTTGTGCTTTTTTTTTTTTTTTATTTATTTATTTTTTAGTATACATTTTTATTGGTTTTACAAAGTTTAACATCACTTGTCCAGTTAGAGGTTGCAGAATGTACTAATATTTTGCCAGTGAATACTTTGTATAGACACCGATATGAATTAAGACATTCAAAACAATATTTTTCCAACATAAGTTTATATGAGGAATGAATAACATTGCTATAAAAAAAAACGCAATGGATATATGGTTGAGGAATAATTAAGAAATTGTCATTACTCGAGTTTGTGAACTTTTAAGGGAAATTCAACCACGTCTTCCAAGCCTAATCAAAAACCAGTCTTCCGTGCTGGGTACACACCTTAACGGCATATACCAGAGTAAATGGATACCAAATATGTCTAGCTTTAAAGTAGAAGTTATCCCTAACACCTACCCCTAAAATCTGTAAATCTACAGGCATCCACAATCTAAGACTAATCTATCTAGCCCTGTAAAGAAGAAATCTCTATCCATACCTTTTTTTTGAAGCCACACCGGTCCCACGCTGAGCTGTCAATGGCGACTTTGCTGTGCAGGGGAGGCAGCTGGCAACGAAAGCCCCATAGTAACTTTGTGACATTACTTTGCATTCATTTCCCAGTCGTTGTCTGCTGTCTCCTTTGCAGAACTTTCGCCACCGGTCAGCACTGAATCCAGCTTTAAAAAAGGTATGTATAGTGATTTCTTTACAGGGCTAGATAGGTTCATCTTAGATCGTGGATGCCTGTAGATTTACAGATTTTAGTGTTAGGGTGAACCTCTACTTTAAGGCCGGGGTCACACTATTGCGAATTGGATGGGGGTTTCCCTGCATCCAATTGACATGTCAGGAGATTGTGTTGGGCTGTCTATGGAGCTGGTTCACACATCTCGGCAGGGGCTCTAGTGCGAATTGCACAGGTGCCCTGTGCGTCTTTTGGTCCGTTTCTGGTCCGAATTCAGCCCACTGTCCCTGCTGTCTTCTGGGACCTGTGTGTCTCCCAGAAGACAGCGGCAAGGGAGGCGTCCGACATGGCGTAGATATCCATGGATGCTGCAGCTATCTATGCCCGGAAGTGGGAGCAAATACCTGGCTTAGACAGGTATCTGCTCCCTCCTCAAAGGTGCCAAATGTGACACCGGAGGGGGGGAGGATTCCGAAAAATAGAAGTTCCATTTTTGGGTGGAACTCCGCTTTAAGTACACAGGATGAGATGGGTGTTATTAATTATTTTCCACCAATAAGGGATACATGTTTGGATGACATATTTCCTTTATAATAAGGGGAAGATCTCCTATTCATCATCATTATCCAATCATAAAATACACTTATTAGAATATATTGAATTATACATGAGATAGAGAATAATTTGCACTAAACTTTTCCATCAGTTTCCTATAACTGTCTGGCTACTATGCTATTCTTGAATTTATACGTTCCTTTATTAAGTTTCACAATGACTATAAGTGGCATTCTACAGCCTGAAATATTATTCATCATTATATTAAACAATTATTTAACACTTCGAGGGATGTTCAACCTTTTCACCTTCCTGGGCCACATTGAAAGAAGAGGAATTGTCCTGGGCCACACATAAAATGCATTAACAATAAGGATAGCTGATGAGCAGAAAAAGTCAGGCAGATCACAAGTTACCGACCACTGATGTTGATAATGTACCAATCAGAGTAATGATGAACTGCATTTTTTTGGTAATATTTTTTATTATAAAAGTTAAAACTACATAAAACTGGTGTGATATAAACTAGTGCATCAATATATAGTTGGATGGATGAAGTAGCAAGTCTCCGTTAATTCTCAAGGTGCTCATCGGATATTTTGGTTCTAATTTTGCCCTTTGTGTGCCTTATCCTTGAAAATGGTTCCCCCCAAATGGAGGTGCTGCTGAAAACTGATGACATGAATAAAGCGTGATTGTGAACAGTGGGATCATTTTCTCTGGGAAGATAAAACGCATAAAAGTCCAGTAAAAAGACAGTCAAATTTTTCTTAAACCGCATGTGTTCACAAAGTGTAAAATGCTTTTTTACAAAAAAAATAAAATTTTGAATCACTTGCCCTCTGGAAGATTTACCCCCCTTCATGACCAGGCCATTTTTTCACGCTACGGCACTGCAATACTTTAAGTGCCAATTGCGCGGTCGGGCGATGATGTACCCAACTAAAATGTATGCCTATTTCTTCCCCACAAACAGAGCTTTTCTTTTGGTGCCATTTGATCACTACTGTGGTTTTTATTTTTTGTGCTATAAACAAGACTGACCATTTTGAAAAAAAAAAAAACAATATTTTTTAGTTTCTGCTATAAAACACATCTAATAAGGAAAACATAAATAATAAAAAAAAAAAAATCAAATTTCTTTATCAATTTAGGCCAATATGTATTCTGACGCATATTTTTGGTAAGAAAACCCCCCCAAAAAGCGTTTGGTTTGTGCAAAAGTTACAGCGTCTACAAACTATGAGATGTTTTTATTTATTTTTTTTACTAGTAATGGCGGCAATCAGTGACTTATAACGGGACTGCAATATTGCAGCTGACAAATCGGACACTAGCTGACACTTGTGACGCTTTTTGGGGACCAGTAACACTAATACAGTGATCAGTGCTAAAAATGTGCATTATCACTGTACTAATGACACTGGCTGAGAAGGGGTTAACATCAGGGGCAATCAAGGGGTTAAATGTGTTTCCAGCCAGTGCTTGTGTACTGTGGGGGGAGTTGCTTTTCTTAAAGGAAGGCATTGATCCGTGTCCCTGCTTTGCAGGGACTGACAGAACGGCGATCTGCCTTGTTTACATAGGTGGATTGCCATTCTGCCTGTGTACTGAACGATCTGCGGGTTCCGGCGGACTTTAAAGTGGAGTTCCACCCACTTTTACAACTCTTCAGCATCCCTCACTAAAATGTGCACTGTAAACAAATTGGATATTTTTAAATTTTTTTTCTCAGCACCTACTGTATATCTGCTGTATTCATTTTTCACTTCCTCCTCCCTGGCCGCGGCCCATCGCATCATTTCCTGTTTGCAGTGCCTTCTGGGAAGGGGCGGCAACTTCCTCTGAAACTGCCGTTGCTATGGAAACCTGACCTGAAACCTATTACACTGCTTGTGCTGCACTGAGCATGTGCAAGATCTGCAAGGATGAGATCCAGGAAGAAATACAGTCTGGCTTCAGATGCCCACACTTAAGATGGCCACGGCCTGCTGTAAATTTATAAAATAACAAACTACTGCTATAAACTAACAAAACAGACCTTAGTTTACAGACTAACTTTACTAGAATACATTAAGCTTGTGTATTATAGGGGTATTTTTATTTAAAAAGTATAATTTCGGCCGGAACACCACTTTAAGTCTGCAGTACCCGCCACTGGGCTTCCGCGGTGTGTGATCACAGTGGGAGTGAGCCACCAGCGGCACGCATGCACTCCCCAGCCCAGACCCGGAAGTGTACTAGGTAGGTGATTCGCGTCAGCTGTGCCACTTTGCTGCCGCATATCTAAGTTGACGATAAGTAAGTTGACGATTTTGTGTTGGGCACCATTCATAGCCATCTTGAGTGGCAGGTTGGACACTCCTGGTTTAGAGTAAACATTAAACAATGGCCCTAGATTTTATGCTTTCAACCCCATGTTCATACCCAGTATGTGTGGTGCAATTGTCGTGATCATGTAGGTGCACTAGTGTGTGTGTTTTAAGTTGGTTTGTGTGTGTATGTGGGGGCTTCAGATTTATTATATTATACTTTTTTTTTTTTCCTTCATTACTGTCGCATAGGGGACTAACGGCCTCCTATGTGATAGCAAAGTAGAAATGACAGTAAATCTTTAAGGTGACACCAGAGAATAAATAGACTGCTAATGTCACCTATGGACCCCACTAAAGCTGATCAACCACAAATAGTGATTGATCAGCTGCTTCCCCGGCCACAGCAGCCATTGAATGGCAGCTCTGAAAATGAAAGTAACTGGAGGGGAGGTAAGCAAACTGATATTTGCTGTTTTCCTTTCCCTCTTCCTGCCAACACCATTCTGGGGGTAGTTTGACAGCAAAGGGGGTAGTACTTTCATCTGCCAAAATCTCTTTCACCAGAAAGCCAACAGTCAGCTTGACTGTTATAGACAGAAGGTCTCCACTGCTATAGCAGCATGGGAGTTGGGAAAGTCCTTTGCTATCAGCTGCCGGTTATAAATAGTGCTATTAGACAAATGGTTGAAGTGACTCTGTCATGAGATAAGCATGGGGGCCACCATTGTTAGCTGCCCCTTTAATATGCAAGTTACTGGCTGTGTCTGACTTCTTTTGAGTCCGAGTCCCAGAACAAGTGAGCTGTACGTAGTGTAAGAAATATGTTGGAGTTCCTTATTGGTTTAATGCTTCTAGGGCACAGAATCGGACAACATTAAAATTCTTGACTGTCGAAATGTGCTCTAAAGTGTGCAAACTCGCCAATCACGATGAAGAGCGTTAGTGTACTTTCTGAGCGCGAAGTGGGCTTATAGCGCTGCTTCTAATTGTAGCTGCTGTCAGTTGTTGAGGACCGTTCTCTGCTTTTATTTTAAAGGCAAGGAGGAAAAACACTGGAGTGAAAAAAACAAAGCATCAGCCTAACAGCCAGGGAACTGGCATTCTCAAAAGGAGATCAACTATGGCAGCCTCCTTTTTTGTTCACTCATGACATATTTTCTTTAGGGCCCATCATGTTCTTCTGTTTCAAAAGCAAAAGAACATTTGTACTTTGACACACAAGTCCTCATGCCTGTCAAATGGTCCAACCTCAGCGTTTAATGCATTTACTTCAAATAAGACTTTGTCATTAAGTTATGAACTGTCATTATCGGGGACTTCCAAATGTGCTGCTGAAATAATTCCTTCCCTTTTTCCATACACTGTGGCTTTTGAATAGTCATATACCAGTCTTACACTAGGTGGTGCTGTAGTGTATGAAACAGAACACATTGATATACCAACACTTCTGTTACCCGTTCTTAAAATAATGTAGAACATTGTTAAAAAAAAAATTCTCCATGTTAAAGTGGAACTTTACTCCTACCAAACTTGATAAAAAAAATAATGTTCTTTAGCAAGGAACAAACATTGCACATTAATAGTTTATGCTACCAAAATTAGTGTATGCTGTAAATTGCCTCCAGCATTGCTCTGGTTTCTTCTTGCTGGAGGCCGTACAGGTTTTCGCAGGCAAGTTGTCAGGGCAATGGCTGGTGTTTGTGCTTCAATCATCACGGCACCATGGTTGATATGGTGTCGGGATGATTGAAGTGCATTAGTTCTATTATTACATTGCAATATAAAATATAATAGATCAACTCACTATAATGCAGAATCTGTGAGAGATTGCAGCTTGCCACCGCCGCCTGCCACCAGATGCAGCTTGCCACCGCCGCCTGCCACCAGATGCAGCTTGCCACCGCCGCCTGCCACCAGATGCAGCTTGCCACCGCCGCCTGCCACCAGATGCAGCTTGCCACCGCCGCCTGCCACCAGATGCAGCTTGCCACCGCCGCCTGCCACCAGATGCAGCTTGCCACCGCCGCCTGCCACCAGATGCAGCTTGCCACCGTCGCCTGCCACCAGATTCAGCTTGTCACGTGCCACGTTGCCTGCCACCAGATGTGGATTGTCACTTGCCGTGTCATCTGCCACCAGATTCAGCACATGTGTATTGACTGGGTCCCAGAGAGAGGGTGGGCAGTGAGATGTAATCTTTCTGCTGCCCGTAGCTGCACAGTGAGGGCAGAACATTGGTCATCTCTCGTGCTGTCTGCCCACTCACCCGGCTCTCTTATGCTGCCCGACACACTCGCGGTTCCGCTGCAGAGAGGCCATGGCCTGGTGGTTGGGGACCACTGCTGTAAAGGATAGGAGGGTTTAATTCCGCTTTAAGGTTGTCAGCAGATCGGCCTCTATAAACCTGGTAGTGCTTAAAAATGCATAAAAATAAAGCACAACTGAGCATGTGCAGAGCAGGGTGAAAGTGTATTACTGGATTTTAAACAGTATAAGCACTATTTTTTTTATGTTTTTCATAGCTATACCTGCAAAAGGGGCCAGCCTGAAGTGATCTAGCAGGACTTAATTTTCTGACTAAAGGTCCACTTTATATAGGTTTTGATTGGAAGTCCTTGTGTGAACTGGCCCTAAATGTAATCTAGTTTCAGTTCTGTTGTTGAGCATCCACGTGATTTGCTTCTTCAAACTATATACGACTTGGTGCAGTCGTGTACCTTCCAACAACTATGCAAATTCCGTGACATGCTTGTGACATATATATTAGTCAGGTCTAATGAGATTGTGGAAACAACTAGAACAAAACCTGCGCAAAAGTGTGATGTCCTGGTGAAAGGTATAGAAAGTAACTCCACGGCACGGGGATGTAGCCTCAAGCCTTGCTGTTCTCAGACCGGGGACATCTTGAAGCCACTACAAAAACAAACAAAAGAGGTGCAATTGCCTAGTGCATTATCCCATGTTTTGTTAAGAAAAAATTGTCTAAAATTTATACTACAGAGCTGCATTTTGAGTAGTTCGATGAGCAATTTTAATACATCTGTTTGTGGTTAATTGTAAACAATTGTTTTCTTAAATCTCGTAGGACAATTCGCTAGGCTCATGCGTCCTCTTTTTTTGTTCATTTTTTTTTTTTTAATGAGATTGTGTCTCCTCTGTCAGAGAAGCATAGGCATCTGGACTTGGCACCAAGGCATGGGATTCTATTACTTCAGGCTGGGTTCACACCTATGTGATTTGGATGTGGGTTTCCCTCTCTAAGGAGCCGCTTCACATATCTCCGCTGCGGCTCCAGTGCGAATTTGCACAGGGGTCCTGTGCGTCTTTTGGTCCGTTTCAGGTCCTAATTCAGCCCAACAATTCGGGCTGAAATCGGACCTGAAACCATAAACGGGGACGCGCCGGACCCCTGCTGTGAGCCGAATATGGCAATAGCGTGAAGCCAGCCTCACAGTAACAGCATGAAAAACCTATACCATTCATAGTGTAAAACTGCATTAAAAGTTTAAGGCTGGATTCACATATATGCGAATTGGAATCCAATTTGCATAACAGGAGAGCGTGACCGGCTCTCAATGGAGCCAGTTTACACAGTTCCAGGGTGGCCGCGGTGTACATTTTGGAAAGGGTCCTGTGCGTCATTTCACGCAAAAATTTTGACCCGATTCACACCTGAATCGGTAAACAGACGCGCACCGGACCCCAGGATGTGACCCGCGGCCGCAGCATGTGTGACCGGAGCCTCAAAGCTATAATAAACACAACAAAGTGTGTACATGTAATCTTGCATGCAAGTAAACACTCCAACATGTAGTGTAGATACTCATGTATGTCCTGCCCTCCCCAGCTCTCTCTCAAATAAGACGTCTTACTTTTGTTGTCACATCACACCCCAAGCACTCTTTGTTTAAAGGATCGCTCCACTCAAATTCTACATCAGTCATAGATGAGTGAAGCTTGCTTCTGATATAGAGGTTTCCAGTAGTTAGAACTCCAAGTCATATTTCCCAGCTATATTGCCAGCCACATCAAAGGATTACTACAACAAGAGTAGTTCCATTGCTCTTGCATTCCTTCTCCTTACACATCAGTAGTGCACACTTCAGCTCTCCAGAGTAGAGATTTCCCTACCAGTTTTTCAGAGACAAAAGAAACTGTTTTGTTATATCACTTTCCAGCCTCTAGACATCTAAAATATCACTTTTTGGTAAACTGACATTAATATATTTGTTTTAGCAATTTAACCACTTTAAGACCAGCCTCGTTTTGGATTTTAGGTGTTTACAAGTTTAAAACAGGTTTTTTTGCTAGAAAATTACTTAGAACCCCCAAACATTATATATTGTTTTTTTTCTAACATCCTATAGAATACAATAGCGGTCATTGCAATACTTTTTTTTGCACCGTATTTGCGCAGCGGTCTTCTAAGCGCACTTTTTTTGGAAAAAATTAACTTTTTTGAAAAAAAAAATAAGACAACAGTAAAAGTTAGCCCAATTTTTTTTTGTATTGTGAAATATAATGTTACACCAAGTTAATTGATACCCATCATGTCACGCTTCAAAATTGCGCCCGCTCGTGGAATAGCGTCAAACTTTTACCCTTAAAAATCTCCATAGGCGACGTTTAAAAAATTCTTCAGATTGCATGTTTTGTGTTACAGAGGAGGTCTAGGGCTAGAATTATTGCTCTCACTCTACCGGTCGCGGCGATACCTCACATGTGTGGTTTGACCACCGTTTTCATATTCGGGCGCTACTCACGTATGCGTTCGCTTCTGCGCGCGAGCTCGTCGGGACAGGGCGCTTTAAAAAAAATTTTTTTTTTTTATTATTTTTATTTTATTTATTTTTTCACTGTTATTAAAAAAAAAAAAAAAATTTGGATCACTTTTATTCCTATTACAAGGAATGTAAACATCCCTTGTAATAGAAAAAAGCATGACAGGTCCTCTTAAATATGAGATTTGGGGTCAAAAATTCCTCAGATCTCATATTTAGACTAAAATGCAAAAAAAAAAAAAAAAAAAAAGTCGTTTAAAAAAATGACACAAAAAAAATTGTGCCTTTAAGAGAAGTGGGCGGAGCCGTCGTAATGACGTCGCTCCGGCCGTCACATGGTATGGAGACGGGTGGGCGCCATCTTGGCCTCACTCGTCTCCATACCTAAGCAGGGAAAGGACCCGATCGCCTCCGCCGCTACCGACGGCTCCGGTAAGCGGCGGAGGGTGCGGGAGAGCGGCGGGAGGGGGGGTGGCACCTCTCCCGCCGCCGATAACGGTGATCTCGCGGCGAACCTGCCGCAGAGACCACCATTATCGTGTACGGAACCGCCCGCTGAAAAGATGGATACCTCGGTTGTGGCAGCAGCTGCTGCCATTACCGAGATATCCATCTTCAAAAAAATGACGTGTATATATACAGTGGGCGGTCCGGAAGTGGTTAAGCTTGCTTAAAACTGTAAGGTTATCCAAGTGATATTTGCAGTTATTTATCGAACATTTTCTAGTAAAAAAATACCCCAAAATTGAATTTTAGTTGGGGGGTGGAAAAAACACAATTTACTACCCAAATTTGGTATATAGATATAAAAGATGGGATTGCACCAAGCAAATGGATAACCAAACATGTCAAGTCTTAAAATAGCACATGCCCCTCGTATCCCAAAAAATGATGGTACCCAAAATTCCCCTTAGGCAATGCTTTCCAATCTTCACAGGTCATCAGTCTAGCGTTAAAGCAGAAATGTACTGTGTCTAAAAACCACAAACCAAAAATCAGGTTTAATTCATTTTTAACTTGGCCATCCATCCATGCTTTTATTTGCTGAGAAATCACTTTGAAAAACTCCCATCTAACATTTCTGGCTGTATCCATATTGAGTAAGGGCAGATGATTCTTGTAGCATTTACTTCCTGGAATCCATCTGCCCTTAGCTCAGGCATTAAGGCCGGCCGGTGTATTTAGCTGAGAAAAACCCTCCTTCCCTCCTAATGACTCTTAGGATGCATGCTATTTGCCTAGGCCTTGATACCAGGAAGTAACCAAAGAAAATGAAAAAAAAATGTAAACAAATTAATATTATATACTTTATTATCTATTTAATAATGCTTGCAGCGTAAGGATCAAAAATGGTCTACCATGCAGTTCATAAACTTACTTTGGTAAATACGTGGTTAATGTTCCCGTAGACAAATGAGCATTAAACCCAACTCCAGGAATCAGACAATCTATCTTTGCAGTTGAGCCCCCCCCCTCACACTGCAAGGGTTAAATGACCCTGAAAGTTGTGCACATATGTCTATTGTTATATCACTAACCCAAGTTAAAGGGTATGTAAACCTTATCATATCTTTTTCTAGGAGTGCAAATAAAGCTGATCCTTCCAGAAATCTGGTACACTTCCTGTGCTTGCTGACTGCATCATACCCAGCTCTCTATGTCCTAAAGAACTTCTCCTCTCTACATTATGAAGAAATGGAGAGGGGAAGGTGTTCTGTAGTCCTGCCCCAGGGTGACAGTACAGTGAGAGTGTGTTATCCTTGGACAGGAAATGTTTTACTGGCAGGATCACTAGATGATAACGTTAAAGAAAAAAAAAAGCCTTAAAAAGCAACTAATGCAGATATATCTAGGGAGAGGTAAGTACTAAGGACTGGTATTCCTAACATTTTATCTTGTACAGTACAAGAAAGAGGACTGGTAATCAAGTTTCTGGATCAGTTATCCTCACCTGGGGGACTGTGCTCAGACCTTCACCATATGGAGCTGGCATTTAATGCACTGGAACCTGCATTAGGCACTCACATTGGCATAGAGTGCAACATGTAAAGTTAACTACAGGGCGCGATCTAGTCCCAAGGCCATGGTTCATTTCTATCATTCCCAGACTATGGGTATTCCCACTGTGATAGGCGAGGTCTTGACTTTATTATGACCCAGCATCATGAATAAGGTAAGACAGTGTTTCCCTGTATGTGGACTCTGGTTCCTGGCTTTAATAATACTTCCGCAGGTTATAGCAAATTATGGGGCTTAGTGGGCAGAGGTGGTGTTCACTTTATTGTGGCACCCCCTGTCATTTTGTCTCTAACATGTGTTAATCCACTCTTCTGTGGCTTCATCAGCGAAGCCATGTGACAGTGCCGTAACGTGTAGGGGGCAGGGCCAATAACCTCAGCGCACCATACAGGAAGCAAGGCGAAAGTTAAACAGTAAGAGGAGTTTGCCATCTCTATTAAGGGGACAGTTTGAGGTTCATGTGGTACACAATTTGATTTTCGTTAACACCTTAAGGGGCGGTGCAAACTTTAACAGATGAAGTGCAGCTGCCATTATGCCTTAAGGGAACAGTATAAGCTTTTAGCCTGTGGGACATTAATCCAGCGCACAGCAGTGGCGTCACCTGGTGCGGTAAAATATAGTGTGACCACCCCCGCAATATATATTTTTTTCTACGTATAGCACTGCCCTGGGGAAAGCAGACAATGGCATCATTGGCATTGATGATTTGATTTGGATTTTGGAACACTGACCTGCTGACACAGTGTATAGCTTGCTGGACCGTTTCGCAAGGCCGCAAGGAAGATGGCAAGATGCTGTGACCTGCCGACAACAAGTTGAGTTGCTTGCTGGACCGTGGGTGTGGTGGACGGTATCTGATTGCTGAAGCCAGGGAAGATGGCAAGATGCTGCTGTAACCTTCTGCTTGCTGGACGGATCTGATGTGGGTCACGGTCTATCTACACCTGGACTGCGGAACACCCCACCCCCCCCTTCATCCCTTAACAGACCAGCTTAGGCTGGCTCAGCTACTATACATGGGTGGTGGACACAGCAGCAACCCCCATCCCTTGTTATCAGAGCAGCTCAGGGTGGGCGACTCAGTCAGCTACTATACCTATATATAATATAGCTGCAGCACCCCAACCCCCCCCCCCCTTAACAGTCTAATAACGGGGCATGGAGGGTGGGGTTTGGAGTGCTGCTGGACACATCTATATTATAATATAGGTATATTAGCTGAGCCACCGCCCACCTTGAGCTGGTCTGATAACCAGGAATGGGGGGGGGGTGCTGCTGTACAGCTATATTATATAATTAATATATCTGTGACTGATCTATATCTCTGTAAAGCAGCCACCCCCCCCCCCTGCACACACACACACACACACACACCATGCATGGGCGCCGTAGTCGGACACAAACACTCCCCTTATCCCACCAACTCTGAGCAGCGCAACCCACCCATCACAACACCTCGGCGGCAGAGAAAAGGACACCCCACACATCGCAAGCCATCCGCCCCTCCTACCCATTACCAACCGTACCAGCTCGGGGCTTGGGTACACAGAAGGGCAGAGAATAGATGGTGAGACACAGGCCCAGGCACTGGAGGTGTGTTCCGGTCTGGCTGAAAAGAAAAACTGCCTAAGGGAGCCAGGGCTTTCGTCAGCTTCAGGATGGTGTCACCCCTCTAGCAGGTGTCACCTGGGTGCGGACTGCACCCCCGCCCCCCTAGCAACGCCACTGGTGCACAGTACCATGTGAGTGTGTTTTTTACTACAAAGTAGAGGTTGTAAAGGCAGTGTAAGATTAAGATAAAAAGCCTTTTCTGTGCAGGGGCTCCCCTAATAGTTGGCTGAAGTCCCTCTCTGTCCAGTGATGTTCACAAACGTCTCAGCCATCCAAGATTCTCCTTCCTGATTGGCTGAGACACAGCAGTGGTGTCACTGGCTCCTGCTGCTGTCACTCAGTCTGCTAGCCAATCAGGGTAGAGAGGGGACAGGGCCGGGTCGGGGCTCCATGTCTGAATGAACACTGGGAGCTGTGACTCGGCTCGGGTGCCCCCATAGCAAGCTGCTTGCTGTGGGGGCACTGAACAGGAGGGAGGGGCCAGGAGCACAAAAGCGGGACCCGAGAAGAGGAGGATCCAGGCTCCTTTGTGCAAATCCACTGCAACAGAGCAGGTAAGTGTAACATGTTTATTTTTTTTTTAGGGAAAAAAACAGACTTTACAATCACTTTAAATTAATGTTCAGTCTTGATCACCTGTTGAGATTTCTAAATGAAATCTTAACCACTTGCCTACTGGGCCAATTCTGACACTTCTCTCATATATGTAAAAAATTGTATTTATTTTTTGCTAGAAAATTACTTCAAACCCCCAAACATTTGTTTTTATTGATCTTTTGCTTTTACAAAAAAAAGCCTTGTTTACATGCCGGGGGAACTGAAAGTGAAGTCATGGCTTCGCTCCGGTCTTCCAATGCCATAGAGATGAGCAGAGGCCATCTTGCCTTCACTGATCTCTATTGCAAGCCATCGCTGGCACCCGATGGGTCCCGGGCTTCACTGATCGTCCGGTAAACGGTGGAAGGGAGGGGGCACCCCTCCCGTTGCTTCTAAAAGTGATCCAGTGGCAAATTTGCCACTCGGGTCACTTTATCTTGTAGAGAATCGCCAGCTGAAAAAAAACAATACTACGGTTATGGCATATTGCTGCAGCCATAATCCTAGTATTCCACTTTCCGACATTATCCCCTTAAAGGGGAAGGCTCATTATGACCTAGTTTTAATAGGACAAAGCATCAGATGAGCAGTAAGAGGTGGTGGAGTGTGCAGCATGTGGTCTTTTTTCATTCTTAAAGATTTGATGTGAAGCACACTGGACTTGTGTGATTCTTTTTTTTTTTTGGTATTTGTGTTTTTTTCATGCAACAATATGTGTATGTAACTGCAGTGCTCTGTTGGTGTTTGAGCCAGTCTGGATCTAAGACGTCTGGACCTCCTGAGTAGCCTACTCCCATCCTCTCATTTTACCTTCAAATCTGACTACTTCATATCAAAGAAAGGCAGATTTTAGGACTGGTTGTACCAGTTTCTTAAGCAAGGGGTGGTTGTACCAGTTTCTTCAGCAGAACCTATTCACAGTCCCAAAACCAATTGGGGGCATTTGTCCAACACTGTTCTTGAAATGACAAAACATACAGTTGGGTCCATATATATTTGTACACTGGCACAATTTTTAGATTTTTTTCAGGTATTTACCAAAACATGTAACAACAAAGTCTGGTGAATTCCCAGGAAAAAAACAAAGCCTACTTACCACCAGCTCGCAGACAACCAACTTGACCTGTCTAACAGTATGCATTAAGAAACAGGGGTTTAGTCCACACGCATTTGCATTTACCAAAACATGTTCAAGCTATAGTTATATAATGGATATGGGCTGAAAGTGCACGCTCTCTCAGGTTTAATTTGAGGGTATGTACATCCAAATCGGACGAAGGGTTTAGGAATTACAGCTCTTAAGCATAGCCATTCCCCCATTTTTAAGGGCCCAAAAGTAATTGGACAATTGAATCAAATGCTGTTTCATTGCCAGGTGTTGGCTACTCCTTTGTTAGAAGGTAAAGCTAAAGTTGATTCTAAGGCCACAGGAGTTTATTCTAAGGCCACTTTCACACTAAGGTGCTTTACAGGCGTTTTAGCGCTAAAAATAGCACCTGCAAAGCACCTCTCCTGTCACAACAGATTGAAAGCCCGAGTGCTTTCACACTGGAGCGGTGCATTTGCGGGATGTTGAAAAAAGTCCTGCAAGCAGCATCTTTGGGGCGGTTTAGGAGCAATGAATACACTGCTCCCAAAACTCCCCTGCCATTAAAATCAATGGCCAGCGCTGTTGAAGCGCCTGCAAAGCTTTGCGGGCACTTTTAACCCTTTTTCGGCCACTAGCGGAGGTTAAAAGCACTCCGCTAGTGGCCGAAAAGCGTTGCTAAAAGGGCAGTAAAGCACCGCTAAAATTAGTGGCGCTTTACCGGTAACCTGGCTGCCACTTCAGTGTGAAAGTGTTCTAAGTGTGGCATTTGCATTTGGAATCTATTGCTGTGAACCTACATCATGCATTCAAAGGAGCTGTCCATGCAAGTGAAACAGGCTTCAAAAAAGAAACAAATAGAGAGATAGCAGCAACATTAGGAGTGGCCAAATGAACAGTTTGGTACATTCTGAGGAAAGAAGAACACACTGGTGAGCTCAGTAAAATAAAAAGGCCTGGACGTCCACGAAAGACAACAGTGGTGGATGATCGCAGGATCCTCCTATATGGTAAAGAAAAACCCATTCACAATATCCAGACAAGTGAAAGACACTCTCCAGGAAGTGGGCGTAACATTGTCAAAGTTTACAATCAAGAGAAGACTTCACAAGAGCAAATACAGAGGGTTCATCACAAGGTGAAAACTATTCATAAGCCCGAAGAATAGAAAAGCCAGATTAGACTTAGCCAAAAAACATCTAAAAAAAAAAACCAGACCAGTTCTGGAAAAGCAATCTTTGGACGGATGAAACTAGGATTAATCTGTACCAGAATGACAGGAAGAAAATAGTGTGAGGAAGGCTTGGAACAGCCCATGATGCAAAGCACACAGCGTCATCTGTAAAACATGGTGGAAGCAGTGTGATGGCATGGGCATGCATGGCATCCAGTGGCATTGGGTCATTGGTGTTCATTGATGTGACAGAAGACAAACACTCACATGAATTCTGCAGTGCTTAGAGACTTACTGTCAGCCCAGATTCAGCCAAATGCAGCAAAGTTAATTGGACAGTGCTTCTCAGTACAGATGGACAGTGATCCAAAACGCACTGCATAAGCAACCCAGGAGCTTTTTAAGGGAAAGAAGTGCAATATTCTGAAAGAGCCGAGTCAATCACATGATTTCAACCCAATTGAGCATGCATTAGACTTGCTGAAGGCAAAACTAAAGGCAGAAAGACCCACAAACAAAGAACAACTTAAGACCGTTGCAAATAGAGAGTGACAAAGCATCAGAAAGGTGGAAGCAGTCTTTGTTAATGTCTATGGGTTCCAGACTTCAGGCAGTCATTGCCAGTAAAGGCTTCTCAAGAAAATATAAAATATGAACATTTTATTTATGATTATTTTCATTTGTCCAATTACATTTGAGCCCCTGAAAATGGGTGGACTGTGTATAAAAATGATTGCAGTTCCTAAAATTTGTACTTGATATTTATGTTCAACCCGTTGAATTAAAGCTGAAAGTCTGCACTTCAAATTCATTTGGATTGTTTTAATTTTATTCTGGTGGCATGCAGAGCCAAATATATGAAAATTCATATTGGGTCCAAATATATATGGACCTAACTGTATTTCTTTGAGTTCTAAATCTCAAATGGGATCTACCATTGCTTCCCTCAGACTAGCAGAATTTCCTGCCTCAGTAGAATAGTTATTGGGAATCCTCAGCCAGGACCTTGTCTGCCTATGCCCAAAGAGAAATCTGGTTCCCTTAAACCTTTGGCTGGAAAAGCATCTTTCCAAAGTCTATCTGCCAGGCTTCTCATTGTCTGGAGTACCCAGGTCTAGGCTTTAGACAGGACAAAATCTTTTTTCCTCAGGAGTGTATCGCCTCCCTAAGTTCCAGTTCTTGGACCCTCAGGTCATAACACACTTTCTTTCAGTTATGGGGGTGTAACAAACAAATCCAATCCTTGGATTGCCCAATACTTTGGTTTGGTCAGGCAAAGATTTCCCTGATATGGTGGATTTTCTATCCTTCCCTCGAATTGGGGAAGTTGTTCTAAACAAGATTTGAAATGTGGAGGAGGAGTCCCAACTACCCATCAACATTCTACAATTAAGAGCTGTCAGTCTGTAAAACTTCGGACCTATCCTCTAGAAGATCACCCAGTAGGTGTACAATTAGTCCATCCCACATCAGTGGCCTACATAAATCAAAGGGGCACCAGAAGCTCAGTGACTCTGAAAGAAACACTTCTAATACTCTCTAGGCAGTTCACATCAAGGTGGGGTAAACCCTATGTGGACAACTTAATCTCCTCCAGGTTTAACAGCAAGCTAAACATATTTGTAGCCAAGACCAGGGTTCCTCTAGTCTTCACAGTAGATGCTATGGTGATTCCCGGTAATCCATTTCAACTGGTTTATGTATTCCCTTTTGTGACTGTTTCCCTCGACTGCTGTGCAAGATAAGGGAGGAAAGGGTTCTAGTGATTCTTACTGTGCCAAAATCGCTCAGAAGAACATTGGTACACAGATGTTCTCAGACTTCTGGTGGGAAAGCCTTGGCCTCTTCCAAACAGATTAGACCTACTGTCCTAAGGCCTCTTGGTCCATCCTACTTCTAAAAAACTCACTTTAATGGCATGGCCAATGAAACCTAAGCCCTGAAGAATAAGTGGCATTTCTGACTTGGCCATTCCCCCTTTGTTCAGAGTTAGAAAATGTAACACCTTCAAAATTTACCATCGTACATGAGGACCTTCTTGAATGGTGCAAGGACCGAAGGCTTTAACCATGGGGAACATGCTTTCACTTGTATTCTGACCTTTTGTTTAGACTGATTTTGACTAGTGTTTGACCTCACTATCCTGAAAGAAAAGTTTCTGCCCTACTCACCCTCTTCCAAGAAACACCTTGCTTCGCAGCCCCATAACAGGGCTTCTACTAGGAGCTGCTCATATAATTTCCCCCAACTCGACCTCCTGTGGCACCTTCTTAGTTTGGTGCTCTCTGAACTTTTGGGCGCCCTCCTTTTGAGCCAATAAGACATTTATTTTGAAGACCTTACCTTTTTTTAAGCCTTCATGGTCACCATTATGTCTGGTAACTAAGTCTAACTTTTGTAGAGTCTTTTTTTGTTTTGCACAAGGACAAGGTTGATTGCAGACCCAAAGCTTCCAGCTGCCCGTTGATAGGAGTGGTTGGCAGAAGGCTGCATCAATGACCTGTTTGTGTACGATCTGGCTGGTGATCTGGCTGGTGAAGATGTGTTCCTCATGACGTCGGGATCGCCCACATGTGCTGTGACATGACTCCATTGTGCCACACTGTACAGGTTTCATCTGACCTCAAGCTCCGTTTTTTCGCACATGCACAATTTAACATCCACGCACCATTTTGGAGGTGGTGTGGTTGCCATCGATGTGTAGGTGGCGGAGTTGGATACCTAATTGGCATCCATCACATGGTGTTGGGGAGGGGGCAGAGACCACTCAGTCGGCTATATATTGAACTGTGCATGGAATAGGGCTCCCTGGCTGTTAAATAACTGGGATACACTCTGGTCCCTGGTTTTACATATGTAAGTGCTTTGTCTGCTCTAACTAAGCCTCTTGAGATTGGTTCCTTCCCTTGTTTTTTTTTTTTTTTTATCTTTACCATTATTGCTACTATTTATACAGTGGCCTCTAAGCTGATTTACCTTTCTTTTGGCAAATCTTTCTTTTGCAGGATTAAGGACACATTTATTTGGATATATGTAAAAATCCTCTTATATATTTGTCGCTTTTTTTTTTTTTTGTATTCACATGGCGTCTTTGGCACACATAGATCTGTTTGCCTAAACTGATCATATTGGACTCCTTCTCAAGCCTCTGTGCCACTTTAAGGCCCCTTTCACACTGGGGTGGTTTGCAGGCGCTATTGTGCTAAAAATAGCGCCTGCAAACCGACCCGAAACAGCCGCTGCTGTCTCTCCAGTGTGAAAGCCCCGAGGGCTTTCACACTGGAGTGGTGCGTTGGCAGGACGGGAAAAAAAGTCCTGTTAGCAGCATCTTCGGAGCGGTGAAGGAGTGATGTATACACCGCTCCTTCACTGCTCCTGCCCATTGAGATCAATGGGACAGCGTGGCTATACCGCCGGCAAAGCGCCTCTGCAGAGTCGCTTTGCGGTGGTTTTTAACCCTTTCTTGGTTCCTAGCGGGGGGGTAAAACCGCCCCGCCCCCTTTACTTGCATGCATGGATCTGACAGGCAGAGTCAGATTTACCAATAGCTTTTTGTAGACAGGACCTCAAAGCCCCTTGTGTAGCAGAACAGTGATCAGCTTGCGATCTCCCTCCTGTGGCCACTGGTCCCAGAACCCCCTCTTCAGGCACTACCAACCCACCTGGCTGCAGCTGCCCCTTACACTAGCTCTCCAGGCTTACTTCTCCCAGCAGTCCTCCAGACTGACTCTCTAACCAGTCCACCGGCTGACTTTGCAGGAGATCTCCCAGGGAAGGGATGAAGACTTGGCACAACGCGGTCTTCAGGGAGAACTGGCTACATGTGGCAGTCTCCCCCTTGCAAGTCCCCAGTAGTGCTGCTGTATGCTGTCCTCACAGTTACTCCTGTGCCCCTAAGAAGGGCTTCCTGTAGTGGCAGGATCCTTCTAGCGCCTGAGCCCTGGCCCATGGTCACCCCCCTCCCTCCAGACTAGGCGGCACACTTGAGGGCCACCAACAGCCTTCACAGCACTATCTCCATCTTCCACTTGACTGCCTCTGCTGGCATGGCTAATGCATCTTTTAGCTGAACCTTCCCTCTCCCAGGCCTTTACTGGGGATTGGCTTAGGCCCTCATGAATATTCCAAACCGCTCCTCCTAACCTCTACCCACTAGCTCTTAAAACAGAGTTCTGCTTAAAATAATTAAAAGTCAGCAGCTACAAATACTGCAGCTGCTGACTTTTAATAATCGGACGCTTACCTGTCCCAGGGTCCAGCGATGTGGGGGAACAAATCCCCACTCGTCTCCCCCTCCTCTCTGCGGTGCCGGAATTGCAACTGTGGGCGCCTGGCTGTGGCTTCACAGCCGGGCACCCACTGCGCATGCATGAGCCGCGCCGTCACTGTCCGGGCAGTCATCTGGGACCTGTGACGTGTCCCAGATGATTGCCAAAAAGCAGGGGGGAGAGGTGATCTACCTTCCGCTGCCGCGGTGCGCCGGGAGGAAGTGGGAGCTGGGACCCTCTAACAGGAGGGTCCCAGCTCCCACTCCCCCCCCCCCAAAAAAATGACATGCTAAATGTGGCATGTCAAGGGGTCACCTCCCTTAAAGCAGAAGTTCCATTTTTGGGTTGAACTCCGCTTTAAATTCTGCTACACTAACAAACCTACCTTACATCTAGCACACACTAGAGGGTGCTACACATGCATTGAGTCTTCAAATTAAATTTTTCACCTTATCACAACATGGTTTGTAAATGATGTATGTTAGTCATCATGAATATTGACAAGCTTCGTACATTGCGAAGAGCTTATTTTGTATTTTAACCTATCAAAATTATTTTTAATGGATCTCCTGTCGGCTAGGTTTGCTTCTGATAAGCTAAATTAGTATTAACGAAACTCATTGAGATTTGACATAACCCAGCCATTCATTGACTTTGAGTTCTTTAATATTACTGCTGTAAATGATTAGTTTCTGAAAATAAAGTGCTTGACAGATATACACCGCCTATTTTAGTGTTGCTTTTGACTGTCTGCACAATCACAAATGGTTTTACATACTGGTAGATGTTTAACCACTTCAATACCAGACACTTTCTCCTCCTTCCTGCCCAAGCCATTTTTAAGCCTGTTACACTTTGACGATTACTCAGTCATGCAACACTGTACCCTAATTAAATTATAATTTTTTTGAGACCGATAGAACTTTCTTTTGTTGATATTTAAGCACTGGGTTTTTGATAAATGAAAAAGACTGCAAATACTATTTTGCACATAAGTACAGTGCCTTGAAAAAGTATTCATACCCCTTGAAATTTTCCACATTTTATCACGTTACAATCAAAAACGTAAATGTATTTTATGTAATAGACCAACACAGCGGCACATAATTGTGGCAGAAAAATAAAATGTTTTTTCAATTTTTTTACAAATATCTAAAAAGTGTGGTGTGCATTTGTATTCAGCCTCCTTTATTCTGATACCCCTAACTAAAATTTACTAGAACTAATTCCCCTCAGAAGTTACCTAATTAGTAAATAGAACTGTGTGTAATTTAATCTCAGTATAAATACAGCTGTCCTGTGAAGCCCTCAGAGGTTTGTTATAGAACCTTAATGAACAAACAGCATCATGAAGGAAAAGGAACACACCAGACAGGTCAGGGATAAAGTTTGTGTAGAAGTTTAAAGCAGGGTTAGGTTATAAAAAAAATATATATCTCAAGCTTTAAACATCTCATGGAGCACTGTTCAATTCATCATCTGAAAATGGAAAGTGGCACAACTGCAAACCTACGAAGAAATGGCTGTTCACCTAAACTGACAGGCTGGGCAAGGAGAGCATTAATCAGAGAAGTAGCCAAGAGGCCCATGGTAACTCTGGAGTAGCTGTAGAGATCCACAGCTCTGGTGGGAGAATCTGTCCACAGGACAACTATTAGTCGTACACTCCACAAATCTGGCCTTTATGGAAGAGTGGCAAGAAGAAAGCCATTGTTGAAAGAAAGCCATAAGTAGTCCTGTTTGCAGTTTGCAAGAAGCCATGTGGAGGACACAGTAAATGTGCTCTTGTGTTCTAATCAGATGAGACCAGAATTGAACTTTTTGCCCTTAAAGCAAAACGCTATGTGTGGAGGAAAACTAACACTGCACATCACCCTGAACACACCATCCCCACCGTGAAACATGGTGGTGGCAGCATCATATTGTGGGACAGGGACAGGGAAGCTGGTCAGAGTTGGCGGGAAGATGGATTGAGCCAAATAAAGGACAATCTTGGAAGAAAACCTGTTAGTCTGCAAGGACTTGCGACTGGGGCGGAGGTTCACCTTTCAGCAAGACAACTACCCCAAATATTGAACCTGCTGTGGTGGTGATCAGGGATATACTGTATCTAGTGTAGCTGTGATCGGAGACAATATGACTGGTGTGGCAGTGAATTTGTATTAATTTTTTTACAAATTTATTTACACTGATTGCTTATTACACTGATGATCGCTGTAACGGCAATCAATTTAACTGTAATGAATGGTTTCATTCTTGACAGCTTGCTTACTATTGTGATTGCTGTGATTAGCTATAGTTAGCACATGGTACAGAGCTGCTTTGCATGGCCCTGTACTGTGATAAATGCAGCTAATCACAGCAATCACAATAGTAAGCAAGCTGTTATGAATGGCTGCCATTCATGACCGTCTTGTTTTACGTTATCGTGATCACATCGTCCGGGTACCGACCGCGGTCCGGTGGACACGGCGCTCACAGGATCGTGCAGCTATGTGCTTCAGTCGCGCCAGTAGCAGGATGTCCCTAGAAGCTCTCCCAGAACCGGAGAACCACTGCCCAACCGTATTATGGCAATACGGCATACTGGAAGTGATTACTATAAAATTAAGTACCATGGGCATTGCTTTATATGTATCGTGTTATTGTATTGTTTTGGGGTTTTTTAACTCCTTATTTTTTCTTGTCGGTCTGTTGCTATGTTGTCCACTCCTCATTTTTATTGGGTGTAAGCTTACCTGTAAATTCGTTATGAAGTACAGTGCAGGACACATGCCCGTCCATTTATTCTGGATCTCTCCTTGCTGCTTGATAAAAAAAAAAAAAAATAGAGCTTCACGGAGTGGGTGACACTATATGGGTATGCTCAAGATTGTGGCCCTAGCAAAAAGATTTAGGCAATGTTCAGTCACCTGAAGGTAGCAGCATATAACTCAGTCGATGAATACCACTCCCATGCCCTGTATGGTGTTCCAAGATAAGGAATTACAGGCAAGTCAAAACTTTGGTTTTCACTTAAGATATCCACTAACTGCTTCCAGACCGCCCCATGTACATTTACTGTGGCAGGGCGGCCCAGGTGCGCAAAATCTCGTACCTGTACGTGATTTCGTGCACCCGGTTTAGGGGGCGCGCCACTCCCACTGTGATTGGACACAGCGGGAGCCAATCAGTGGGTCCGCCGATCGCGATGTCCGCCGCGGCCCGCCGGGCGTTCACAGGAGAGACGGAGCACACCGCTGATCTGTCAGGGAGGAAAAGTGAGTTTGTGTTTCAGCTAAGCTGAATCACGATCTCTCTTTACGTTCAGTGAATCCACTCCCCCCACAGTTAAACACCTTCCAGGATACACATTTAACCCCTTGATCGCCCCCCTAGTGCTAACCCCTTCCCTGCCAGTGTAATTTATACCAAGTCCCGCTAAAAATCACAGATGGCCACCATTACCAGTACAAAATAAAAAAAGTCCCTACATGTATCCCGTAGTTTGTAGGCGCTATAACTTTTGCGCAAACCAATCGATATACGCTTTTTGGGATTTTTTTGCCAAAAATATGTAGCAGAATGCATATTGGCCTGAATTGATGGACATATTTTTTTTTTTTTTGGATATGTATTTAAGCAGAAAGTAAAAAATGCTTTTTTTTTGTTTGATAGTGCAAAAAATACCACCAAAAGAAAGCTCTGTTGGAAAAAAAAAAGGACATCAATTTTATTTGGGTACAGTGTCACATGAGCGCGCAATTGTCAGTTAAAGCGACGCAGTGCCGTATCGCAAAAAAATGCCCCGGTCAGGAAGTGGGTAAAACCTTCCAGGCCTGAAGTGGTTAAGTTGCTGGATTATCATGGCTACTACTTCTGTAGTCTATCCCAGAATCCTTATAGTACTAAAAGCTTGTCTTGTTTTTTTTTTTTTCTTTGCCTTGGGTGGTATTTTTGAGGGGGACGGCACCTGTACCGAGATGATGCCGGCTGTTTGTAAAAGTAAGCCAGAATTGATGACATGATATTACTTCCAGTTTACTCGGAAACCATTGGCTCCATTGGCTCCATTTTTAAAAATCAAAAGTATTCAAAGCCACAGATCTTGGTGTTTAGATGCTTTTAAGGGCAGAGGAGGGATTTGTGGTCTTATACCCCTCTCCATAAAGCCACATGCATATTGCTGTCACATGCATATTGCTGTCACAAGGGATGCTTACATTCCTTGTGACGACAAAAAAAAGTGATCAAAAATAAAATTAAAGTAACAGTGTAAAAAAAAATTAAAGTACCCCCGTGCTGGTGCACAAAGGCGACTAATCCTGTCAGCCCCGCACGCACACAAACAGCGATTGTCCCACACGTGAGTTATCGCCGTGAATGTCAGATCATGGGCAGTAATTCTAGCACGAGTAAAGGCTTTTAAGGAAATCTCCTATGGATAGTAAAATTTACGTTGTCTGTCGCCATTGCACGGGCGTGCACAATTTTAAAACCGGGCGCCTCCCAATTTTAGTCTTGCCTAGGGCAGCACAAAACCAAAACAAACCACTGGTAATAGGTACTAACGAGTTTGGCGAAGAATAAGTGTTTTTTTCAAAAATGCCATGTTCAGGCTTCTCATTATGTTAACAGCCCTCTGATCTCCCTCTTCAGGGTTACAGGTCCTGAATTTCATAGTACCATTGCACATGCTTGGTGCTCGCAAGCCACTATTGCTCTCAGGCTGTACCTGTGCTGGTCAGGGTAGACAGCAACATTACCAAACTATAGTTTCTCCTGAGCGCGCACCAACGGTTGACTCCATGGAACCCTTCAAGTGAACAAACCACCCTTACACAGGAAAAAGGGGCCAGTGCTGTGGGTTCCATATGATTAAAAAGGAAAGGAAGACTTCTGAACATTGAGAAGTAGCACACACATTAAGTGTTCATATCGGCAGAAGAAATGGCAAAAAATGTAGGCTATAGCTTTACATGTGCCCTACAAATGGAACATTTCCACATTTTATGATTTTCATCTATTTCACAGTTGTGTGCTTGGATATATACTACTCAGCACTTGGCTGCTATTGTTTCTGAGGTTTGCAGATTTCTTGTTTTGTTCCCCTTTAACATTCTCCATGGAAGTGCCGCCCATTCAGCCTCTCTGTGGTAGATACCATAGTCTTTCATACATATGTGACCCTCTGCTGTGAATGGATTACAGGCATTAATGCTAGACAATCTGTCAGCCTCCCCAAAACCCATTGCATGATTTGTAATGTCCAGTATCACAGCCCCATCGAGTAGATTGGCAGGTTTATTCATAAGACTAGATATACCTCTCACTTGATAAATCTCTCCAGGGTATTGCATGGATTGCTGCAAACAGCTGCTGCCTCCAGATAGTAGCGGCTCAGACCTTTCTCTGCTTTGTCCCTTTTGGTTTAAAGTCGAATGAATTTCATTTTTTTTATTTTTTTTATTTTGTGATGGCTGAAATTACCTGTCAGTCTTTTCCCACAGGGATGTTTTGTAAAGGAGATAAAGCCTTTAGGGTTAGCAGAGTTAAATGTAAGCAGTATTGTATCACTTAGCAATGATGGGATTAAAGTCTCTGTTCAGCTAGGATTTATCCCTTTCTTATTAATTGTGATGTTTCATCTCATATATTGCAAGTGTGTGACAGGCATCAGGCTCATGATGAGAAGTCTGCAAGGTGGGCAAAACAAGGAAATCCTCTTGTTGCCCAGGAATAAGTCTGCAAACCAAGGACTGTGGGCCAGTTAACCACTTCAGCCCCGGAAGGTTTTACCGCCTTCATGACCACGCCATTTTTTGCGGTACGGCACTGCGTTACTTTAAATGACAATTGCAAGCTGCGACGCTGCACCCAAATAAAATTGATGTATTTTTTCCCATGAATAGAGCTTTCTTTTGGTGGTATTTGATCACCTCTGCGGTTTTTATTTTTTTCGCTATAAAAACAGACAATTTAAAAAAATAAATAAATAAACAATATTTTTTACTTTCTGTTATAAAACTTACCCAATAAAAAAAAAAATGTAAAAAATCCCAATAAGCGTATATTGATTAGTTTGTGCAAAAGTCATAAAAAGTCATAGCGTCTACAAACTATGGGATATTTTTATGGAATTTTTACACTACTAATGGCGGCGATTAGCAACTTATAGCCAGACTGGGACATTGTGGTGGACAATTGGACACTAAGTGACACTTTTGACACTTTTTTTTTTTTTTTTCTGGAGACCAGTGACACTAATACAGAGATCAGTGCTAAAAAAATGCACGGTCATTGTCCTAATGACACTGGAAGGGAAGGCTTAACATCGGCAAGGAAAGCGTTAAATGTGTCCCTAGGGGGTGCTTTCAAACTGTGTGGGGTATGTTTGTACTGTAAGAAGACAGAGATCCGTGTTCCTGCTTAGCAGAACCACAAGATCTCTGCCTTCTCCTGTCACAGAACGGCGATCTGCCTTCTTTATATAGTTAGACCTCTGTTCTGTCTGCCTCAGGAATGATCGGAGGGTCCCAGCAGACATGGAGTCCACCGGATCCGCTGATTGACTCCCACTGTGTCCAATCACAGTGGGAGCGGGTCGCTGGGCTCCAGACCTGGAAGAAAAAAAATCACATACAGGTACGTGATTTCATGCTAAAGGGCTGCCCTGCTGCAGTATATGTATATGGGGTGGTCCTTAAGCGGTTAAAGACCGTACCACCAATGAGATCTAGATGTCAAAACAATTTAAATACATCCACTTTGGTAAGGAAGCTAAAATTCTTTGCAAATCTTGAATTTTATTACAGCTACTTATAGAGTGCCAACAATTTATGCAGCGCTTTACATATATATTGTACATTCATATCAGTCCCTGCTCTCAAGGAGCTTACAGTCTAAGGACCCTAACTCGCATTCGTATATACGCATACTAGGGCCAATTTTGACTAGAGATAATTACCCTACCAGAATGTTTTTCGTGTGTGGGAGGAAACTTGAGTACCCAGTGCAAACCCACACAGGGAGAACTTGCAAACTCCATGCAGGTAGTGTGGTGGTTGGTATTCAAGCCGACGGCTGTAGAAGTGCTAACCACTTAGCCACTGTGCTGCGAAAAATTGACCAGTAAAATTGAACTTTACTCACAACCTGCCCAGCCCCCCAATTGGTATTTACAACTCAATGCCCATTAATCTTTTGTAAAATTAAAAATTACGGTACGTACAAGTAGCACAAATAGTGCTCTACTTTAGTGTTGTCATTCAGCGGTTTGAACATGGTTAGTGGAGGAGAGGGCAAAGTGATTATATACCTTTTTATAGATGTGCAGCATTTCTAACATTATATAGTGATAGGCTGGGGTAGGGTTGCCACCTCATCCCTTTTAAACCTGAACATGTATTAATTACAAAGGTTCAGTGGCTGATTAAGGTAGTAATTAAAATCACTTAGTGCCTTATCTTAATTAAATTAGTCTCAGAATCCGTGTACTTAATATGTGTTTGGGTTTAAAGGGATGAGATTGCAACCCTAGGCTGGTGAAATTAATACTGAAATTGAAAGAACTTCTAAACTAAACATTCTCCGAGGGTGATTACAGATGCTTTTTATTTATTCCATATATGTATTATTTGTCCATTCCTATGGTTAGCTAGTCTATTAAAACTCTGATAGTTACTGTTGATAAGCACAATGATATAAGGTTAGTTATGAAAACAAACACATCTTATTTATTTCCCAAGAAAATAGGAAAATGCTAACCTGAAAACACCAAAGGAAGATATTACAAAGCATATAACACAAGAACATCAAAGATACTCATCAAAGCTGTTCCCCTAGACACGGTCTCATCAGCTGGGCTCATGATGATGGTAACAGAGAGCCATGAGGCTCAGAGAGCCATCAGGCACGAGCCAAGAGCGAAAAGGGATGATTGTAACAGAGAGAGCTCTCTGTCTTGGTCAGCCCTTTTTTATACTTCAATCATACACCATTCAGACCAACCCAATTGCCGGCCTATCTAGACCTTTGACGAATCAATGTATTTAGGGATCAGTCCTCCTTGATTAATTATTTTACTGTCCGTCCTTCTGTATTGGTCCTCTAAGGGCAGCATTGTCCATGTATCATGTCTATGTATCTTGGGTCAATCCAGTGGCGTCACTAGGGTTGGTGTCACCCGGTGCCGAAAAAATTGGTGTCACCCCCTCCTCCACCAACTACCTCAGTACAGACCCCCCTCCACTAACTACAGACCCCACTCCATCAATATAGCCCCCCTCCCTCAGTACAGACCCCCTTCCATCACGATAGACCCCCCCACTAAGTACAGACCCCCTCCATCAGTACAGACCCCTGCTCAGTGCAGACCCCCTTCCTCAGTATGGACCCCCCACTAAGTACTGACCCCCTCCCTCAGTACAGACTCCCCTCCCTTATTGCAGACCCCCCATCAGTACAGACACCCTCCATCAGTGCAAAGTCTGCAGACCCCCCTCCATCAGTATCAACCTCCCACCTCAGTGCAGACCCCCAATTAGTATATACACCCCCCCTCAGTGCTGACCCCCATCAGTATGGAATCCCCCTCTCAGTGCAGACCCCCCCCATTAGTATAGAATCCCCCCTCAGTGCAGACTTCCCCATCAGTATAGAATCCCCCCTCAGTGCAGGCCCCCATCAGTATAAAATCCCCCCAATCAGTGCCAACCTCAATTAGTATAGAACCCCCCTCAGTGCAAACCCCCATCAGTAAAAAATCCCCCCTCAGTGCAGAGCCCCCATTAGTATAGAATCCCCCCTCAGTGCAGAGCCCCCATTAGTATAGAATCCCCCCTCAGTGCAGAGCCCCCATTAGTATAGAATCCCCCCTCAGTGCAGAGCCCCCATTAGTATAGAATCCCCTCTCAGTGCAGAGCCCCCATTAGTATAGAATCCCCCTCAGTGCAGAGCCCCCATTAGTGTAGAATCCCCCCTCAGTGCAGAACCCCCCATTAGTATAGAATCCCCCTCAGTGCAGAACCCCCATTAGTATAGAATCCCCCCTCAGTGCAGAGCCCCCATTAGTATAGAATCCCCCCTCAGTGCAGAACCCCCCATTAGTATAGAATCCCCCCTCAGTGCAGAACCCCCCATTAGTATAGAATCCCCCTCAGTGCAGAACTCCCATTAGTATAGAATCCCCCCTCAGTGCAGAACCCCCATTAGTATAGAATCCCCCCTCAGTGCAGAACCCCTATTAGTATAGAATCCCCCCTTAGTGCAGAACCCTCATTAGTATAGGATCCCCTCTCAGTGCAGAGCCCCCATTAGTATAGAATCCCCCCTCAGTGCAGAGCCCCCATTAGTATAGAATCCCCCTCAGTGCAGAGCCCCCATTAGTATAGAATCCCCCCTCAGTGCAGAACCCCCATTAGTATAGAATCCCCCCTCAGTGCAGAGCCCCCATTAGTATAGAATCCCCCCTCAGTGCAGAACCCCCATTAGTATAGAATCCCCCCTCAGTGCAGAGCCCCCATTAGTATAGAATCCCCCCTAAGTGCAGAACCCCCCATTAGTATAGAATCCCCCCTCAGTGCACAACCCCCATTAGTATAGAATCCCCCCTGCACATGTCAACCCACATATACATAAAGTTTACAGACCTCAGAACAGCGCGGATGATACACACAGCCATGTGTCCCTTGGGCTCCTCCTCCTCCTGTGTGGATGTAAACAGAGAGGAGGGGGAGGCGGCAATCTATTAGGACCCATTAACTTTGTGTGTGCCAGTTACTTACATTACACCTGTACTTCAGACCAGTCAGGGACCACTTTTCAATACTTTACTTATAGGTGCAAATTAGACATCTCACAGTCCAACAGATAAAGGCAGCATTTATTCCTAATTCCCTAACTATAATTACAGGCTTGAGTGCTGCCCTGGCATACCTCCATAGGAAGAGTGCATTCTTGGCAGAGTCCATACTTGGCAAGTCTCCCTTCAAAGCAAAACTCCTCTACTAGCAGCAGCTCCAGTAGCTATGTCTAGTGGCTGGAAAATACATGCTGGTTCTTCATGCCTCTCAACTTTTTAAGATGGAAATGAGGGACACCTATTAGCAAAAAGATGTAGACATAGGACACATCCCCTGTCATGCCCCCTTAAAGTAGAGTTGAACAGAAAATTGATTAAACCCACAAGTGCTTTTTTAGCATGATTATTCCTTTATATTGGCTTTTGAAATATACAAATGTAGCAATTTAAAAAAAAAAAAAGGTTTAGTCCTGTAAAATAATTTTTGATAGATAAATAGGGCATTTTCTATACAGCAATATAGATCAGACCAAGATGAGGGAAAAATGAGGAGGAAATGAGGGACAGTCCCTCAAAGTCAGTGACCGTTGGGAGCTATGGATCTTGTCTTTGTCCTCTCCCATGCAGACTGTGTGTGTGTGGGCGCAGCCCTCTCCCCTTACATTCAGAACACAGGAAGAGAGAGGCAGAGCTCAGAGAAAAATGCGGGAAATTTTTTAACCCGGCCAGGGCAGCAGCTATCTCACCATTCAGCATTTCAACCTGCCTACAGGCCATACACAATTAATTGGCACGTAAACCATCAGGGTATATACAGGCACATCTCAAAAAATTAGAATATAATCAAAAAGTTAGAGAAGTCAAGCCTGGGCTCGTTCGGCTGGGATTCTCCTATGGGTCACAGGAGTGCAATTCGTTTTGCACTCCTGTGACCCGTTTTCAGCAGAGAGCGGTCTGAATTCCACTCTCTGCTGACATCACCAGGATCAGTCAAGGCTCTGTGTAATCCTGACTTCGGAAGTCTGGATCCACCAGGTGCCTGGACTGATGACAGTCTCAGCCTTTCAGTGAGTAGCTGAGATGGCCGCTCCCTGCCCCTCCACAGCTCAGCACTCCAATGAGTTTGGAGGAGCAGAGCATTGGTCCAATGCTGCATCCACCTACGTAAGTATGAATATGGGTTAAAAAATCTGAAACTTCTCAATTTATTTCAGTAATTCAATTCAAAAAGTGAAACTCATATATTTTATTTAGATGCGTTACACACAGAGTGATCAAGCATTTCTTTATTTTAATAATTATGGCTTACGGCTAGTGAAAACTCAAAATTCAGTATCTCAGAAAATTTGAATATTACACAAGACCAATAAATAAAGTTTTTTAATACAGAAGTGCTGGCTTACTAATAAGCATGTCCATGTGCAGTTATAGTATGCACTCATTATTTGGTCGGTGCTGCTTTTGTATCAATGTGGTGTGGCATGAAGGTGATCAGCCTGTGGCACTGCTGAGGTGTTATGGAAGCCCAGGTTGCTTTGATAGCAGCCTTCAGCAAGTCTGCATTGTTGGGTCTGGTGTGTCTCATCTTCCTTTTGACAATACCCCACAGATTCTCTATGGGGTTTAGGTCAGGCGAGTTTGCTGGCCAATCAAGCACAGTGATACCACGGTCATTAAACCAGGTATTGGTACTTTTGGCAGTGTGGGCAGGCACCAAGTCCTGCTGGAAAATGAAATCCACATCTCCATAAAGCTGTTCAGCAGAGAGAAGCATGAAGTGCTCTAAAATTTCCTGGTAGAGGCCTGCGCTGACTTTCGACTTGATAAAATGCAGTGGAACAACACCAGATGACATGGCTCTCCAAATCATCAGACTGTGGAACATTTTGCATTTCATTTGGAGGTTTCCAGAGTCCAGGGGAAGAGTGGAGAGGGACAGAATCCAAGTTGCATGAGGTCCAGTGTGAAGTTTCCACAGTTATTGATGATTTGGGGAGCCATGTCATCTGCTGGTGTTGGTCCACTGTGTTATATTTAGTCCAAAGTCAGCACAGCCCTCTACAAGGAAATTGGAGATTTCCATCAAAATTCAGTTGCCTATATTAATCTACTGATCCTTTTGACTGTTTTTTATTTAAGGTAACTCTGCTTATGTATTTTAATTATATGCTCATATTCACTTTGTTATGGGGATGATTTTACCACGTGTATTTAAACATTGAAGATGGGATAACCTATTGTGCTTCTCTTGTGTTAAAAGAGTAACATGGCATGACCTGGTGTCCTCCAGATTGTGTTTGGATAGTTAAAGGCATTGCCCTACCTTTTTGCCTACTTTAACATCTTCCTCTGTGCCCTGAACCTGCTCATAACATGCGGCATAACAGACAATTTCAGCTGAAAGGAAAGGTGCAGTAAGACATCCTGAGAAAAGTATGTAGGCTGTGGAGATATTGAGATTTGCTATATATGTAAGCTCAAAAGATATGCTAATTCATGGGTCCCGCTCAGAGATCCTTTTTCTTTGCCTCTCGACAAACATTTTTGAGGTAAAAGCTTTTGGTATTTTAAAAGGAAAAAAAACTGAGCAAGTAACGTTTTGAAAGAAGGTAGAGGATTACAAGGATTACATGATTATATGTGTTAAGGATACATTCGGTAGAAGTTTCTTGAGAGCATTCTCGGAGAAGGATGAATTCTACAGTTACATGCCAAGTTTAATCTACTTTGTCCACAAGGCATGTGGCGCATACATGTACTGTATATCTCTAAGTGGGGGAGAGTATTTAACGTGAATGAATGCAGGGCTACCGGAATGTTGCTGGTATTAGCACTCCTCTTACTACTAATGATCAGCTTTAAGAAATATTGATTTTGGATCAGGGGAAAGTAAAACCCACCAGAGTCAGCTGTTTTAAGGGCTTATTGTAAACCATGTTTTTGAGACAGGGTTTTTTTATTCCTAACTTTGTTTGGGAAACTGTTGCTGAAGTGTGTTTTGTGGTGGTCTCGAAACTCCAGGAGCTGTTTGGCTGTGTTGATTATAGGCTGCAATCATGGGCCTCCTTTCAGGATCGCATACTACTCAACTTTAACCGTACCTTGGAAAAATCGCAGCCAAAACTTAATTGGTAGCAGTTTGATTATGCTGAAAAACTGTTACAGAAGGGCTTGGATAGATAAGGGAAAAAGTGTAAAGCCCAAGGCAAACACTGAGCTATAACAAATTAAAAAAAAATATATTTTCTGAAAATAAATAGCTAAGCAGCTAGCATCAAAAAGTCCAGTACGGAACCTTCCAAATAAAGTACAATGTCAAAAAGATGCAACACTAATTAAGACTCATTTAATTATATAACTATATATAAAAAAGAAAGAAAATACCAAAATTAAACTGGCCAATCCCCAGACGACATCCTATTGCTGACGAAACATGTAGGGTGGAGCCTTGACGGTGACATCATCACGTTCGTTTTTTTGAGACGGTGGATGGGTGCGTGATATAGGAAGTAAAGTGAGACTAATGGCGATACCGCAACTGTGGCTTACCTACCCCACTATCTATTCTGCTGATAGATGACTACAATTCTGTAAGTGCAATCTTATCTTTTAATAAATTTCATTCATCAAAATACTACACTATGGAAGCCTTTTTTGTTTTAGGTCTCTGAGTACCCCTAGTAAACAGCGGTAGTTCCGGACTGTCCATAAGGGTTGAGGGAGACCTTACTTCCCTAGGCTGGGCGAGACTGCTGCGGTAGTCATCGCCTTCTGGTAAGCAGGCAATTCATACACTTTGGTGGCCGATTTGGATGCACCTCATTTACTTTGAGGATTCTTTCACGATTGTCACAAGTATCTTTCTACAATTGATTCTTGTTGACATCACCTTCTAAAGATCTTTGGACTTATATAATTAAGAGTCTTGTAGGGCGGCACAGTGGTGTAGTGGGTAGCACTCTCACCTAGCAGTTAAAAGGGTCGCTGGTTCGAATCCCAACCATGACACTTCCTGCCTGGAGTTTGTATGTTCTCCCTGTGCCTGCGTGGGTTTCCTCTGGGTACTCCAGTTTCCTCCCACACTCCAAAGACATGCTGGGAGGTTAAATGGCTTCTGTCCTAAAATTGGCCCTAGTATATGAATGTGAGTTGGGGACCTTGGCTTGTGGGCTCCTTGAGGGTAGGGACCGATGTGAGTGTGTGATGTATGTGAAGATCGCTGTGTAAATTGATGGCACTATATGGGTACCTTAAAAAAATAATATAATAGATGAGCATCTTAATGAGGCACAATGTACAGGGATATGGACAATTGTAGGCACTCACCCACAATCACTCAGGTTGAACTGGATGGACTGGACTATTCAACCTTACTATGTTACTAATTAGCGCTGCATCTTTTTGACATTATAGATGAGGAAAACATGACAAAGCAAAAAAAAAAACACAAAACGACACCTTTTTATTATATAATGTTTTTATAAAATGTTTAAAGCGGTTGTAAAGTTAATTTTTTTTCTTCTAAAATAATAAACATGTTATACTTACTCTGTGCAATGGTATTGCACAAAGTGACCCCTTAACTCCTCTTCTGGGGTCCTCCGCCGGTGCTCATGGCTTCTGCTTTTCTTTGTCTGCCCCCAGAGCAAACCGCTTGCTATGGAGGCAGATGTGAGGGCTTGCTCCCGAGCCCGGTTGTGTACATCCATAAACACACACAGCACAGCTCAGCCCTGACCCTTGCCCCCTCCTGACAGCATTCGATTGACAGCAGCAGCAGCCAATGCCTCTTGTTTATTCCTCAGTGACCTGCGAGGAGCGAAATGACAGTGCTGCTGCAGATGGGCACAGCCAATGGCTCAAGATAGGACTCTGGTAAGTATATAGGGATTTGTGGGGGTGGGGGTGATGCAGCAATTTGGAGATTTTCTACTTTAATGCAGGGAATGCATAAAGTCGAAAAATGTTCTGCCTTTAAGATACTTGGCATTAGCTCAGATTGTAAGAGTTTTTGTGTAAGGCTGGGTTCACACGGAGCGGATCCGTTGGCCGGACTCCGCTAGCTCAGCAGGGAATCGCTCGCTAAGCAGGCAGATGACAGGTTAGTCACCGCCTACCGTGTAGGGATGGACCTGTCAGAACCCCGCTGTCCTCTAAGGGGAGATCAGATGAAAACGGACAGCCTATCCATTGTTATCCGATCCGCAGAATGGATACCGAACGTCTCGCCATCTGTCTGTTTTGAGAGGATCCTGTTGGATCAGATGGCAAACGGGTGTCAGCGGACACATCTCAGCTGACATCAGCCTGCCCATAGAAGTCAATGGGTGGCCTGCTTGAATGTGCCTGAAAAACGGACAGGCGGCTGATCGTGTGAAAGGGGCCTAACTCCGTTGATTTTTTTGTAACTAGAAACACCACAGTTTTTCATGCACAGCAGGAGAACTTGCATTTGTTGTACTTACGGTCCTGTACTAATTGCATTTCTTTTCATCCCCTTCTATCCCTGCTATAAAAAACAACACATAGGATATATGATGGACAGTTTTTGCTTATATGCCCTATGTTTCTTCCAAAAAGACTACCTGTTCTACTAACCTTGATATTCTATGAGATTCAATTTAACTACTTCAGGTATTGGTCATTACCTAAACATCTGCATCAATATTATATTGCTATTAAGCGCTACACGTCTATTTATGTTCCTGGTTGAGACATCTGTACGGAAGGTTTTATCAAAGTCCACTTTTGAACTCTAGCAGCCAAACCTGAGCCCTGATGGGGGATTCCTTGACCACATGAAACGTATTGGCTACTGCTTTTCCACTGGTTGTGACTTCACTGTCAAGAATAAAGATTTTGTGGTGTTTTTTTTAACTACTTCAATACAGGGCACCCCCTTCCTGCCTAGTCTCTCACAATTTCAAATGACAATTACTCAGTCATGCAACACTGTACCCAAACAAAATTTGTATCTTGTTTTTTTTTTTTCCATTTTGCAAATAAGTCATTTTTGATCATGGGCCAAAATTTATACTGCTACATATCCTTGGTAAAAAAAAAACATATCAGTGTATATTATTTAGTCTGTGTTAAAGTTGGTCTACAAGCTATGGTATCAAACATTGAAAATTGATCACATCTGATATAGTGACGGCCTTTCTCTTCTTGAGACCTTGAAATGATATTCCCCCAAATGACCCCGTTTTGGAAAGTAGACAGTCCAAGGTATTTAGTAAGAGGCATGGTGAGCTTTTTGTAAGCGATATAGGAGAGTGGTTGGAAATAGCAGTTTTGTAAAAATCTGTGAGTAACATATGGCAGCGGACCTGGAGTACAGAATAAGCAGTCTAGTCTGGCTAGGGTGCTATGTACTGGTGAAAAGTGTGTGTGTTCACTGTTCATCTCTATGGGTCTACAGTATAATGTTTACTGCCAAGGTCAAGTTAGCTAAAAGCGTGTCAGAGGAGATTGCCTGAGTTGCTTTGTGTGAGTGCCTATCTTCTTTGTCATTCGTTATTGAAGTTCCCCCCATATTATGTGTCTGTGTGAAGGGTTTACAAAGGATCTACTGGGCATATAATTCATAATAGTAAGGTCTTCGTTGTGATCTCTACACAGGCCATTGCTTTATGGCCTATATGATCATGTGTATGAGAATTAAATAAGTAAGGCAACTTATTTTGACTCCGATTTGTTGTGAAGCGATTTCTCCCTTGTTAGAGCTCTATGCCTGGCCTGTATAAGATATAATCACTGAGGACAATCTTCATCAGATAGCTTGAACTCACCAAATAACGATTCCATCCACAAAGGTGCTTTTATTTTGAACATCAGGTTACAGCAGATGACAGGATTCTAACAGATGAATAGGTTGTAGTATTTATGCGGTAAAAAGATGATATTGTCTGTAGCTTACAATGCAGAATACATGTGTCTTGCTACATGTGGCTTGTAGCTGCATCCATGACACAGGAAGTACAATAACAGGAAGAAGGGTGGAGCATTACATACAAAGGAAGTGTGTCGTAACATCAGGGAAAACAAGTGCATTACAACAAAAGGTCACTAGATGGCAGCATGTGAATTAAATATAAACGTCGCTAGAAAATGTTTAGGAAAACAGTCTATATAAATTCTATGCCCTGTGGGGGCAGCACACAACTGTTTATTGAATAGAATAAGTGCCCCCACGTGTCTACTGACAGAGGGAGATCACACCACTACATCCGCCCATAGGTTGAGCATGCAATGAAAATCATTAGTGGAGTTTTGAATGTGCATTTGGTCTGTGCATTTTTCAGTCCATTTCAGGTGCGATTTCAAGTAAAAATTCACACCTGAATTGCATCTGAACAGGAGAATGAAACCGCACCGGACTCCTTTTAAAAATTGCAATTAAACCGTGGCCACAAGTATGTGAACTGAGCCTTATGCCTCGTACACACTTTCCGAATATTGTACGACCGATCGTACGACCGCTCTCGCTTAATAGTCGCAAGTAGAGATTTAATAGCTAAATAAAGTCACGAAAATTCTCGTACGACAGACAAAAAAATCAGAAGTGATGTCATGTGTTGTAATGTATTTGTATTGTATTTTCGGACTACAACTATACTGACTAAACGAAAATCGTACGATCTGGAATCGTACAAGGAAAATTTTTGTGTATGGCTGATCGAATAATAAGTCGTGATCGGCTGTCGAAAGTAGTGTACACACGATCCGAATATCGTACGATATTCGGATTGTGTGTACGGGCCATTACTGTGCAGAAAGCATGTCCGTAGGTAATTGTACACAAAAGGTAGCATCCTCCAAGATAAAAAATAAAAACTTAAGAAAACAAATAATTAAATGTGTTGAACATAACTCTTAAAACATCAGTCATTTTGTTAAAGCTTAAATAAGAAGTAAAGGACATTTTTTTTTTTTATCTGATTACTACTTGCCTCGGTGGATGCAGCATCGGTTTGATGCTGCATCTGTCTCCCGGTGCCTCTACACTGAGAACCGAGGATCGAACACCGGGGATCACTCGGTTTTCACAGCTCCGTGAGCAGAGAGCTGTAGACTGTCAATCATTACTTTCTGCTCTTTTCCCTCCTCACTTATTGGAATGCTGAGCTGTGGAGGGGGCGCAGCTGCCATCTCAAGTTCTCAGCGGCTCGCTGAGAGGCTAAGCGAGGTGTCAGTCCAGGCATGTGGGTGGATCCAGAATCTGGTCGGGATGACACGGTGCCTGGACTGACATTGGTGACGTCAGCAGAGAGCAGACTTCAGTCCGTTCTCTGGTGAAAACGGGTAACAGGAGTGCAAAACGAATTGCACTCCTGTGATCCATAGAAGTACAGCCGAACGAGCTGTGGCTGAACTTCTCCTTTTTAACTCTTGAACCAAATCTACTCTTGCATTGGGGCCCCCCCACACTGCAAAGGTCAATTGCTCATTGAGTCTAGGGGTGGACGAAAAAGGAGTAATACTTGCCATATTTCTTGCTCCTGCTCGGCCTTTCCACCTGTAAAGCCTCCTCTCTAGGTGCACACTCCTGCTTCCTCTGTATAGTATAAAGATTAATAGCCCTGCATTATACGTGATGATACAAAAGGACTAGACTACCCACAGAACACAGTGCCAGAGGGAGAAGAGGGGAGTGCTGCAGGTGGCTGAATTGGGGGTAAATGCCTCTTTGGCTCCCTCTAGACTTGACTAACCTTTAACCCTTACAGTGTAGGGGAGGTCCACTGCAAGGGCAGGTTTTGTCTAATACCTTGAGTTGAGATTTAACGTTCATTTGTGGCAAAAGTGGGCAATGGTTACAACCCCTGTCAGGTTTTACTGCTATCTGGAGCTTTGTTAGAATGTTTAAAAAAAAAAAATATTCTGGTGACAACCTTTTACCAAACGGTAAGTGAGGCAAAAGCTGCGACAGGGAAATCCACAGCAATAAATATTTTGACAAAGTTTGTAGCATTCCCCTAATTGACAAAAAATAATTTTTTACTTGTCTGTGTTGCTACTAGAGAGATATCACCTCACTTTCTGTCCTAGGGACAACATTTTTATCAGACAAGAAGTGAAGGAATTTCTCCAACAGACCAACGCAGCCTCAGATTGGAGGAAACCTGACAGGTTCTAATCCTTCCCAACTCTATTCAAAACTTTCAAAGCAATAGATACAAACACTTTATTTGTTCCTGAAGTTCTCAATATGACAGCTGAGGCCTGTCCTATGTCCTAATGGTCCTACAATCTCCCAAATGGGCATATTTTTAAGGTTCTCAAACACTGCAGAGCTATTGAGCTTCCACCTTTTCATGTGAAACGTAACCATATTTTAACTGCCATGTTGCAGCAGGCATGACCGTTGAGCACACAACAGTCATAAATTCAAATGTTGGAATGTCAGTTAATATACGCACCCCAGTATAGTTTTTAATTTAAAGGGACTGAAAATGTAAGTCCTTCTATGAACTAGCCTTCTGTCTGTTGTGACATTTAGGAGCCTCTACCTTGTTGAATTTGTCTGGCAGACTGAGGGCCAACTGGAAATCGAAGATTCCCATAGATGAGTGAATATATATGAAAAGGCTGTTATTTAATGCTTACTTTTATTAAACAAGCAGCAATGCTGGTGAAATCTAGAATTGAAGATCTGTGTAGTGGGGGAAAAAAACAAACAGGTGAGCCCTACAATAATGATTGATTCATAATACTGCTTATAGGGGCCCCTAAAAGTCAGGGCTTTTCTAGTGTGTGTGTGTTTATTTTTTTATTTTTTATTTTTTTGTTTTTTTATGTTTTTTGTTTATAACCTTCTCGTCCAACTTTTTCTTTTTTTCCAGATGACAATCAAAAAATAAACAGCTTGTGTGGCAAAGTGTCGCTCTACAAAGGAGACATTACCCAACTTGAAGTAGATGCAATCGTCAATGCTGGTATGTGAACATCTGCATTTTGAGTGTAGGCTGTGTTTTGTTGTGTTTTAGAACGGAGCAGCTCTGAGCATCTGTTGAAGTGATGATATATTAATTAACGCAGCGAATCGTCTGCTCAAGAGTTCAGGACTGTGCATAAAAAACATTTTGTCCTGTAAGTCTAGACTGTGCTTTTAAAAGATTTTCTTTTATTATGTGATTTATTTGCTTGGTTTTAATGGCTTTATTTTCAGACATTTAGTGGATATTCTGAATCAGACCCCTATAGACACTCTACCTTTTTTTTTTTTTAATTGCATGGTTCCATCCCTCTTACTTTATTGATGGATGGTCTTGCTCTGTGAGATGTCTGTATTTACAATTCAATCTTTCTGCTCTCAAAGGTATTTTGTTCCAGCAAAAAAAGTATGTTAATGGCACTGTAGTGTTTACTTTGATTAAGAAGCTAATTTGTGGTGATGTTTTATTTTCTAAAATGCCATTGAAATTATGGATTTGATTTAGCAAAAGCCTAATGGGGCCTTTGTCATTTTTTGTTGATTTTAAAATCTCAATGGAGAAGTGTAGTGGAAGCGGCCATTTTGTGCAGTAAATCTGTGACCCACAAAATAAAACCCAGGAATCAATGCTATAACTAAATGTTATCAGCCAAATTTGTGTTTGTACAACCTAGTGTAACTGACAGCAGTTACTGTTGTGAGAGGCAAGGGGAGGAGAAGGGTTGTAAGGTTTGCTTTTGCTTGAGTTGGCTTCATCTTGTTAAAAGGTGTGGCTTCTCCCGCTGCGTTGGCTAGGTTGTGCAGAAAGACCAAAATAAAGTGGTTTCAAAGGTTAGAGTTTGTATTGCCAGTTAAGTTTTCATCATGGCCATGTTATTGTATTTTTTTTATTCCTATTGAACAGTTTGTAGATAAAAGGGTCATATACCATTTCCAGAGATATGGTTACTATGCCAAATGGGACATGATTTGTGAAGGTTTACACTCCAAATATTATTTGGAATAAAGCACGTTTGTAATGGATGTCTGTGGTTTCCACAAAAACATAATCTAGAGCCGGCAGGTATGCAATTTTTAGGGCATTTTTACAAGATGGGAAAGTGTGAATTTTTTTTTCTCTCTACAAGGACAATGAGGAAATAATTTTGCGAAAACCTATGTAGCTTGAGGTCAATATAATAACATTGTGTAGATACTTAACCACTTCAGCCCCAGAAGAATTTACCCCCTTCCTGACCAGAGCACTTTTTGCTATTCGGCACTGCGTCCCTTTAACTGACAATTGCGCGGTCGTGCGACATGGCTCCCAAACAAAATTGACGTCCTTTATTTCTCACAAATAGAGCTTTATTTTGGTGGTAGTTGATCACCCCTGCGCTTTTTTTTTGCACTATAAACAAAAAAGCACTAATTTTGAAAATAACGCATTATTTTTTACTTTTTGCTACAATAAATATACCCCAAAAATATATAAAAAAAAAATTTTTTTTCCTCAGTTTAGGCCGATACGTATTCTTCTACATATTTTTGGTAAAAAATAATCGCAATAAGCGATTATTGATCGGTTTGCGCGTTTACAAAATAGGGGATAGTTTTATGGCATTTTTATTAACAATTTTTTTTTTTTAAATGGCGGCGATCAGCGATTTTTTTATTGTGACTGCGACATGGTGGACACATCAGACATTTTTGACACATTTTTGGGACCATTGGCATTTATACAGCAATCGGTGTCATACAAATGCACTGATTCCTGTGTAAATGACACTGACAGTGAAGGGGTTAACCACTAGGTGGTAGTGTAGGTTTTAAGTGTGTCCTAGGGGCGTGTTTCTAACTGTGAGGGGCATGGCTGTGTGTGACACGTCACTGATTTCTGCTCCGATGACAGGGAGCAGAGATCAGTGACACTGTCACTAGGCAGATGGGGGAAATGCTTGTTTACATTAGCATCTCCCTGTTCTTCCTCCCCGTGAGGCGATCGCGGGTATCCCCACGGCGATCGAGTACGTGGGACCCGCGACCCGACTCACGGAGTTTGCCGCGGGCGCTGGCCGCCTCTTAAAGGGGAACGTACAGGTACGTAATTCTGCCTGTACGAGCCCTTCTGCCGCAGTATATCTGCCTTTGTCGCATAATACTGGATATGTGGTTGGAAACGCCTAAAAATAATCATTTTGTTGGAAATTTGTTTAATTGAACAAGAACACCAAATACAGACATAAAGTTTTGGGGAAAAGGAAGCCCCGTCAGGGCTTGAGCTAAGGTTTTGTAATAAACTCAAGATGAAATAATATAAGGAGGTTGGATTAAATACAGTCGACCGCCCCCCACCCAGCTCAGGTAAGATACATATCCAGTATTTGATGTTCTGAAGACTGCTGACCCTCTGATCATGATGGAATAATCAGACTAGGACCTCAACCAGCTCTATACAAACCATACTTACACAACAGGTTCACCCCGTCTGAGAGCACCCCAATACCAATTCTCATTCCTACTGGTTCAGCACTACCACATATTTATCATTTGTCATATAAATATCAGCTTGTTTCCAAATGGTGTTGTGGCCTATCAAATTATTTTCAAAAGGGACGTCAAAGAAGAAATCGTCAGAAAAACGTTACTGTCTGTAGGTTCAAGGTATGATCTGTAAAACAGTTGTTTTATTTCCTTCTGTAACACCTCTGCTTACTTATGTGTGTGATCAGTCCCAGTGCTGTAAGCAATGTTTTCTCTTTGGACTTTTCAAGTCTCTCTGTAGTCAGTTTAGTATGTTGCTGGAGATGCCCTATTCTTTGTCGTGGGCTATGCGTTTCTAAAATAGATGTGGCTTAACAAGTGTACTTTAACTGTAAAATACAGGAAAACAATAAATGCAAGGCAGATGACTATGTCACAAACGAATTGCAAGGGAAAGCAATTTTAAAGAAGTTAAAAGTAGTATCCCAGCAACTCCAAAGACTCATTCAGAGCTTTTTTTTTTTTTTTCAAAGGTAACATCTTAAAATACTGCTTTCATGTTATCAGATCTATTGGGGAACAAAGTATGCCAGGTTGGCTGCTTTGATTATTGCAGTGTATAATGATAATACAAATAATATAGAGTGCAAGGGAAGCTCAGTAAATAATTTCACTTTTTTACAAGTGTCCTAGCAGGTACCCTATAAGACATGGCCCATTGGCCAAATCCGGCCTGCCATGCAATTTCATGTGACCCTCACACCTCTCCTGTAGCTTTGGCACCCGCTTGTCTCCACCCCCATCTTGTCTCAGAAGTTGGGAGCATAGGAGGACAGAACTCCTCCACAAGATGATCCTTCTCTTCTTTCTGCAATCACAGCACCTCCTTGTCTCGGCCTCCCCTAGTTTCAGTATTCAGCTTACTCCAGCTATCCTCTGATCGTCCTCCAGACCCTGCACTTGCTGCTTCCCAGCTCTGCCCTCAGCTTCTTCCCAGCAGCAATATAAGGTAAGGGTGGGTTCACTGTGATGTAAGGCAGTGGTTCTCAACTCTGTCCTCAAGTACTACCAACAGGCCATGTTTGCAGGTTTTCCTTTATCTTGCACAGGTGCTTTAAATCGGAGTCAATGGCTTGGTATTTTGGACAGCTATTTTATCTAAGAGAAATTCCCAAAACATGACCTGTTGGGGGTACTTGAGGGCAGGGTTGAGAACCACTGATGTAAGGGATGGTGGGAGACTCTGACTTCTGATGGTGTACGGGGAGTGGGGTGCTCCTGGACAATCTAGTCTTACAGATACTACAGGCCTTTCAGGGCAACCATAATGCTGATATGGCCCGCAATAAAATAGTTTGACACCACCCGCCCTATGACTTTCTGCTGTCACTGGAGGAAGGAGAGCGCAGAATGAATCTACTATCTTACTGACATTCTTTACTGCCATTTGGAGGGATGAGAGCAGAACCCAACCCCCCTCACAGCTCCCTACTCCTGCAGCACTTTCTCCTGTCTTTCCAGTTGATGCTTTGACTGCAGGAAATGGTGCTCATCCTGTCAATCAGCAGGCAGTCCATGGATTCAAGCCTAGGACCTGTAGTTCATCTTTACTAGCTAGGAATGTCAGCAGCAGAGGTCAGGATCCTAGTTATGGATATATCCATTCCTGTATTAGATATTGCTAGTAAATCTCACACTTCTCACTGCTTTCATCGCCAACATTTTTCAATGGATCCTTAGACTAATGTATTTGGGGCACAATACACAAATAAGCTACTTTTTATGAAGAAATAAAATCAGCCTGGTGCTAATACTCTGGATGAAACATATTAAAGCATCCAGCTGCCAGCTGCTTGAACCATAACCTAATGCACAATAGACTTCCGCTAACAATTGCAATTTAAAGAGTTCTGTAACTTCTCTAAAGTTCTAGAACATGCTGCAGATGTAAAAAATAAAAAAAAACAAAAAGTTTTTTTTTTGCATTGGTTCTCTAAGTGGGTGGACCCCTTATGATCACCGCTTCTGATACCATTTAAGCTGTTACATCTTTATACCATGTGAGTGTTCCCTCTTTTATTACTTTAATAAATGTATGCCTTTTAAAAACGATATCATGCCATGTGAGTCTTCTTTCTCTCATGGTTCCAAATAAACATCCGGTTGGCCTGCTTACACGTCGGGACGATTGAGGCTGCTGACAGACCCCCTTTTCCTCCCTAATTGAAGTTGTGGATATCCGATGTTTATCCTGCTAGCCTTGGCGGCTATACAAGCTTTTTGTGACTTGTAAGACGTATGTCTTTTTCAAGTCCTCTATTTCTGGTAAGCCTCCTCAGATGCTATGGTGATGGCTTTGGCACACACTTAGATGTCACATTGGATTTGGTGCTTTGTTTCATCCATCAGTGATACTCCGTTGTTGTCCTCATCAGCTAATCCTCAGAGACTGTTGGTGGTGGTTTTTGATTTAAAAATACTTTTTTTCAAGAACACCTTTTATTAACATATATGGACTTTATTCACGGCTAATTTTTTATATATACATATGAATTTTTTTTGGTTTGGTTTTTCACTATTCACAGGTGTATTGCTATTATGCTTTGTATGCTATTTTCTTTCAGGTCACATGATATTCAATTTTTTGTAATATTTTTTGTTTACCTTACTATCGCAAGATAGCTTGAATTCAATTTTTATGTCTTTATTTTTACACATAGCGCTACACTTTATTTATATTTGTTGATTCTCTACTTCTGTGTCTTAGAGGCGTGTTAGCCGCTTATTGTGTAATTATCCTTCTTAAAATCATCAGAGCAGCGCTGTACTCACTCCTTATCCACAACCATAATGCTGATATGGCCCGCAATAAAATAGTTTGACACCACCCGCCCTATGACTTTCTGCTGTCACTGGAGGAAGGAGAGCGCAGAATGAATCTACTATCTTACTGACATTCTTTACTGCCATTTGGAGGGATGAGAGCAGAACCCAACCCCCCTCACAGCTCCCTACTCCTGCAGCACTTTCTCCTGTCTTTCCAGTTGATGCTTTGACTGCAGGAAATGGTGCTCATCCTGTCAATCAGCAGGCAGTCCATGGATTCAAGCCTAGGACCTGTAGTTCATCTTTACTAGCTAGGAATGTCAGCAGCAGAGGTCAGGATCCTAGTTATGGATATATCCATTCCTGTATTAGATATTGCTAGTAAATCTCACACTTCTCACTGCTTTCATCGCCAACATTTTTCAATGGATCCTTAGACTAATGTATTTGGGGCACAATACACAAATAAGCTACTTTTTATGAAGAAATAAAATCAGCCTGGTGCTAATACTCTGGATGAAACATATTAAAGCATCCAGCTGCCAGCTGCTTGAACCATAACCTAATGCACAATAGACTTCCGCTAACAATTGCAATTTAAAGAGTTCTGTAACTTCTCTAAAGTTCTAGAACATGCTGCAGATGTAAAAAATAAAAAAAAACAAAAAGTTTTTTATTTGCATTGGTTCTCTAAGTGATTAAGCTGCATAATGATTTTGTCTTGCTATCGTATTGTGTGATAAGGTTTACACCTGCTCTCTATTACCATAATGTGAGATGGAGGAAAGTTAATCAGTCTGTTTTGTCAGTTTATTTGTCACTGCGTGCTGCAATGCAGGATTATCATCTAGTTCCCTCTTTAGTATGCAGGAATTAAAATGTTTCTGTCAACACTTCAGCTGAATGTGGTCTTAGTCATTCCATCAAGAAAGACGTGAAAAAATATGCATCTTTTTAATGGCAAATTTTCAGAAGAGCGCTTTCTGTATTAGAAATTTAAATTAAAGTGATGGGCTTTCTGATTGTAATAGTGTGGTTACTAAAAATATTGGGATTCTGACATTAATTTGGTGTACATATTTTATTAAACACTTTAGCAGTCAAGGGCTGGTAGTGTTTGTAGAGATTGTTATTGCAGCAAGATGGGTTTGTAATGTAGACCTGTGCTGACATAAAAGCTTATAAAACCAACATGGTTACCGCAACAGAAGGTACCTTAGTGTGCGGCGGCTTACACTTGGCTTCAACTTAGACTGTAAAATGTTTCTGGATATAGCTACATAAATAGCTGTCCGAATGTTGGACCATCGATTCATCCCCTGCCTCCCCTATGGTAATGTCCCCTGGTAGATACAGTGTGTTAGGCACCACACATTGCATTTTAGGTAGCAGGTGGGGTGGGCTTATCCTAACATTACTAAGAAGTCACTGGTACTTAGGAGGACTCAGGTGGTGGTTTGCAGGCACAGCTTGTGAAGCCAAATGTATGCCCTTGCACATTTTGTCACCTGCTTTACCAGTGGAGGTTTTATTGAGGCACAGTTATTGGTTGAACATCCGGTCAATCAAAACCTGTTCTTGCTAGCCACACCTGCACTGTTCATTCTCATAGACTCCAGCTGCCTCCTTTGTGTCTCCAGCTTTGAGAGGAACTCCTATAGAAATAAAGGATTGAACTCCACCCGAACCCCCCCAAACTTTTCCCCTCTTCTACTTTTCTCTCTGTTACCCCTATACTTTTCCTTTTGCTGCACTATCCTATTAACAACCTATACAGGTCCTCCCACACAGAATGACGCCATGGAAACAGATATGGTAATTCCGACATATAAGCAACAGGGGGGAGGGTGTGAGGCTGGGGCCCCCGGCCCACAGTAGAGACCCCAATTGGGGTGGGCGGTTGGGCCCCGGAGGAGCACCACCCCTCCACACAAAGCAGTAAAGAGAAAAATAAGGGATTGAATTGAGGAACTAATATAATAAGCTGAATATATACCCATATGTACTGTGTTAGATTTATAGCCTAGGCACATATGCAAATTGTAAAAACCTGATTGAGTGGGTACAGACGTATAGATATCCTCATAGTAAAAAGAAATAATGCATAACATGGAATGCTCATGAGAGACCTGTAGACCACATGGACTGAAATATGTGACCCTCCTCCCATTCTTTCCCCCCCCCTACTTTCCCCATTTAATTTTAAAACGTATATGTTGCGCAATTTGTTCATGCAAGTCTTTGTATTCTTTACATTTTTCTCAATAAAAATTATTGAAAGAGAAATAAAGGATTGACTGCACAGATGTGGCCAGCATGAAGAAAATTTCAGACCAAGGATATCAACATTTTGACAGATTACATTTGGTCAGGTCAGAGAAGGTACACAGGATAGGCAAGTGCACTTTATGCAGAAGTTCACTTATCCTTTTAAGTGTCTCCAAACCTTCTATGCAATGGGCTAGTTAATTGTTCTTTGGGCTTTAGGGGGAGCCCGACCGTGACCAGTGGGATTAGAAAATGCTCTGCCATCAGTGGGAGTAAACGATTTGTTTTAGTGAGAGAAATGGCACCCCAACATTGATGTCAGTAGATGGAATGCTGCCTTAAGGGCCGGATAAAGGCAAGCAAATGGCCACATCCGACCCGCGGACTGCAGTTTGGAGACAACTGCTTTCATGTGGGCTGTTGGATTACTGGGTGGCACCATCTGTATTCTGGTCTCTCCTCCACATTGCTCAAGGTTAGTATGTTGAGATATTTATTAAGCTGTTGCTTACCATGACCTATAGTGACAAATCTAAAAAGGACACTACACTAGGATAAAAGGTGGATACATTTTACTACTATTTCATATTTAAAAAGACAACATAGCTAAAAAAAAAAAAAAAAAAAACCCAGCCAACAGTTGACAGTTGTTTCACATGGATATACAGTGTTTCCCCAAAAATAAGGCCGGGTCTTATATTAATTTTGGCAACAAAAGACACAGTAGGGGGATTATTTTCAGGGTAGGTCTCCTCATGTAATGTGCTATCTTATCTCCCCCTCTCCCTCCCTGCCTGTCAGGAATCCCCAGTGTGAACCCAGTAAAAGTGGTTGTAAAATCCTAGAATCCACCCTATTACAGAATTATATAATGTACAATGTGTGTGTTTCTGTAATATATTTGTGCCAAATACCTTTGTTATCAGCGCTTCTGTGACCCGCCCGAGCCCTCTTCCCCACTCCGAGCACTGCAGAGGGGGGGGGCCAAAATCCCCTACTCGCAGCTGGGAGTAGAGGAGGAGAGCAGCGGGAGGTCAGCTGAGCGCCGAACGGCACTGTACCGAAGGTATTTTGGACAATTATATTACAGAAACACACACATTTTACATTATATAATACTGTGATAGAGTGGGTGCTAGGATTTTACAACAACCTTAAACTAGAGCTTATTTTTGGGGTAGGGCTTATATTGCAGCCTTCCCTGAAAATCACAGTATGTGTTATTTTCAGGGTAGGTCTTATTTTCAGTGAAACACAGTATAAATTAAAAGGTTTTTGTAAAGCCAGATAAATTTGAGTATTTCAAATATGGAAAACTTTATACTCTTAGATTTGACTTTTGAGACAAATCTGATGTTCTACATCAGAATATTAGAAAATCTGGCATAAATGTGCCAGCATTAACTTATACTCTTTAATTTAAAGGAAATATACTGTAGGCTTTAGAAACCTATCCCTTAGCAGGCTTAATGTATACTTTGTTCTTTCATTGACAGCCTCCTATGGGCAGTGGGCACTTCTGAAAATAGGGACTCCTGATTAAGGATGGGCTTGGGCGTGTTCGCACACTCAACGTGCAGAGCCCGCCAGGAAGTCGGCGCGGCGCTTCGCTAATCACAGGCAGTGAGACATTTCCTGATCTCTGCAACCACACATTGGGAAAATGTCTCACTGCCTGTGATTAGGGCAGCGCAGTGCCGACTTCCTGGCAGGCTCTGCGCGTGGAGTGTGCGAACACGCCCAAGCCCATCCTTACTCCTGATTAAGAAAAAACGCTAGATAATCACCTGAGAAGTAACCTATGGACCACTATAGTATCATAGACGATAAAATACTGAGTAATTCAAGGAAACAGTTCTAGCATGTACAGTATTGACAGAGGAGTCTTTTTTTTTTTCCTGTTCTCATCAAAAAAACACAAGCTTTCTGAAATCAAATTAAAAAGTATGATGTTTGTCAAAATAGTGGTAAATTTTTATAGCAAAAGGATAGCATGGAAAACATCAAGCATACAGAATGTAATTGTAGCGGGTGCCCCATCTCTTCCGCGGCCTTGTCAAGCTGGCCCCTGTGAGTACATGGCTCTCCTGAGAGGGAGAGAGAGCCTGCCAGTCCCTGCGGGGGATTTCTCCCCCCCTCCCTTTTTTTCTCCTCACTGACTTGCTCAGGCATTCGCCCGCTCTCTGCTCCCTCCCCTGTGTTCCTATTGGCAGGAGGAGAGGCAGTCTATCAGGGGGGAAACTAATATCCGGAACCAATGAGAAGGATTTTAACAGCAGCTGCAAAGGATCCTGGGACATATAGTTCTCATCTAAAACTGCCCCATAGCCTTGTGTGGGGGCAGGAAATACAAGAGCCAGCATGCTCTGGGGGCAAAGGAACAAAAGACTCCATCTTGCTTATCTGAGGAATTTCAGACACCACGAGGCAAGGGAAGAGACTGGACCCAGGGGAGAGGTGCTGCCTCCTGTGAGTCCACCGCATCTTTTTCTGCATCCACAGCAGGTCGGGACATCCAGCCTGAGAAAGGGGGATCTGAGGTGCATATCCAGGCGCACCTGCACTGACGGCGTGAGGCGTTCCAGTGTGAAGTGACCAGTTGGGTCACCAGAAGAACCTGGCCTTTGATATTTGTTTGGTCTTTGACCCCAGGATTGGTGAGACGGCACTTGCCAACTTGCAGGAAATAAGGACACTGCACACAAAGTTACTTAACTTTGCCCACCCTTACCAGAACCTGGGTCTTGTTAATGACCTGTTAAGCAGTTATTGTCCACCTTGCTGTCCGGATGCTGTCGGCATACCACAGATATAGTTTGCTAAGCAGGAATTTAAGTGCACCAACTAAAGTGGCTAGCCGAAGATTCAAGGCTTCATCCTTCTTCAAAGGGACTAGTTAAGTTATTGGTGCCATATGGGCGAACGCACATGTTCAAGTCTCTGTATATGTAGTGGGTGTGCAGGACAGTTTACCTTGGGGGATGATTCATTGAATGTTGATTTGAGTACACTGTAGTTGGGCCTGTGGTGTTGGGACAGAAGAGCGAGGACTGACATAAGAGAAGGTCATTCTTCTGCTCTCCCCCTGCCTGGACTCATAGTGCCAATATCAGTAGATGTAACCAATCCGGTATAGACTGCTATATTGTGATTTATTAATATTAAAGTGTTTCCTCTGCTCTTGGGGTTATTCTCAGGTTTGGAATTATATATATATATATATATATATATATATATATATATATATATATATATATATATATATATATATATATATATAAGAAAAGACAATTCTGTGGTTTATCATAATGTGTGTGTTTTCATTGGTCCTTGTGCTTACACTACTGCCAGGTGTGCCAGAGTGACAGACTGTTCTTGGGGTTGAAAGGCAGAGTACAGAACCAAATATACTTAAAGCAGAGTAATACCCATATAAAAGTCAGCAGCTACAAAAAGTGTAGCTGCTGACTTTTAATAATCGGACGCTCACCTGTTCCACGGTCCAGCGATGCGGGTGAACGAAGCCCTGCTCCTCTCCCCCTTCTCTCTGCGGTGCCGGCATTGTCACTGTGGGCTCCCGGCTGCGGCTTCACAGCCGGCCATGCACTGCACATGTGCGAGCCGCACTGTGACTGGCCGGGCAATCGTCTGGAACCTGTGACGTGTCCCAGGTGAGAGGTGAACTTCCTTCCGGTGCCCCGTGAGGAAGTGGGAGCTAGATCCTTCTAAAACAAGGGTATCCGCGCCCCCCCCCCAAAATACATTTTTGGGTGGAACTCCGCTTTAAGCAGCTCCTGCGGGGGGAAAGTCTCAGAGCCTGTATAGTGCGTACAAGGCTTCAATATCTGTGCAGTTGAAAAGCTGTAACTGTGCATCCAGGACACCTGAAGACTCTCATGTAGTGCCTTCTCTTCTCTCTCCAGTGGCCAGCAGTTCAGATGTGATGTAAGAGAATCCTGAGAAGCCACTGTAATCACAGTGCTGTATGTATAGCTCAAAGACACAAGCAGGCAGGTGAACCAGGAACCGGAATGTCTGCACACAGTGCTTTCGGGTTGAACAAAGACTACCTGTTGCCATGCCAACATTTCAAGGCCTCCACCTCTTTGTATGACTTGACAAAAAGTGTGCAACTGTAAATGAAATAAAAATACCAGCAGTCCCTGAGTTACGAACATTCGAGTTGCGAACAACTAATACTTACAAACGCAGGGAGAAACAGGAAGTGAGAGAAAATCTACCTCTAGGAAGGGAAATTCACTCCTGTGAATTATCATGGGGAAAAATGTGTCTTTACTGACCATCCAATTGTCACAGGGACAGAGAGTGAGGTGAAGTCTTCTGAACAGGGGCACAGACAGCAAAAAATATTACAGGGGTGTTAATCCTTCCCTATGCTATGCAAAAAAACTTTTTTTTGGCTGGAGTTGGACTTAAAAACAACTTGTTCCAACTTAAATACAAATTCAATTTAAAAACAAACCTGCAGAACCTCTCTTGTTCATAACCTAGGGACTGCCTGTATTGGACAGTCTAATATGTGACCATATATGTCCTTTAGACGCACAAGAACGTTGCAACGTAGAAATAATCAATAAAGGGTCCCAGCAGTGGAGGCATTGATTTTGACAGGCCTTAACTTGTTCTCACTTGTTTTACAGACTGTAGACAAGGTAATTATAAACAGAGCAGTCCTGGGCCTGTGATCGCTTTTTGACTAGAAAAGGAAAGGTGGAGGTAAAGGGTTATATTCTGGATAAAGAGTTGCTTTATATCCCTACATCTAGTAAAAGCAAATATTAAATGGTTTTAAAATACAATTTTCAAAAAATATAATTTACAATAGAAGAAAAATATTTTGTATCTTGGCTGTGGCTTGGATGCTGTATCGTGAGAGGGCTAATGCTGTGTACACACGGGCGGACTTTTCGGCATCAAAGGTCCGACGGACTTCCAAGGGACTTTCGAACAAACGGACTTGCCTACTCACGATCACACCAAAGTCCGACGGATTCGTACGTGATGACGTATGACCGGACTAAAATAAGGAAGTTGGTAGCCAGTAGCCAATAGCTGCCCTAGCGTCGGTTTTGGGCCGTCGGACTAGCATACAGACGAGCGGATTTTTCGACCGGACTCGAGTCCGTCGGAAAGGTTTGAAACCTGTTAAAAATCTAAAGTCCGTCTGATTTTTTTTTTTTTTAAATCTTTATTTAAGAATTGCGGTTTGAACAAAGTGACAGAATAACATACATGTCAACCTGCGAAATTCAGTGACAGGCAATAAACATGACTATCCAGAGAGGTCTACTGTATATAGGTTAGGGAGAACACAGGCATGGTTCTAGAACAGTTATATTAGTTCAGTAGTCTGAGTCTAAGGGCTCTACAACAATCGTAACCTGTAGTTAAACTTAAACATTGGGGAGAACCTCCATTCCGAGGATAGGGTTAGTTTTACTGGGCCTATATGGACCCAATGATCAAGAGCATTAAGGTGAGAGACAACCTGGGAGTTAGAATAAACTTTCCCTATTTGGTAGGAACCGAACTATTGTGCCCTGGAAGACTAAACTTGAGTAACGTACCTCCTATAATACGTGGTTCCTGGTCCTGATTTCGCAGGAGCAATACCAGAGGATTACCGCAATCCAAAGGAATTTTTTATTTTTTTTAATAGGAAAACAAAGAGGATGACGCCTAAGGCGTCAAGAGGGAGAATCAAGATAAGAATAAGGTAGAAGTGGTAGAGGGTAGGTAAGTGGAGGGGGGGGGTGATAGGGCTCTGGCAGGGTCGACGGCCCTAAGCTTCAATTTCTCCCAAGACAGGTTATTCAAATGTAAGAATTGTATTCGTCCGGGAATCGGAACAGGTTCCAGTGTGTCCAACGAGTGTTGTGTTCCTCCTCTCTGTCCCCTAGGGCAGCCGTGAGACCCTCCATCTGCTGTATGTCGCACACCCTAGCAAACCATTGTGATACCACCGGTGGAGATTGTTGCTTCCCGTCTGATTTTTGACCGAAAAAGTCAGCTGCAGGTCCGATAAAGCCCACACACGGTCGGACCAGTCCGGTCGAAAAGTCCACCCATGTGTACACGCCATAAGAGTAACTGAACTTGTTATGCAATGCTGAAGAGGTTTCCCAGCTTATGCAAGCCACTTCTTTAGTATCCTCATGCCAGTTTAAGGGTATATACCCCAAAATGATTGCCAATGTCTGTGAAGGTTTTCATTACAGGTAGGCCTCATTCACAATTGGGCCATTTGCAATTATCCATGGGAGACTCAGCAAGGTTTCCTGTGATTATCTGCAGGCAGAAATCTTTATTGAAAGCAATGTGAGCCTCATGGCGCTCACAGCTATTTGCTGCCGTCCGCATGTAATTGCTCACGCAGTGATTACATGCAGATGACTAGCTCTGCGTGAGCGATTTACATTCAAACGGCCATGAAAAGCTGCGGGCAGGGCTAGGCTCCTGTTGCTTTCAGTGGAGCTTCCTTCCCACAGATAATCCCAGGGAACGCCACCAAGTGTCCTGTGGGTAACTGCAAACATCCCCAAGTGTAAATGGGGCCTTAAACTTGTGCAGTAATACCGAAGAAGCAGCATGGCCAAGCTGCAAATGTCTTCAGCATTACAGAAATAGTCCAGTTGCATGCGACTAACTACTACTAGCTACACCATTAAATGTATAAATTACAACTTACAAAGCCATCCACGCCTCTGCTCCCAGTCTTGAAATACCAACTTTCGTTCCTCCCAAGACCTCCTGCTTTCTAGCTTCCTTGTTGCCTCCTTCCATTCTTGCCTCCCAGGACTTTTCCTGAGCCTGTCTCATCCTATGGAACTCCCTACCCCAATCTGTCCAATTATCTCCTACTCTGTTTGCTTTTAGACGATCCCTGAAAACTCATCTCTTCAGAGAAGACTATCCTGTCTTCACCTAACAACTGTACTTCAATTTTCTCCATCAGCTCCTCCCCCACAGCTATTACCTTTTTATATCACTTGACCCACCCTCCCTAGATTGTAAGCTCTAAGAAACGGGGCCCTCTGATTCCTCCTGTATTGAATTGTATTGTAACTGTACTGTCTTCCCTCATGTTGTAAAGAGCTGTGCAAACTGTTGGCACTATATAAATTCTGTATTCTAATAATAATAAGGTGTATATATGAGAACTATCACAGAGATGTGCCATACAAGTGGATTATTTTACAGCCCCGTTTTGTAAAGTACTGTATGAAGCACTAACCCCCCGAAGGAGCTGCTGAATAGATATGGGCTTACCGTTACCATCTTCACAGTGTTCATCATAGGGGTTCCATAGTAGATATTCAATTGAAAACACTGGCTCCAACACTTAATCCTTTTTCCAAGTTTTATTGAAGAAACAAAATATGCAATAGCAGGATAGAGGGTGAAAGGGATTCAGGTACCTTGAATTTTGTGGTTAGAGGTATTTCCTATATCCAGTGAGCAGCAGCTCCACAGCTGGATTTAGCATCCAATGGATAGGTCTCTTTCACCGACCTAGCAGCCAATGCGATGCTCGGATACGGTCTCTGCCATAGACCTGACAATCGTGAATAAAACTGCTTACGGTGCTTGACACGGTCTCTGCCACAGACCTGACAATCGTGAAAAAAAGTGCTTGATCCCAGATGCGTCTCCGACTGAGTTCCCAGGCTCTTCTCAAGATACCAGCCTTATGCTCGGTCCTCGCCTGAAGAGTCCTCCCCTGGTTGCTACAGTCCCTTACTACTTCTCACAGGCCAAACAGCAAAGTGACCATCCTATGGACGAATAGGCTACTAAAACTTTAGGCTTCTTCTAGTAACTGGGCCTTGGGTTCGCCGATCCCAAGGCAGAATTTTAGGCAGCAGCAATTCCCCCAGGCCAGGAGGGCCATGAGGTCAGGAAGCGCGAACCCCTAAAAAATGGTGTCTGCACCTTAAATACTCCTACCCAGAATGCATGGCGGATGAACCACTCCCACCGAACTGTCTCTAGGCAAAGAGTATTCAATATGTCCAACCAGACTGTATTTACAACATCCACCAATGGTAACAGCACTGCACATGGTCGGATGGAAATTTGCACAGTCCAGCCAAACTGGTACAGAAACCAGTCATTTTAGGTAATGTAGCTTCAACTAACTTAAATTTGAAAAGAATATTGTCTGCTCTTTAGGTGCAGGGCGCTACATGTATATGATTATTATGGTCGTTAGGATTATGTTTGTGTACAACACTTGAAAAGCAAAGGTCTCTAAAAAAGCCATCACACTGCAAGCTATTGTGTATTTTTGCTATCTGTAAGATGTGATGGTATACATACAGCTTGCATTTGAGCCTCATTTTCTTGATTTGAACTTTTCCTAAGAAGTTTATTCTTCTGTTTCCATCAATAGTGCCGTTCTGCTGATGCATCTATTCCACTTCATAGACCTTCTATCTCCACACTCTGTCTTCTGACTCTCCATGGTCTGCCGGAACTATTGGCCTCGCTTTGTTAAATTTTAATTTTGCGTAGCGTCTCTTCTCTATGTCGTCCTTAAAATTAAACTTCAGGGCAGAGGTATTTATTTTACATATCTTGGATGTGAACTGAATGCATTATACGGGAGTTAGTTGTAAATGAATGTGTGAGTATAGACATGTTGACTAGGCCAGCAGCACCTCCCCATATAAACAGCTTGTTAACGTGCAATCAGTCACCGGCATTGCCATGAACTTGGCTCTTAATGAACAGGTGGGGAGAGGATGAATTCTAATCTGAACCGGATCTGACAGCCTATCAGGCAATTTCACTGATCGCTAATCCATTTCGTTTGGCAGCTTAATTTATCACACAGTTAGGATTTTCATCTTGTAGCTTTCGAGGTGGAAATTAATTCAGAAGCGTGTCCAATAATACTGGATTTTACAGGCCAGCTTGTCTATAATAAATGCATTTTTAAAGTATCTGATGTAAGTGTGTAATGGTATGCAAATAGTTCTTGTTTCCTTTTCCTAGGTTGCTACAGGGTGCATGGGAAGGTTTTTGAAGATGCTTGGAGTTTAGGTGAAATCCAATAAAATATGAAAATTGGCTAAAGTGATTTTTACTCAAATATTCAACAAGACCACAGACAAACCAGGTCAGGAAACATGGGTGTGAATTGTATTCTGTTAGACATGGGTCTTACAGAAACCCCTTACAAAAAAATGTTGGCATTTAAAGTTTTTTTCATAAAACCCAAATCACTATGAACTGTCAAAACATGCTATATTACATTTGTTTTCATACGCACTCCATTAGAGCATTCATTTTCTGTAGATTAAAAAAAACCTGGTTGATCATGCTGTTCACTGTCCCCCCCTCCTTGTTTGTGTCCCTGTATAAAAGAGATGGGCTTTTTAAACGGTGGTTCCCATGGATATATTAACCGCTTCCCTCTTGCCCAACGTCATATGACGAGTTTGCGCTAAGATATCTGAATGATGCCTGCAGTTACATGCATCACTCAGATATCTTCTTTTAGAGCCGGCGATTCCCTTCACCATAAGAACAATCATAGCGGCTGTTCAGACGCTTGATCATTCTTATAGGTGGAGGGAGGGGACATCCCTCTTCCGCCGCCCTCAGGTGCTTCTAATGACTCACCCGTGCAATCGGTGAGCCAGAGAAGGAACCAACCGGTGCCGGATGTTGACCATAGAGATTTTTGGCAGGCCAGATGGTCCCCGAAGTCTCTATGATTGTTTGGAGGCTGGGCGCGATGTTATGACGTCACGCCCGACCTCTGCATTTGAAAAAATGCCGCGTCGGCTGGGTAGCCAGGATCCCTTTTTTTTTTTCCATTTCATGCTTCCCACCCTAGAGGTGAAATCTGGGGACTTCTTGACCCCAGATCTCACTGTAAAGAGGACTTGTCACGCACTATTCTTATTACAAGGGATGTTTAAAAATGCATCAAACTAGAAGAATAAAAGAAAAATTAACAAAAAAAAAAAATTTAAAGGGCCCCTGTCAACGCGTGCTTGCTTGCAGAAGCGAACGCATACGTAAGTCACATATATATATAAATGACGTTCAAACCACACATGTGAGGTATCGCCGCGAATGTTAGAGCAAGAGCAATAATTCTAGCACTAGACCTCCTCTGTAACTCAAAATATGTAACCTGTAAAAAATTTTAAAGCGTCACCTATGGGGATTTTTAAGTATTGAAGTTTGGCGCCACTCCACGAACGTGTGCAATTTTGAAACATGACATGTTGGGTATCTATTTACTCGGCTTAACATTATGCAAAAAAATTGGGCTAACTTTACTGTTTTTTTTTTTAATGCATGAAACCTGTGGCTTTTTTTTTCCAAAAAAAAAAGCGTTTGAAAAATTGCAGCACAAATACTGTGCAAGATAACGACCGCCATTTTATACTCTAGGGTCTCTGCTAAAAAAAAAACATATAATGTTTGGGGGTTCTGTGTAATTTTCTAGCAAAAAGATTTTTACATGTAGGAGAGAAATGTCAGAATTAGCCTGGTAGGCAAGTATGTCACATAAATGCATCAATCATCTTTATAAATACGGTATATAAAAAGTTTATTATTTAATACATAATAAATATATATATATATATATATATATAAAAAGGAGAGGGGCAACTATAGGCCCATATACATATAAAAACCCATATACGTATCATGAAAATATCAGACACAAAATTATGCGTGTGTCAAAACATCTAGAATATGTGTAAACAAGACCAAATTAATAGCTAAACATTTAATCATACATAAATATGTAATATCCTGTTCCCAGGCAGAAAAGCGAGGAATATAAAAATAAAAAAGAGGGGTGAGAAATAAATATGCCTAGAGTATTGGATGTGTTCCAGCTAAGGAGAGACCAAAATAAGATGCTTCACCTTGCTGATATAGTGCATAAACAGGACCCAGTCATCATATATATTACCTGTTACAAAATACAGGAACACCCAATGAGAACAAACCAGGGACAGAGAGGAAACCGAAAACCAAACTTAAATAAGGTACTCAGATGCTCCTAGAATAAGGCTTACCTATAGATAGTGGAAATATCTCCTAAACGTGGGCCATTCAGGAGATATTTCACTTGTAGTGTGCCAATGTCGTCATTGGCGCATGCGCTGTGAAGAAACAGACCACCGTGCTGTTTCTTCCCCCAGCGTGTGCCGTGACTGACAGCTCACGCATGAATGCACGGGAGTGACCTCACGCGGCTCCGACCAGTCACAGAGCCGGAGCCTGCGGCCCCGGAAGGAAAAGGGCCGAAGATGGACGCGGCCTGCACAGGGGACAGCACAGGCTTTGTTTGCAGGTAAGTGTCTTATAATGGGCTAGTATGCAGTGCATACTAGCCCATTATGCTTTTAATTTGCAGGCCTTGCTGGGCGCAAAAGAGGAAATAAAAACCACCGGGGTTCACTTCCTCTTTAATGGCAATTAAACATTGTATGTTTAGTATAATTTTAAACTTGCAATATACTGTAATTCCCACTATATTGTCAGAAAAATATTGCTTTAAGGCCCTTCCACACGGGACGAGCTCCATTGAAGTCCCTCTGCTCAGCAGGGAATCTGTTGGCTGATCCTCGCTGAGCTGGTGGATGACTTATCCATGTCCACTTCGCTTATGCCTGGTCAACTCTATGGGCTTTGGATGTAAATAGACCGCCTGTCCGTTTACACCCAACTGCTATCGGTCCGCTAGAGGCTAGACGGAGGGATAACGGATCCCCATCTGCCTCTTTTTAGCAGATGGGATCGGATCAAATGTTGGCGGGTGTCAACGAACACATGTCCATTGACCCTTACCGCTCCAGAGAGGAGACTGAAGGGACCAGTTGGGTCTACCTGAAAAATTGACTGTTGGACCTGATCAATCGGCTAGTGTGAAAGGGGCTTAAAGTGTATAAAATAACTCTTTTTAAAGTGTATGTAAACCCAAACTTCTGTTTAAATCATGCATATTAATTTCTGCTTATAGAGGATCCTGTTACCTGGCACCTTCTGCTGTGAAAAATCATTCACTGTGTCCAGTTTAGTTCTGCTTTATCTTGTCCCTCAGAGGTGAGCATGCACCCTAAATTACACATTTTTTAGCATCTTACAGTTCAGAATGTCAGGATGATGTTATGAGTCAGTTCTCTGGCATTTACAGACCATGAGAGTGGCAAAACCGCCTCTGCCCCGTCGCTCGATGGTCAGCCCACCAGCCCCACACTTATCCCATCTAGGTCGCGGGCAGCGCTTCCTCCTCTTCGGCTTCATTCTACATCTCCTCCTCGTCATCCTGGTGGCTTCCCCTGCGTCTTCTCCTCAGCGGCCAATAGGATTGCGTCTCCTCTCAGCCAATCGGGTCTTAAAACCTGCTTCCTGATTTGCCGGAGGAGAATATAAATAAGCTATCGTCACACAACTGGGTGGGCTTTGCGTCCTGAGCCCTCTCTTTTTTTTTGTAAGCCAATTGGAGCCTCTGGCTCCAATCGCGTGCTTAAAAAAAAAAAAATGGAATCCATGCGTCCGGCGCCCTGCATGTAGATTAGGGGTCGGATGCATGGATTAGAGGGGCGGCGCCCCTTATGAACAGGCCACCACTGTTGGTTTCTCCAGTTTTAGTAAATCCACCACAATTTCTCCTGTCAAAGTCTATTTTTAGCGCTGCAGTTGTTCAAAGAGCCTTTAGAACTCCAACCACCTGCAAATGGTAAATCTAAAATATCAAGATCCAAGCTTTACTAATGTTCTTCCCTGACAGTTTAAAGCAAAACTATGGTAACTAGAAAAAAAAATAACCTGTAAAACTGTACTAATAGATACCCATATCTTCAATTTTTGCTCACTTGCAGAGTTAAGCTTGGCTGTACATTATACAATTTTTTTCTTTAGATTTACCTTCAACTATGTAGTGCAAGGGCCTGCCTGATTACACACAAATTGAAAGTGTTAAGGTTTGACCTCATATTATTATATGGTTTTGGTAAATCTAAAGGAAATTGTACCTGAAAATTGTATAATGTATGGCCAACCTCACACCTGCCAGGAGCATGTTCAACATCCAACACTTCCAGGTATGTCAGATGCCTGCCAGCTGTAAAATCTTATTTAACTGTATGGCCTGCCTTATGCAATCCATGTATGTGCTAATGTAACACAATATTGTGAACAGGCACTCAGTATATTGGTCTGCTCAGACTGAAATAATCAAATCCATGTGTGGCGGCATTATTTTATCACTTTTGTTTGCATTGTGACATGAAGTCCAGCGTCTAGCAAAAAAAGTGAAAGTTTCTATTGGAGCAGAGTTGATTTCGGTTTAGGCTCGCTCAGATGTGACATAATGAAGGGAAGTACCTATACACAGGTACTAAATGAACTACATTTTCTTTGTTGCTAGATGTCAGGGTCATGGGAAACTTTACACAAAATTTTAATTTTTTTTATTTTTGAAAACAGATATTTTTCTTAAGCTTTACATTACATTATGAAGCCAGTTAAGAGGCAAATAATTCATTAGTAGTTCATTATTTTTTCCAATGTCAGTTTCCAGTGAAGATTATAGGCTCAAGCAGTTTATATAATTATATATAAATATTCGCAGGAGCACAGTTTGCAGTCAAACCCATTATGCCGTCTTCAGATAATGAAAAAGAAAAAATTGGCTTTCGGAAAATAATAAGCAACGCGTGTTGTTGAAATACAAGAATCTGAGCAAAAAATAAATAAATAAAAAAATTAGAAAAAGACTGTTAATGTTTAATAATGACATATTCTAATGAGCCAGTTGCTAATAAATCTGGCATTTAGGTTTTAAACATTTTAAATGTGTAAGCCTCAGAGGGGGGCTTAAATGAGCATGCAAAGTATAATTTCCTGAAGAAATCTCCACTCATTAGAACTGCTGGAGCAAGAACAGCAGAGCTTAGATATGGGGATTGACTTGAATGAATAGAGCAGGCTGGGAAATTGCTAGGGCTGGATGGGCTTCCTGCCGAGTATCAGAGAGGCTGCAAGAAGGTAATAATCCCACGCCCCGCCCACCGCTGAACTCTGCTCGGCTTCATTTAAAAAGGTGGCCGTGCCAGCTTGGTCTGCACGGCAGGGCATGGATGTCAGATTTTATCCAGCACACCGCAGAGAAATTTTACTGAAAGCCTTTCAGTTTTATTGGCAAGGTGTTTGTAGCATGCATTGGTTATGGTCTTTGACGGAAACTAAAACTGCAAACTAGGCAGCAGCTTAAGAATTCTCATTGTTTTAATATGCAAGCCATATTTTTAATTGGAGCTGCCTGTAACTGGGTATGTGAACATCACATCACTTCTGTTTTTACCCACAGAATAAATTATCTAAAATGTGATTTCAATTGGTTTATTTAAAGGGTTTAAAGTGTTACAGTATATGCCTGCATTTGGGGAAATTAAGTTCCAACTCACGGCAGGCTTGCTGTCTAGTAACCCTACAGAAAAATACTAGCCACTCTTCTTTCGTCCGCAGCGCTGTATGTTTTTTTTTTTTTTTGGCTTCCTAAAAAAAATGTCATATTTGTTTGTTGTTGAGGCCTAAAGGAAGCGAATGAGCACAGGTACCCCAATGTGTGCCAAGCACATCAACGCGTCACACACGGGTATGAATGGGCCCATAACCCAAGAAGCGATTTATGTTATAACTAATTTAAGATTATATTATCATTCGGATATAAAGGATAATTACAAGCAATCATCATACTATCACTCAGAAAATGTTGTGATTAAAAATTTTGAGCTTGTGTTAAAAACATGTTAAACTCTTCGTGACTAAAACCGCAGCTGACATTGCACAGAAAATCTTTATAAATGCAAATCTTTCTGTAGGTGCTTTTACTGTGCTCATATAGCTGTGAATGCTATTAGAGAGTAGGAATTGGCTCGGGCGTGTTCGGGATCCCACCTGCCCAATCCCACCAGGAAGCCGACACTGCACACAGCTAATCACAGGCAATGAGACTCCTCAGCTGAACAGATCCAGAAATGTCTCACTGCCTGTGATTAGCTGTGTGCAGTGTCGGCTAACTGGTGGTACCCCGAACTTGCCCGAGCCCATCTCTATTAGAGAGTAGTTCCACTTTAAATGCATTGTGTGAAACAAAGTTTTGGGGCACCCGTGAGCTTTGGATATAATGTGCAAGTATGTTCATCATATTTGCACATTATGACTCAGTGATCTCCGCCAGTGCTTACCCTCCTTCCATCACTGACACATTCATCTCTTCCTGATCTTCCTCTGGGTCCAGAATCTTTAGCATCCCCCCTGATCCTTTGGAAGCAGTGGGTGCTCTGGTGGCCCCGTGGGATCATTACAGCCTGATCTGAATGTTTTGTTCCCAAAACTTTGCAGGTTTGAGATGAAAGGCTTTCCGATAGTACTTCTAGCTTTGGATGCATCCAGGCAGATGTGCTACTCTGACATGATTAGATTCCTAGCAGATTGTTCATGAGTTTTTCTGGACCATAAGGATCTTCTGTCCCAAGGAACAGTTGACCATCCTGTTTCACAGTTGCTGGCTTTAACAGCTTAGCTGCTGAAACCCAGGTCTAAGGGAACAGGGACCTCTTCAAATCTCCATGATGGTATATGCCAGAAAGTCAGCTTCCCGGAAGGTCTATCATGGCACATGGAAAACATATTTCACTTTGTGCTGAGAAAAAAGCCTTTACCCCAGAAATTTTAAATTGGGTGATTGCTGAGGTTTTTGCAAATAGGCCTGGATCAGCATCTGTCCCCAAGTACCATTTAAGGCTCAAATCTCAGCACTTGTGACCACTAGCCTCATCTTTAATTAAAACCTTTGTACACAGTATCTCTAATGTAGCTCGCCCTGTGTGATTACTATTATTCGTCAACCTTATTGGTCAAGGTACGAAGGGGAACCAACTTGCCATTTCACAATTTCCCAGTGACTCGGACAGATTGTCATCCGTGCTTATAGTCCTAAGGATTGATCTCCACCTTTTCCTGTCAAGGTTTACTCTGCTGGATTGACAAGTGCTTCTTGGGCTTTCCATTGAGGGCATAGGTCCCCACCCCTGTGTTTCTTCAGTTGTACTCTGCATTTTACATTCCTACAAAAAAGGCAATTCTGGGAGTAAGAGGAACTACACCAGGCTGGTCGCAAGTTTTTTTTCATTTGCTAGTGTCCAATTCCTCCTGTAAAACAATCACATTCCCAGCTCAACATCCTCCTGTAGGTGGCTGAATCTCTTTGTCTATGAATCCTGTGTCCCTCAATAAACTCAGCGAATTGTATTTTATGATAAATAGAAAAATCCAATTTTTTTTTCCTTGCGTAATTTTACTTTACCTCAAGCAGAGCATTTCTAATCACTAATGCAGTGTAAAAACTTTACTGGTCAAAATTCAAGGATGCCAGCATCTCTGCTCTGATCAGCAGTAAGAATTAATCTCTTCTGCTGTGATTCTAAAAGCCTTTTCAATTACTGTTCTCAATAAATTATATTCTGAATCAAATTTAAGTTCATGGATTTGTTTATTTTTTCTGTTTTTTGACACTTGCACACCTCATCTACTATTTTTTTCTACCATTTTTGAGATATCAGCTTTAGTTAGTCTGACCACTCTAAGCTCAAGTCCCATCTGTTTCATATTTAGGACAGTCCCTTTTTTGTAACCAAATACCATGTTTTCTCTTCCTTCACATATGTCCCTCTTTTTAGGTCTGTATTTTCTCCTAAACACTTACGTAAAATGCACAGCTACATTAAATGGCAAACGTGGGAGAAACCATCACTAGTAGTGAGTCCCAGGCAGCATTATCAAAGATGAGGCCAAGGTCTAGGGTACTGAAAATTAAGGTTGCTATTGGTTACTGTATTTCACAATTTATAAAAAGTGCTGCTATTGTGAAGCCTCTCAAGCACTACCTGCATCAACACAGGATGACTGCTACAAGCAACATTTCAACAGTTTACTGATAAGCTTGGTTGTTCGGCTGTGCAAAGTTTTTCTCTAACAGAGACTAATTTAGTGGGAGCACCTAAAAAGGGCGTTTTCTTGCCCAATTACTAATAAAAAATATTTAATAGTGAAAAAAAAAAAAAGCACAGAATACACACAAAAAATGTGCAAAAACACCCCATTACAAGCTCAGCTCAAATGTGAATAGGGGCCTATGCCCACTTCAAACACCTGTTTGGTTAGATGCACAGCGTTTCCTATGTTGTGTCAAAATTGCAATGAAGAAACAATGCAAAGGGTACACTAATGTAATTTAGGACTCACAGACCCTCCAATTAATTGAAACAACATTGACCATCCACTGTTTTATATTTAAAAAGATATGCATTGTTTTTTAGTATATAGATGCCCAAAATGATATGTTACTTACTATTCATGAGAATAAAGTAAAAAGAATAGATCTTTTGAAGCCAAGTTTAATAAACTTATCAGCACTTTGTTTTTCAGGTAACCTCCTATATGCACAGATTGAATGGCATTTCATCAAAGTGTGTTGTTGAACTAATGAAAATATAGAGTGGGGGCACGTTGGTTGTGTATAGCAGTAATGGTGAACCTTTTTATGCCTGAATGCCCAAACTGTAACACAAAACCAATGTATTTATTTCAGAGTGCTAACATATACAGAACTTGGTGAGCCTGTGCTGTGAAGAAATCATTGGGGTGTGTCATGATGAGGAGCAGTGATCTGATTGCAGCTATGTATGTGACTAGCCGCTATGCTATGCGTGTTTGACAGTGGAACGCATGTGTACAGTGCCTGGGCCCTTGAGTGTGTTTTTTAGGATAACGTTGTCAATCTTTTTTATATGTCATATGTTTGTGACACACCAAGCTAAAAGCAAGAGATATAAAAGTCAATAAGAGTTTACATTTACTTTCAAAAAGAGCAACAGATGAGAAAAGTAGACTAGCGTGGTGCAACTCCTATACATGTGCGCCAAACACGGCTAAAATAGAAAATGGAATCTGCTAAATGGTCACTAGAAATCAGTGACTTTCACATAGTGAACTTTATTTTACGTACTATAACATTAATATTCAATACACTCAAGTTGTATGACAGGTGCTTTTTTTTAATTACTAGTCGTTCAGTAGAAGCACTGGCTGGATGATAAAGAAATCCTGTTACAGAGGTGACATGCAACCAGCAACTCTCCAGCTGCAGCAGAACTTCCAGTCCCCCCATGCCCTGCTGGCACACATTATGCGCTCTTTGGCTGCCAAGGTATGTTGAGATCTGTAGTTCTACTCCAGCTGAAGACATACTGGTTGCCCTGCATTGCTAAAGCGGAAGACTACTTAGAAAATCTCTCATTCCTGACTATGTTCATAGTCCTCAATGTCCAGGAACCATCCTTCTGAACATGAACACTCAAGGACAACTGTAGCAATGCTTTACCAATGCAGTTCACTCACAATGCCTGTGCAGTTCATTGCAAGTCGAATGCACACTCCCAGCAGCAGCTCTACACCACCTCCCTGTATAATGCCAGTGATTCTGGACTGTGTCTGTCATGTGACTCTGATGTCATGAAATATAGTTTTTGTCCCTGCCATCCCTCTGTATGTATTCACATCTCACTGTACTGCAGTGGTCTCTGCAAAATCTAGGAGGCATTCCTAGCCAGATAAACCTGAATAGCCAACACAAAGCATGAGATGTCTGCCAATTTAATTTATTCCCTCTTCATATCCTACGAAAAATGCCTCTGTAACAGCTTTTACAGAGAGTAACACAGACAGCATATACACATTATTCTGGCCATACCCTTCAATATTTTGTGGCAATGTTGGGAGCAAGAAGAAAAAGAGGTCCCAAAAAAATAGATTCTATTTGAAGAGGCACAGAAACATAGTGTACACAGCTAAACACATTTATTCCCCACGCAGCATGTACACTTTAACAACGATTGCCATAGCACTCCAATAATACATCACATCAGTCGACTCAGCTTCCAGGAACAGACTGTGATTGGGCATCTTCAGTAAGCGCCATCATGGCCCCCCATTGGCTCAATCCCCACCACATGTTCTGCCTGCCATCCAACCCAGCAGCACCGCTTCATCTCGTCCACGCCCACCCTAGACACGTCACCCCTGGCCCCAGAGGCGTGTGGGAGATATAGTTCTATGCGGAGGGGAGGTGTGGACGAGATACACCTTGTACAGGATTTTCTCACGTGCCCACAGAGAGGGCTCAGCGTGCCGGCTGTGGCACGCGTGCCATAGGTTCGTCATCACTGATCTATAGGAAGGCCTGAAGCAATAAAAAGAAGAATCTGGTGATATAGTACGTTTGCCCCAATAACAAAACTGAGTAAACTTCCACCACTGGCCAGCTAGTTCCTGTAGAAGTTTTGGTTTTAGTATGACAAATTGGGCCACATCCAAGTATTACCCTAATCTTGCCCTGAAACCATCTTACTGTTTCCATTTTTATTAAAGTTCTCGCCATTCCAGCAGAGCTCTTTGTCAGAATGGATGGATGGGGATTTAATCTAACTTTTTAAAAATTATACAAAAATTATTCATCTTTTTATGTATAATGCATGATTTGCATTTAAAACGTCTACTTGCCAAATGAAAATCAGTGTTTAAGAAAAAAAAAAAGTGGTACAAAAGGGTAAATCATTTGAACGATTCTCTGTAAATTAGTCAAACAACTCTATCCAAACTAACACCAGCATGACAAGGCTTTAATCGCTTGAAAGTTGCACAAGGAAATTATTGCAATCCCAAGGGAGTTCTATCTGCATATTAGAGTGTGTACCATGTACTATTTACATTATTATTAATCCTAATCTTCAAATGAATGTCTTGAATGGAAATCCTGGATGTACGCTGTAATTCAGGACAGGATAAAGCATTATATCCCAGTTTCAAAGGCATTTCTGATACTGCTTTTATCTATGCATAACACATTGTACATGATCCCGGGGTGAATTCTATTACTTTTGTAATGGTGACAAGAAAAGACTGTGCATCAGGTTTAATGGAAACGTTATGAATTTTGAATAATGAGTGTCTAAAATTAAATAGCTTATTAACCCCGTCAGTGCCTGGGGGCTGTAGCATGGAAGCATGTCACTGGTGTTAACTCTTTCATGGCCAGGCCTCCCATAGAAATGCAGAACATAGATGCCTATGTGCCTTGATTTCTTTACTATGTCCCTAAGTACACACACTACTGGTTTGTTTGAAAAGCCTAATAGTCCTTGGCCTTAGGCAGCTAAATTGGAGCTGACAAGCGTTTTTCTTTTTTTTTTTTTTTCTCTTTTTTTTTTTATTCCATCTACTATGTCTTTTATTGAAGGATAACATTTATAAAAAAAAAGTTTAAATAATGGGGTACACACTGACTTATGTGGAAAAAGGTATTGGGAATAAAATGACCATAAAAAGCACTACATTTAGTTTTATATCCATGCTAAGGATATAGTGTAGAATTGTTGCAATGTGTGTATATATAATATAATTTGGACAGCAGCTACTAAACCTTATTTTTTGTAATAGGATAATGGAAGGTAAACACTGATCGCACTTGTGAAAGAGTGGATAAATAAATTTACTGAAGTAGTTAGATAGATACTAGTCCATAGTCTGCATACAATACATGGTCATAAAGATTTAGTAATATGGCAACTAGGTGATGTTCAGAAATGCTGATATACAGTTATTCCCAAAAATATTGGCATCGCTTCGCCCAGAAATTTGTTGCAATTACAAATGTTTAGGCATTCTCAGATATTGTTATTTTGTTTGTATTGGTATGACACAAAAAAGAAACAAAAAGCCAAATCTGAAACATTCCATGCAAAATGCCAAAAATGGACTGGACACAATTGGCCCCCTTAATTCAATATTTGGTAGCACAGCACTTGGAAAAAATAACTAAAATCAATTGCTTCCCGTAACCATCAATGATTTTCTTACACCTCGCTACTGAAATTTTGGAGCACTCTTCTTTCGCCAACTGCTCCAGGTCTTAGATTGGAAGGTTCTCAACCCTGTCCTCAAGTACCCCCCCCCCCCCCCCAACAGGCCATGTTTTGGGAATTTCTCTTAAATAAAATAACTGTCCAAAATACCAAGCTATTGACTCTGATTTAAAGCACCTGTGCAAGATAAAGGAAAACCTGCAAACATGGCCTGTTGGGGGTACTTGAGAACAGGGTTGAGAACCACTGCTTACATCTGGACTCATTGCTGGCCAGTTCAGTACTCTCCAGCACTTTGTCTTAAACCATTTCTGGGTGCTTTTTTTGATGCGTGCAGTGGGTCCTTGTCCTTCTTTAAGAACCATGACCTCTGATGGAGACCCAGCTTTGTGACAATGGGCCCTACATTACACCCCAGAATTCTTTGGAAATCTTCAGATTTCATAATGCCATGCACACAGTCAAGCCATCCAGTGCCTGAAGCAGCAAAGCAACCCCAAAACATCAGTGAACCTCCACCATACTTGACTGTAGGGACTGTATTCTTTTCCTTAAAACAAATGTGGAAAATGGGTGAAATTACTGCGCTAACCCACATAAAAAAAGCAGCTAACACTAAAACGGACAAAGTTTAGAGAAAATGTAAAACTGTGTAGCGCTACAAACCATCAAAAGTGCAATATGTCATACAATACATATGAAACCTATAATATAAAGTGCTGTATACAAAATGTGCAAAGTCCAATGGCCATGACCAGAGATGTGTATAAATCACTGTATGAGGTGAGTTCATGAATGGCTAATAGCCAAAACGTGAAAGAAATCCACTCTAGAAGCAGAAGATGCATTTAGTCAGGAGATGGAACAGCCATGATAGCAAAATAAGACACCAGGGGTAGTGCGTCCTCCACCCAGGGATAAGGGTCAATACTCTTACCAGACATAGTGGACTCACATGCCAGCGGCAGTGGTTCAATCAAGCTAAGACAACCAGGAAATGGAACTCCAATGCTGGACCCTGGGACTCCCACGGAAGAGGATGGAACTGGAACTCGGATGCGGATCAATCAAGGTGCAGGCAGTGAGTGCAAGACGCTCTCATCCAAACAAATATGAGGATTGTAAAAAGAGCTGAAATAAATTAAAATTCAATTGATATGGATATCAAATAAATGATGGCTCAAATAGTTGGAGAACATGTAAATTAAGCTTGATTGATAAAATAATTGATATCCCAGTTAACGTTCATACCGAACGGTAAGTAAGATTTGAGTTCATGTATCCAATAAGTTTTGAGACGAGATACCCCACGTAGACATGTATCCCCCCCCTACAGTGTGGGATAAATTTGTCTATGACCTTAAAATGGGTACCAGTGGGGTCTTTGTTGTGATGTTTCAAAAAGTGACGGGTTACGATGTGATTACTACGGCCCTTGATGCTGGCCAAATGTTCATTGACCCTCACCGAGAAGGTTCTAATAGTGCCTCCCACGTATTGCTTTTTACAAGGACAGGTTAGTAGGTAGACTATAAATCTGGTAGCACAGGTAGTAAAATGTTTCATATGATAAATGTGTTGAGTGGTGTTAGATTGGAATGTATTAGTTTTGCGTCTCCCACAAATGTTGTGGAGGCAAACATTGCATTTATGACAAGTATAATAACCCTTACATTGTTGGAAAAAGGAAATGGTTCTAGGGAAGGCAATAACATTGGGCGCAATCTCTTTCTGTATGGACCATGCCCCTCTGTAAATGACACTGGCACGCTCAGGAATAACTGGGCCCAGATCTCTATCACTCTGGAGAACCTTCCAATGTTTATTGAAGATCTTTGTTTTGCCTATGTTGAATTGAGAAGGTGGTCAAAAAAGACCACTTGTGTTTTCTTGGACGGCTTTAGGATGGTCAGTTAATAAAGTATTCCTGTCCACAAAGGAGGCTCTATCAATGTCTAAATCTAGATCTGCAGATCTATAGCCCTTCTCTATGAATCTCTTTTTTAAGATTTGTGACTGGTGATGAAAATCTGCTATATTAGTACAGTTACGCCAAATGGTGATATATCACCGAGATTTCAAAATCTAAGAAGTGTATGGTGGTGAGACTAGCCTCATAACTCAAGGTAATTCCCCTGTTGTTATCATTGAGCATGGTCATGAAGGCATCCAAAGATTCTACGTCTCCCTTCCAGAGGAGGAGGACATTTGTCCATGTACCTGGCCCACAGGACCAACTCGGGTCTCTAAAGGGCATAGACGACATCCTCCTCCGACTGGGCCATGAATAAGTTTGCTAGGCTGGGTGCAAACTTAGCCCCCATAGCCACACCCCTTTTTTGAAGGTAAAATTGGTCTTTAAACCAGAAGTAATTATGCTGGGTTGTAAACTTCAAGAGTTCCATAATAAAATTCTGTTGAATTGAAGGGAGAACTGTATTTTTTGATAAATAGTATTCAACTGCTGAAAAACACAGATCGTGAGGGATACAGGTGTAGAGGGCGGCAACATCTGCTGTTACCATAATCATACCGTTTTTCAGCAGTTGAATAAAAAAAAATACAGTTCACCTTTCAATTCAAAAGAATTTTATTATGGAATGCTTGAAGTCTGCAACCCAGTATAATTACTTCTGGTTTAAAGACCAATTTTACCTGCAAAAAAGGGGTGTGGCTTTGGGGGCTAAGTTTGCACCCAGCCTGGCAAACTTGTTCATGGCCCAGTCAAAGGAGAATGTCATCTATGCCCTTAAGAGACCCAAATCGGTTCTGTGGGCCAGGTACATAGACAACCTCCTCCTCCTCCTCTGGGAGACCAAGAATCTTTGGATGCCTTCATGAGTTATGAGGCTAGTCTCACCACCATACACTTCCTAGACCTTGAAATCTCGGTGATAGATCACCATTTGGAATTTAAAACATATTTTAAACCTACAGACCGGAATGGATACATTCTGGTCGACTGTTGTTGCCACAGTCAATGGTTAACGTCAGTTTCACGCAGTCAATTCTTACGACTGTGGCGTAACTGTACTAATATAGCAGATTTTCATCCCCAATCACAAATCTTGAAAAAGAGATTTATTGAGAAGGGCTATAGATCTGCAGATCTAGATGTAGACATTAATAGAGCCTCCATCGTGGACAGGAATACTTTACCTACTGACCATCCTAAACCCATCGAAAAAAAAACCACAAGTGGTCTTTTTTCACCACTTTCTCTATTCATCATAGGCAAATCAAATAGATCTTAAATAAACATTGGAAGGTTCTCCAGAATGAAAGATATCTGGGTCCAGTTATTCCTGAGTGTGCCGGTGTCATATGCAGAGGGGCACTGTTCATACAGGGAGCAGTTGTCCCCCAATGTTATTGACCCCCCTAGAACCATTTCCTTTTTCCAACAATGAAAGCGTTATTACCCTTGTCGTAAATGCAATGTTGGCCTCCACAACATTTGTGGGAGACGCAAAACTGATACATTGCAATCTACCACCACTCAATGCATTTATCATATGAAACATTTTACTACCTGTCTTACCAGATTCATAGTCTACTTACTAACCTGTCCTTGTAAAAAGCAATACGTGGGACTCACTATTAGAACCTTCTTGGTGAGGGTCAATGAACATTTGGCCAGCATCAAGAGTCATCCCCCATTACATTTTGAAACATCACAGCAAAGACCCCACATTTTCTGGTCATAGACAAATTTATCCCACGCTGGAGGGGGGATTCATGTCTACGTGGGGTATCTTGTCTCAAAACTTATCAGATAAATTAACTCAAGTCTTACCGTTCGGTATGAATGTTGACTGGAATATCAATTCTTTTATCAATCAAGCTTAATTTACATGTTCTCTATCTGTTTAAGCCATTATTTATTTTATATGCACATGAATTGAATTCTTATTTTATCAAGTCCAACATTTACATTTAAATTTTGTCAGATCGACTGTCCTTTATATAACCATGCTCATGTATGGCTCTTCCTTGTGAGATGTCAATTATTGTGGCATTTATTTTACTTATGTATACGCTCATTTTGGTTTAGATTTCCAGGGTGTCACTTTGAATTTTGTTCACTTGTGGTCGCCTTGGCTCAGCGTTCAAAACTAGGCTTCATTGATTCGGATCTGAGGCTTGGAGCGCACTTTATTAGAGACGTAGTGACGTCATTGCGTTTCGATCAGAACGAGGGTTGGATGTCTCACACAGGGTCACATGACCAGCGCTGTTCCGTTCACTGGCCTCCAGAGTGAGGCGTAAAGCTCATGCCAACAGCCATAATTATGGATGTGGTGCCGTGAGCGGAGCCACACCGTTCTCATTGGCCATTGACTATTATGTACTTTTATAAATACAGGCAATGTGGGGGAGCTGTCTTATGCCCCAGTAAAAAGTCCATTGGGACAAAACACGTCAATATTGCTCTTTCATGAGTTCCCCACATTGCTTTTTACTTTGCAATCAAATTTTTGTACACTTCTTTGATTCGATGTATGTAGTTTTAAAATAAACATACCCATTTTGATCTACACCATATGGAGGCCTCTCTTTTTACAATCCCCATATTTGTTTGGATAAGAGCGTCCTGCACTCGGTGCCTGCTTTCAAATTGATCCGCATCAGAGTTCCAGTTCCATCCTCTTCTATGGGAGTCCCAGGGTCCAGCATTGGAGTTCCATTTCCTGTTATCTTGGCTTGATTGACCCACTGCCGCTGGCATGTGAGTCCACTACGTCCGGTAAGAGTATTGACCCTTATACCCGGGTGGAGGACGCACTACCCCTGGTGTCTTTTTTTGCCATCATGGCTGTTTCATCTCACTTCTGAATCTATCTTCTTCTTCAAGAGTGGATTTCTTTAATGTTTTGGCTATTGGACTTTTATGAAGTCCCCTCATACAGTGATTTACACATATCACTGTTCACGGCCATTGGACTTTGCACTTTTTGTATACAACACTTTATATTATGTTTTATATGACATATTGCACTTTTGATGGTTTGTAGCGCTACACTGTGTTTTTTTTTTTAATTCTTTTCTTTAAAGACCTCATTTCTTTTTCTGAAAACAGCGGAATGATGGGTTTTAACCAAAAAGCTGTAATTTAGTTTAGTCTGTCCACAGCACATTCTCCCAAAAGGATTTTGGCTTCCACAGGTAAGTTTTGGCAAACTTTTTTCTCTTTCGTCCAATGCTATGGCCTGTAAACTTCTTGACAATGTTGTGTACAGTGGACCCAGAAACATTAAGATCTTTAGAGATGGACTTATAATCTTGAGATTGTCCATATGTTTCCACTATTCTTGTTCTCAAATCCTCAGACAATGCTTTACTGCTCTTTCTCTTCTCCATGCTCCACGTAGCAGTCCGAGACACAACAGGTTGAGTTTCACCATTCTAACTAGTTGTCCGTATGATTTCTGTATTGTCAGCACCTGTTGATACAGGTGAGTTTAATTACAAATTACAGGAGCATCACAAACTTGGAATGTAATTATTTCTTACAATTTTGAAAAGGTGCCAATAATAATTTTGGCCATGACTGTATACAAACAGTCCTTTTAACTAATTCTTGTCTTTTATAAAGACCTCTTTCTAATCTGAATATTTCAGGGGCATGTAAACCCGTGTCTGGGACAGGTTCTCTGTCACGGGCACAAGGCAAAGATGCCAGATCCCCTCTGCCTCCCTATTAGAGACAGATTGCGCTTACAAGTATGAGATCCTAGCTGGTGCAGGAATGAGAGTCCTTGGAGTTTCAACAACCTCTTGCTCCACAGAAAACAGAGTAGAGCAGGTGTTGGGACTGAGTGTGATTTAGTCATAATAAGCATGTGTAGCGGTACCCCGTGGGGGCTGCTGATTGACTCTATACCCCACTGGCTACCCCGACTGTGCAGATCCTCCCTTACCTCTGACACCTTGGGTTCCATTCTGCTATAGGATGTTAGCAAAGAGAAACTCACACAATGTCACTGAACCACTCAGAAAGTTTACTAGAGTGAATAATGGAATACAATAACAATATGAATAAACTCAAGCAATAATTGACAGTTGGTATCACTTAATTTAGATATGCAGAACTGTTAACTTTATAATGGCACAGAGTATATGTAAACGGGTGTACAGTGGCATAAGTATTCAATATCTTTCAATACTTAAATGAAACACCTTCCCACTGATGCCTCAGTACACACACCAAATGGCAATGCAATACTAATTACATTCAATAACACAGTGTAATGTTTAACATGTACTCAATGGCTCCCCCTAGATTGTAATTCAAAGTTCAAACTACAAGTAGAACAGCAGTGCTTGGCAAAAAAGGAAGATGTAAAAGTTATTTGACACCAGATATCTTCAGCTAGCCTGTAGTTTAAACTGCAGTATTTGTAATCCACAAAGCAAAGGTAAAGAAATAACTGTAGAATAAATGGTATGTTGGTAACTGCTTAATTCCTCCTTATGTGTGAGTGTAATACAGTACTGACCTTACAGCGCAGGGAACAAACAAACCCCAGAGTTCAGCTGTATGATGCTTGTGAAGAAGTAGATTCACCTCCGTGGAACTACAAGTCTCACCAGCAGTCTGTAAAAGAACTCACTCAGCAATACTGTGCACTCGACTGGAATGGGCAGGTGCCCCCTCACCACAATAGACTCAAAGGCTGTGAGGCTCCGTCTGGAATCCCCTCCTGATGTCTCCGTCTGGTGAAAATGGCACCGGTGCGCTGTACTGCAACTCCAGGTGGGCTGAAGTGCAGGGGCTTCCAGTTGTTCTGAAGTGCAGTCCGGTCCACTTGCCAAGCTGGCAAGGCTGTACTCTGAGATCCCTCAGAGGCAGGCGATCTGGCTCCACACTTTATAGTCCGCAGTCTCTCACTCCTGGTCACAGACCTCCTGCTGGCAGGTGATGAATGGTGTCCAGAGAGAGCTGAAAGATGGCCGCGCAGGTCCTTTTTTATTACTGTTTCCAGCATGCAGTGCTGCGCGCTTTGCATTGTCTATATTGTACTTCAGAGCTGATCCAGCTAACAGTCACTTCCTCCTCCAAAGTACATCTCCCACAATGCTTTGCTGCGTTCCTTCTCAGGAATTAGAAGAAAAATCCTAACAACATTCAGGAGATACTAGAGGGAGTCAAACTCATTTGAAATAACAACTGTAAAAACTATAGTAGCAAACCGTTGGCTACACATGGTAAAATATAGAGGAATTTTGTTAACATTTATAGTAACAACAATTTATTCTTCCATCTGGGAACCCCAAGGTAGATTACTTTTCCAAAATGCAATTTTAATTCTGTGACGTATCAAAAGTACTAACGTTATGGGATTGATTTACTAAAACTGGAGAGTGCAAAACCTGGTGCAGCTGTGCATGATCGCCAATCCACTTCTAACTTCAGCTTGTTCAATTAAGCTTTGCTCTGAAGCTGGTTTCAGTGCAAAGATGCACCAGATTTTGCACTCACCAGTTTTAGTAAATCAACCCCATTATGTTGTCCCCTAACGTGTTGTGTTAAGACAGCCCATTCAAATACACCAAATTGGACAAAAAAATTACATGTATCTTTTTTTTTTTTCTTTCAGCAGCACACTACATTGCAAAAGTAGTTCATGTGCACATGTGCATCAGTTGTGCTTTGCTTTATTATTTCTTTGGGGCGCTATTGAAAATGAATGGCACTGCAAGGCTCTAATGCATAGCTGCTCAACCTGTGGCCCTCCAGCTGTTGCGGAAATATAAGTCTCATCATGCCTTTGGGAGTCATGCTTGTAACTGTTCAGCCTTATTACCTCATGGGACTTGTAGTTCCGCAACAGCTGTAGAGCCTTGGGTTGAGCACCCATGCTCTAATTCATTTACTGCTTTGTAACCACAAAGAACCTTAATAGACAGGGGTGAATGGCCCTAAGTAGCAGAGTGGGGCATGAGACTTCTTGCATCCGAGTTTTGTTCTTTGCACAATTTTCCTGCATGCATATCAGATGTCATGTTGTGTAAAAGGGTTGAAAGAAAATTTTCTTGATCTTTTTCATGAATTCCACCTTCAAAACTATTTCTTAGGTAGGTTGAGATTTACTGTCATAGGCTAGAAGGCAGCTTTCAAACAAAGCTGTTACAGGCAAAGAGCTATCTGTATATTAAATATAAATATCTATTTCTCGAACCCATTGTAGGCTTCAGCCAGATGAGCACAGCTGCCACCAATGACTTGCTGTTCGCTGGACGGCAAAAATGGGCATTTCATTATAAATTCAGCTGACCTCTAAACCCATTTTAACATGTATAAGGTTTTGCTGCTATCAGTAATGGTGTGGAATTGCCTTTCACCTTATTGCAGTTTATACATTCCCTAGTCCATAATTTTCCCTCTTTATGATATGCTTCTCGCTCATGAAAATGGCACTTACGGGATCGCGGTTTGGAGTTTTATTACTTCTGTGGAAAATGAGCCTATTTTCCTTATCTGAAAATGAAGGTGTGGAAAAAAAAAAAAAAAGAAAGCTTCTCTTGTGAAACGAATTTGGCCACCACTCCTATGCCAACCCCCGTCGCCTCCCTCCTCCAGGTTCCTGTCCCTTTTCATTAGGTGGCTACCGAATGAAACCTTAATTTGGTAGACTAATCCGTTTTATTTGCTCGCAAGCCAGTATTGGATGCCCATTACATTTTCACCTCTAATTTAAAAGCTGACAGATGATGAAGTTGGCTACCGTCAGGCCTTTTTGATATCTTGCTAAACAGTTTTAATACAGCCCTACTGACTGTGAGCTGGAGGAGAGCATTTTGTGGTCTAAAGTATTTGAAATTAGAATTTGACTCTTCATCTACCCTAAAGTAGTGATATCGCTTAAAATCCCAAGTGTCTCTTGGAGGGACTGTCTTTTTTTATTTGAAGCCTAATTTTTCTGCCATATTCTCAAATGTCCCTTTTTAAACTTGCATACTTAACATAATTTTTCAGCCCTCGAAAGTATGCTGAAAAAAAATAGAATGGTCTATAAATTGGTGATTATCTCCTCAGATATGAGTTTGAGAAAAATCTGCATATCCTTGAGAGCGTGAGGACTGCAGCATTGCAGCTTGGCAAAGAAGTACTACTTGGGTTCGCCACATTTATTAATTAAGAGTTCTTTTAAACACTTAAAAGTATCTGTGTGCAGTAACAAGAACTTTTGTATATAAATGTTCTCATTACTGCCCCCTTGGATTTCCCTATAGAAACTACTCAAATGTTCTAATTTTTTCTTTTACAAAAGGTTTTATTTGCATAATAGAGTGAACAGGTAATTAGGTAAACAATGAGAAGGTTACATTATGTACAGCAAAAGCAGAAAAATAGTTTCAACAATGGGGTAAAACAAAAATGTCAAATGTTCTAATTTTTTAACCGGTTATAGACCTCAAGGAAATCGAACTTCTGCCATAGCACTAATGAACTAAGATATTGGCCCATTCACACCAGGTGTGTTGACCACGTGTAAGTAAATGTAATCCGTGCGATTTGGCACTCTTTCCACCCAGCACTCACCAGCAGCCATGCATCTTTGCATATGAATATGAAGTATCTGCCTGAAGCAGCCTTCTTGTGATACGGTTAACACACTAGATTTACCAGTACTGGTGCCATCATACATTCCAGGAGTCTTCAGGAAAGGAGGAGGGGTTTTCTTAACTAAGCACACCCTCCTGCCTGCATGCCTGAGCTAAGGGCAGATTGATTCCAGGAAGTAAATACTATGGGAATGATCTGCCCCTCAAGATGGCCACTACCCAAAATGCAAGAGCGTGTTTTTCAAAGTGATTTCTCAACAAAATAAAGCACGGAGACATGGTTGGATGGAGGAATTTGCTTTGAATAATAAAATGAATTAAATAGCCTTTATAGTTTGTGTTACTCAAATGTAGTGTAGTTCTGCGTGAACTAAAGCACTGCTATGCCAAACCGAACTTTTAACAGCTATAAAACACACACGTTGACTCAGATCTGTACTCAAGCATGCATCATTATTCAAGCAACACAAGTACCTGAATCTTACCTGGTATCAGCCTCCTGCAGTCTCTGTACAGCCAGGCTGGAGTGTGGTGGAAGAAGCAGTAAAAGGAAGCCAATTAGCTGACATAAAGCATGCTGATGAGACAGCAGAGTGATAAAGAGCTAAGCTCCTCACTGTGCTTGCCTCTACTTATACTGCTTAGTCACATCTGGACTGAAGGTAAGTTTTTGCATTAGTAACTGATTTTGTTATTTTACCTTTTTAAATATACAGTTCATTTTTATCTTGTGATTTTTTTTTTTTTGGCTTGAGTTCTGCTTTCCACTAAACCTTAACCCCTAACCATAGGTTTTAACTGTAAAATATAATTCCAGCCTAAATCTTTGTTATGAGGTTATATGAAAGGTTTGGCATCTCTGTATGATCTTGATTGGGAAGATGCCCCTTGCTTTGCTTCACAGCGATGGCGTATACCAGTGGTCATCAACCCTGTCCTCGGGGCCCACTAACAGGCCAGGTTTTATGTATTACCTTGGGGAGATGCAGACTAGAATACTGCAATCACTGAGCAGCAAATGATATCACCTGTGATGTATTTCAGTTATCTTGCAAACCTGGCCTGTTAGTTGGCTCTGAGGACAGGGTTGATGACCACTGGCGTATACCATACAAAAAGTTAGCAGAAACCTCTCTAACATGGTGGACACCTTTTTTTTTTTTGGTGCAAAAGGGTTAAAGGGTTAGAACCACTGTCAGTTTTCCTGCTGTCTGTTTTCCCCTTACTTCCTTTCAAAACTGCACAGGAATGTAAAACTTTCCTTCCTCCGTCTAGAAGTAATAACAAAAAGTTTTGTCTTTAAAATACTGTTCTTGTCAAAATGAAATGTTTTTATACATGATGAAAGTTCATGCACAAACGATAAAGGTCTGGGGAGTGTGGGTATGTGATTTGCCTAAACACTTTTAGGGTTTAAAGGGGGGGGTCCATCTTCCATGACAGAAAGTTACGAGGTATCATGAGACTTCCACTCGCGTGCCAAGGAAGTTGCGTGGCATTTATGAGCAATGCCAACAGAATCATAACATGAGGCCTACCATGGGGAGCACCTAATGAAGCCTCTGCAGAGAATTATTTGAATTCAGTTCAACCTTGACAAAATATGGGGTTTATTTACTAAAGGCAAATCCACTTTGCACTACAAGTGCACTTGGAAGTGCACTTGCTGTAGATCTGAGGGGGACATGCAAGGAAAACAAAAAAATAGCATTTTTTGCTTTTACATGATTAACTGATAAAATCGGCAGAGCTTCCCATCATTTCAGATCTTCCCCTCAGATCTACAGCGACTGCACTTCCAAGTGCACATGTAGTGCAGAGTGGATTTGCCTTTACTTGCCTTTACTAAATCATCCTTTATGTAATTAACATAGAAGGAGAAAAGAAGTTTGATCATAGGACAGGAGAAAGAAAGGAAGCGCCAGCTAAATGTAGTATCCCAAATGATGAAGGTTTAATAAAAGGATTAAAAACACTCACAGGAGTAACAATATAACACGCTCATCTGTACATGACAAAAGGGAGCATCCATCATCCGTCCAGCAGGATCGCTGGGATCAGGTTTCGATGCTGGAGTTGAGGAAGGCCCGGCTCTGGAGCCTGCACGAGTCCCGGCAAGTCTTATGATCCTCTGGTCCTCCTCTCCCTCCTATCACGTCATTACCGCTGTGCCTTCCATGCTGGTTAGCGTGGCTTCCCGGGACTTGTGCAGGCGCCCACGGGCCCTCCTTAACTCCAGCAGCAGAACCTGATCCCAGGGATCCTGCAGGATGGATGATGGGTGGACCCCCCCCCCCCATTTGTCATGTACAGATGAGTGTGTTGCTACTCTTGTGAGTGTTTTTAATCCTTTTAATAAATCTTTGTCATTTGGGGTACTACATTTTGCTGGCACTGCCTTCCTTTCTCCCGTCTCATTTGGTTTCTACAGAGCCTGTCACAACTCTGAGGACAGCAGCCGTGGGTGTCTCCCTATTTATTCCTTGACAATTCTTTATGGATTTTGACTTGTATCCTACCTGAGTATACCCAGGTATTTCAGTGAGAATTGGTTGTGATGGTTGTGAACAAGGCCATTGCAGCGGAAACGCGTTTACTTCTGCTGTACTTTTATCTTTATGGAGATAGAATAAATTTGGACTGATTTAAAGCGCATATATGGAGTTGCGGATTGTCCTTTATCCATCTCAATGAGAATACCTCTCGCCTTAGAATTTTCATCATAGTAAATTTAAGCAGTCCTAATTCTGGGGTGGAGTTGGATGGTGCTTGTTAAAAGTACATATGGCTTGTCCACATGTTTCTTTTTTTTCGACGGGTTGAAAGAAAGTTAATTCCCCCTATCCACACATTTGAGGTGGATGGGAGAATCTCTACTGCAGAGCTATTGAACTCTGACAGCAGGGAGGTTTTCCTGCCATCAGAATACACTCATCTGGTTATTGCAAATCTGACTAATCGACCAACTAGTCTTCCAACAGGCTGGTTGTACAGAAGTTGATTAAGTGTTCGGCTTCTTTACAACCAGCCTGCCCATAGATGGATCGAAATTCGGCCAGTCAGTGCTGAACTGGCCTCATGTTTTTTCACCTTAATGCATCCTATGCATTAAGGTGAAAAAACTTCTGGCAGTGACCGGCCCAACAGCCCCCCCCCCCCCCCCGTTTTTACTTACCTGAGCCCTGTAACTCCCACGCCAGAGATGCGCTGTCCCCCTCTACACGTGGTCCCGGCTCTTGATTGGATAGATTGATAGCAGCACAACCATTGGCTCCCACTGCTGTCAATCAAATCCAATGACACAGGCTTTGGGGGCGGGGCCGAGTCCCACATTCGTGTCTAAGGACGGAAATGCTGGATTCGGAGCGCGCCCGCAAGGCAACCCCCCTGGAAGAGCGCTTCTCCTAGGGGGTTATCTGATAAGAGGAGGAGCCAAGAGAGCCCCTGAGGGACCCCAGAAGTCAAGGATCGTGGCCACTCTGTGCAAAACGAGCTGCACAGTGGAGGTAAGAAAGACATGTTAGTTTAAAAAAAACAAAAGAAAAATGAGCCTTTACAATCGCTTTACGTAAAGTACATGAGCTCTTCTGTGGCAGAGTTGCACATTTTGGCCCCTATAGACTTCAAAGGAAGTACCTGACTATTTCTTGCCTCACATAGTAATTGGCTTTCCTTTTGTCTAAAACAAAAGTGCTCAAGCTCAAACACACCTGAAAAAGAAATGTACAAATGCACATAAAAAAAAAAAGTACTCCAGAAATTCAAGTGTAGATGTAGCATTAAATGCGGGGAACCTCTGCACATAATGCAAGCAAATCATCTGCACTTTCAGATAGTGTTGAAGCTTGTGTGTCCCTTATCTCCCACACATTTACAGTGGCCTGTGTAGCAACTTATTGTACTAATCCATAACCAGCACTAAAATAAACTAGATATTTGGTCTCTATTTACAGGGTTTGTACATTATTTTTTTTTTAACCCAATATAACCAACAGTTCTTCACTGCATGCTTCCAATACAAAGCACAACTAAAAAATGGATAAAAAGAGAAACCGCCTAAAAACATTGACACTTGTGCGTGCGACAACAGAATCAATTCTGCTCAACTAGCAGCTCAACAATGTCCTGGAAATCTATTACCTCTCGGTTTTATGGATCCTGACAATTGGGTTTTTCTCTGGGGATATTTGCTGCCATGTACAAAGGAAAAAAAATGTGGCCACCTTGCTTTTCTCAATCTTGCTCATTTACCACCTAGATACTGAAGTAGTTGTCATTCACAAAAGAGCACAATGAAATGACGTAAGAAATGTCATGAATGCCATTGGATTCCTTCGAATACCTGAGCTTTAAAATATGAACATGACATGAGCACTTTACCACTGTCCCTGCCATTACAATTATGGTATATACTGACACTGTCTAGCATGCTCCAAATTATATGACAGATGTAATAAATGATTCCAGCACATAAATGTGGTCAATTCCCACATCCTGATATTATGAGATGGCAGAGATTTCATTATTGAGGTCGCCTGAACAATGTGAAATCTAAATGCTGGAGAAAGGCATTTGTGTGTGTGTGTGTATGTATATATGTATTATGTGTGTGTGTGTGTGTGTGTGTGTATATATATATATATATATATATATATATATATATATATATATATATATATATATATTAATAATATTACACATTTTTGTAAATATTTTATTATACCTTTTCATGTGACAACACTGAAGAAAATGATACTTTGCTACAATGTAAAGTAGTGAGTGTACAGCTTGTATAACAGTGTACATTTGCTGTCACCTCAAAATAACTCAACACACAGCCATTAATGTCTAAACCGCTGGCAACAAAAGTGAGTACACCCCTAAGTGAAAATGTCCAAATTGGGCCCAAAGTGTCCATATTTTGTGTGGCCACCATTATTTTCCAGCACTGCCTTAACCCTCTTGGGAATGGAGTTCACCAGAGCTTCACAGGTTGCCATTGGAGTCCTCTTCCACTCCTCCATGACGACATCACGGAACTGGTGGATGTTAGAGACCTTGCACTCCTCCACCTTCTGTTTGAGGATGCCCCACAGATGCTCAATAGGGTTTAGGTCTGCAGACATGCTTGACCAGTCCATCACCTTTAGAAGAGGCTTCCTTCTGGGACAACAGCCAGGCAGACCAATTTAATGCAGTGTGGGGCATATGGTCTGAGCACGGACAGGCTGACCCCCCACCCCTTCAACCTCTGCAGCAATGCTGGCAGCACTCCTATGTCTATTTGCCAAAGACAACCTCTGGATATGACGCTGAGCATGTGCACTCAACTTCTTTGGTCGACCACGGCAAAGCTGAGTGGAACCTGTCCTGTTAAACCTCTGTATGGTCTTGGCCACCATACTGCAGCTCAGTTTCAGGGTCTTGGCAATCTTCTTATAGCCTAGGCCATCTTTATGTAGAGCAACAATTATTTTTTTCAGATCCTCAGAGAGTTCTTTGCCATGAGGTGCCATGTTGAGCTTCCAGTGACCAGTATGAGAGAGTGAGAGTGATAACACTAAATTTAACACATCTACTCCCCATTCACAGCTGAGACCTTGTAACACTAACGAGTCACATAACACCGGGGAGGAAAAATGGCTAATTAGGCCCAATTTAGACATTTTCCCTTAGAGGTGTTTTGTTGCCAGCGGTTTAAACAATAATGGCTGTGTGTTGAGTTCTTTTGAGGGGACAGCAAATTCACACTGTTATATAAGCTGTACACTCACTACTTTACATTGTAGCAAAGTGTCATTTCTTCAGTGTTGTCGTATGAAAAGATAGAATAAAATATTTACAAAAATGGTGTGTACTTTTGTGAGATGCTGTGTGTGTGTGTACGTGTACACACTGCTCAAAAGAATTAAAGGAACACTTTGAAAATACATCAGATGTCAATGGGGAAAAATATACTGGATATCTACTGATATGGACTGGGTAATGTTTGGGATTGGAAGGATGCCACATCGTTGTTTTGGGAATGAAAATTATCCACCTACAGTGGGCTGAAGTCAAAAACACCCAAAATTCAAAGTGAAAAAATTATGCAGCAGGCTAGTCCATTTTGCTGAAATTTCATTGCAGCAACTCAAAATGGTCCTCTGTAGTTTGTATGGCCCCCCACATGCTTGTATGCATGCCTGACAACGTCATTGCCACATCGTTATACTCTTCAAAAACAAGCTCAAAACTCTTTGTTTAGGGGGTTTACTGAGACCTGAGATCAAGCATCCGGACTTGCGGTATGGGGTACACGCTGACTATGTTGGTTGGTCTATTCATGCCAGTTGATATGATGTATGTTACACATTACTACTGTAGGGATGTATCTTGAGCTGCTTTTTGTTTGTGTACCTTAACATTCTTTTTGATAATGGTTTTTGTATAACTCCTTGACCTTTAAATAAAGAATAGAACAGGTTGGTTAGAGGTGGCAGCTCCAAACAAGCATCCTCTGACACTAGAAAGGGGAATAGGTGTTTGCATGCAGTGTCTGTACTGTGTTAAGAAGGATATTTGGATTTTCACCCGCTTACCATTCCTCTGTGCTGTGACACAATGGAGATTCCAAATGCTGGTTCAGGCTCCTGGCAATGTTGTAAGGCACTGGATCACCTCCTGTTGGCCGATCAGGATGGCTGGTAGCTAAACTGGCAAAGTGACTGGACAGTGGCCGACTGGACACCTGGATGGGTATTGCAATCCCTGAAGCGGTGTGGGTCATCTCCGCTGGGCTAGGTGGCGCAGAGTTGCTGAGCAGGGTCTCTGGGCCAGGGTGTCACTGTTTCTGGCTCCTTTCTTCTCAGTCTCTTGGCCGCAGTCTTCGGCAAAACATGTTCACTATCACACCACCCAGGGGCTTTTGTGGCTTGTGGCTAGACGTTGAACAGAAGTATCACCAAGGGGACCACACCTCCAAAAATGAGCATAAATATCTTCTAGGATTAGAGTAAATTCTTCCATTCTTTCCGGATGCTGCATTTCATCTACCCATTACAATAAAACATCCTAAGCCCCGAATACCTATCATGCCCCTGTATACAGGAACATATGCCCTTAAAGGAGATAAACCAGGATAGGATTGCATCACTACCATCCCCCACTGCTGGTTGATTCCATGGTTTTTACAACTAAAGGTTGCCATGCCTAAAAGTGGCTAAATGCGAGTACCCCATTACCTTCAAGTAAGGGGCCACTGCCCACCAGTGTCTGCTGTGTTGCATGAAGAATAATCACCATTGTCACGTATACTAGGCACCAAGTGGATCACTTACATATATATTTTGTGGACTTTGAATAGATGATTATTTTCAAGTGGAGCACTGTTATTTTGCATGTGTTTTGCATGTATACTAATGAACTTTATATCACTCAGTTCTATTGAGACTGTCACTTTATGTTATGCACTATGAGCACTATTCACGTTGTATATATACACCTGGTTGTGTGTTGAGCTACACCAGGTGCATACCAGTCCAGTCAGAGACCAGTAATTCTAAGGTTAGTTGCTATTTTTATATGTTTTGTGTACAAGGATTTGCTTATAAGCACCAGTCACTTTTCATATATTTGTGTGTTTGACTGTTATATCTAGCGGATTACCTTTATGATAGGTATATAGCTATACTCTTTGCTAGAAGTCATACCATCACAATATTTTTTATTACAGAGCCACACTTAGGCAGTGATGTTTTACTGTAATACGCTTATATTTTAGAGACACCCACCATCGTTGTGGTATCACATATAGAGTCATTGTTTATTTAAAGGATTAGCGCAGCACCACATTCTTACCCACCCTTACTGTAGCCAGGGGCAGGCTGTACCCTACCCGGTGTAGGCTGCTTTTCCTTATTTTACATATATTTTGGTTTCTCCTTTCTTCCCCCGTTTCACGATAGCGCAGAAATACTCTCTATCCTTTTTTGATTCATCTACCCATTCCCTCAGATTTACTGGGGAAATAAAACCTTTTTTTTTCAAATAAAATAGTAACTTTTTATTGTGACCTACACATAGCACCAAAAAGAGGAACAATTGGGGATAAATGGAGGCAGAGAGATTTGGTTCCAACAGAGGGACAAGTCCCTCCAAATGAGGGAAATATCAGAGTTATACAAGCCTGAGGGCCATTCTAAAGGATTTTGTCTGAAAGATGTAAAACTCCAAACCAGTTGCATCTTTCGTACTCAGGTAAGTAAGCGGCTAAGATCTTGGGAGGGTGGGTGCTATATGCATTTCCTCTTCTCTCTGTTTTATATGGTAGGTACTAGTTAGGCTTGATATTTTTCTGTTTTAATTGGTACAGTGATTCTCTTCTTTGCTCATGCATGTACTATACTTGTAAAAAAAACACAAACTTTTAATAAAACCGTTCTTTTAACAACAGTTTGGCTCAGCCTTTATGAGCAACCGATACAATATGGATGTCGTCAAGTATATTTTATTTTTCCTGCTGTGTCTTTTTTTCATTAGTCAATGTTGACTCTGCTAATAACTACCAAACGTTTGATATTTTTATAAATATTTAATGACAGCCATGATGTATGCCATTGTTACGCTCTCTCTGTTTCTGGAGTGTTAATGATTTCTGGATTTAGATGAAGTGGAACAGCGCTCATTTACTATCTGAGACGGCGGTGTCACTCTCTGCTTAAATATGCTCAGCAGATGCCGATATTTCCTTTATTGTCTGAGCTGTATCCCATTGTGGCGCATTTGTGAGCGTTGGCATTATTCATTCTTTTGTCCGATTCTTAATGCTTATCACGGGCTCACATTTAAAGCTGTGAATGTTTTTTCTTTTTTCATTTCTGGCACATTTACAGACATTCTTCAACTGGTAAATTAAGAAACTCTAGGACAATTTCTGAGAACTGTAGATATACATTTAGTGTCCACTTTATTAGGTACACCTGTCTGCTCAGGATCTCAGAGGTTCACTTAGCACAAAGAAAGCAGATTACTTAATGAACTTTGCCAGTGTTGATAGACACATTGAAATAGCCAAAGTAGCACTCTTTGCAGGCTCGGGTCTAATTTCCATACTTACTAAGGTGAATGCTCCCAAGAGCATGGCTAAAAGATGGTTAGCTATCAGCTGAATGTTGTATGGATACTGTAACGGACCCAACCAGGACAGAGATTTTAAAAGAGACTGCAGGGTAGCCTCTTGCCTACTGACTATGGGGCCTGGCATTTGAGGGCGCTACAAGCATTCAGGAAGATGTCCTGGTATATACAGTAATGCAAGATGACATTACCACATTTAACAGGCAAGAAAGCCATGATGGTTCTGCCGACTTGAAACTCAGTGAGAAGATTTATGTGAAAAGAAAGCTTGTTAATGAGATTTGGACAGCCCTGGGTCTTCTTGAGTACTTGTGCTGAACTGTCTGGGTGGCCACTGAACTGAGTCACCTAGGCTTCCCTAGGTGACTAGTTGTTAGCTTACTTTTTAATTAGATTACTGTTTATGTTGGCTGTTCCTCAGATGTGCTAATGATATTACTGTTTACAGTTTGCATTGTTTAGGATAATGTGATCAGGCTCTTCTGATCTGATTTTGTGTGGTGTGAATTTACAATAGTCAGTTCCAGTTTGCACCTAAGCTAGTGTCGTCTAGTTCTTGGATGCAATCCTCAGCTATAATACCTGGTTCCTGGTGCTAGAGTGGAGGAAGTTGTATCTTGGCGGAAGCACCCAAGCAGGGTGCCAAGCGGTCCGTCACAGATACCAAAAAGTCTTTCCTGCAAATTGTTAAAAGAAATGCAAAAATAAAAAATGAAATCAACATATAAACTCTGTTACCAAGTTAAAAAATGGAAATGTTGTCACAAATGCTCCCTAAGCAGACATAGCATTTTTTTTTTTTTTTTTTTAGTGCTATGTATGCTATGAAAAATCCACCTAGCCCCATCCATGCTCATCTGTTCCAACATCACAAGTCCATGCTTGCCTCATTTGACATTTGTGGCCTCCTGTGCTGTCTGCAGTCTGGTTGGTAAATCTAGTGCTAGGCTGCTTGCACCTGTGCACTAACATAGGTATGAATGAGCCATACCTATATTGCAGGGGTATGTCCTATTCAGATCTATAGGAGTTAAGGATGCAGGGGCTGGCAGCTCAGCACTAGATTTTTGCCAGGTTGCAGACAGTATGAGAGGCTGCAACTGTCAGAGTAGGCAAGTATGGACCTATGGCGGTTAGGGGGGGTTGACAGAGTTGAATGTATTACTGGGCTATGGAGGGGTGCTGGGGGATTTTCTCAACCAAGGAAAATGTTTGCTTTACAGCTACTAATGGCAGAAATGAGAGATTGCCCAATACAATTCCTTTCCTACAGTTTGTATAGAGTTTGAGACCACACAAGAACTTTGGCCTGCTTTCAGCAGTAGTTGTAACATGTTTAGAGTAGCTAATAAAATGAGCAGGAACCTCTTTTTTCGTTCTATAAATAATATTGTAGAATGTGCATTATCCACCTTTTTAAAATGCAATTTTAAAGTGATGATTGATTATACAAAAAAAAAATAAAAATTAAAGTGAACAGATACTTAGATAAATGTTTATGAACATATTAAATTTATAGATGTGACGCTGCTTGTGTTAGAGTGTAATGCCGCGTACACACGATCGGACTTTTCAGCCACAAAAGTCCGACAGCCCCTCCGACAGACTTTCAACGGCCTTTTGGCGGACTTTCAACGGACTTTCAACTCTTGGACTTGCCTACACACGATCACACCAAAGTCCGACGGATTCGTACGTGATGACGTACACTGGACTAAAATAAGGAAGTTGATAGCCAGTAGCCAATAGCTGCCCTAGCGTCGTTTTTTGTCCGTCGGACTAGCATACAGACGAGCGGATTTCTGGGTCCGGCGGAGTTACAACGTAAAGATTTGAAGCATGTTCCAAATCTAAAATCCGTCAGATTTGCGACTGGAAAAGTCCGCTGAAGGTCCGGTGAAGCCCACACACGATCGGATTGTTCGCCGGATTTGGTCCATCGGCATCCGTCAGACAAGTCCGGTCAAAAAGTCCGACCGTGTGTACGTGGCATAACTGCACTTCTAAAACATTACCCATGTGTACTTGTCCATGAAGCCTATGAAACATTCTAACCTAATAACTTAACTAAAGATAAATCTCTGGTTTCTAGTCGCTTGGACTGTTTTAATTTTCCCATTCCTCTTGGCTGTTAAGCTGTTCCTGGTCACCCCTAGAGGATTCTTTTTTTAGACAGATGATCTACTCTGCACTGAGCTAAATAAGCAACTCTCTACAAGAGTGTAGCAGGATGCGCTTAAAGTCAGGAAACTTAAAGCAATAATGCAGGAAATGACCGTAAAAGTGTCTCACCATAATGGCATGTTTTAGGGGCTGTTGGGACAATTACAAAAATAAACTTTTTTCTGTGGTTGCCAACATAAGACCACTCGGTTAATGTCTGATTGGAATTTGCTTACTTCTGCTTTTTGCAATGTTTTATTGAAGCTGCATTTAGGCAACCAGGTAAATACGGATTTGAAATGATTTGAGCCGTTTTATTTGCCAAATAAGTTATGTGCATCTTGTCCTAATATGTACACTTGAGTTTTCGCTACTGAGTTTTCTATATGCAGTTAGTTAACGTTTCTATTAAAATTCACAGTGCAGTCAAGGGGTCTCAGGAGCTTTCAAGTAAGTGTGCATTTTAGATACAGTGGATATACAAAGTCTACACACCCCTGGTAAAATGTCAGGTTTCTGTTAAAAAAAAATTAGACAAAGATAAATCATTTCATAACTTTTTCCACTTTTAATGTGACCTATAAACTGTACAACTCAGTTGAACAACAAACTGAAATCTTTTAGGTGGAGGGAAGTAAAAATAAAAAAACTAAAATAATATGGTTGCAGAAGTGTGCTCTCTCTTAAACTAATACTTTGTTAAAGCACCTTTTTGATTTCATTACAGCATTCAGTCTTTTTGGGTACATGACACATCTTGACTTGACAATATTTGCCCACTCTTCTTTGCAAAAACACTCCAAATCTGACTGGGGGCATCTCCCTTGCACAGCCCTATTCCGATCACCCCACAGATTTTCAATCTGATTCAGGTCTGGGCTCTCTCTGGGCCATTCCAAAACTTTAATCATCTTCTGGTGAAGCCATTCCTTTGTTGATTTGGATGCATGCTTTGGGTTGTTGTCATGCTGAAAGATGAATGTCCTCTTCATGTTCAGCTTTCTAGCAGAAGCCTGAAGGTTTTGTGCCAATATTAACTGGTATTTGGAACTGTTCATAATTCTCCCTACCTTGACTAAGGCCCCTGTTCCAGCTGAAGAAAAACAGCCCCAAAGCATGATACTGCCACCACCATGCTTCACAGTGGGTATGGTGTTCTTTTGGTGATGTGCAGTGTGGTTTTTGTGCCAAACATATCTTTTGTAATTATGGCCAAAAAGTTCAACCTTGGTTTCATCAGACCATAACACATTTTTCCACATGCTTTTGGGAGACTTCAGATGTGTTTTTTAAATAATTTAGCTGGGCTTGGAGGATTTTCTTGGTAAGAAAAGTCTTTCCACTCTAAACCATAGTCCAGACATTTTGAGAAATATGGGAAATCGTTGTCACATGTACCACACAGCCAGTACTTGCCAGATATTTCTGCAGCTCCTTTAATGTTGCTGTAGGCCTCTTGGCCTGACCTTTTCTTCTCGTCTTTTCATCAATTTTGGAGGGTCATTCAATTCTTGGTAATGTCACTGTTGTGCCATATTTTCTCCACTTGATAATGCCTGTTTTCGGTGTGTTCCATGGTATATCTAATGCCTTGGAAATTCTTTTGTACCCTTCTCCTGACTGATACCTTTTAACAATGAGATCCCTCTGATGCTTTGGAAGCTCTCTCCTCTGGTTTTGGTGTAGGATGCGACTAAGAAAATGTCAGGAAAGACCTACTAGAACAGCTGAACTTTATTTGGGGTTAATCGGAGCGACTATAATGATGGCAGGTGTGTACTGACTCCTATTTAACATACGTTTGAATGTGATTACTTAATTTTGAACACAGCTACATCCCCAGTTATGAGAGGGTGTGCACACTTATGCAACCACATTATTTTAGTTTTTTATATTTACTTCTCCCCTAAAACATTTCTTTTCAATTGAGTTGTACAGTTTATACACATTTGAAGGTGGAATAAGTTCTGAAATGATTTATCTTTGTAATTTTTTCACATCACAGAAACCTGACATTTTAACAGGGGTGTGTGGACTTTTTATATTCACTATAAATTGAGCTTTGTTTAAATTTCATATTGGTAGGCCAAGTGTGGTTTCTGCAAAGCCTGGTCAAAAAAAGTAGCATTCTGAGTGATCTTTGTCATCCTGCATATAAGGTAGGACACATGGTCCATTGAGTATGCCCCCATCTCATGGAGCATGGAACTAGAGCTCTCCCTTGTCCTTAAATCTGCACATGTGCAGTGTGATCTCCTTCAACCTACAGCTCTTAGCATTCTCCCTCAACTCCCAGCTCCGCTGTTGCAGGCGAACGGAGAGTGCATTGCACATGTGAAGATTTGTGGATGAGAGAGTGTGCTTATAACATGCTCGCTCATTCCTGTGATAATGCAGTGCACATAATGCACCATCCATCCTAGTTAATGCAAAAACATGGAACCTAGTGCTCTCCCTGGTCTACAAATCTGCACATGTACACTGCACTCTCCCTCCCCTGTAACCAACACTGAGTGTGGCTGGAGCTGAAACCACGGGTTGAGCGAGGGCACACTGCACATGTGTGGATTTGTGGTCAAGGGGTATTGCTAGTTCCACGCTTCTTCCTATGATGATTGGGGAGAGCTCAGTGGACCATCTGTCGTATCTCATATGCAGGATGGCAAGGATAAATCAGAAAACAATATTTTTTTTTCTTCTTAGCCCAGTTTTACAGAAGTCAATGGGTAAGTAATTAAAAAAAATCTATTTATTTATACAGTGCAATGATTTTGAAGCATCTGGGGCTCATTGACTGCACTGTACTTATTATTATACAGATCTCCTCTCTGCTTCCACCATGTGACTGATCAGTGAAGGATCAGCAACAGGCTGATGAGCTCATTCTAATGCTCATCTTCCTCTCTCCTCCTCCTCTCTCCTCCTGTCAGAATGTTACTAGTCTGTGCATGCAGCATACTTGGAGGTCTCCCAGTACTGCCCCCCCCCCCAGTGTTTTACAGCATATTACAAGAGGTTCATGTCAAGTCAAATTCTGACAAATAGCTGCAATTGTATATTGCCAAAAAGTCCACACAGCATAGATCTCCACAGGGAAGGGTTGTAGGAATGTTTATGTACATAGGAAATTCTTGAGCATAGGCAGGGGGGTGCTCTACAGCTAAGTGCACTACAGGTGTACTTAACCTTTAAGTCTCCATAAACAATATTTTGATTGTAAATGCAAAGTATTTTTTCTATTTGATTATATATTTAAACATGGATGAATTCCCATGGAATGACCCGTCCTTCCTCCCTCTCTACCATTTAAAATGTTTGCTTCACTTAGCTGTTTAATACGGAGAGCACAATTTTTAAATGCCCATATTAATCTAAAGATTGCCAATTTAAATCTACTTTCAGATGTACGCTAAGTTAAACTCATTCACACTGTCACTGTTGCCTGGTAACTGAAATATGCATAATTGCACAGATACGGGTTGAGCGCAACAGAAAATTTGGTGTGTTTGTGGGGTTTTTTTTTTTATTTTAATTTTTTTTTTTTTATGTAAGATTTTACTAGTAAATACTTTGAGGCATTGTTTTCTATTACTAGCTTGAATTAGAAATATTCTAAAGCTGAACTCCAGGACACTTTACAATACTTCCTTTCCCTAAGCACACTAAAAACAACAGAAAATTACATTTTAAAAGTCTAAGATGTCCTAAAATTTTAGAGAAAATCAGGTATTCCCAGCACCAGTGTTGGCCAGTGCTCAATATTTTTTTTGGGGGGTGGCAAACTAACATCAAGTCACCCCCCCTGCGGCAGATGGACGGGAAGGTGGTGAACCCCCCCCCCCCCGCAGGAGACAGGCGGGAAGGTGGCGATCGACAACCCCCCCGCGCAGTATACGGACAGGAAGACGGCGATCAGAGGCCTTACCTTAGGAGGCAGGGGGAAGGAAGAGCTGGGCTGTTGCTTCTCTTCCCAGCCGAACAGGAAGTGAGTCCTGAGACCCGATTGGCAGGGAGCCCTAAAACTCCCTGGCCAATCGGGTCTCAGGACCTGCTTCCTGATTGGCAGGGAGAAGAATCGGGAAGACAGTAGTGAATATTATTTTGCTAATGTCACACAACTGGGTGGGCTCAGGGCACAGTGCTCTGCGCCCCAAGCCCACCCTTTTTTTAAGCTAATTAGAGCCTCAGTCTCTAATCATGTGCTTAAAAAAATAAAAAATAATAAAAAACCCCATTGAAATCATGCGTCCAGCGCCCTGCATGTAGATTGGAGCCGGGTGCATGGATTAGGGGGCTGCCACTGTCCAGCACCTAGACAAGTGATCAATAATTCACCGACATCATATCCTTTCTCTGTTTGGTGTCACCGGAGGAAACTAGAAGGTCCCTATCATGCAGCGGGACACTATTTTTTGGTAGTGGGCATCAATCAGGTTATCATGTCATGGTGAGCAGGACATACCAGTAGTCTCTTGGACTGTCATTTAAATTGGGTTTTTAAGAGTGGTTGAGACTGACAGGAAATCTGAGCTACCTAGGTCACCCTATGGCGTAGAGCCGCATTGTAATTACATTGCTGCTCATAAAGTAGAACTACCAATGGGCTGTTGAACGGCCAGTGGCACAAGCATAGTGGCCATCTGTCTTTTGAACTAGAAATCGGGGATTAAAGTCCTGCTAATACATGAGACAGCAGAGGGCATTTCCTCAGTAGTTGCTGCAGTATATGTAAAAAGATTAACATATATTTCACCTTTTTGCACACATACAAGGTGAGACATAATAGTTTGAAATATGCATTTACATTTCTACCTGAAATATGGCTTCAAGGGCCCATTCACACTTCTTCATTGTGGCATTATGTGCTAAAATGCATGTGTTGCCGCATTGTGTAAATGGGTCCTAAGGTAAAATTTAACGTTTTACTAAATGAGGGGTATATTTTAAGGCTTTTGTCTTACTTGTAGATCTTGTTCTAGCTTGCCAAGAATTTTTCAAAGCAGACCTGTTTTGCTTAATTCCAGTCAACAAAAGTACTAAGCAGGAAGCCATGAAAAAAAAAAAAAAAAATATATATATATATATATATATATATATATATATATATATATATATATATATATATATATATATATATATATATATATATATATATATATATATATATATATATCTATATCTCTCTCTCTCTCTCTCTCTATATATATATATATATATATATATATATATATATATATATATATATATATATATATCTCTATATCTCTCTCTCTATATATATATATATATATATATATATATATATATATATATATCTCTAGAAAACATTATTATACACGGATAACATTCACATGTACATCCGAAAGCCCTAGCAAAGCCAAATCCATTTATTTATTTTGGATAGTGAGGTAAAGCTAGAGCCGCTGTCTGTGTCCCTATTGGGCCAGGAATGAGCTGAACGTATCTGGGTTCAATTTGAGGGTTTGTAGAACATGACTAAAGTTCAGTAGCTAAATCCAAACCCTACTGATGTCAATGATGTCATGTTATCCACAACCCTTTGTATATATGTACGAGGATTCCCAGCCACTCTACTGGTTGCCTGCATCTGCTGCTGACTTAACAATCATTGTCAAGAAGGAAGCTGTATGTGTGTGTATATATATATATATATATATATATATATATATATATATATATATATATAATTAACCGTAGAAATACTGCTACTATATATATATGATCTGCTCCTGCCAAACTAGCAAAAAAGTCTGGCATGAACATGAGCTAAAGCAATAAACATTGTTGATTGGAGCATTCTATGAGGGCAGCAGTCTGAATCTCCAGTATGGTGTCAACGCAGCATTTTCATATAGTATAAAAACAATGATGGCACGGAGATTTATGCATTCTTTTATAGCATAGGCAGGTGCGTTGATGCACTTTTTAAATTTAGTATTTGGAGAGGATAAGGTTAATAGTCATTGACTAAGGCTTGTTAATATCAGCCGTCTTTAATTTTGATTGGGCCCTGGGCAAACATTTTCTTGGCCCCCCCCCTCCATTCTGAGGCATACAAAAAATAGCAGGTAGACTCAAAATCAGTTTACTGCAGAAGATCACGCAGCGATTGCAATTGTTTGCCAGAGGTTACAGCCTATCCTTACTGCTCACTGGCTGGTTTCTAGAGGTTACAACACATCATTTCTGATTGCCGATTGGTTGCTAGAGGTTAATGTACATTATTAGCGCTCACTAATTGGTTGCCAGGGGTTACAGCACATGATTACCACTTACTGATTGGTTGCTAGAGATTAAAGCAGATCACTACTGTTCGCTGATTGATTGCTAGAGGTTAATGCACATCATTACCCCTCACTGAGCAGTGGAGCAATCCCAAATAGTTGAGCAAGTAAAGGAGCACATTAATACACATACTACAGAAGAGTTTAAGAGAGTGCAGACATACTGCGTAAGAGGTTCAGAGACTGCGGCCATACTGCAGGAGACAGAGACTGCAGACATTATACAGGTGATGGTTAGAGAACTTTCAGCAACGCACAGCTTTACAGTTGAATAACACAGCTCAGGGTTTAAGCAGTCAGGCATTTTATGGGTGTAAGGACATACCTTGCAAACCAAACTCACTAAATACATTCAGGTCTGTGAGCGGGGCTTTCACTCTCTACTCTCACTACAATAGCCTGGAGCTCCACTGACGCTTTGTTGGGGGGCCCGCGCTACCCGTATTTGGGGCCCCGATGACAGCTTTGCAGAGGGCCGGGAGCTCCACTGACGCTCCCACTTCAATCATTGGCTCTCACTACAGATGCTCTGTTCCGAGTATACAGGCTGCACGTGGGCGGGGTCAGAGCGTCAGTGGCGCTCCCGGCCCGCCCCCTCTTAGCTGGCTAGCGCGGGAATACAGCCTCCCGTGTCCTCTCTCCTCTGTGCGCTCTGCAAAGCTGTCATCGGGTCCCCAATTCACGGGTAGCGCGGTCCCCCAACAAAGATTGGGCCCAGGGCAAGTGCCCCGTTTGCCCTGCGCTAAAGATGGCCCTGGTTAATATCCATTGCCTATGCATCAAAGTACATATTTTCGGTTTAGATGCATGACATTGACTTCTATGGGCCTCTCAACACTCTAAAACTTCCCCAAAAATATGCGCTGTTCAAAATACACTCTACTGTTAAAATACAATAGTGTAAATAGGTCCTAACACTAAGGACCCTTTCACACTGAAGGCGCTTTTCAGGCGGTTCAGCCCTCAAAATAGAGCCTGAAAAGCGCCTCTCATGCCTCCCCAGTGTGCAAGCCTGAGTGCTTTTTACACTGGGGCGGTGTGCTTGCGGGATGGGAAAAAAAGTCCTGCAAGTAGCACCTTTGGGGCGGTTTGGGAGTGGTGTCCCAAAATGCCCTGCCCATTGAAATGAATGGGCAGTGCTATCCGAAGCACCTGCAAAGCTCTTCTGCAGCGCCAAAACACGGGCGCTTTTAACCCTTTGCTCGGCCGCTAGCGGGGGTTAAAAGTGCCCCGCTAGCGGACGAAAAGCGCCGCTAAAACTAGCAACGCTATATATAAACACATTCTCTTTATTTTAAAGTCTAGATGACTGCATACACCTAATAAAATACAAAGGTTTAGTTGGGCTTAGCTGGTATGTATCTGGAGAGATATGGTGCAAAAGTATATGTGACCAGCACACTGGAGGGAGATGGTTTGGGTGGTCCGGGTGAGGTGGTGGAGTGATTCCAAAATACTGTACTTCTCAAGAGAATGAAAATTTTCCATGGTAATAGATGAGAACAGGAGATAGTGCATCTGCATGTAACAGTATAAACACTCATTTATCACACGAGATAAGAAGACAATGACAGGACAATGTAGTTTTATATCAGGCATATACATGTAGAAACGTCATTCAGGGTCAGCTTTCGGGAGTGGACCTTCACAGAACAGGATGAGCTTCTTTGGGAGGGATTGCAGCACCTGTGACTGTAATGCAAAAGAGACACTACCACGGGCATCAGAATAAATGTAGCAATAGGTGAATGAAAAGCAATGTAAAAAGCAACTCACAGAAGTACAGGGTAAGAGCCTTATAACATGTGGGTTTGGTTGCAATGATTCACATGTCAGGAACTTTTAGATCTAGTCTAATGTGTTCTGTAAATGAAGCGTATTGCTACCAAAACAGTCCTTCATAAAAAGGGTTACAGTTATGACAAGATATATAAGAAGCTAGTTTAAAAAAAACACAAACTGAAAAATTGGTAACAAAATTCCCTGACATTTCGTTCTCCTTTTTGGTGAACAAGAAGACAGACATGCTTTATTATATATAAATAATGGCTGGGCTACATTCGCACAGCTGCAAATGCCAATAGGACTAGAATAGCGACATCAAATAACACCTTCATGCTCTGCCAGCCTCGTAAGCAATAAAGGGATTAGCAGTAATTCAAAAATGACATTTGCATTTCACATAGGGCAAGAGCAATACTATACTTCACCTATGTAACTTCTTTTATACTAGAGGCCTAAGAAATGGCATCTCTGCAAATGCAGGTTTTAGTCCAGCAGAGACCAGCATATGGGGTCTGTCTTTAAAATGAACTGTTGGTGTGTGGCAGTGCTGCATTGGGAGTTGCTGTCAATCACTTCCTTGGAGGAGGAGCAGAGGCGTGCCATCTGTGGTCTTTTTGGGCTCCTTTTGGGTGTCTGCTCAAGCAGCATCCTCATGTATGGCTGTAGTCCTCTTCCCAGGAGTATGCATGTAAGGGCAGGACCCGCTAAGCCAAGGAGCCACTCTAAGAACAGAAATTTGAGCCAGCAATCGGGGTGCCAGATAAAATGGGAGAATAGACTAGAAAAAGATCAGAAGAAGCTGCTTACAATATACGGCCTAACACCAGCTTCTTAAATAACATAAAATAGGATTTACTTTCTCTTTAACCAATCATTTTCTGTCTTAATTTTCATCGTCCAAAAACTGGGGACATGGCAGGTGCATATATATTTTATGTCAAAAGTGGCCAAAAATTCAAGTGGCTTTATCTGTTCCCTAGTCACAGAAGATATTCGGAGACACATATTTATTAGATACCGTATTTTCCGGCGTATAAAGCGTCCGGGCGTATAAGACGACCCCCTAATTTTACATGTTTTCTTTCTACAGTTTTTGCCTATACTCACTGTATAAGACGACCCCCCCCTTCCGAGGCTTCATATTTCCTTCTTCTTGCTGGAGCCATACCACGGCGAGTGATGCAGGGGCGGACTGACCATTCGGTCACTCGGTCGCCGACCGAGGGCCCCACGTCAGGGGGGGCCCCATGAGCTGCTCAGTCAGCAGCAGAAAAAAGCCGCCCGCCACACCGCACGAAAACCCCATCCTCCCAGACGTCGCGGCCAGCCCGCTGCCCGAGCAGACCTCGGTTTAGGATGAGAGAGGCTCTGTCAGCAGGGAGGGGCCGGGCAGGGAGCTCCACTGACGCTCTGACCCTGCCCAGCCCCGCCCCTCCTCATGTAGTCTGAGTCTCTATAGAGCGTCTCTCCTGAACTTCTGAGAGCTCCGCTCTGGACTACGAAAGCTCCGCCCCCTACCGGAGAAAGCTCCGCCCCCCTACCGGAGAAAGCTCCGCCCCCTACCGGAGAAAGCTCCGCCCCCTACCGGAGAAAGCTCCGCCCCCCTCCCGGAGAAAGCTCCGCCCCTCCCGGAGAAAGCTCCGCCCCCGGACCTCTGAAAGCGGGAGGTGAGCCCGACTGGTCAGGTAGGTCCTTCTGCCTATCATATATACCCGGCCTGTAGACCCCTTTTTTTTTGCTAAACCATCCCTGGAAATGTTGTTTATCCCCCTGTATAGCTGTGCATTGCTGAAAGTTTACATTTTAAAACTGGCTACCTGGTCATCTCCTGTAGTCGCATCCCCAGTCTGGTTACTTCCTGTAGTCACATTCGCAGTCTGGTTATTTCCTGTAGTCGCATTCGCAGTCTGGTTATTTTCTGTAGTCGCATTCGCGGTCTGGGTATCTCCTGTAGTCGCATTCGCAGTCTCTGGTCATCTCGCAGTCTGGTTATTTTCTGTAGTCGCATTCGCGGTCTGGGTATCTCCTGTAGTCGCATTCGCAGTCTCTGGTTATCTCCTGTAGTTGCATTCGCAGTCTGGTTATCTCCTGTAGTTGCATTCGCAGTCTGGTCATCTCCTGTAGTCGCATTCGCAGTCTGGTCATCTCCTGTAGTCGCATTCGCAGTCTGGTCATCTCCTGTAGTCGCATTCGCAGTCTGGTTATTTTCTGTAGTCGCATTCGCGGTCTGGGTATCTCCTGTAGTCGCATTCGCAGTCTCTGGTCATCTCGCAGTCTGGTTATTTTCTGTAGTCGCATTCGCGGTCTGGGTATCTCCTGTAGTCGCATTCGCAGTCTCTGGTTATCTCCTGTAGTCGCATTCGCAGTCTCTGGTTATCTCCTGTAGTTGCATTCGCAGTCTGGTCATCTCCTATAGTCACATTCGCAGTCTGGTCATATCCTGTAGTCGCATTCGCAATCTGGTTATCTCCTGTAGTCGCATTCGCAGTCTCTGGTCATCTCCTGTAGTCGCATTCGCAGTCTGGTCATCTCCTGTAGTCGCATTCGCAGTCTGGTCATCTCCTGTAGTTGCATTCGCAATCTGGTTATCTCCTGTAGTCGCATTCGCAGTCTCTGGTCATCTCCTGTAGTCGCATTCGCAGTCTGGTCATCTCCTGTAGTCGCATTCGCAGTCTGGTCATCTCCTGTAGTTGCATTCGCAGTCTGGTTACTTCCTGTAGTCGCATCCCCAGTCTGGTTACTTCCTGTAGTCGCATTCGCAGTCTGGTTACTTCCTGTAGTCGCATTCGCAGTCTGGTTACTTCCTGTAGTTGCATTCACAGTCTGGTTATTTCCTGTAGTCGCATTCGCAGTCTGGTTATTTCCTGTAGTCACATTCGCAGTCTGGTTATTTTCTGTAGTCGCATTCGCGGTCTGGGTATCTCCTGTAGTCGCATTCGCAGTCTCTGGTCATCTCGCAGTCTGGTTATTTTCTGTAGTCGCATTCGCGGTCTGGGTATCTCCTGTAGTCGCATTCGCAGTCTCTGGTTATCTCCTGTAGTCGCATTCGCAGTCTCTGGTTATCTCCTGTAGTTGCATTCGCAGTCTGGTCATCTCCTGTAGTCGCATTGGCAGTCTGGTCATCTCCTGTAGTCGCATTCGCAGTCTGGTCATCTCCTGTAGTCGCATTGGCAGTCTGGTCATCTCCTGTAGTCGCATTCGCAGTCTGGTTATCTCCTGTAGTCGCATTCGCAGTCTGGTTATTTTCTGTAGTTGCATTCGCAGTCTGGTTATTTTCTGTAGTCGCATTCGCAGTCTGGTTATTTCCTGTAGTCGCATTCGCAGTCTGGTTATCTCCTGTAGTCGCATTCGCAGTCTGGTTACATTCTGAAGTCGCATTCGCAGTCTCTGGTTATTTCCTGTAGTCACATTCACAGTCTGGTCATCTCCTGTAGTCGCATTCGCAGTCTGGTTATCTCCTGTAGTCGCATTCGCAGTCTCTGGTCATCTCCTGTAGTCGCATTCGCAGTCTGGTCATCTCCTGTAGTCGCATTCGCAGTCTGGTCATCTGTAGTCGCATTCGCAGTCTGGTTATCTCCTGTAGTCGCATTCACAGTCTGGTTACTTCCTGTAGTCGCATTCGCAGTCTGGTTATTTCCTGTAGTCGCATTCGCAGTCTGGTTATCTCCTGTAGTCGCATTCGCAGTCTGGTTACTTCCTGTAGTCACATTCGCAGTCTGGTCATCTCCTGTAGTCGCATTCACAGTCTGGTCATCTCCTGTAGTCGCATTCGCAGTCTGGTTATCTCCTGTAGTCGCATTCGCAGTCTGGTTATTTTCTGTAGTTGCATTCGCAGTCTGGTTATTTTCTGTAGTCGCATTCGCAGTCTGGTTATTTCCTGTAGTCGCATTCGCAGTCTGGTTATCTCCTGTAGTCGCATTCGCAGTCTGGTTACATTCTGAAGTCGCATTCGCAGTCTCTGGTTATTTCCTGTAGTCACATTCACAGTCTGGTCATCTCCTGTAGTCGCATTCGCAGTCTGGTTATCTCCTGTAGTCGCATTCGCAGTCTCTGGTCATCTCCTGTAGTCGCATTCGCAGTCTGGTCATCTCCTGTAGTCGCATTCGCAGTCTGGTCATCTGTAGTCGCATTCGCAGTCTGGTTATCTCCTGTAGTCGCATTCACAGTCTGGTTACTTCCTGTAGTCGCATTCGCAGTCTGGTTATTTCCTGTAGTCGCATTCGCAGTCTGGTTATCTCCTGTAGTCGCATTCGCAGTCTGGTTACTTCCTGTAGTCACATTCGCAGTCTGGTCATCTCCTGTAGTCGCATTCACAGTCTGGTTATCTCCTGTAGTCGCATCCCCAGTCTCTGGTTATCTCCTGTTGTCGCATTCGCAGTCTCTGGTTATCTCCTGTAGTCGCATTCGCAGTCTCTGGTTATCTCCTGTAGTCGCCTTCGCAGTCTCTGGTTATTTCCTGTAGTTGCATTCGTAGTCTGGTTATCTCCTGTAGTTGCATCCCCAGTCTCTGGTTATCTCCTGTAGTCACATTCGCAGTCTCTGGTTATCTCCTGTAGTCGCATTCGCAGTCTCTGGTTATCTCCTGTAGTCGCATTCGCAGTCTGGTCATCTCCTGTAGTCGCATTCGCAGTCTGGTCATCTCCTGTAGTCGCATTGGCAGTCTGGTTATTTCCTGTAGTCGCATTCACAGTCTGGTTATTTCCTGTAGTCGCATTCGCAGTCTGGTCATCTCCTGTAGTCGCATTCACAGTCTGGTTATCTCCTGTAGTCGCATCCCCAGTCTCTGGTTATCTCCTGTTGTCGCATTCGCAGTCTCTGGTTATCTCCTGTAGTCGCATTCGCAGTCTCTGGTTATCTCCTGTAGTCGCCTTCGCAGTCTCTGGTTATTTCCTGTAGTTGCATTCGTAGTCTGGTTATCTCCTGTAGTCGCATCCCCAGTCTCTGGTTATCTCCTGTAGTCACATTCGCAGTCTCTGGTTATCTCCTGTAGTCGCATTCGCAGTCTCTGGTTATCTCCTGTAGTCGCATTCGCAGTCTGGTCATCTCCTGTAGTCGCATTCGCAGTCTGGTCATCTCCTGTAGTCGCATTGGCAGTCTGGTTATTTCCTGTAGTCGCATTCACAGTCTGGTTATTTCCTGTAGTCGCATTCGCAGTCTGGTCATCTCCTGTAGTCGCATTCGCAGTCTCTGGTTATTTCCTGTAGTTGCATTCGCAGTCTGGTTATTTCCTGTAGTTGCATTCGCAGTCTGGTCATCTCCTGTAGTCGCATTCGCAGTCTCTGGTTATTTCCTGTAGTCGCATTCGCAGTCTGGTTATTTCCTGTAGTCGCATTCACAGTCTATGGTTATCTCCTGTAGTCGCATTCACAGTCTCTGGTTATTTAATGTAGTCGCATTCGCAGTCTCTGGTTATCTCCTGTAGTTGCATTCGCAGTCTCTGGTTATCTCCTGTAGTCATTTATGATATCTATGGCTATGCATATTTATTAAATCCATATTGAGCACTATATTTGATTGGCTGTTTGCTTCTGTTTAGGTCTGGCAAACACGCACAATCGTACATGATGATGACTTCATCATCATGTGCGTGATTGTGATTGTGCGTGTGTGCCAAGAGGCAGCCAATCAAATATAGTGCTCAATATGGATTAAATAAATTGTTGGAAGAATGTTCCTTACATTGGTGATCAGTGAGAAGAATGTTCCTTACATTGGTGATCAGTGGGAAGAATGTTCCTTACATTGGTGATCAGTGAGAAGAATGTTCCTTACATTGGTGATCAGTGGGAAGAATGTTCCTTACATTGGTGATCAGTGGGAAGAATGTTCCTTACATTGGTGATCAGTGAGAAGAATGTTCCTTACATTGGTGGTCAGTGGGAAGAATGTTCCTTACATTGGTGATCAGTGAAAATTATATAAAGTTAATAAAAATAATTTAAAAAAAATGTAAAGCACCCCCATGATCCCCACCTGCAAGGTAACCCCCCCCCCACAGGAGAGCGCTTCTCCTAGGGAGTTATCTGATGTGGGGAGGAGCCGCGAGAGCCACCCCCAGATGTCGAGGTTCGGGGCCACTCTGTGCGAAACGAGCTGCACAGTGGAGGTAAGTATGATATGTTTGTTATTTAAAAAAAAAACAAAAAAAACGAGCCTTTACAATCACTTTGATTTTGGAAAGTTACCGTTGTTGCACTTTCTTTAATGTAATTCTGTGAAGAACGCATGTAGTGTGGGCAGTGCAAAATGTAGGTGGGGATTTGTGTGGGTGTGGCTTGAGTGTGGGTGGGAACACATGAGCGGGGACAGGGGGCCCCAGGATCTCCTATTGCCCGGGGGCCCCATGAGTTGTCAGTCCGCCCCTGGAGTGATGTATTCTTTTAATGAATACAAAGCCTGCTCGGATTGGCAGAGGCTGTAACATCATCGGCCCGCGCCTCTCTGACTCTCAAAGCCAATTCGAGCAAGCTATTGTATGTAGCCTGCTTGGATTGGCAGAGGTTGTAACTCCAATCTGAACAGGTACTGTATTCATTAATAGAATACATCGCTCGCCGTGATTGGCTCAGCAGTGTATACTGTATGTAGCGGGCTGACATACAGCGGGCTGCATTTTATACCCGGCGTATAAGACGACCCCTGCTTTTTGGCAGTTTTTTTAAAGTATAAATGGTCATCTTATACGCTGGAAAATACGGTATGTATTCATGTTCTGAAAAGTGCATTTAATCAATAACTGCTTGCAAAACCGACAACTGGAAGACAGTACAATATGCAATGCTAATAAATATAACCAATATTTATTTATTATGCTGCTTGAAGTACCCTCCATCCCAAATCAAATGTGAGTAATAGCAGTGCAAAACTTGTTGTTCTCCTAAAAACAGAAGTGTGAAAAAACTATTGAAGCATTTATGATCTTTGCTAGAACCAGACTCTAGCCTGCAAAAAAGTTTGTAACCTAAAGCCTACTCTTGCGATCCACCCATCAACAAGCTCTTCTTTGTGGCGCTTCCTTCATAGTTTACTACTAAGTATTAGGGATGGGCGAACGGTTCGGCCCGAGCATAAGTTCGGGCCGAACTTTGGTTGTTCGGATGTTCTGCAAACACCGAACAATATGCGGTTTTCGGGGGAAATGTGAAAGCCGCCGGAACACCGTTAAAGTCTATGGAACACTAATATGAAAAATCAAAAGTGCTAATTTTAAAGGCTTATATGCAAGTTATTGTCATAAAAAGTGTTTGGGGACCTGGGTCCTGCCCCAGGGGACATGTATTAATGCAAAATTTTTTTTTTAAAATGGCAGTGATTTTTTTTTTAAATGCTTAAAGTGAAACAATAAAAATGAAATATTCATTTAAATATCGTACCTGGAGGGTGTCTATAGTATGCCTGTAAAGTGGCGCATTGTTCCCGTGTTTAGAACACTACCACAGAAAAATTACATTTCTAAAGGAAAAATTGTCATTTAAAACTGATCGCGGCTGTAATAAATTGTCCGGTCTCGGCAATATAGATAAAACTCATGGAAAAAAAAAAGCATGGGATCCCCCCCCCAATCCATTACCAGGCTCTTTGGGTCTGTTATGAATATTAAGGGGAACCTTAAATGGCATAGGGGTCCCCCCGGGTCTGGTATGGATTTTAAGGGGAACCCCGAACCAAAATTAAAAAAAAGTGTGGGGGTCCCCCTAAAATCCATACCAGGCCCTTCGGGTCTGATATGGAAATTAAGGGGAACCCTCCCCCAATTTTTTTTAAAAATGGTGTAGGGGTCCCCCCCAAAATCCATACCAGACCCTTATCCAAGCACGCAACCTGGCAGGCTGCAGGAAAAGAGGGGGGACTAGAGAGCAGCTCCCTCCTGAAACCTCCTGAACCGTACCAGGCCACATGACCTCAACATGGGGAGGGTGCTTTGGGGTAGCGCCCCAAAGCACATTGTCCCCATGTTGATGGGGGACAAGGGCTTCATCCCCACAACCCTTGCCAGGTGGTTGTGGGGGTCTGTGGGTGGGGGGCTTATCGGAATCTGGAAGCCCCCTTTAACAAGGGGACCCCCAAATCCCCACTGCACTGCCCTGAGCGACTGTCCTTCTTCATAGTGAACACAGGAGAGTTCGCCCTTTGTACAACCGCCATACATTGAACACCTTGTATTTTCCAGTGAATACAAGGCATCGTCTGATTGGATGAGATGGAGGGACAGGGCGATAAAGTTGCGTTCTCCACCTCGCCTAGCCAGAGAATGCCTTGTAGTCGCTGAAGAAGGTGCTCTGTGAATGACTTGTGTAGCGCTGGTAGATTTTTCAATCTACTGCTTATATGTAAATTAGTGGGTCATCTGTGCTGTACATAGTTCAGATTAAATTTACTGTTAGATTGGCCTCTGTTCCAGTTTGGCTGTGTTGCGTGCAGTTCCACATTCTGCCTGTGGGTGTCGTTGTCACCATGGGTCGGTGTTGGAAAGCGACAAGCTAAAGTATATGAGTGCTCTTCTGTCCCGTAAACAACTCGGCAGAGGTGGCCCTCCGGGTTGCATTCTGGGAGAGAGTATTTATGGAACAGACGCGATGTTTCGGGGAGCTTTACCTCGTGGCCCTCCTGGCCTAGAGGCATGTGTTGGTGAGTTCTACCACGCGGCCCTCCAGCCTGGAGGGTTGCGTTGCGGCAGCCGTGCGGGTAGGCCCAGAAGCCTGTCTGGGTCCTGCTATCCCTGAGGTGGTCCTGTGCTGTCTGTCCTGCGGGAAGAAGCCGGACAATCTGGGAGACCCAGGGGAGGACCCATCTTGGAAGGGACCATGCAAGGCTGGTCTTAAGAAGGGCCTGGTGACTCGATTGGAGGACGCATCTTAAACTAATCTACCGCACAAGTACTGCCGGGTCGGCTTAAAGGTTCTGGTACTGTGTTTGCTGTTCATCGAAAAACTACTACATCCTGTGGCAGAGGATCGTACAGTTTTGTTTCACTCAAGTCTGTGGCAGAGACTTTTTGTTCGTGCTGCGTTCGTGCTAGGTTAGTGCGAGAGACCTATCCGGGGGCGAGCAAAGATTTAATCCTGAACGGAGGATACATTCATCCTTGAGATTTCAATTCAATAGTGCTACACCAAGAAAAGGTATTTGAACTTCCCTGCAACTCTTCTTCTACCTCTTTCTGCTACTTCTTTCAGTTATCTCCTATTAAAGCATTGGAAAAGTACTAAAGTGACTATTGCTTATATTATCTGTCAACGAACTCAACGGGGACCCTAGACCTGGTGTTGGTAAAACCACAGGTAAAAAGGTAACGGAAACAGCCCGCTTTAAATCAGCAGCTCCACCGTGAGTTAGTGCTACACTTGTATGCCATGTGAGTGGTTTCCTGTGTTCACTGTACAGAAGGGTACCTGCTTGGCACAAGACCTGGCAGTCACTGTAATGCCGAATATTAGTGATTCTCCGCTTCCACGGCGGACCCATGGAATATGCATATCTACATTGGTCCAAGCTCGACCATGTAACTATGAAATAAAAGCTATACCTGGAGTTCAGCTTTAAAGAGCAGTCACTTCCACTGCCTTAGTTCAACTTTCTTTTTTTTTTTTTTTTTTTTTTTTTTTTTTTTTTTAGCTAGTGTGTGGCAAATCAGTATATGAGTTTCAGGTAATTGCAGAACACTCAAAAATCATTGCACTTTTAAAAGAATGCACAATTAAACTGAAGGTTGTTTCTAAAAATATTTGTGGGCAACACAAATGCACAATTTTCACATGGCTGAGTAGGTATAAAGCTTTCTATCTTTATCACATTACTGTGATCTAATAAACAGGCTAATGTGTCGCTCAACAGGAATAGGAATAAGAATAGGGCTATTTCTGTATTCACAGATCAATGATATGTGCACCTGTTCCTTCTTGACTTTTCCACCAGCTTTAATCTTGCAAGATCCTTTTTAGAGGGTCTAAGGAGTGATTTGGACACGTACCAGTAATACCTCTGATATTTGTAACTGCATTAATGTCCATTAGCTCATCGGTGACACCTGGGACTTGTCGAAACAGCTTTGCTTCAAGTACAGTCACAGTATAGATCAAAAAGGCCAATAGCACGTTCAATATATATCTCAATTTCCAAGGATTACCTTTTTATTTTACCATTAATCTCTTGACTCAAATGTAATATACTTGGGAAATGGCTTTATGGTTTATTTTTTTTTAACGGGTGCACTTTAAGTACCATTCAAATGATCTGCCAATCACTAGAAATCTTTTGCCCATGGCGTATAAACTATTTGGCCAAAAGTATAAAGGCTCCAAATTATTGAGTTTAGAGATTTGATTTACTAAATGCAAATAGACTGTTGACTTTGTGAGGATATTCTCTTTTAGTATAATAAATAAGGCATAGCTCTGCTGACTTCCATCACCCAATTATGCTCAAACTAAAATCCCTTGTTTGTCATTGTGTAGTCTTTGCAAAATTAATTTTTCACCACATTAACTAAGCTAAGGGGAAATTTCCTTGCAAAGTGAATAGCCTATTTGCCCTTAGTGAATTGACCCCCGGATGTTTTTTTTTAAAGGAGGGTACTGCTATTGTTACAACATTTTAGACCAATTGTTAAATTTCCACCTTTCTTCAACTGCCCATGGGTATTATCTTTAAACAACAGGACTTGAGAGATTGTAAATATCATTTGTTTAACTGGACCACCGGCACTTAAAACCCATTTACATTTTATACATGTGTGGATATAAGCCAAGTACCCGGAAGGGTAACTATGCACAGCCCGATGTTTACTCAAGTGCAATACAGAGGCAGTGGGCAAAACAGTAGAGTGAATTAGGCCCATTTAAATACCTTCAATTCATCTGAATGCCAAAAAACTTACCCGGAAAATGAATCTTGAGTTTGAAAAAAGTTTCAGTCAAAGACATATGTACATCAACATTAAAAAAAGTACATATAATGTGTGATCTAATTTGCTATAACAGGGAAACCATTCCATCCTGCTCCCCAATGGCAATGGATAACTCCCTGGTTCTACAGGTACAAACCTTGAAATGGGTGCTGTAATTTTTTATATTTCATAATGGCTTTTCATTTACTTTGTGCTACCTGTTGGCTATAAATAAAATGATGGGTGATCTTTAGGTCAACATCTCATTCCCTTCTGGTTCTAAAAGCTAATAAGAAAATTGCAAACGATCAAGTATAATATAACTCATCGATCCAAGTACCACAAATTATTTTCTCCCCTTAAATCAATAGCTATAAGCTTTAGTGCTCACCGCATAACTTGTTTTATATATTCCAAGTAAACCTAACGTAAACTTACACTTAATTCCAAGCTGTATATTTTTTCATTCTGTTGTTCTAAAGTATTACTTAAATTAAGCATTATGTGTCAGCTTTTTGTTTAAAGCTGAACTCCAGGAAAATGGTTAAATACACAAATGAAACACATACCCTGTTTCCTGAAAATAAGACCTAGCGTGATTGTCTGTGATGGCTGCACTATAAGCCCCTACCCCCCAAATAAGAACTAGTTAAAGTCCTTGTAGGTCTTATTTTCAGGGTAAGGCTTTTTTTGGGGGGAAACAGGGTAGGGCTTATTTGGGAGGTAGGGCTTATATTGCAGCCATCACCGACAATCACGCTAGGTCTTATTTTCGGGAAACAGGGATAAGGGGGCAGTTTTACCTATCAAATTATTTGTGTTTGTTTTTACACAGTTCTGCCACACAGTATAGTCTTGTCTGGCAGGACAAAAGACTTAATTTTTCTCCACTGCAGTTAAAGCCCCACACCAGGATACAATCTCCACCACCCGCCCAAAGTAAAATATAAAACAATAAAGATAAAAAAATAAACCTTTCTTCAAGCCCTTTATATTTACCTGTGGGTACATGGCACTTCAGCACAGAGTCTTCTCTTTTTTTCCTTTTATACGTCCTGGCTTGGGTCCTCCTTTGGGTGTCCACATCAGTGTCTGCCTGACATAGACACTTTCTATTGGATGGGCTGCAGCAGGTCTCTCAGTGTTGAGGAAAAGGTGGACTTGACTTCAGTGGAAGGGACTCGCAATCTCTGAGGGGCATGGCAGCTTAACTGGCTGGCTGGCATCTTGTGTTGGTTTTGGAATTCTGGTCCAGTCTGAACTCTACCATACAATGAAATTGTGAGAGGCTGATGTCAAATAAAATTTACTTGCACTTATTCTTCAAACAAAAATAAAATACTTTAATGATGGAATAAAGAATGCAGAGCTTCATTATTATTTTGTCTTTATCTGCCTAAGGTTCAACTTGAATATCTGTTAATGTAGCTGAGCGTACAGACATAAAGGGGTTGATTTACCAAAGGCAAATGGGCTGTTCACTTTCGTAGTTTCCCTAAGCTTAGTAAATGTGGTGAACAATCTTTGCACCCGATTAAATATTCTTTGCAAGAAAAATAAAAAAAGTATATCTCTTGTGCTTGCACATGATTTGGAGAAGGTATTCAGTAAAGCTTCAGCTCATCCTCTAAGCTAAAGGAAAATTTTCATTTCTATGTGAAAAATCCAGTGCAAAGTAAACAGCCTATTTCTAGTTTTTCTTTGAATTTTAAAGGGTTTGTTAACCCATTTATATAAGACTATGCCAGCCCCTCTATTAGAGGCTGGCATAGCACACTATGTAAGTAGTTTTAAAAAACAAGCATTCTAAATACCGAATTTGAGCTGTCTTCAAGCCGCTCACTTGACTCGCGGCCGCTTTACAGCTCCGATGGATGTCTTCTGCGAGAGGAGCCGTGATCTCCCTCTGATGTCAGCCAGGAGATCACGTGACCGCTCGTCTCCTACGCAGAAGCTCTGTCTCTTAGCTGTAAAGAGTCCGCGAGTCACGTGACCAAGCTGAAGGCAGCTCAAATTCTGTATTTAGAATGCTTGTTTTTGAAAACTACTTGCGCAGTGTGCTATGCCAGCCTCTAATAGAGGGGCTGGCAGTGATAATTGTACTTTTTTTTTTTCAAGAATAGCAGTAAGGGCGCGGGGTGGGGCGGAAACAAACACAGAGAGGGAGATGACAGGCAGGAAGGAGGGGGTGAGGGAGGGAGAGAGGAGAGCAGAGGGGACAGCAGCGTATGATGCAGGGATGTACTCTGACCACGGATGTCAGGGCTGAGTAGCCCTGATTTTTGTGGTCAGTATAGAGCAGTGGTTCTCAACTCCAGTCCTCAGGACCCACCAACAGGCCAGGTTTGCAAGATAGCTGAAATACATCACAGGTGATATAATTTGCTGCTCAGGGATTGCAGAATTCTAGTCTGCAACTCCCCCAAGGTAATACTTAAAATCTGACCTGTTGGTGGGTCCCGAGGACTGGAGTTGAGAACCACTGGTATAGAGAGTGGATACAGGAAGTGCCAGTTTTTTTTTTAAAGTTTAGAGGGGGGCAAATTACACAGCACAAGCACTGTGCTGTGTAATCTGCTTTAAGAGACCAGGATCTGTATATATGTTTTATTTGTGTTAAGCACTTTAAACACTTTCCCGCCCAGCCTATAGCAGAATGACGGCCGGGCAATGGTTCAGTTATCCTGACTGGGCCTCATATGACGTCCTGCAGGATAACAGCCGCCGTGCACCCATGGGGGCGCGCATCGTGGTGATCGGTAGTGCGGTGTGTCAGTCTGACACACCGCTACACCGATCGTGATCGGTAGTGCGGTGTGTCAGACTTACTCACCGCACTACCGATCACCACGATGCGCGCCCCCAATGGAGGCTCTTTACCACGTGATCAACAGTGTCCAATCACGGCTGATCACAATGTAAACAGGAAGAGCCATTAATCAGCTTTTCCTCACTCGCGTCTGACAAACGCGAGTAGAGGAGAGCCTTATCAGTGCAGCCCCCCCTCGGATCCGGCCCAGGACCACCAGGATGGCCATCCACACTGAACCACCAGGTATGCCCCCCTAGACCACCAGGGAAATGCCCATCAGTGTCTCCTATCAATGCCCATCAGTGGCGCTTACCAGTGCCCGCTCATTGGTACCACCTCATTGGTACCGCCTTGTCAGTGTCCATCAGTGAAGGAGAAGACTTACTTATTTACAAAAATTTTATAACAGAAACAAAAGCAACTTTTATTTTTTTCACAATTTTCGGTCTTTTATTTAGCAAAAAATAAAAACCGCAGAGGTGGTAAAATACCACCAAAGAAAGCTTTATTTGTGGGAACAAAATGATAAAAATTCTGTTTGGCTACAGTGTAACATGACCACGCAATTGTCATTTAAACAGCGAGATCGCAGAAATCTGAAAATTGGCTTGGGCAGGAAGGTGTATAAGTGCCTGGTTTTGAAGTGGTTAAAGAACAAATCGGAAGCTCAGATTATAGTTTTTTTTTTTCTCCCCCCCCCCCCCCCACTAATCATCATCCAAGTTCACAATGAAATGACTCAAACATATTTGTAAATCAGGCTCTGTGGTCCCCATAGAGTATCACCATGCTTCCTTTCACATTACTTTTGGTAACCTAGAAAAAACAAGGGCTTTTCTGTACATTTTCATTTTCATCATTTATATTTTTTTATTATTAATTGGAAACTTACTGTATTTGTTATATACCTTTGTAGAAGATTCAGATAAGGGTGATCTTTCTTGCTTCTCCCACACAAGCACCCTTGGAGATAAGACAGGGGAGGCTGTGGTACCAGAGAGGCATGAGTGCCAGAAGTAGATATGAATACTTGAACCCACAGCATTAGCATGGATAGATCAGATGGTGGCACAGATGAGGATGGCAGGTATTAAGCAGTCATCTGGAGCCTGAGAAGTATCACCAGTGGGCAATCCATGGATTTTGCATGTAGAGGTTATAGTGGAAATTTAGAACAGAAGGATTGTGGTGGCTGGCAGAGTCGGGATCTTTAGCAGATCAACAGAAGAATGCCACATGAGATGCAGCAGGGAAGAGAAGCAGGCCAAGGTCATTACCAGGTGAGAAGGAAAGTACCAAGTCAAAAACGGAGTCTGGAATAGGCCAGGGTCTTCAACATACACAAAGCAGTACCAAATTAGGTGCAGAGTCAAGAGTCTTAAGGACAAGCCAAATCAACACCAAATCAACACCAAGTAAAAGGTGCAAGGAATTACAAAGGGCAAGTTGGAAGCAGAAGCCAGGACAATCTATGAAGCACTGGTCAGGTCACAGAAGTAGTTGAAGACCAGTAACCAGACAAGGTGAAGTACTTTATCCTCAAAGTTCACAGTAGAAGCAAAGAACTTAAGCGTGCTCTGCTTGACCCTCCCCCCCTCTCTTTGAGGGAACAGCTTGAAGGAATAAAGTGCTTCTCTACAGTTCTTGCAGTTACAGCAGTTAGTTAAGGCTTGCTTAAACCTTCTTTACTGTATGTTAAGAATATGCAGTCTGCCAAAGTATAAAATATCAGTGGTTGTCTGTGCTTCAAAGAAGACTTATTCTTTTCTCAAAACAAGTGAGCTGGGGAAAAAATTGGGGGGGGGGGGGGGGGGGGGGAGGGTGCTATGAAACTACCACTCGCCTGCAGGGTTTAGGTGTAAGTTGTGGTCTAGGGCTTGTACCCAGCCACTGCTTCTTTTTGCGTTTATGTGCTGGTCCTTTACTATATTAGTTATATCTTTACGATAAGGGAGACTGAAGGTAGTTCCAGAAGTTGCTCACATTGGAACTTTCAACCAATGATCAGGAAACACAAACATGCACCTGAGTGGTGTTTAGGCTACCTCTACATGGACCATGTTTATTCTTATTAAAGAATATGTTAACCCAACATTTCATTTTTGATAGGTTCCTACTGTACGATGTACTTGTATGAAAAAATATCCTCATCTTTGTATTGCTTCCTTTTGTGTGAAATCCCTGGTGTTCCTGCCAGTTCCTCTGCTTACCTAATAACTGACCACACTATGCATGAAAGCACTGTTTTTCTAGCTGCGCTGGAAACTCAGCATGCTCTCCTCCAATGTTCAGGCTGGTGCTGACACCCCCCACCCCACCCTGCCCCGCCCAAATAGCCATTCACTGGGAATACTGGTGTGCTGCTGTTTTTCTACTCCTAGCTGTCTGAGCTTCTTATGCAGCTGAGCACAGAGGGGATGTGATCACTTGAAAAAACAAAAAAGTAATTATCATGTGTTTTTTATATGTAAACACAAATGTGTTGCCTTTCATTGTTTTACAATGGTTGTTTTACAAGGTAAGGGTTCACATGTACTTTAACTTATAAAAGCCTATTTTTGGCTGGCAAAACACAATGTTACAAGTTCAGCATTAGATTTCAAGGCATTGAACAAGTTTTTAGAAGCATTCTTCAAGACTGTTAGGTTCATTTTTGCTTTTCTTTGTAAGTGCTGAATAGAAATACTAAAGTAGACCTTTCAGTATCTGTTCAAGTTTGTGTAAATAAATTCCTGACAACATCCAGCAGCAAAGCTACAGCATTAAGTGAGATGAAATCTTCTGTCACTTGTTATAGTAGTAGGTGTCCCCAATGGATGGTTTCCCTTCACCTTCTGTTTTTAGTTTCAGCTGTAATATTGTGAATTGCCCATCCTTTTCTGTCACAGTAGCTGTGGTCACCAGGAGAAAACCGGGGAATTTTGACTTGAGTGGGCACAGACTGCAATAAAATACTGACAGATGTTCTAACCCTTACATACTCTATGAGAAATTTAAAGAGCAGGCTTGGGATTTACAGTAGCTCACAAAAGTGAGTACACTCCTCACTTTTTTGTAAATATTTTATTATCCTTTTAAGAAATAACACTTTGCTACAATTATTATTATACAGGGTTTATATAGTGCCAACAGTTTACGCAGCGCATTACAACATATACAGTTACGATACAATTCAATACAGGAGGGATCAGAGGGCCCTGCTTCTTAGAGCTTAGTCTAGAAGGGAGGATCAAGTGGAACAAAAGTTAACAGCTGTAGGGGATGATCAGATGGAGAAAATTAAAATAAACTTGTTAGGAGTTGCAAGGAAGGCTTCTCTGAAGAGGAGGGTTTTCAGAGATCGTCTAAAAGCTAATAGAATAGGAGATAATCAGACAGATTGGGGTAAGGAGTTCTATAGGACTTGAGAGGCTCTGGAAAAGTCCCGGAGGTGAGCATGGGAGGAGGTGATGAGGGAGCAGGAGGTCTTGAGAAGAACGAAGAGAGCGATTAGGTTGGTATTTTGAGACTAGGTCAGTGATGTAGCTGGGGGCAGAGTTGTGGATGGCTTTGTAAGTAGTTGTTAGTATTTTGAATTTAATGCGTTAGGTGAGCAGAAGCCAGTGGAGGGATTGACAGAGGAGTAGCAGACACAGAGTGATTGGTAAGGTAGATGAGTCTGGCAGCGGCATTCATAATGGATTGAAGAAGGGAAAGACTATGTAGAGGTAAGCCAATGAGGAGGGAGTTGCAGTAGTCAAGACGAGCGATGACCAGGGAGTATATTAAGAGCTTTGTGTCATTGGTTAGAAAGGGGCGTGTTTTGGAGATGTTGCGGAGGGTGACGCGGCAAGATTTGGGCCGTGATTGGACATGGGGCTTAAAGGAGAGTTCAGAGTCCAGGATTACACCTAGGACCTTGGCATGTAGGGATGGGCTTATAGTTGTGCCATCAATTTTGACAGAACGATCAGGGGAAGAGGTATGAAGGGAGGAAAAAAATTATATGTTCGGTTTTAGATAGATTACGTTTGAGGAAGTGGGGTGACACCCACACTGATGTATCAGATAGTAAATCAGTGATATGAGAGGAGACTAAAGGAGTGAGCTGAGGGATAGAGCAATAGATTTGAGTGTCATCAGCATAGAGATGGTATTGGAAGCCATGGGAGACTATCAGCTGACCCAGGGAGGCGGTGTAGATTGAAAATAGGAGAGGTCCAAGAACAGAACTTTGGGGGACCCCAACAGAGAAAGGAAGAGGAGAAGAGGAAGTAGAATTGTAAGTAATGCTAAAGGTACAGTTGGATAAATAGGAAGAGAACCAGTGAAGAGTACAGTCACAGAGACCAAAGGCGTGGGGTTTTTTTGAGGAGGAAGGGGTGGTCAACCGTATCAAAGGCAGCAGAGAGGTCCAGGAGTAGGAGTACAGAATAGTGTCCATTTTGACTGTTAGTAGATTGTTTGTTAGTTTTAAGAGAGCAGTTTCTATGGAGTGTTGAGGATGAAATCCAGACTGAAGAAGGCTATTATCAGCAAGGTGAAAGCTCAGTCAGTTTTAGACCAGATGTTCAAGGAGTTTGGATAAAAATGGGAGCAAGGAGATAGGGGCGTAGGTTGGTAAGATTGGATGGGTCCAGTGAGGGCTTTTTAAGTATGGGGCTGACAATTGCATGTTTTAGAGAGTTGGGAAAGATGCCAGAAGAGAGGGAGAGATTGAAGATAAGGGTTAGAGAGTGTAGAATAGAGCCAGAGGATGAATGTAGCATTTGCGAGGGAACAGGATCCAGGGGGCAGGTGGTAAGATGGGCGTTAGCAAGTAGTTTAGAAACCTTGTCTATAGTGGTGGGATTGAAAGAGGGAAGTAATGATTGTACCTGTGGGCATGAAGTGTAAAGCGTGGAGGGTATCTGAACAGTAGAGATCTCCTCGCAAATTGTATCAGTCTTCTGTTTGAAGTGATTGGCGATCTCCTGGGCAGTGAGTGAGTTGGTGGGTGGAGGCGGTGGAGGACGAAGTGGAGAGTTAAAGGTAGAGAAGAGTTGACGGGGACCGGATGATAAGGTGTTAATGAGAGAGATAAAGTAGGTCTGCTTGGCAGTGAGGAGGCAGGAATTGTATTTTTGGAGGGTAGATTTATACTGGCTGAAATCTTTCTGGGTGTGATTTATATGAAGGACATACCCCAGTGTCCTGGAGTTTTTTTGTGCATGTGGATTTAGAATTGGCAGGAGTTGGTGAGTGCAGTAATAAGGAGAGGACAGAAGGGAGGGTTATATATTTTTATATACCGTATTTATCGGCGTATAACACACACTTTTTCCCCCTTACAATCAGGGGAAAATCGTGGGTGCGTGTTATACGCCGATCCCCACTGTCTGTGAGCCGAAAAAGACCGAGCCGAGTGCTCGGCTCTAGTTGCAGTCCCGCCGTCCCGCCTCCCTGCTGTCTCTGAGAGGATGAGGAGCGAGTGTTGCCAAAAAAAGTGTGCTGTGTACTCAGCTCGGCTCCGCTCGCAGTCCCGCCCAGCTCCTATGATGGACACAGGTCCAATGGTGGGACTGCGAGCCGAGCCGAGTACACTCGGCTCGGTCTTTTTCGGCAGCGCTCGCTCCTCTCATCCTCTCTGAAACAGCAGGGAGGCAGGGCGGCGTGACAACCCAAGTACACAGGCTATCTCGGCGGCAAATTTAAACAACTAAATGTTGCACAGCACATGACACGGCAAGGCTGCACAGGGCAAGGCTGCATATGACAATAGGCAAGGCTGCAAATGGACACTGATAAGACTGCATTGATGGGCATTTAAATGTAAGTTTTTTTCCCCTAAACTTCTCTCCTAAAAGTTTTTCTCCTTAAAATGCCCTTCTAAACTTGGGGTGTGTGTTATACGCCCATAAATACGGTAGTTTAACCGATTGCCGGCCGTCATGTGACCAGGCGGCGGGCTCTCATTCTGGGCGGGCATCATATAATGTCCGTCCATTTAAACAGGGTGTGCGCGCATCCCTGTACCTTTGGTGGCGGCGTGTCACCACCGAGGTGGGTGAACAGCCATTGGGCATGGCTGTTTACTACGTGGTACCGCCCCACTTTGCACGGTGCATGCGCGTGATCATGCTCCGCGTGCACGTTGGTGGCAGTGTGTTCCCGGGAACACTGCTCATCACAGATGCTGGTAAACAGCCATTGGCCGGCGGCTGTTTACCACGTGATTGGCTGTGATCCTTTCACAGCCGATCACTAAATGTCAACAAACCGCGGTAACTGATCGTGTGTGAGAAGGAGATTGCGGTAACATCTCTTTGCCGCTTACAGTGTACACCAATCATACTGATTGCCACCCCAAAAAAGAGGAGCTGTCACCACCCATCAAAGTACCTATCACAGTTCATATGAGTACCTGTTGCAGTCCATCTGAGCACCCGAGTACCTGTCGCAGTCCATCTGAGTACCTGTCACAGTCCATCAGAGTACCTGAGTACCTGTCAGTCCATATAAGTACCTGTCACAGTTCATATGAGTACCTACCACCGCCCTTAAGATTACCCGAATACCAGTCACCAGCCCATCAGAGTACCCGAGTACCTGTCACCAGGCCATCAGAGTACCCGAGTACCTGTCACCAGCCCATCAGAGTACCCGAGTACCTGTCACCAGCCCATCAGAGTACCCGAGTACCGGTCTGCAGCCCATCAGAGTACCCGAGTGCCTAATTGCAGCCCAATCCTCATAGAATATACATTGGGGTGTTTGCTTTACAAAATGGGGTCATTTGTGGGTAATTCCACTGGGCTGGTGCTCAAGGACCTTCTAAAGTGTGATAGGTAGGAATGAAATGAGATGTGTCATTTATGCTCCTAGAACGCCTGAAGGTACTACTTCAATGTTGGGCCACTATGTGGCCAGGCCGTGTAAAAGTCTCACACATGGTATGGCCATACTCGGGAAGAGTAGCAAAATGTATTTTGGGGTGTAATTTTTGCTATATACATGCTATGTGTTAGAAATATCTTATAAATTGACAACTTTGTGTAAAAAAAAAAGTTTTCATTTTTTTTTTCCACATTTTCCAAAAATTTCTGGAAAAAAATGAACCGTTCAAAAGACTCGTTATGCCTCAGACTATACGTTGGAGTGTTTGCTTTCCAAAATGGGGTCATTTTGTGGGCAATTCCATTGTCCTGGTGTTCCAAGGCCTTCAAAACTGTAATAGGTGGTTGAGAAATGAGATGTGTCATTTATGCTCGTAGAACGCCTGAAGGTGATACTTCAATGTTGGTCTTCTGTATGTGGCCAGGCTATGTAAAAGTCTCACACATGTGATATCGCCATACTCAGGAAGAGTAGCAGAATGTATTTTCGGGTGTAATTTGTTGTATGCATATGCTGTGTGTGAGAAATAACCTGATAACATGACAATTTTGTAAAAAAAAAAAAAAACAATCTTCATTTTGCAAACAATTGTGGGAAAAAATTACCATGCTACTTACTTAATACCTTGAAATGTCTACTTTCTAAAAAGGGGTCATTTGGGGGATATTTGTACTTTCCTGACTTGTTTGTGTCTCAAGAAATGCGATTCACCTGATGTACTGAAGGCCTGATCAGATGTGATCAATTTTCAGTGATTTGGCACCATAGTTGTAGACTGTATAACTTTCACAAAGACCAAATAATATACACTAATTTTAGGTTATTTTTACCAAAGCTATGTAGCAGTATATATTTTGGCCACCATTTATGAAGAAAAATTATTAATTGGCAAAATTTCATGACAGAAACACAGAAAAAGGCATTTTTTTTCACAAAATTTACGGTCTTTTTTATTTATAATACAAAAAAAACAAAAACTAGTGATTAAATACCACCAAAAGAAAGCTCTATTTGTGTGAAAAAAAGGACGCAAGTTTCATATGGGTACAGTGTTGCATGACTGAGTAAGTGTCATTCAAACTGTGAGAGTGCTGAAAGCTGAAAATTGGTCTGGGCAGGAAGGGGGTGTAAGTGCACTGTATTGAGGTGATTAAAGATAGAGGACACAGCTGTCATAAGGAGTGGTAGACTGTGCAATTTAGATGGGGGAGGAAGAGCAGAAGGTGTAAACAAGGTCACCTGTAGTCTGTGTGGTATTTTTCGAGGTGCTTTTATGTGTTCCTTCACTTTGTGCATTTGCTGAAGTGCAGCGTCTGGAGTGCTCCCACTTATAGAAATACCCCCACTTTGAGAAAGAACCCCATTTGCTAACGTGACTACCCCTTGCAAATGTGCCTTTCGCAAGAGATGCTTAGTTATATACTGCTAGGGATGTAAAGTAGTGAGTGTACAGTTTGTATAACAGTGTAAATTTGCTGTCCCCTCAAAATAACTCAACACACAGCCATTAATGTCTAAACCGCTGGCAACAAAAGTGAGTACACCCCTAAGTGAAAATGTCCAAAGAGTTCACTAGAGCTTCACAGGTTATCACTGGAGTCCTCTTCCACTACTCCATGATATCACAGAGCTGGTGGATTGTAGAAACACTGCGCTCCTCTACCTTCCATTTGAGGAAGCCCCACAGATGCTCAATAGGGTTTAGGGCTGGAGACATGCTTGGCCAGTCTATCACCTTTACCCTCAGCTCCTTTAGCAAGTCAGTGGTCATCTTGTAGGTGTGTTTGGGGTCGTTATCATGTTGGAATACTGCCCTGCGGCCTAGTCTCCGAAAGGAAGGGGGATCATGCTCTGCTTCAGTATGTCACAGTACATGTTGTCATTCATGGTTCCCTCAATAAACTGTAGCTCCCCAGTGCTGGCAGCATTCATGCAGCCCCAGACCATGAAACCCCCACCACCATGCTTTACTGTAGGGAAGAGACACTTGTCTTTGTACTCCTCACCTGGTCGCTACCACACATGCTTGACACCATTTGAACCAATTACGTTTATCTTGGCCTCATCAGACCACAGGACATGGTTCCAGTAATCCATGTCCTTAGTCTGCTTGTCTTCAGCAAACTATTTACGGGCATTCATGTGCATCATCTTTAGAAGAGGCTTCCTTCTGGGATGACAGCCATGCAGACCAATTTGATGCAGTGTGCGGTGTATGGTCTAAGCACTGACAGGCTGACCCCGCACCCCTTCAACCTTTGCCAGATATGGATTTGGATGTGACACTGAGCACGTGCACTCAACTTCCTTGGTTGACCATGGCGAGGCCTGTTCTGAGTGGAACCTGTCCTGCTATACTGCTGTATGGTCTTGGCCACTGTGCTGCAGCTCAGTTTCAGGGTCTTGGCAATCTTTTTATAGCCTAAGCCATCTTTATGTAGAGCAACAATTCTTTTTTTCAGTTTCTAAAAGAGTTATTTGCCATGAGGTGCCATGTTGAACTTCCAGTGACCAATATGAGAGAGTGAGAGCGATAACACCAAATTTAACACACCTGCTCCCTATTCACACCTGAGACCTAACACTAACGAGTTGCATGACACTGGGGAGGGAAAATGGGTAATTTTGCCCAATTTGGACATTTTCACTTAGTGGTGTACTCACTTTTGTGAGATACTGTATGAAATAAAAAATAAACTAGCCCTCCTCCCTGTTCCCCTAATCTAAGCCCCAACTTACCTACCACCCACTCCCCACATCCAAGTGATGGTGCCCTCTAGTGTTTACAGATGTCTTGTCTAGTGCAGCCCACATCTATACAATATCCCTATAGACAGTAACAGGCCTTACCCGTACCTTTTATATATGGCACCAGTCTAGTCTTTGGGGAGCTAATGAATAGACTTGGGCTGTGCTACACAAGATCTCAGAAACAAGGCTGTAAACGCTGGAAGAGGCGAGTGGCATCTTGAAAAAGTAAATAGGCACCTTAGTGGGATTTGAGGCTTAGATAGGTGGGGGGATTTGGGAAATGGTGTTTTTTTTTTAATACTGAACGTGCCCCAAAGTATGGGTTTTAAATATGCTTTAAAAAATTCTGATTTAACCATGCCTTATGAAACTTTAACAATCTTATCGCTCACACCCAAACTTATAGCGGTCTATAAGTACCAGTCTTTAAGATTTACAAAACGCCCTGAATAGCAACATATTTACCAAATCGCCTCTTAGATGGACAAGATAAGGCTGTGGCTTCCTGAGTGTGCAGAGGATAGTAATGGTCAGAAAGATGTAAATAAACTGGCTCTTTCTGCAAAGCTATGGTAGGCGCATGTTTTTCTTCCATGGAATAAAGTTCAGTTCTGTCAGTCATTTGACTGAGGGCAAGACCTGCACATAAGAACACAATCAATAATCCTTACGAAGCAGAGAAGGCCATGACTGAATTAACTTTCACCCTTTTCAACTTCACCTCAAGTAGCAAAGACGTTCAAAAGTGTCTTTAGTGGCAGTTTTGTCTAATAACAGATTACATTTAATGTGCATAATTGCCCTCTGGCCATAAATACTTAAATCTTTCACCCTTCTTTTGTTTAGCTTCAGAGGCTAATTACTCAAGGAACTCCGACCACATTAGTTATATAAAGACCGAGAAGCTCGACAAGTACATTTTCAATTGAAACACTTCCTTTGAACTATGCCATCTTTGGATTTTCTGTTGTTGAGAAAAGTGCATTTTTAGATAATGATCCTACAATTTTCCAACAAGAGGTTTCGAAGCAGATTCAGTAAAGTGCTTCAACCATAAGAATGGTTTCTTGTCTAGTGGTATGTTCGGGCAAACCTTTATTACTTCACCTCTTTAGAAAGTTGTGTGAGCTTTCCAGACATTGAATGCACAATAAAAGACATACCAGTCTGGTGTATGTGTATCCCTCTTTCATGTATACAAAAAAAGTAGAAGTGTTATACCGTGTTGGTCACTGATTAATGGAGAAAGTTTGGAGTTTATCCTATACCTTTCATTGACTAACTTATAGTGGAATTAACTTACAAAAAAAAATGCTGACTGGTAGGATTTTTATGACCGAAGAGACCCTACGACTTACGGTTTCCCTTTGCTGCTATTGCTGGTCTTCTGGGTTGAATGTTGTCCAGTTAAAATAACCCACTCCCTGTAAGCCCAGGGTGTCATGGATCTACCTCTTAGTGGGTGCGTCATCACTCTACCCTGGACATAAATTACTACTGTACAGAATCATTTTCACATGATTGAGCGCCATTCTGTGCGGGAACAGAGGCTGCCCACTGCAGAAGGGAAGAAGAGGAGGAAAAGGCCCTTGGGCATCACATACCTGAAGAGAAGCTAACTGGAAAAAAATAATGTATACTAAAAAGAAAATGTGGTATGGGGCGGGAGGACAGGGTGAGCTTTATGCTCAAGCTAGTGGGGGGGGGGGGGGGGGATTTTAAGCTTTGGAGCTAGCTCCTGCATGCAGCAGTTTAGATGTGCTTTTACACATGCGATATTGCTGTGACAGGGTCCTGTTAGGACTCCTTATCACTTTCCTGAATCCACAGTTTGAAATGCATGGGTCTATTTTGAGTATGCAAATTTAAACACGACCTTGCTCACCCTTTCTTCCCAATGTTGGCACACATGTTCTGCAGCTCATCTCATTTCTTACAGCTCGTAATAAACTTGTTAATCCTAATTTCAACCTACACCTTTTCTTATTTGATTCTACCCTCTCCTAATGAAATACAAAAATTACATTCTTTATTTTATTTTACATCCCTTTACACAAACTAAATACTTATCACAGATGGCCTGTGATTTAATTTCTCATTTTCTCAATTTTCTCATTTATAAACAGCGACTTTTGAAGTCTGTTTGCAAATCGTGTGTTGATTATTTGTTAGTAAACAACATTAATATTAGGGGATAATAAACAAATTATTTTTTAAAAGCAGATAAAGTCTGTGTTTTTTTTTTTTGTTTTGTTTTTTTTTTTTTGTATCTCCACACTCAGTTCTCACTGTTTTTTGCCATGCCATGGTTTGGCAATTTGAAACTTTATTTTAGATGCTAAAAATGAGTATTGATCTTTTTTTCCACAATTCCTTCTGTGCTAAAAACCATAATATCAAAAGTGTATGTAATTCAGTTACCATGAAGAGATTTATGTCCCATTGCCCAGACATTCAAAGCGGTAACTGTTATTTTTATTTTTTTTATAATCAAAAATATTTTTTAAATTCTAAAGGTTTTATTACATGGATCAGTTGAATTTAGCCCATGCACATTATATTGATTTTTGTGGCATTTTGTATGTAAACGTTCAAATGCAATCATACAGGTAATTTTTTTTAAACGCTTGCAACTTTTGGCCGGCGGTAACTGTGACAAGTGTATGGAGGACCCACCACGTATGGAGCTAATTTCCTCTGAAGATAAATTTAATGCCAAGAAGATAAAATCGTACTAACTCCTGATGAAAAAAAGGTTTCTTTAGCTAAATGACTATTTGTTTCTGTAAGAATCAAAAGGACTTCATTCATGCTGCTTACAAGCACCCAACTAGACCCCCCCACCCCATCTTTGAATTGCTCTAATACTTATTAGATGTTTCCTAAGATGCCCACCCTCCCCACCTTCCTGTTCTCCCTTATTACCTTAAACATAAATAAAAAGCAGATCAACCACCAATAGGTTTTTGAGGCACCATCCTACTCAGGGTAGGACAGCATGCCCTAAAATAGGGGTGCTCAACTCGTGGCCCGTGGATCCCTCTGATGTGGCCCGTGATCTTAAACCAGGCAACTGCATGCCTATGCTCTGGGATGATGGCTCAGCAAGCCCAGATAGTGATCATTAGGTTGCTGACCCACTGTCCGAGAGCATCAGAGTGCAAGAAGCTGGTGCTGGCAGCAGAGGAAACAGGTGACCACCCAGGGAGCAGGTGACGAATAAGCCTGCACTGGCTCCTGTCCCAGGTGAAGTAATACCAAGTGCACTTCACCTGTGACCTTTCTAGCAGCCTGGAGAGTGATGCCAGCAGAAGCTGGAAGAAGAAAGGTTCAGTGTATTAACCACTTCAATACCAGGCACTTAGCCACCTTCCCGCCCAGCCCAATTTTCACCTTTCAGCGCTGTTGCAATTTGAATGACAATTGCGCGGTCATGCTACACTGTACCCAAACAATTTTTTTATCATTTTGTTCCCACAAATAGAGCTTTCTTTTGGTGGTATTTGATCACCTCTGCGGTTTTTATTTTTTGCGCAACAAATAAAAAAAGACCGAAAATTTCGAAAAAAAACAAGTTTTTCTTTGTTTCTGTTAAATTTTTTTGTAAATAAGTACGCTTTCTCCTTCAATAATGGGCACTGATATAGCTGCACTGATGGGCACTGATACGGCGGCACTGATGGGCACCGATGAGGTGGCACCAATGAGGTGGCACTGATGAGGTGGCACTAACGGGCACTGATGATGGGCACTGATAGGTGGCACTGATGGGCACTGATAGGTGGCACTGATGGGCACTGATAGGTGGCACTGGTATGCGGCACTGATGGGCACTCATAGGTGGCACCGATGGGCACACATAGGCGGCACTGATGGGCACTCGTAGGTGGCATTGATTGGCATATATGGGTGGCACTGATGGGTACTTATGTGTGGCACTGATGTGTGGCACTGGGCACTGATAGGTGGGCACTGATGGGCACAGATGGGCACAGATGGGCACTGACAGGTGGCACTGATGGGCAATGACTGGTGGCACAGATGAGCAATGACAGGTGGCACTGATATAGCATTGCTGGGCACTGATATAGCATTGCTGGGGATTGCTATGGAAATCCTGGGCATATCATTGGCATAATAGTGCCAATCAGTGCCCATTTGTGGGCACTGATTGGCACAGATTGGGCACATGTGGATGGCCATGGGGTACATACCTGGCCATCCACGTTGCCCCTTCCCTGGTGGTCCTAGTGGCATCCCTGGTAGTCCAGTGGGGTGATCTGCGGGGGGGCTGCGCTGATAAACAGTCAGCGCAGACCCCCCCTGCCAGGAGAGCCGCCGATCGGCTCTCCTCTACTTGCGTCTGTCAGACACGAGTGAGGAAGTGCCAATCAACGGCTCTTCCTGTTGACAGCGTGATCAGCCGTGATTGGACATGGCTAATCACGTGGTAAAGAGCCTCCGCCGGAGGCTTTTTACCAAGATCAGTGTAGCGGTGTGTCAGACTGACACACCGCTCCACCGATCGCCGCGATGCGCGCCCCCGGGGGCGCGCTGCGGCATGTTATCCTGCTGGACGTCATATGACGCCCAGTCAGGATAACACAACCACTTCCCGGACGTCAATCCGCTATAGGGCGGGCGGGAAGTGGTTAAACATCACATACACTGCACTTTTGCAATAGGCAAATTTGAACTTCTAAAAAAATGGGTTATTTGGCTGTTTTTACACCATTCCGCAGATGCAGCGCAGTGCACAAGCAGCTTTCCTGCGGGTTAGCTGTTTTGAGTCATAGACTTATATTATGTCCTGTGGGTTTGGCGTGCTTTCTGAAAGTGCACCAAATCTCCTAAATGCAGGAGTTTTGGTGCGCTTTCAAAAAGTGCACCACACTCTTAAGATGCAATAGAAGTTCATGGCAAAACATCGCTAACTTGCATGAAAGCTGCATGTTCACTACGCTGCACCTGTGGTGCAGGTAAACTTCAGCACATCTGTGTGAAAGCAGTTTTATAGGGGGTTCAGAACAGTAAGGGTTTGTTTACATTTGCGGTTGGGGGGGCAGTAAAGTCCCATAGTTCATTGTGGCCCGTGAATGGTTACCAAATCACTTAAGTGGCCCTCAAAAGGTTGAGCACCCCTGACATACAAAACATTAGTCAAAATAGGAGGATGGACAACAACTACCCCCTGATCCTGGCTAACTAAGAAATGCCCTGGTGCCCAACCTGCGGCCCTTTGGTTCATTATGTGCAGCCCTCAGACCTCAGCAGTTTGTAGTAGGAACACTAATTTGGGTAAAAGCATTGATCTCTGCTAGCCTAATGTAACATGTTCCCAGTTTCGTATTGTCTTCTGCAGCATATTCACAGTCAAATGTCTACACTCTCTGACCCTCATCTCCTCTTTTAGGTCTGCAGTTACTAACGTCCTCTCAAGCATTACATACATTGAACATTCTGTTGCATTTGAGGATCTTTTTAGCTCAGAAGGTTGACAACCACTGGTTTAATGAATTGACCCTATATGGGAAACCTGTATCAAAGAAATATGCTTAAGAGAAGAGAAGTATTGGCTTTGCAAAAAAAAAAGAAGATTTATACTCACCTAGGTGGATACATCATCGAGCCGATGCTGCATCTCTCCCCATCGGCTCTGCAGTGAGAACTGAGTGATCAAAGATCGTGATAAAAAATAGAGTTCCCGAGCCGACGTACAATGACGGCGATTCGCTGGAATGAGCTGATCTGCCACAGTACAATGACAGCGACTGGTCAGCAAGTGGTTAAATACCCAAGCATAAACTTGGCTGCTAACATACCAGGCATACTTTGCAACAGCTTTACTATCCTTGTTTGTGACTCTAACAAATGGAACTTCTTGCACTTTACTTCTTGGACTATATTAACATTATTAGGATGAACATACTTCCAAGTATTTATTCATCCAGAAACAAAGCTAAACTAGTGTACTGCTCAGAATGCTTAGTATGTTGCTGAAGCTGGCTCTTGCTGCTTCCAGGTTGTGTTTGGGCTGTATGAAAGCTCATCATGCACAATCTAGGACTAAAAAAGTACCCTCCTGCACACTATTAAGGAACACTGATGGTCACCGACTACATAAAAGTGGCCTCAGCTTGGTCTCCGCTCCTCTGGAGAACCCCCTTTTTAGATGTTTTAGGTGTTTAACCCAATTTGGGGCTTAAAATAAATGTATAGAAAATTAACCCCTAGCAACCCCCGGAAAAACCCTAGGGTTACACAGAACCCTGCTTGGAAATGACTGCTATAGAGGATCAACAAAAAGTTGCTGCATTTAGAAACCACAGCCCTCATTTACCAAAACATCTTTGAGGCAATGCTAAGAATCAATTATGAGGACCAGTGACTCTGCTATATCAAATTGGACTTAATCTTCAAGTGAATTTGGACACTGCTTACATCTAAATACCAGGTGAACTTTGCTTAAAGTAATATTAATCTCTTAGTTTTTTAACTTTAGGCAGCCGATTTAATCACTTACTGAGTGAAAGGAAATGGTACGTATTCTGGACGACCACCCTTCTCGTAGGTACACCAACTGGGCCCTCAAATATCTGGAGTCACTTTATGAACGAGAGGCAGGTTGTGTATTCATAATATGTCTGTCTTTATTGAGCACAAAAGTAGCTTATATTCAGTATAGAACAAAAGAGGGGGAGTGGTTAGTTAATGCATACGTGTCCATGGTTATACCAGTTTGTAATTTGATTGTAAATTTATCTACAGTTAGATAGGACATCTGGTCATTAGTCACATATCTTAGCTGATTGCCTAAGGCTAAACAGGATATACATTCCGAGAACAGGCTTGACCACAGTGAGCACACAAAGGTGAGGAGGAATTCTGTGCAAGCATTGTTGTACATTCTTACACAAGTTTGAACTTGCAAAATAAGGGACTTCATACAAAATGGCGGAGGTATACAAAATGTACAAAATGAAGTCATGATGGTTCATTCATATTATTATAAAAGGTACAGTTCGTATATTAGATTACAAAACACAAGGGGCTTTTTACATGATCCTTTCACTGAGTATAGCTTCATCTTTTAAAACTTGCTTATGTTTCCGTTTAAGCTGGTACCATAACTGCTGCACCAAGTTCCCTGTTTCAGAGTGTTTTGCGTAGCAGCAAGTGATAAATATTTTCTTTAAAGTTCAGAATTGCAACAGCAGATGATGTGAATGTGGTATGTTTCCGTTAAAAAGTGGTGGCGCCTAAATCCCAAAACAGGAAGCTGAGAGGTTAATGCATCACATCCGGGCTTTAGAGGTGGGATCTAAAAATGTAATCGTCACACTTATGTCCATCAGTACTAAAGCAGAGGAATCTAATTTCAAATAGCACGATGTGAAGTTCCATCATGCCTACATCAGATATTGTCACACCCCCTAGATACTTTTGGCGATTCTATTCGGTGATTTAAACTTATTGAAAAAAATACTCTGTACTTTCAAATATATAACAGCCCTTTACCTATTCTAGATCCCTGGACCTTATTGCTTCACTGCACTCTGACATCGAACGGTCGATACAGAGAGTCCCTTACACCAATGCCACAAAAATACTTTAAACAAAATATTGGAGACCATTGTCTGTAATGGTTAAGGGTCAACTAATACTGTATTAAAATGGTATAAAGTGGTTGCAAACCTCAGATATGAAATTTGAACAAAGCATATCCTTCTATAGTGTGTACTTGTCTCAATTAAAAGCCCTAAGTGTAATTTTTGTCTGCTACTTTGTTCCTCTATCAGCATGAATCCCATCTGACTGAGTCACTGTTACTGGAGTATGACGTGTCGTTATATTATGCCAGACCAGTACAGATATATTCCTGGAAGTAATGTACCCTTTATTTTAATTGATCTTTCACCAATTGGAGGTTTATCAAAAAGAGCACGGATATAATTTCATGCATTTTGTTGCAATGCTAAGAGCCATCTGTCTGAGATCATGGGCACTCTACCTGCCCCGTGATACGTTTGCATAAAGATCCTTCAAAGAAGGTAAGAATTAATTAGTTTGGGTGCAGATGTTAATATTCATTTTGATGGGCTTTAATTACCTAAGGGGTTTAATATTAACTCTGAAAAGATTCAATTACATTGGAGGGGTTTAGCTTAAAACTGATTAATTAAATTAGTGGTTTTGATAATTACTTGGAATTAATATTAACTGAGATGTGAATTTCTGTTTTTTGGGTTTTCCACTGTGGGCTTAAAAATATACTTGTAGCTTTAGCGTAATTAGATTTTTATTTAACTTTAATGACAACATTTGTTTATTTCTATGTACTCGGTCCCTTTTTTTAACCACTTGAGCTCCGGAAGATTTTACCTTCATGACCAGGCAATATTTTTACTATTCGGCACTCTGCTGCTTTAACTGGTAATTGCACGGTCATGCAACGCTGTACCCCAAATGACATTTATAGCTTTATTCACACAAATAGAGCTTTCTTTTGTTGGTATTTTTTTTTATTTCTTGTGATCTATGAAAAGCGAGAATGTTCTGAAAAAAAAAAAATATATTTCTTACTTTCTGCTCTAAAACATATCCTAATTATTTATTTTTTTACAAATCTAATTTTTTCATAAATTTTGGTCAAATATGTATTCTGCTACATGTTTTTGATAAAAAAAAATCCCAATAAGTGTACATTGATTGGTTTGCGTGAAAGTTATAGAAACTATAGTATATATACATGGGAATTTTTTTTTTTTTCATAATGCAAATGGCTGTGATCAGTGACTTAGAGCAAACAGTCAAAAAATGCAGCGCTCTACAAGGAAATATCCTAGGTATCAGTTGCAGTCCACAGAAGGGTGATCAAGCTACGATGTCCTCACGCCTCAAGTAATCAGCAAATTCCAATAGAAGAAGCCGGCATTCCAAATCCTTAGTAAATGGTTTATTAGGTACACCTAAAAGGGTACAAGGGTTTAACATTTCAGCACAACTGCCTGATCAAGTGCCAGTGCCATTCCTGATTTCCATTAAGACCCATCAAGCATGAGCGGGTCTCAAGTGTTCATGTCCTCCAGTCACAGGTGACAACACTGCCTCTGACGCAGCCAGCGGTGACCGGCGAAACCTGCTAGCCTCTCTTTTTCCTTGTGCACCTTGCCCCTGTGACTGGAGGATATGAACACTTGTGCATGCTTGACGGGTCTCATTGGAAATGGGCACTGGCACTGAAGATTTGTCTTTCCATCACTACCTGATAAGTATCCATTTACTCTCTTTCTACTTTGAACTATATGCTTTGATCCATGTATGATCTTCCATGGACCAGGACTGTAAACTTGCATGCATTCTCTGGATATCAAATTATGGTTTTCAACAGTGGGAGGGAGGTTACAGGGCATGGTTTTGCATTCAAATCTATGGCGTTTCATGCCACATACATACTGTAACTGTACCTTTTCAATTCCATATACCTCCTCTAGACCACTGTTGACCCAGGGTGTCGACACCACTTCCACTTTCATATCTCAGTAATCCCCCCCCCCCTTTTGGATACATTAAAGAATTCACAACACCTACCACAATATCCAGATTTGATCTTCCTAGGATCCATTTCTCGTTGGGAGCACATCCTATTTACATGCACGAGGTTTCTATGTTTAATTTCATTATTGCTGCTCAGGATTGAAGATATTGTACTTTCACATTCCTCACTATATATATTTTATATATATATATATATATATATATATATATATATATATATATATATATATATATATATATATATATATAATTAATTAGTATTACTGTCACTGAATAGGGGCAAGAATGGTGGACATTGAGTTTTTATCAGTGTGATTGACACGTGAATCATTTAGTTTTTATCATTGGCTATTTATGTGTTTTTGATATAATAAATTTTGACTTGCAAAGTCGGTTGTGTATTTCCTTTCCTCTTTTCCTTATTCCCTTTATGTCATTGGAGTCGGTTGAGCCCATGATAAGGATTTTTATTATGACTTTTTGATGATATGATACCGAGAGCTCCCACTCCAATCCTTTTCCCCCCTCTCTCCCCTTTTTGCAGTTTCAAGCTTATAGGGGTTTATTTATATATTTTATAGATGTATTCGTAGCTGGCATTAGCAGGGATTTGCACCTTGAGGGATCCTTATTTTTTAGTTCTCAGCAGAAGTAATCAAGCAGTGTTTAAACGGCTATGAAGAGTTTTAGGTAAGCGTGTCTAAAATTAATGGAAAGCGGTTTTATTTTTTCAAAATAAGTACATTAATGCTATAATTGTACATAGGGAAGCTGGAATTTAGAAGAAAAAAAAAGGTGAACTTAGCCTTTAAGGCCTCTTCCCCCTCCTCTAAGAGAACTGAGTGGAAGTTCTTCTCTCCCCTCCCTGTATGAACAGCTCCGTCTACAGAGCCAGAGAAGACAGTGAGCAGGCAGGTAGGGGCAGGGGCGGACTGACAACTCATGGGGCCCCCGGGCAATAGGAGATCCTGGGGCCCCCTGTCCCCGCTCATGTGTTCCCACCCACACTCAAGCCACACTAACACAAATTCCCACCTACATTTTGCACTGCCCACACTGCATGCGTTCTTCACAGAATTACATTAAAGAAAGTGCAACAACGGTACATTTCCAAAATTAAAGTGATTGTAAAGGCTCTTTTTTTTTTAAATAACAAACATATCATACTTCCCTCCACTGTGCAGCTCATTTTGCACAGAGTGGCCCCGAACCTGGTCTTCTGGGGGTGGCTCTCGCGGCTCCTCCCCACCAATGAAAGGAAAAATCTTCCCACTATTTATTGAATCCATATTGAGCACTATATTTGATTGGCTGCTTCTGCTTGGCACACACGCATAATCACAATCACGCACATAATGATGAAGTCATCATCATGTGCGATTGTGCGTGTGTGCCAGGCCTAAGCAGAAGCAAACAGCCAATCAAATATAGTGCTCAATATGGATTCAATAAATATGCATAGCCATAGATATCATAAATGACTACAGGAGATAACCAGAGACTGCGAATGCAACTACAGGACTGTGAATGCGACTATAGGAGATGACCAGACTGTGAATGCGACTACAGGAAATAACCAGACTGCGAATGCGACTACAGGAGACAACCAGACTGCGAATGCAACTACAGGACTGCAAATGCGACTATAGGAGATGACCAGACTGTGAATGCGACTAAAGGAAGTAACCAGAGACTGCGAATGCGACTACAGGAAATAACCAGACTGCGAATGCGACTACAGGAAATAACCAGAGACTGCGAATGCAACTACAGAAGATAACCAGACTGCGAATGCAACTACAGGACTGCAAATGCGACTATAGGAGATGACCAGACTGTGAATGCGACTAAAGGAAGTAACCAGAGACTGCGAATGCGACTACAGGAAATAACCAGACTGCGAATGCGACTACAGGAAATAACCAGAGACTGCGAATGCAACTACAGGACTGCGAATGCGACTATAGGAGATGACCAGACTGTGAATGCGACTAAAGGAAGTAACCAGAGACTGCGAATGCGACTATAGGAAATAATCAGAGACTGGGGATGCGACTACAGGAAATAACCAGAGACTGCGAATGCGACTACAGGAAATAACCAGACTGCGAATGCGACTACAGGAAATAACCAGACTGCGAATGCGACTACAGGAGATAACCAGAGACTGCGAATGCGACTACAGGAAATAACCAGACTGCGAATGAGACTACAGAAGATAACCAGAGACTGCGAATGCAACTACAGGAAATAACCAGACTGCGAATGCGACTACAGGAGATAACCAGAGACTGCGAATGCAACTACAGGAAATAACCAGACTGCGAATGCGACTACAGAAGATAACTAGAGACTGCGAATGCGACTACAGGAAGTAACCAGAGACTGTGAATGCGACTACAGGAAGTAACCAGAGACTGTGAATGCGACTACAGGAAATAACCGGACTGCGAATGCGACTACAGGAAGTAACCAGAGACTGGGGATGCGACTACAGGAAATAACCAGACTGCGAATGCGACTACAGGAGATAACCAGAGACTGCGAATGCAACTACAGGACTGTGAATGCGACTATAGGAGATGACCAGACTGTGAATGCGACTACAGAAAATAACCAGACTGCGAATGCGACTACAGGAGATAACCAGACTGCGAATGCAACTACAGGACTGCAAATGCGACTATAGGAGATGACCAGACTGTGAATGCGACTAAAGGAAGTAACCAGAGACTGCGAATGCGACTACAGGAAATAACCAGACTGCGAATGCGACTACAGGAAATAACCAGAGACTGCGAATGCAACTACAGGAGATAACCAGACTGCGAATGCAACTACAGGACTGCGAATGCGACTATAGGAGATGACCAGACTGTGAATGCGACTAAAGGAAGTAACCAGAGACTGCGAATGCGACTACAGGAAATAATCAGAGACTGCGAATGCGACTACAGGAACTAACCAGACTGCGAATGCGACTACAGGAAATAACCAGACTGCGAATGCGACTACAGGAAATAATCAGAGACTGCGAATGCGACTACAGGAAATAACCAGAGACTGCGAATGTGACTACAGGAAATAACCAGAGACTGCGAATGCGACTACAGGAAGTAACCAGACTGCGAATGCCACTACAGGAAATAACCAGAGACTGCGAATGCGACTACAGGAAATAACCAGACTGCGAATGCGACTACAGGAAATAACCAGAGACTGCGAATGCAACTACAGGACTGCGAATGCGACTATAGGAGATGACCAGACTGTGAATGCGACTAAAGGAAGTAACCAGAGACTGCGAATGCGACTACAGGAAATAATCAGAGACTGCGAATGCGACTACAGGAACTAACCAGACTGCGAATGCGACTACAGGAAATAACCAGACTGCGAATGCGACTACAGGAAATAATCAGAGACTGCGAATGCGACTACAGGAAATAACCAGAGACTGCGAATGTGACTACAGGAAATAACCAGAGACTGCGAATGCGACTACAGGAAATAACCAGAGACTGCGAATGCGACTACAGGAAATAATCAGAGACTGGGGATGCGACTACAGGAACTAACCAGACTGTGAATGCGACTACAGGAACTAACCAGACTGCGAATGCGACTACAGGAAATAACCAGACTGCGAATGCGACTACAGGAAATAATCAGAGACTGCGAATGCGACTACAGGAAGTAACCAGACTGCGAATGCCACTACAGGAAATAACCAGAGACTGCGAATGCGACTACAGGAAATAATCAGAGACTGGGGATGCGACTATAGGAAATAACCAGGTAGCCAGTTTTAAATTTTAAACTTTCAGCAATGCACAGCTTTACAGGGGGGTAAACAACATTTCCAGGGATGGTTTAGCAAAAAAAAGGGGTCTACAGTCCAGGTATATACGGTAGGCAGAAGGACCTACCTGACCAGTCGGGCTCACCTCCCGCTCTCAGAGGTCCGGGGGCGGGGCTTTCGGCGGTAGGGGGCGGAGCTTTCGGCGGTAGGGGCGGAGCTTTCGGCGGTAGGGGGCGGAGCTTTTGATGTTAAGGGGGCGGGGCTTTTTGTGGTCCAGAGCGGAGCTCTCAAAAGTGCAGGAGAGACGCTCTAATTAGATACAGACTACTACATGGGGAGGGGCGTGGCAGGGCAGAGTCAGAGCGTCAGTGGAGCTCCCTGCCCCGCCCCTCCCTGCTGACAGAGCCTCTCTCAGCCTAAGCCGAGCCCTGCTCGGCAGCGGCGCTGGGAGCAGTAATAATCCAGGACAGGAGGACGGGGTTTTCGTGCGGTGCGGCGGGCGGCTTTTTTCTGCTGCTGACTGAGCTACTCATGGGGCCCCTCCTGACGGCGGGCCCTCGGTCGGCGACCGAGTGACCGAATGGTCAGTCCGCCCCTGGGTAGGGGCATTTAATTGCAGAAGAGACAGTCAATGTCTCTTCTGCAATAAAAGCTTGCCTGCTCTTTGTTTCTTACAGTGAAACTTTTGGTTCTGCTTTAAATAGCCTTAATGTGGTTCTAAAGGCAGAAGGTTTTTTTTACTTTAACCTCTTGGCGCTGAGCGCATGCAAATACGCAGCCTCTCTGTGGGTGGATCTTGGCACTGAGGGGCCTCATATATGCGTGCATTAGTGGAACTAGAACTGTGCTGGGAGTGTTCACCCTGCACAGTTACCGGCGGGAAATAGACAGCTACCCCTTGCCGCTTGAAATTTGCCAATCACATTTGTCACATGACCATAAGTACTGGCTCCAAGGGGTTATTGCATTTTATGAATTAAGGTACACAACCTTCTGGGTCCAGTTCCACTCTCCAGCTGCCCCCATATACTTATCTGAGCCCCATCTTGATCCAGCGATGCGCATGAGAACAGCAGCTCTTCCAGGTCTGTCTCCTCTTTGGTTCCTGCTACTATACCAGCCAGTGAGCCAATGAGGAGAGAGTGGGGGTGAGGCCAAACCATGCTCCGTGTGTGTGAATGTACAATGTCCGTTCACAGGAGCGCGGCTTGGGAGCGAGCCTACTTGAGTGCCCTCATAGCATGCAACTTGCTACTGCGGGCCCTCAGTGTGGGGGGGGGGAGCCAGGACCGTTAGTGGGGGACCCAAAAGAAGAGAAGCAGGGTTGCTCTGTGCAAAACCATTGCACAGAGCAGGAAAGTATAAAATGTTCGTTTAAAAAAAATTTCCAAAAAATTTAACCTTTAGAACCACTTTAAAGCGGAGTTCAACCCATTTAAAAGTCAGCAGCTACAAAAAGTGTAGCTGCTGACTTTTAATAATCAGACACTCGCCTGTCCCACAGTCCAGCGATGTGGGTGCAGGAAGCCCTGCTCCTCTCACTCTCCTCTCCAAGGCACCGGCATTCTAACAGTGAGCGCGCACTGCGCATGTGCGAGCCACGCTGTGAATGGCTGGGCAATCTTCTGGGACCTGTGACGTGTCCCAGAAGATTGCAGGGAGGCAGGGGGAGAGGTGAACTTCCTTCAGGTGCTGCGGAGGAATTGGGATCTGGGTGCCCGTTAAAACAGAGTACCCGCTCCTCCCCCCCAAAAAAATTACATGCCAAATGTCAGGGGGTCAACTGCACTTAAAGTGGAAGTTCCATTTTTGGGTGGAACTCCGCTTTAAGTGTAAAAGTGTTATGTCTTCTAGCTAAAGCTGGCCAGTCATGATTGAATGAGACATTTGATCTAGATCGCAGGGGTCTGTCGGCCCTCCAGCTGTTGCAGAACTGCAAGGCTTAGCGTTACAAGCATGACTCCCACAAGCAGAGGCATGATGACACTTGTAGTTTTGCAACAGCTGGAGGGCTGCCAGTTTGACACCCCTGATCTAGATGCATGAATATTCCCTGTTTTGGCATTGTTTGGCATTCTGGTGGTGGGGAGACTCCCCCATCGATAGCCTATTGTCTGCAGTGCTGATCAAGCAAAAATATACTGACACAGCGGTTAAACAGAAACTGATCGGTAGACTGACCTCTGTTCAATTACAGTAGCCACACAGATTGACATTCGGCCTGTCCTTGCTGAACCAAACAAATTTCGATCCATGTATGACCAGTTTTAGACTTTTACTGCAAGGGTTGCTGCAGGCCAGATGAAAAAGGTGTCATGCAACAGTCCTTTATCTGATCATGTCTGTACACCTCCAACATGCCAGCCCCTGGATGCTGTGGTTGAGGCAGACTCGCAACCCCCTATGAAATGTTCCTTGATATTTTATATATTTGTTGGAGCTTTGTGCTAGTCAATGGGCCATGACTAGTGCAAACAGCTGTACCACCCCATAACACGTTGGGAGGAAAAAACTAAGCCTCGAATGTCCACAGGCAACAATAGTTTTACATTTCCCTTTTGTGATCTTTTATTTATTTTTTTATCTGCTTGTTGGGAAGTTCGAAAAAAATCAAGTAGGGGTAACCGAGCCGAAATAACACAAATTATCCAATAGAATGCCCAAGGGGCACATCCAAGGCAACAAATCTGATTACAGTGGTTTGCATTTGATCATTATTCTTTTTATGGTTGCATTTATCTGACAGCATGTATATGCTAGCTTGGGTATTTTTATTTTTTTTGCATTTCTTTTTGGAACCAGCATTATAAAAGCCAGAACAGCCTGTGAAAATGCACAGCAGTCGTTCTATATAAATAGGGAAGATTTAAGTCTCAGTATTTCCATTCTGCTGTGTTAATTGTAGTCAGCAGGGTGTGCTGTGACACCAGTAATCAGCAAGCTTCGCAAACTACCATAGTTGAGGACCAGGTAGGCCGCTTGCCTTCCCTGCTGCCTAGCGACTGCCTGGGATTTTTTTCTTTATCACATTGCTTCTCTATCACCTGGGAGACAGACTAAATTCCCATGTTATTTTCTTTGTGTGTTACACTATGCTTCTGGTGCACTCATGTGAATGAATGAAGGGTTTTGGCTTGTTAGCAGGGAACCCAAACTCAGCTGAAGAGTAGTATGTTGTCAAGCATTGTCATGCTGCCAGCCAAAGCATTACTGGGATCTACAAGACATCAGTGCAAGGCTCAAAGGTTTATTATGAACAGCGTTTAATTAAAACTTGCCACTCCTTGCCCACGCTGCCCAGCAGTGTGCACAAATCTGAAAAGAGCGCTCATCAAAGAGGGAATGATTCACAACTTTTATTTTACCATTTCTTCTTTGGCCTGGAGATCATAATGAACAAGAGTTAGCCGCTGCTGACTTTGTCAGCTATATGGTTATATTATGTTATAGGGGGGTTTTAGAATGTGGAAGTGTATTAAAGAGAAATGCCAGGGAATACAAAGTTTCCCTTTATAAATATGTGAAGTGAATAGCAGCCAAATGCACAGTTATATAACTGTTGTCTTTTCTAATTTATTAAAAGATTTGTGAAGGGAAGCATATAACTAGTGTGATCCGCCCACATGTAATGTGCTTTATGGATGCAGTGAGAAGATGCCAAACCTCCTCCTATGGCTTTACTGCATGTATGCATACTCTGTACCACTTCCCTGCCTCTTTCTAGCTCCTTAGACTACTAATGGACACAGTTGTGCTGTCTTCTGTAATCCTAACTACAATGAGTATTTCCTCTTACCTCCCTTTTAGTGAGAGAAAAAAAGCGCCACTGCAATTAATGCCCTAAGAAGGAAGGGCTGGGACACATCTGACCATCTTTGCACATGTCTACCAAGCACTGGACCTGCCACGATCTTGCCTGATGCTGACAGCAGTGTGAAAATTACTTTTAAAGAAGCATCAAAGCTCTCAGTAGACAGAGCATTTCTTATTTATTTCATAGCCAGTTTTGGTTTGTATAAAGTTTATAATTTTTTTGCGTTATCATTCAGTCTTTTATTGTCTGTTAATTAATATGAGCTACCTGTGTTTCCTTATTAGTTCCTTGGCTTCGTAAATTGCGGCATTATTGCAATGCCATTACAAGTTCCTCTGCACCCTAGGCAAGGAGTCCAAAGTGCGCTTCCCTCTTCCCCCAAACTTCTCTACCTGAGCCTCAACATCCACATTTTCAGTAACCAAGCACAGGCTGCAGAAATGACAGCTGCCATCCACCAGTCAGAGGCGGCTCTTTAATTAGGCAAATTAGGTGGTCGCCTAAGGCCTCACGCTTACAAGGGCCTTGTGGCCACCTAGTTCTCCTAATGCATTACCCCAGTTTTAAGGGACAGGGGACCTTAAGAATGCTGTGCTCAGGCAGCGTTAAGAGTTTTGTCACACTTACCTCTCGCATAACCTAAGACTTCTGGAGCTCTACCCGCCGGTCAATGAAGAGTGACGTTGCGTCTGCACACGGCACCCCTCCCATCCACCGCATGAGGATCTCAAGCCATTATGGGCTTCAGTGGGGCCTTATGTCTAAGTTTTGCCTAAGCCTCACAAAGCCTAGAGCCACCTCTGCCACCAGACCTATGGTTCCCACCTTTTGGTCTTTGGAAAGCCAAAGGGAAGGGACATAACTAGCATGGAAAACTGAGCAAGTGCCCCATATCTGCTGCCCTTGGTCCCGTCACTGGAAATACCTGTGCTCAATGAAGGGAGAAACAACGCCCAGAAATTCCTTGTCGAGAATATGGTGCTTTAGCTCATGGTGTCTTCCAGCACCCAGCACAACACGAAGGGGAAGGTAGAGAGACAACAATTTGTTCTTTAGAATATAGTGATTTATTAATGCAGGTGGAGTGCAGATAATATAGTGACTGTATTTTCTGTACTCCACCTGCATTATTAAACCACTATATTCAGAAAAACGAGTTTCTGGCACTCTACCTCCCTCCTACCTGTGCTCAATACCTGTGATCTGCTCTCTGATAGCACATCAGTAGAGCAACCACCGCAAATATCACAAGTAAAAGACACAGAGCCAATTAGAGTGGCCATGTGTCTTGTGAGCACTGTTATGGCCAATCACAGCGATAACAAATGTAGATGCAGTTTTGTTTACATTAGAACGCTCTCCCTTTCCTCTTCTGCTGCTGATTCTCTTGATTCTGTCTTCCTCCTCTACCTTCCTCCACTGCTGGTGATTGTCAAAATACCTGAACAGTGACATCATCTGATTGGGTGCAGTCACTGTTTGTTTGACAATTTTCACCTATCTCAGTTTTTCAATCAATGGATGTTGGGTGGGAGAGGGTCATCAGTGCCCACTAAGCAAATTTTTGCTGCAGAATATATCCTATATTGATAGGATAAGTGCAATTTAAGGCAAAGTTGACCTATCCAGTGTTGCACTTCTCACTGTCCTGGCCACACCTTCACTTTGCACAGCCTCATAGAAGTCTGTTGGGCTGTAATGTGCATGCATGGCCAGGACATTAACACTAGAGGCCATGGCCCTCAAATCCAGGTAGGTATAAATGTGTGTGTTACTTTAGTTCAGTGCAAAGGGGGATACAGGATAAATGCATTTATCCTTTAAGTCAACTGATATTCTCATTGTGAGTGCAGCTGCTAGAAAAATACTTTTCAGCTATGCACTTTAAATGTAACTACTTGCGCTGCTTGCATTTGCAGGAAAAAAAAAACATTAAATGATGTATTAATGAACACACAGCTGCATTCGTTTGTGTCTTTTATATCTTCCTGGAGTCCAGCTATAACTCTTTTGCCTTGTCTGACACTGGCATCCTTCACAAATGTTGACCTTACTGATGTATGATAGAATGCTGGGCTGGGGCTCAAGAGGTACCTGCCTTGGGCGCTGTGCTGCATGGGGTACAATTTGGGCAGAGCCTCCCCTGCCTCACATAACCTGGCTTTCTCTTGCTGTGTACAGGACCCAGCTGTAAACAATGACAGCCTAGTCCTGCAGAATACACTGGAAGAGTGCTGTTCTCTCTGTGTAATCAGCAAAATTCTTTTTGTGTTAGGTATAGCTTTATAGTTCTTTCTTTCTGTGGCGGGTATAGCTTTGTATGCTTTTCTACCTGTGGCAGGTTTAGCTTTGTACATCTCTCTACCGGTTATAGGTATAGCTTTTTACGCCTCTCTACCTGTGGCAGGTATACCTTTGCATGCCTCCCTACCTGTGGCAGGTATAGCTGCATCTCGCTACCTGTGTGTCAGGGCTGGGCTCAGCCCTTCCTTCTCAAAGCTGGCCGCTCAGCTGTCAGCCAATTGCCAGCTTCTATCTTTCCACAGTGACTCACCTGTTGATGATATCCTGCTCGTCAGTCCTGCCTACTTAAGCCATCCAGTCCAGATGATCTGTGCCTTCTCCTTGGTCACAAGTCTAGAGACGCTGTCCTGTGTTCCTATTAAAGACTTGCTTGGCTGACATTCCTTCTGGCTCTAGATCCTGCTTGCTGTTCTACTATGCTCATCTCTGGCTCCCTGACATTTTGGCTGACTATTTGTTCCGGTTCCTGTACTCTGGCTATGTTCTGACTAAGTTTACTCTGTTTACCTTTTTTTATTATTATTAAACAAGTGTGATTTGACTATACTTCTGTCTAAGTCTGATTCATGGTTTCTGACAGTAGGCGAAGGCCATCAATTGAGAAGATGCAGTCAATCCACTTGTTGGTAATATTTTTTCCATATTGGATCAGCAAGATCACCACATGGATCAGTTTACCATAGCGTTACAAACGCTCCTGAGTCGCACGGCTCACCTGGAAACTCCCACTGTGGCTGCTCTGGTACAAGCAGAGTTGCAGGCCGTCCCTGCTGCTGCTCCAGTGTCTGTGCAGGCACCCGCCTCAAGTATTACCTCTATAAGAGGTATGTCTGGTTCCGCTCCGCTTCCCCAGCGATTTGGGGGCGATCCAGTCCAATGCAGAGGGTTTCTTAACCAAGTTGAGATATACTTTGAGATGCTGCCTCAGATGTTTCCCACGGACAGAAGCAAAGTAGGTTTCCTGATATCTTTGCTTTCTGAAAGAGCCTTGACCTGGGCAAACACTCTATGGGAGACGCAAAAACCTGTTGTTTTGAGTTACCCTGAGTTTGTGACTTATTTTAAAAGGGTATTTGATGTTCCCACACGCTCCGCTTCTGCTGCCAAGTGCCTTATGTCCATCAGAGTACGAGAACTGTTGCAGATTACGCCATTGAATTCCGCACTGTGGCAGCAGAGGTTGCTTGGAACAATGAGGCCCTTGTGGCTGCTTTTTCTCATGGTCTCTCGGATACAATCAAGGATGAGAGAGTAGCCCGAGATATACCTACTGAGCTGGAGAGGTTGATCACATTTGCCATCCTCATTGACTCCAGACTCAGAGAAAGCCTCCTGTACATTTGTCTCTGAACTTTGCAGTCCTACCCTTGCCTCCCTCACCTCCTATGCCTCCTGGTACTGAGTCGGTCTGTGAAGATAAACCTATGCACTTGAGCTTCACGTGTCTCCCTGCAAATGAGAGAACCCTTAGGAGGAAGGAGAGATTGTGCCTTTATTGTGGCCAGGCAGGTCACTTTTTGAAGTCTTGTCCTACCCGTCCAAGGGTATGCCAGAAACCTTGAGGTCCTGTCAGGGACAGATCTTAGGTGGCATTGTTTCTGTGACAGACCTAGCCGGGAGAGAGACTTTTGGAAGGGACTGAATGCTAGCCTCTTGACGATCGATCGTGGGCCCTGGCATTTGGGGGAACGATGCTCTTTGTGAGCTGTATGCCTGGGGACCCTTGAGGCGGTATTACTGTGGATTCAGGTCCTGGTCCCCCAAGACACACAGACTCTGGGGACCCTGAATTTGCCATATTAGGAATAGTGGCTGATTCATAATGCTGGGACAAATACTGTTAGGAGATGCTGATGTCAATTCCAGCCACCTGTCTGTCTGTTGCCTGCTAGAATGTGTATTATAAGTCTAGTATGGGATCTAATGCCGCGTACACACGGTCGGACTTTCCGGCATACTTGGTCCGGCGGACCAGAGTGTGCTGGACAATCCGCCCGTGTGTAGGCGCCGGCGGACTTTTCCGGCTGACTTTTTCCCAAAAGCCCGCCGGACCTAGATTTGAAACAAGTTTGAAATCTTTCCGTCAGACTCAGTTTCTGGCGGACAGTCCGCTCGTCTGTGTGCTGATCCGATGGAAAGCCCGCTCGTGTGTATGCTGGTCCAACGGACCAGATACGACGCGAGGGCAGGGTATTGCATCTCGCGCTCGCTGCAATAGGAAAAACAAATTTTCCTATTGCGGCGAGCGCGGGGCATACCAGGCCCTTAGGTCTGGTATGGATTATAAAGGGGAACCCCCCTACGCCGAAAAAACGGCGTGGGGTCCCCCCTAAAATCCATACCAGACCCCGATCCGAGCACGCAGCCTGGCTGGTCAGGAAAGGGGGTGGGGACGAGCGAGGCCGCATGCCCTCAACATGGGGGGTGGGTGCTTTCAGGGAGGGGGGCGCCCTGCGGGCCCCCCCACCCCGAAGCACCTTGTCCCCATGTTGATGAGGACGGCCTCTTCCCGACAACCCTGGCCGTTGTCGGGGTCTGCGGGCGGGGGGCTTATCGGAATCCAGGAGCCCCCTATAATAAGAGGGCCCCCAGATCCCGGCCCCCCACCCTATGTGAATGAGTATGGGGTACATGGTACCCCTACCCATTCACCTAGGGAAAAAGTGTAAATAATAAAACACTACACAGGTTTTTAAAATATTTCATTAAACAGCTCCGGGGGGGGGGTCTTCCTCCGTCTTCGGGGGTCTTCTTCCAGGTTCGGTGGTCCCTCCGGTTCATCTTCTCCCGGCGTCCGGTTGGTTCTTCTCCGCTCTCTTCTCCCGGTGTTCCAGTTCTTCGGCCGGCTCCTCCGCTGTCTTCAGGTAGCTCTCTTGCCAGCAGAGGTCCGGACTTCTTGGCTTCTTGTCTTCTCTTCTCCAGATGTTGACACGACGCTCTCTCCGGCTGGACTGCTCTCTGAGGGCTGCGTTGTGACTTATATAGGCGGAGACCCCGCCCCCTTATGATGTCACAGTCCCTGGGCATGCTGGGACTGTGATGTTTTAGGGGGAGTGGTCACCGGGTGATGTTGAGAAGAGAGCGGAGAAGAACCAACCGGACGCCGGGAGAAGATGAACCGGAGGGACCCCCGAAGCCGGAAGAAGACCCCCGAAGACGGAGGAAGACCCCCCCCCCCGGAGCTGTTTAATAAAATATTTTAAAAACCTGTGTAGTTTAAAAACCTGTTTTATTATTTACACTTGTTTAGTTTAAAAACCTGTTTTATTATTTACACTTTTTCCCTAGGTGAATGGGTAGGGGTACCATGTACCCCATACTCATTCACATAGGGTGGGGGGCCGGGATCTGGGGGCCCTCTTATTATAGGGGGCTCCCGGATTCCGATAAGCCCCCCGTCCGCAGACCCCGACAATCAACGGCCAGGGTTGTCGGGAAGTGGCCCTTGTCCTCATCAACATGGGGACAAGGTGCTTTGGGGTGGGGGGGCCCGCAGGGCGCCCCCCTCCCCCAAAGCACCCACCCCCCCATGTTGAGGGCATGCGGCCTGGTACGGTTCAGGAGGGGGGGGGCGCTCGCTCGTCCCCACCCCCTTTCCTGACCGGCCAGGCTGCGTGCTCGGATTGGGGTCTGGTATGGATTTTAGGGGGGACCCCACGCCATTTTTTTGGCGTAGGGGGGTTCCCCTTTATAATCCATACCAGACCTAAGGGCCTGGTATGCCCCGCGACGGGGCTCGCAAGGTGTCAATCTCGCCAATAAAAGCGGCAAGATTGACATCCTTTTCTAGTCCCGTCGCACCTGAGTCACGTTCAAAATGAACGGGCTTGGCCGTGTGTGGGCAAGTCCGTTCATTCTGAAAGTCCGCCGTAGCTCCGGCGAAAGTCCGTCGGAAAAACGGGCGGACTTAGCCCGCCGCAAAGTCCGGTCGTGTGTGGGCAAGTCCGTCCGTTTTAAAGTCCGGCGCACCTGGCGGACAAAGTCCGTCAAAGTGTGCCGTACCAAGTAGGACAGAAAGTCCGACCGTGTGTACGCGGCATAAGAGTCATTAAATCCCCATTGTTGTTTGTGTTAATTAACTCTGCTATTGTGTGAAGAAGAGTCTGTGTTGATTTGTGATAATGTTGATTGTGTGTTCTGAGCTACAAGACTGCCAGGTCATGTCTGAGTCATCTAGGCTGTGTAAAGGGATTAGTTAATTAGCCCATGTTAATTAGGTTTCTGGTCACAGGTGTATGTTCAGAGTAATAAGAGCTGGAGGTATGCACCTCCTCTTTTACTGTATAAAAGAGCCTGTATTTTTCAATAAAAGAGATTCCTGGTTGAACTTACATACAGCCTGCCTGGTGTTTGTTCTGAGCTACACAACTGGATTAGAACGGCACATAGCTGTAGTTCTAGTCCCGGAGCATCGCATGACCGAACCATCAGATGTTGCGATCTGCAATCTGATTCTATAGCTGCAGAGGAGTGTCGGGAGAGTGGAACCGAGCGAGCAGGGGCTCGTTAGTTTCGTCCCCAGTTATCCAGAAGGATAAGCCCCTGGTTTTGGTTACCCTTTCTTGGGCTGAGTCCTCTGTCGAGATACAGGCTCCAATCTGGGGCTGCAGGCCTGTTCATTGATGCTGCCTTTGTGTCGAAGCGCTCGATTCCATTGCAGCTGCGTGACACTCCACTTGCCATTGAGGCTCTTGATGGAAGACCTCTACAGCCTGCCCATTTGACTCATGAGACTGTTCCATTGTCCATGGCCGTAGGGGCTCTTCACCAAGAGATAATCCAATTCCAAGTTATTTCCTCACCTAAGTTTCCGTTGGTTATTGGTTCTCTCCTGGTCGCCACATTGGTCCTGTGCACCTCTTCACTCTCCTCCCTGCCAGAGGAGTACCGCGATTTTAGCAATGTCTTTGACAAAGGTCAAGCCGGTAGTTTGCCTCCACACTGGTCGTATGATTACGCAATTGACCTTCAACCTGGTGCCATACCCCCTTGTGGCCAGGTTTACCTTTTGTCGGTCTTGGAGGATAAGGCCATGGAGGAGTATGTTGCAGACGCACTTTCTCGAGGTTTCATCTGCAAATCCTTATCTCCTGCTGGTGCTGGTTTCTTCTTTGTGAAGAAGAGTGGTGAACTGAGACCTTGTATTGATTATAGGGGTCTCAATCATTTTACGATTAAGAATACCTATCTGATTCTGTTGATTACGGCGTTATTTGACCGCCTCAAGGGAGCAATGGTTTTCACGAAGCTTGATTTGATAGGGGCATATAATCTTGTGAGGATTAAGTAGGGCGATGAGTGAGTTGAAAACTGCGTTTAAATACCAGAACAGGCTATTTATGAGTACCTCATAATCGTAATGCCTTTTGGCCTTTGTAACGCCCCAGCAGTTTTCCAGGAATATATTAACAATGTCCTCCGAGATTTGTTAGTTATGTGTGGTGGTTTATCTTAACAATGTCCTCATATTTTCCAAGTCCCTGGAGAGCCACCACACAGATGTCTGTCGTTTGCTTCAGAAACAGAGAGAACAATCTCTATTGTAAATTGGAGAAGTGTGAATTCCATCGTGAACAGGTTAAATTCCTGGGTTATGTCATTTTCACTGCTGGTTTTTCGAGGGACCCAGAGAAACTTTCAGCAGTCCTACAATGGCCCTGACCCATGGGTTTATGTCCTCTGCAGCATTTTCTTGGCTTTGCCAACAATTATCTGGAGTTTATTTGTAAGTTCTCGTCTCTGGTCAAGCCCCTGACTGATATGACCAGAAAGGACGGTAACCCACAGAGTTGGTCTCTGGAGTCCATTAAGGCCATTGAGAATCTCAAGGCTGCCTCTTGTGTTGGCACATCCTGATCCTACATTACCTTTTATCCTTGAGGTTGATACTTCTGATTCTGGAGTTGGCGCCCTTCTGTCTCAACGTCCTACCTCTGAGAGCGCTATGCATCCTTGTGGCTACTTTTCTAAGGAATTGTCACCTGCAGAGTGCAATTACGAGATTGGTGACAGAGAGCTGTTAGCGATCATTTTAGCCCTGAAAGAATGGAGACATCTCCTCGAAGGTACCACTGTTCCGGTTCTCATTCTTGCTGACCATAAGAATCTCACATTCTTGTCTGAGGCTAAACGCCTCTCTCCCAGAAGGGCGCGATGGGCTCTTTTCTTGTCTAGTTTCAATTACTTTGTCTCATTCTTACCCAGTGCTAAGAATGTAAGGGCTGGCGCTTTGTCACAACAGTTTTCCTCCACATCCAAGATGGAGTCGGTTCCGGTTCCTGTAAATCCTTATGATTTCTCACTTCTCGGATGACAAAATTCTTGCTGCTCGATTCCATGCTCTTCCTGAGAAACCTTGTGACCGCTGCTTTGTCCCAGAGAGTCTCCGTACTGCCATGCTCCAGACATACCATTCTCCCAAAGCTGCTGGCCACCCTGGGAAGGATCATCTCTTTTGGGCCATTTCCCAACAATTCTGGTGGCCTAGTCTACGTGCTGATATAATTGCCTTTGTGGCTGCCTGTTCTGTGTGTGCTCAGAGTAAGACTCCATGACACCTTCCACACAGTTGGGAATTCAGCTTGCTTTCTCCTCAGCGTATCGGCCACAGTCTAAAGGGGCCGCAGAAGGTGCCAAGTAGTCCTAGGAGCAATTCCTACGTTGCTATATTTCTGATCATCATAACAACTGGGCAGACCTCCTACCGTGGGCAGGGTTTGCTCACAATAGTGCCTTGAATTCTGCTTCCCGATTGTCCCCGTTTATGGCGAACTATGGTTTCCAACCTTCCATGTTGTCTAACTCATTTGTTCCGCAGATTATTCCTGCCTTAGAGGAGCATCCCCCCGTGGTCTTCGTTCCACTTGGGCACAAGTCCAGGAGGCTTTGCGACATGCTAATGATTGGTACAGACTCCATGCTGACCGCAGACGCCTGCTTGCGTCTTCCTACCATGTTAGGGACAGGGTCTGTCTGTCATCTCGCAACCTCTGATTTCATGTTCCCACTCTGAAGTTCGCACCTCGGTTTATTGAGCCTTTCCGTATTCTTTGCAGAATTACTCTGTGGCTTACTCATTAGACCTTTCTTCTAATATGCGTATTGCTAATGTATTTCATGTCTCCTTATTAAAGCCTTTGGTCTGCAATCGCTTTACCGCCTCGGTGCCTTGTCCTCACCCTGTACAGGTTGAGAACCATGAGAAATATGAAGTATAGGCCATTGTTGACTCCCGTAGGTTCCGTGGGCGAATGCAGTACCTGGTGCATTGGAAAGAGTACGGTCTAGAGGAACATTCTTTGGTTTCATCCCCGGACGTACATGCCCCTGTCCTCCTCCGTGATTTCCATAGACGTTTTCCCCTCAAGCCTGGAGGTCCTCTGAGGAGGAGGGGTCATTGAGGAGGGGGTACTGTCAGGGCTGGGCTCAGCCCTTCCTTCTCAAAGCTGGCTACTCAGCTGTCGGCTAATTGCCAGCTCCTATCTCTCCACAGTGACTCACCTGTTGGTGATATCCTGCTCGTCAGTCCTGCCTACTTAAGCCGTCCATTCCAGATGATCTTTGCCTTCGTCTTGGTCACATCTCTAGAGACGCTCTCCTGTGTTCCTGTTAAAGACTTGCTTGGCTGACATTCCTTCTGGCTCTAGATCCTGCTTGCTGTTCTACTACGCTCATCTCTGGCTTCCTTGACGTTTTGGCTTGTCTAACTATCCATTCCAGTTCCTGAACTCTGGCTATGTTTTGACTATGTTTACTCTGTTTACTTTTATTATTAAGCAAGTGTGATTTAACTGTACTTCTGTCCCAGTCTGGTTCATGGTTTCTGACACTGTGACAGGTAAAGCTTTGTGCGCCTCTCTACCTGAGGCAGGTATAGCTTTGTGTGCCTCTCTACCTGTGGCAGGTATAGCTTTGTGTGCCTCTCTACCTGTGGCAGGTATAGCTTTGTACGCCTCTCTACCTGTGGCAGGTATAGCTTTGCACGCCTCTCTACCTGTGGCAGGTATAGCTTTGCACGCCTCTACCTATGGCAGGTATAGCTTTGTACGCCTCTCTACCTGTGGCAGGTATAGCTATGTACGCCTCTCTACCTGTGGCAGGTATAGCTTTGTACGGCTCTCTACCTGTGGCAGGTATAGCTTTGTACGCCTCTCTACCTGTAGCAGGTATAGCTTTGTACGCCTCTCTACCTGTGGCAGGTATAGCTTTGTACTCCTTTCTTCCTGTGGCAGGTATAGCTTTGTACTCCTTGCTATATGTGGCAGCTATTGCTTTGTTCTCCTCCTTTCTTGTGGCGTATTTTGTGTGTGCTTCAAGCCTTTTGAGAAAAGAAGAGTTAATGGAAGAATGACTAGCATGTTATCTAATTTCTGTGTTGTTGAGCTGTGAGTGACACTATATAAAAGAGGATGATTATGTGCAAGTTCTGTTCCCATCCCTCACTGTTTGACAGTGATTAGTTCCTTGGCTGGAAACGGGGAAGTGATGTCACGATAAGAAATGAGCAAACATAATATTTCCACTGTACTAAAAGATGAGCACTCGTGGCATCCCTGTAGGAAGCCTATTCTGCAGCAGACAGTCACAGTGGTCCTCTTCAGACGTGAGGAGACGAAATGTCCTGATTGGTGTCATCCTCTCAGTACACTATTCCTTCCACGGCTGCTGTCAGAATAGAAGCCTCTTCTTATCTGACACCATGAGGCGCACTACCCCATGCCATGCCATTACAATATGAAGAAGCTCTGCATTTTTCTTTTATGTTAGATTTTAAAGAATGTAGATGTTGGACTTAAAATGGCTTCTGGCAAGATAAAACCCTCATGACAAAACAAACATCACACAGGCTCTAGTGAGTGACAATCGGCTGCTTGTCATCTCAATGAGTAGCTTCCGGCATTGAATATAGACTTGAAACTCACACAAATTGCTATTTGATGGATCCATTTCATTTACTGTAGTTTACAGGGCATGTTCCCCAGTGCTTTATCCCAATGTATTAATTCATGCATAATATTGCTTTTCTTTCTTTAATAGAAAAATTGTGAAGATTAGAAGATTAAGAGGTGGTAAGCAAAAAAGAAAAAAAAAGAAAAGGGCTCTTGTCAGCCTAAGGAAAATGTCACAATAGCGAGCTGTTTCCAGCTACGGATTTGCTAGATGGGGGGGGGGGGGACGACACTCACCTCTTTCGACCACGTCCCTCTTTTGACCACTAGCTTAAGCAGGAAGTTTCTACCCTGCTGGCTGAAATACCGTAGAATCTCCCTAATCGAAAAGAGTTAAATGGTTTTATGGTCCTCTAGCTATCCTGTTACTGGTGAGTGGTCACCAGCAACAGATCACCAGTGTGATGCGGGCCTAAGGCATAATGTCTATAGTGTTCAGAAGATGCTGCCCGAGCCCAGAGAGCCCAGCCAGGGTTGTTCTTCCCATTTATTTACCTACTGTGCATTCGCCTTACATTCTATACAAGATAAATTCCAACGTTTTGGGTGCTTATCTCGGGCTGGATCCATTACAATATGTGTAAGGTTAATTGAAGTAGACATTTTGCTGCATTTAATTTTACAATTCATTTATTACAGATACTTGTATAGCTTCGTCAATTTATGCAGTGCGCTTTTACATTGTAATCAAGCCCTGCCCTGATGGAGCTTACAATCCTTAGGTCCCTAACTCACATTGATACATATATCAAGACCAATGTAGACAGGAAAATAAATAACCTACCAGCATGTCTTTGGAGTGTGAGAGGAAACAGGAGTACCTGGAGGAAACCCATGCAGGCACAGAGAGAACATGAAAACCTAGAGCAGGAAGTGCCGTGTTGAGATTCCAACTGATGACCCTAGTGCTACTATGCGAAAGTGCTAACCATTTAGTCACAAATTGAATTACCATCCCAAGAGCCAACTTTTAAACTGTCATGCCAGATACTAAAAGGAGATGTACAGCCAAAGCTCGTTTGGCTGTACTTCTGTGGATCACAGAAACGCAGTCCGTTTTACACTCCTGTGACCTGATTTCAGCAGACAACAGTCTGAAGCCTGCTGTCAGCTGATGTCACAGAGCCGTTCTAGGTTGGGGGAGTACTGTGAGCATATGGTTGGGATCCACTCAGATGCCTGGACCAGCACCCGGCATCCCCCTGTCAGAACACATTAGCTCAGCAGGGGAGATCGCCGCTGGGCTAACCTTGTATGGTTAGTACAGGGTCTCCGACCAGAGCTATCCTCCTTCCTTTTTTTTTTTTTTGTTTTTGTTTAAACTGCTGGGTTGCACAAAAAAAAAATACTGTTAGTGCATAATCGGGCTTTAGTACGCCACATTACTTATTCTTTTATTTAAAACTTTCTTTGATGTATTAATAATGCTAATGTATAATGAGCTGTAGGCATCATTTTTTTTTAACAGAGGTTATCCAAGAACCTGAAAATTATTGCAAAGGTTCCTCAGAAAAGTTGATCTTTGGTTTCAATCCCTATGGAGCATTGGCTACAATAAGTTGCTTCTAACCATTAAGAGTCTTTTTGGCTCAATTTCTTTCTTCAACCACCGAAGTCCAATGAAAGGGACTAGAGATTAAAAAAATAAAGTTCAGAGGAACATACATTCACTTTTTATAGTTTCTAATGCCAAGTTAGTGTAGATTACTGAATATAATCTATTGACATTTATTTTCCTGGAAGTGACAGCTCTGCTGATCTAGTTTATCTGGATCAGACAACATAGAGAATTTATTGTTCTATCATTGTAAATCAGTGTCAGCCATGCTGGTGCCAGCCTCCATATTGGCATCTCCATGACACAGGAAGGGAGGCTCCTTTTAATTAGAAGCAAGGTTTTTATTTTTTATTTTTTCCCCCGATTCACAAATGCTCAGCTATAAGAGAATGGTGGCTGTGTACATTTTTTTTATCACTTCTGCAATGTATATGCCTTTTGGAACCATGGTAAAAAAAAAATAAACTGGCCGAACCACACTTCTGCATCCAGTGCATTTGTTAACGCAATAGTTAACAGAAATTATCATGTTCCAGTGCCATTCCTTTTGATTGGCACCTCAATGCACTAAGGCAAAACCGTTCTGATGCACATGCATGGCAGAACCCCACAATGCATGGTAATGCACTACTGTGCATTGTGGTGTACTGTCAAAAGAAAACCCGGTTTGTGTTTTTCGTCCATCCTTTTGTGTTGGCAGCCCCTTCAATGTAATGCACAAGAAGAGCAAAGTGTAAATGGGCCCTTGTTTTTTCACAGAAAGGGTTATTGGTTTGTTCAAGCTGCACTGGGGCCAAGTTATATCACCAGTTTAAAAGTAATATGATTTAAGAGGGGTTGGTTTCTAATCCCGTGTTGAAAAAAACGTTATTGGTGTTACACAGATGTGGTGGAAAATGATTTACAATGTTTAGCTTTACAATCTAGGTCTTCCCAAGATAAGCTGTCTGCCTGAACACCCTGTGTTTATATAACCATCATGTTGTCATGGCCAGCATGGAGATAACAGCTGTCATAGAATGAAAAATGGGAGCATAGATGATCAGGAGAGCTTCCATGTTCACTGTTCAGAGCAATGATTATACAGCCCAGAGATAGCACTGTTTATTAAGAGATAAATTGCTATATACCTAATGAGTTAAAAATTCTACCCGGAGGCTGTTTTCTTTGTTTCAGACACTTTGATGGTAAATATGGCATACCTTGCATTGATAAGATTGATAGTTCACAGATTAAAGTTCAGGAAAGAGTTCAATTCAGTTTAATAGTTGAAATAAAAATGTATACCACTAAACCTTGGTGTGAAAGTGTAGGGGTTAGTGTTGGTGATAAATTATACTTGTGAAATGCCATGAATTAGGTCTATGCAATGGAAACTCTAGGGTGGCTTTTGACAAACTTCTTGGAAACGTTTTTATTCTTCTGTAGAAAATGCAAGCATTGTAGAAGTGAGAGGTTTTTTTTTTTTTTTTCCTTTTTAATTGATGTATCTTTTAATGTAGTCACTGTAGGAGAGATGGTTCATTGGATTTGTGCTAATCTGCTGCAGGAGCCTCTCAACTTAAGCAAGAATGATACATTTTAATTATTAATATGATTTTTTTTCATCTAAATTGGGTATGGATTTTATGCATCTCTGCAAATCCTACCTCTGATGCAAATGTACATTCTACAAGGCAATCTCAATGTGTAAAATTGATTGCAAAAATGTTAATTTGTTCTGTCTGGTAATCAGGGTGAACAATAAACCACGTGTTCGTGAGCCATGTACAAACAAACATAGTATATGTCCTTGATATATGCAAATTAAAACCATAATGATATACTGTGTGATAGACTACTATAGGTGCTTCTACTTAAACAACATTGTACCATTGGGCATAGCAGATTTGAATGTGAGCCACAAAGGTGTGTGAAAGAGTTCCTATGTCTGGAGGCTCTTTTCAATCATAGTCTGGAAGGTCAAAATATTTTGAAGTCACTGAGACCCTGCTGGAACGATCGCAACAGTCTAACCTGAACAAGGCAACACTGAGCTCTGGCATATGTACAGTGAAACAAATGTGAGCTTTTTTATTGGGAAACACTCCTTCACCATGTTGTATAATCTCTGTGAGTTAATAATGAGCAGGTCTGGTGCACACATGTGCCTTCTAATACATACTATGAGAACACTCATTTGCCTCAAATTATGTTTGTGTTGGTTGCATTGCTTGTGAATGTGTGTACATGTATGGCTGCCTTTACAGATAAGTCTACTCTCAAGGAACAATTTCGACTAAACTTAAGCCTCGAACACACAATGAGAATATTGGACAAATTAACAGTTTACTCAACTTACGAAAATTCTGGTACAACAAAATACAACTTCAGAAGGGATGTAATGTGTTGTGTTGTATAGTAATGTACTCCTTTTGTTTCTGAGCATGCATAGTCTTTTTTTTTTTCGTACAAAAACTGTACTGATTAAATGTAAATTGTACGATCTGGTATCTTACGAGAAAAGTATTTGTGTTGGGCCCCTTGGATAATTTTGGATGTACTGTTGTGATCAGCTCTCGAAAGCTATGTACCATTAATCAGAATATCATACGAACACCTCAAAAGCGGTATTTTTCTGATTGTGTGTACTAGATTTTGAGCTAGACATTGGTGAACAAGGTGCAAAGTAGCTTTCCAGTTATCTACTTGCCTTTCAGAGCAGTCCCAGCACTTTCTGAACTGCCTATGTGAACAAAGGATTTCTGAAAGAGCACAAGTATGCCCACCTCTAGGACCAGATTTGTTGTTTGAGCCTCTAGACACAATGACGCAATGATTTACTAAAACTGGAGTACTGGTGCAGCTCTGCATAGAAACCAATCAGCTTCCTTTTTTTTTTTTTTTGGTCAGAGCTTAATTGAACAAGCTGAAGTTAGAAATTGATTGGCTACCATGCACAGCTGCACCAGATTTTGCACACTCCAATTTTAATAAATCGACCCCAAAACCTTTGCTGCCACTGTTGGAGAACATTTTCTTTCTTACGAGTCCTAACCTAGCCAGAATATAGCTCCCAACTGTCCCTCATTATGAGGAGCAGTCCCTCTTTCGAAAACAAAATCTCTCTGTCCATCACACAGCCTCAATTTTCCTTCTTGATTTATACATCTCTATAAAAAATGCACTATTTTTCTACCAAAGTATTGTCTTGCACTAAACTTTTTATCCAACTTCTGTATTACTGCATTTGTTATTTTGAAAAGCCAATATAAAAGAAAAAATAGAGGTCAAACATGCACTTATGTGCTTTAGTCAATCATATGTAATTCAACAATTTCCTGGAGTTCTGGTTTAAAAATGCAATTTGCATAATATCATAGGTTTCGCTGAACCTGGCAAATATAATTCAAGAACGTATGAACCAACATTTAGGTAAATGCCTGCATTTTATATTCATGCTGGGTCCTTTTGGCTGTATAGAGGAGGAGATACTAAGGTAAATAATTGCTGGGGAGTTTGGACAGTCGTGTCAGTGTGAACAGATATAGGAGCCCCTGTTCAGTTCACACTGCAGTTTAAAGTATAACAAACCATTCACCTAGCACCCGGACTACACTGAGCCTCCTGGTTTATCACTGTTCACATTCCTGACAATCTGTTCAGCCAAGAGCCAGTTTATAAAAGATAACAAGTGAATAGTAATATTTTCTCTTTTAAAAGTAATGGAAGCTGTTATAGAAGTTATTTGCTGTAATAAATATTTGTGTCCTATGACAGTTGATGGATAGCCTCTCATCTGGCTAGTTGGTATGGTGTGAAATGTTAATAAAAATAGCTTTCATTTTCAATCTGCTGTGCTGTAATACAATTCAATATGGCAGCCTAGAGATGTCCTGTAAATAGTTGGGGTACAGAACTTCCTAAGAAATGTAATTTCCTGCTTGTGTAATTGACTCACTGATTTTCCCAGAAATTGGCACTAAGCTACAAGTCAGATTTTAGGCATCCTTTGCAACAGATGTTTAATTTTTGGTATGGTACTCCCAAAGGGTTCATTACTTTTAAAGGGCGTTTCAGTTCCTTGTTAGAACATAGCCAGAAGGGGATGGGAAAAAGACCTTGTAAAAATGACAGATGGAACATGTACAGTCCATATTTATCTCTCCACAGCAATGCTTAACCCAATTATACCGGTATGTAATATATAGAGCTTATTGGACAGTGGACACCAGCTAAATTATACCAATGGGGGAGGCAGGAATGCCCCACTGTCAGTTTCCCTTAGTTCTAATGGCGGCGCCTGCACCCGAGCCAGTGGACGAATCCCTGGACAGAAAGCACGCAATGTGCTTGTAAAAACCTTTTTTGAGGCTAGAACTCCGCTTTAAAATCATTAGAATGTAAATTGATAACTTGGAGGGGATTGCTTTTTGTCAACAAAAGTGGAGTTGCTCTATAAGCCAGTCAATAGATCAATAGATTCTTACAGCATTACTGCCACTTTGCAGCTTTAGAAACTGGAGGTAATTAATACAAGCTTTGAGGCATACACAGGTATGCCAGTGCTCAGGGTTGGCCATGTCTGTGCTGGGAAGCTGTTATGAAAGTTGGCAGTGGATGGTAAAGCAGGGTGTCACAATTTAAGGATCACCCTTCACCATGTTCATTTGATTGTTACCACTGCAGCCTGTCCCTTCACATATAAACACTACTGGAGTCATAAACCACTGTACTGGAGTTTCTGATCTTGGCACTAAGGAAAGTTCTTACTAAATCTCCCATATCCACCCCCTATAATGTCCATTTCCAAACTGCTTTGGGACCCAGCTTTTTATTTTTTTATTTTACATGCATGTTTGTAGTAGGATACAAATACAGAAGCTGTTCTTCAGCAATAGGAAAAAGGAAATTATTGCCTATTGTCCATGAAGCTTGAAAGCCATATATCAAATATTACATGGTATGCATGTTTATCTTTAACCGGTTCCCGACCAGCTCACATCTATATATGGGGGCAGAATGGCTCCCCTGCGTGAAACCTCGTACAGGTACGGGGTTCCTTTAAGAGCTGACAGAGGGTGCGCGCGCTCCGCCGCACGGTGGGGGACCCGATGCGTTTGGCCAGCGGTCGCCGCTGGCCATGCGTGATCACGTGCACGATTGCCAGCACGGGGATTTGTGTGTGTAAACACACAAATCCCTGTGCTGTCAGAGGAGAAGAGACATATCGTTTGTTCCTACTATGTAGGAACAGCAAAATATCTCCTCTCCTACTCAGTCCTATCCCCATACAGTTAGAACACACTGAGGGAACACAAAATTAACCCCTTGATCGCCCCTAGTGTTAACCCCTTCCCTACCAGTGTCATTTACACAGTAATTGGTGCATTTTTATAGCACTGATCGCTGTATAAACGTCATTAGTCCCAAAAATGTGTCAAAAGTGGCCGATCTGTCTGTTGAAATACCACTAAAAATTGCAGATTACTAGTAAAAAACAAAAAAAAAAAATTAGAAAAATGCCATAAATCTTTCTTATAGTTTGTAGACGCTATAACTTTTTTGCAAACCAATCAATATACGCTTATTGCGATTTTTTTTTTTTTTTACCACCAAAAATATGTAGAAGAATATATATTGGCCTAAACTGATGATGAAATTTGTTTTTGGAAAAAACATTTGGGGGATATTTATTCTAGCAAAAAGTAAAAATTATAGTTTTTTTTTTTTTTCAAAATTGTCGCTTTTTTTTTTGTTTATAGCGCAAAAAATAAAAACCGCAGAGGTGATCAAATACCCCCAAAAGAAAGCTTTGTTTGCGGGGAAAAAAGGGGGCGCAAATTTTGTTTGGGTACAGCATCGAACGACCGTGCAATTGTCAGTTAAAGCAACGCAGTGCCAAATTGTAAAAAATGCTCTGGTCAGGAAGGGAGTAAAATCTTCCGGGGCTGAAGCAGTTAAAATATTATACTAAAGTGCTGTGCATATGCAATATAGTGCAAATTATAAATAACAAAAAAAGTGAATTCAATTATATCCATAAATAAAGTCCAGTAAGAGATAGAGCTGCACGATTAATCGTATATAGAATCGCAATCTCGATTCATCCCCCCCCCGCGATCTCCAGCCTGGATTACCCCAATTTTTTCGGATGTAGCCTGGACCGGAAGGACCAAAGTAGGAGCTGTCGGAACCAGCGTGGAACACAAATGGCGCTGATGGAACTGATGTCAGCAACCGGAACTGACGTCGGTCAGCAGAGAGCAGAGTGCCCGGCCTGGACTGCGCAAGCGCAATCAACACTCCGCTCGCTCCCAATGCTCGGGGCTGGTTATTCATTTAATACAGCAAGGGGCGGATGCTTTTTTCAAAGGGACGGATGTATGGTTATATATTGAACATAATCAACACAATGCTCGGGCTGGTTATTATAATGGGCGGATGCTTTTCTCAAAGGGGATGTAATATACCCGCCCCTTTGAGAAAAGCATCCGCCTGTTATAATAACCAGCCCCGAGCATCGTGTTGATTGTGTTCAATGTATAACCATACATCCACCCCTTGCTGTCTTTATAACCATACATCCGCCCCTTCGAGAAAAGCACTCGCCCCTTGCTGTATTAAATGAATAACTAGCCCCGAGCATCAGGAGCCAGCGGCGTGTTGATTGCGCACGCGCCATCTACAGCTAACATTTCTTTTTTAAATGACCATTTTAAAGAATCGTGAGAGAATCTTGATCTTTAGTCTAAGCAAAAGAATCGCGATTCTCATTTTTCCCAGAATCGTGCAGCTCTAGCGATAGAGAGAAAGTCCAATAAAGTGCCAAAAGGAAACGGTGTGAAATCTTAATCCAGGCTTCCACCACAGTGCTGCCCACAATCTCCACTACAGGTCAGGACTCCACTATTACCCTCTGGTTCAAAAGTGTATCCTAATTTAAAGAAGAACCAGAGGAATTGCATAGTATGAAACTGATAAACCGCGCTTCTCATTTATTTAAACCAAGTAACATAGTTAAAAAAGCAACCTACGTGAATCGCAGAGAGTACCAAAAGGGTGGGCTGCTTCCAGGCTCCACAGAGCGTGATGACGTCACAAGTACATGCAGGCCGAATGTCGGCCGACATCGGCCAATTCAATAAAAACCAGCCGACATTGAGCCCGTGTGTATGGCAGCCGGTCCGATAGAAGCTGGCATTTTGGCTGGCTAGACGAGCATGCTGGAAAACCATTATAGCTCTCAGCCAATGGCTGAGAGCACTGCCATGCTCTGGCGGCAGGGTAGGCGTTCCCCTGTCAGAACACAATAGCTCAGCAGGAGAGATCGCTGTACTAAAGCCAGATCATTAATACAGCGACTCCCACCCCAGCTGTCAATTTTTTTTGTTGTTCAACCCAGCACCTAAGGGTTCATTTACCCTTGCTTTGGCTTCAACACGCATTAAAAAGAATACCGCTTCAACATGCTTTTATGTGGACACTTGTGACCGCACCAAACTAGAGCCTGAGGATTATCAAGAGGGTGGATCACCTGGAGAGTGTCATGAAGCACCACATACAAGTTACAACACCAAACTCCACACCGAGAGTGCATGTTTATTATTCTACATTAGAGGCAGACTGACCATTCGGGCCTCGGCACTGCCTGAGGGCCCGGGGCCAGTTGGGGGCCCCATGAGAAGCTCCTGGCTCATTTATTCACCTCCCAGAAGGTAAGCAGAGCACCCCCAAAGTGACACCACTGGCTGGGACAGGACATCACACTCAGTTTTGTATCATCCATTGAGTCCTGTCACACACCACACAATGGATGATATGCATTTCCCATTATGGCCGCCGGCGCCGTTTCTTATCTCCCTCCCCCACTGCATTAACCTCTGTGGCTCTCTTGCAGCTACCAGCTTCTCCTCTCCTAACCTTCCACTGGCTTTAGGTGCTAAAAGGGAGCCACAGTGGGATTTAAGTGTAAAAATAGTCCTTCCTACTGCTTTGCCCCCCGTCCTACTGCTCCATCGGCTCAGGAAAACTCTGGTGCCCCCTTTCATGCAGCACTGCTGGCCGGTTTCCCCTCCTTCCCGTCCCACCAGCTGCAGCTGCTGCTGGGATGAGAGATCAATGATCCGTGTAGTGTTCATGTTTACAAGCCCCTTCCTGAATGGACACAGGAGCGATCAGTACTGATTACTCCTGTCACCATTTATCACTGAAGCATAGTAAACTACGGTTACTATGCTTCAGTTTGTGAATGAATAGGAGTCTCTGTACAGAGCATCTATTCATTTATCTGCAGTGCAGCTGGGGCTGCACAGAAGGGGAATGGGGCTCTATGTCCTCAGACCCGTTCTCTGTCTCCAAAATCTCTTTAGACCCCTGATGTTTCACAGAAAAAAAGTAAAATATATAAAAAATAACATAAAAATAAATGAAAAAACATAGTGAGGCCTTCTTCACACAGGGCATACTACAGCATACACCCGTGTGAGGGCCATGTTTACCTGCACAGGGATGTACAGGTGTTCTGTACATCCCCATGCAGGCAGTTCCATTCATGTCAATTGGGATGCAGCTGCTGAATGGACACAGCCAGCACTCTCAATTTGACATCCATTTGGGGGCATGTCCCTGAACTCACATTGTTTTGGGTCTGTGCACTCGCACCCACATGTCAGATTGGGTAGCAGTGTCCTTCCAGCCACTGCATCCCAATAGACATGAATGTGACTGCCTGCACAGGGATGCACAGAACACCTGTACATCCCCATGCTTGTAACATGGCCTTCACACTTTATTACTTCCCATGTGAACAAGGCCTTAGTAAACATTTAATGTTTTTTTGAGCAATTGCATATAGTTTATATACTGTTTTTGTGCTTGTTTGCAAAATTAGTGGGCCGGTCTGAATGAAGTCCAGGGCCAAATTTTTGTCCCAGTCCAGCCCTGGGTATTGGTACTTTTGGCAGTGTGGGCAGGTGCCAAGTCCTGTTGGAAAATTAAATCAGCATCTCCATAAAGCTGGTCAGCAGAGGGAAGCATGAAGTACGCTAGAATTTTCTGGTAGAGGGCTGCGCTGACTTTGGACTTGATAAAACGCAGTGGACCAACACCAAATGACATGGCTCCCCAAATCATCACTGACTGACTGCGGAAACGTCACACTTTATTATTCTTCCAAACACACCTTTGCACACTGGTAGTGACTAGTATTCCAGAGTTTATCTTCTTCACTCAGCAAATGTTATCCCCAGTGCTTACAGAGAGCAGGGAAGGACAAATGGTGATGCTTTTCAGGTGCTCAATATCTTCCTTATCCGCCAATGAGGTCATTGACCATCATGTTGGGGCCTAAGCCTAACTGCCTCATTATTAGGATGCTGGTGGCTAGAAGGTTGTAATAGTGTACAATAAAAACCAGTGGCTTTGTGTAATAAAAATGCAGGTTTAATCTAAGCGTCGGCTTGCATACTGTTTTTGGCCAAATTTTTAGGCATTTTGCCAAAGCACCCCTGAAGAAACCTGAAGGTGCACCAAGGTGCCTGGGCACCCTGGTTGAAAAAGGCTGAGTTAGAAAACGCTTGCATTTTGGGAGCAGAATGTAATTTTGGTATACAAGGTATGTTACAGGGCGTCCACCTAGAGAGTAGGAAATAATGCAATAGGTTTTTTACAGTATCCAAAAAGGATCGAATATTCACACATTCCTGGAAAGCATGGATCATAGTCACTGGTGCTAGCCTGCATCATCAGGTCTCTGTAATTTTTTAACTTGTTTTTGGGCATTTGAAAGTTACAGATAGACTTGTATAAGAGTTCTTCTAACGGGGGGGGGAGATAGAAATTAATTTAAATCATTTTTATTGAAAGTTTTCAGACAAAACCGTAAAGATTATGCATAACATTCCATAGTGTAAAACAAAAAAAACAAAAAATCGAAAAAGTCCATTACAACTTCTATAGGCAGGTGGAGTGGGAGAGATGTATGAACTGATCCATTACAATAACCAACTGTCTGTGAGCTGCAAATGTAGAGGGCAGGAATACCAGGGAGCTTTAGTGAGGAATTCCAATCAAGTCCTGAAGCCGGGATTGACTTCCGCCTCAGTTGCCAGATCTAGACCGATCCTCACTGCTCCAAGGTAACTCACAGAGGGAAAGATATCTATCCACTATCTGGTGACGGCTGGCTATCCCCTGAGGCACAACACACCCCACCCCTTTGGGAACTTACTGTGGAAGTGCGTAGCGCCCCCGGGGCGCCCCCGCCCTGCTACCTCCGTGGAGCATCTACCAGCCCTCTGATGGGGGGGATAGAAATTAAAAAGTGGCAGTGTTGTAAGGAACTCCATGACTTTAAAGGGAGATCCCAAATTACTTTTGCAAAGCCATCCACGTGATGAAAGGAAATTACCTTGAATTTGTCCCTCTTTTGTAATGGCTTCAGTTTTCTATTCTCTGTTAGGCCCCTTTCACACAGGCTGTGAACCTGTCTGTTTTTTAGGTGGACCTGATCCGACATCCACCACCTTCTGATTCTGTCCACAAAAAACAGACTAATCAGATGGAAACGGACAGACAGTCTGTTTTCCATCCAATTGCACCATAGAGGAGAGCGAGACTGTGTCCGCGTCTACTCTGCATTGCGGAGCAGACATGGACTTGTCATCCGCCTGCTAAGCGGGAATCAGTGGAGAGATCCCCTGCTGAGCAAGCGGATTCTTACAGGTCTTACAGGTTAGTAGTTGTTATCAATCAAAATGGGGATAAGGGGGAGGGTTGTAGGGAGAGACGTACAAAAGAGAATGTCTTCCGAACAAATTGGATGGTCACAAAAACAGCACAAGCCACTTCCTTTTATAAATTCTATCACGGATATTAAAATATAGAAGTGTGGGAACTGCTAGAATCGGCAGTCAAGCTAAAGGTGCTCAGACTATAGTAAAAGCAGATATCATCAAGCAGAAGCTGGGTTTAATGGAGCCTCGTTTTTGCTTCCAGTTCATCTCAAAGAAAGTGACAAAGAGATTGCATTTCTGGCAGGGTTTGCAGGTATTTTCGGTACTTGCTGAAATTGTTCTTAGCCTGAAAAATATAAACAAAGGCAGACAAAACACCCAAGAATTAATAAACTGCATTATAAATGTTTTTTGTCCCTGGGTTTTGTTATGCTTAGACATAATCCGAAGTTTGGGATCCCCTCCAGCACATTTTTAAATTATACCCAGCAACTTTTAATGAGTTGATGCATTGCTGCTTTTCTTTTTTCTGCTTGTTTTGTTTTCACTGTCATTTCTTGCTACATTTAGTGTGTATGTATCCCTGAAAATAGTTGCAACAATTGCCCTTCTCATTAAACAGAGTTGTTATCAGAAGGCGTAACTGGCGGTGTACCTAGGGCTGCAAGACAAGGAGAAAAATTGAGGCTGGCAATTTGTGCTTGTTTAAAATGAGCGCACGCAAAGCATTTTGTTTCTGATTTCTTCCTAATGACTGTATTAAGACCCCGCTCGTGCTGTTTACTTCTCAGATTGTCTCTTGTGGTATTTGTCTCTTTGTATTGTAGCACTCAAGTTGCACAAAGGTTTTGATTTAGTATCCTGGCAGCACCATAAAAAGAAGTTTTCATACAAGAGCAGACGGTGTCAATTTGCAAAGCACACGGCTTGCCCTGCTTTTACCATGCTGAGAAAATAGAAGCCTGTAAATCTTCCTTCTACCACACCTACTAAGAAAGCTATGTTTACATCATCACAGGGGACAGGGCATTTTATACCATTCGTTAGACGTTCCTGCTACATGTCTGTTTGAGATCTGAAATAACGGTACAGTTTGTGTTTTCACATGTTGGCACTGGAACAATTAAATAAAAATTAGCGTGATCCACTTGCATGTAGGTTTTATGAAACCGGAGGGCATGTATGTAAATTAAATCCAGGGTTAATTAAATATCATGTAGAATGTCCATATCTCCCAACATTTTGAGATGGGAACGAGGGACACCTACTAGCAAATGTATGTAGGCATAGTACACACCCCCTTGAAGGAGATTTAACAAAAAAAAAGTTAAATAAATCCACAAGGCCTTTTTTTTTACCACTACTATTCCCTTATACTGGCTTTTAAAATTTAGAAATGCAACAATTTAGAAATTGGATGAAAGGTTTAGCACTAAGAAACACTTTTTGAAAGCTAAAAATTGTATTTTATATACATCTATATAGATCAGACCAAATGAGGGACAAATGAGGGGGAAAGAGGGACGGAGGGACATTGCCCCAAATGAGGGACAGTCCCTCAAAATCAGGGAAAGTTGGGAGCTATGAGAATGCCATTGTTTTCATGCGTTTATTTTTCTGTTGAACCCCTTGCCTATGCCTTATGGCGGTCCTTTATGTGGGTGTTAACCCTGGGAAGAGGAAGTGGCTTCCCTATCCCTATCACATGAGCACTGTGATTGACTGTCATAGTGGTCACATGATCGGGAGCCTGACCCCCTTTCGGTGACAGCTTGCTCAGTCTGCTGAAAGTGCATAACTTGTGAGTCCTATGCATATGTGCAACAGCTGGGCTTTAAATAATTTTTGCACTATGCACGATAAAAATATTTTGCATTGAAGAATGTCTCCCGTCGCACATATATATATATATATATATATATATATATATACACACACACACACACACATGTTTTACAGGGTGATACCTGCAGGACCTACTATGGCCTCACTAATCCCTGTCATTATTGGTAAGGGTGTGTACATAATTACATGAGGATCTAATAAGCGCATGCTTAATATAAAACACAGCATCTAGTAGCTCTAAGTGTTTCATGGCTTTGAGCCACTCTTCAGGAGCAAGCACGGGATGTATCTGTAATTGGAAATTTAATAATCTAAATGATCTAACATATATCAACATAGGAGAGGATGGGGTGGAGACCCCCCCCCTTAACCACTTGAGCCCCGGACCATTATGCTGCCTAAGGACCAGAGGTCTTTTTCCAATTTGGCACTGCGTCGCTTTAACTGCTAATTGCGCGGTCATGCAATGCTGTACCCAAACGAAATTTGCGTCCTTTTCTTCCCACAAATAGAGCTTTCTTTTGATGGTATTTGATCACCTCTGCGGTTTTTATTTTTTGCGCTATAAATGGAAAAAGACTGAAAATTTTGAAAAAAAATGATATTTTCTACTTTTTGTTATAAAAAAAATCCAATAAACTCAATTTTAGTCATACATTTAGGCCAAAATGTATTCGGCCACATGTTTTTGGTAAAAAAATGTCAATAAGCGTATATTTATTGGTTTGCGCAAAAGTTATAGCGTCTACAAACTAGGGTACATTTTCTGTAATTTACACAGCTTTTAGTTTATGACTGCCTATGTCATTTCTTGAGGTGCTAAAATGGCAGGGCAGTACAAAACCCCCCCAAATGACCCCATTTTGGAAAGTAGACACCCCAAGGAAATTGCTGAGAGGCATGTTGAACCCATTGAATATTTATTTTTTTTGTCCCAAGTGATTGAATAATGACAAAAAAAAAAAAATATTTACAAAAAGTTGTCACTAAATGATATATTGCTCACACAGGCCATGGGCCTATGTGGAATTGCACCCCAAAATACATTTTGCTGCTTCTCCTGAATATGGGGATACCACATGTGTGGGACTTTTTGGGAGCCTAGCCGCGTATGGGGCCCCGTAAATTTATGATTTCACTCTTTACTGCCTATCACAGTTTCGGAGGCCATGGAATGCCCAGGTGGCACAAAACCCCCCCAAATGACCCCATTTTGGAAAGTAGACACCCCAAGCTATTTCCAGAGAGGCATATTGAGTCCATGGACTATTTTATATTTTGACACAAGTTGCGGGAAAGTGACACATTTTTTTTTTTTTTTTTTTTTTTTGCACAAAGTTGTCACTAAATGATATATTGCTCACACAGGCCATGGGCATATGTGGAATTGCACCCCAAAATACATTTAGCTACTTCTCCTGAGTACGGGGATACCACATGTGTGGGACTTTTTGGGAGCCTAGCCGTGTACGGGACCCCGAAAACCAATCACCGCCTTCAGGATTTCTAAGGGTGAAAATTTTTGATTTCACTCTTCACTGCCTATCACAGTTTCGGAGGCCATGGAATGCCCAGGTGGCACAAAACCCCCCCAAATGACCCCATTTTGGAAAGTAGACACCCCAAGCTATTTGCTGAGAGGCATGGTGAGTATTTTGCAGCTCTCATTTGTTTTTGAAAATGAAGAAAGACAAGAAAAAACTTTTTTTTTTTCTTTTTTCAATTTTCAAAACTTTGTGACAAAAAGTGAGGTCTGCAAAATACTCACTATACCTCTCATCAAATAGCTTGGGGTGTCTACTTTCCAAAATGGGGTCATTTGGGGGGGGTTTGTGCCACCTGGGCATTCCATGGTCTCCGAAACTGTGATAAGCAGTCAAGAGAGAAATCAAAAATTCACGCCCTTAGAAAGCCTGAAGGCGGTGCTTGGTTTTCGGGGTTCCGTACGCGGCTAGGCTCCCAAAAAGTCTCACACATGTGGTATCCCCGTACTCAGGAGAAGCAACAGAATGTATTTTGGGGTGTAATTTCACATATTCCCATGGCATGTTTGAGCAATATATCATTTAGTGACAATTTTGTGCAAAAAAAAAAAAAATTGTCTCTTTCCCGCAACTTGTGTCGCAATATAAAATATTCCATGGACTCGACATGCCTCTCAGCAAATAGCTTGGGGTGTCTACTTTCCAAAATGGGGTCATTTGGGGGGGGTTTGAACTGTCCTGGCATTTTATGCACAACATTTAGAAGCTTATGTCACACATCACCCACTCTTCTAACCACTTGAAGACAAAGCCCTTTCTGACACTTATTGTTTACATGAAAAAGTTTTTTTTTTTTGCAAGAAAATTACTTTGAACCCCCAAACATTATATATTTTTTTAAAGCAAATGCCCTACAGATTAAAATGGTGGGTGTTTCATTTTTTTTTTTCACACAGTATTTGCGCAGCGATTTTTCAAACGCATTTTTTGGGGAAAAAACACACTTTTTCTAAATTTTAATGCACTAAAACACACTATATTGCCCAAATGTTTGATGAAATAAAAAAGATGATCTTAGGCCGAGTACATGGATACCAAACATGACATGCTTTACAATTGCGCACAAACGTGCAGTGGCAACAAAATAAATACATTTTTAAAAGCCTTTAAAAGCCTTTACAGGTTACCACTTTAGATTTACAGAGGAGGTCTACTGCAAAAATTACTGCCCTCGATCTAACCTTCGCGGTGATACCTCACATGCATGGTGCAATTGCTGTTTACGTTTGACGACAGACCGCCGCTTGCGTTCGCCTTAGTGCGAGAGCAGGGGGCGACAGGGGTGCTTTTTTTTTTTTTTTTTTTTTTCTTTATTATTTTTTGCTTTTTTATCTTATTTTTAAACTGTTCCTTTCATTTTTATTTTTTTTTAATCATTTTTATTGTTATCTCGGGGAATGTAAATATCCCCTATGATATCCCCTATGATATCCCCTATGATAGCAATAGGTAGTGACAGGTACTCTTTTTTGAAAAAGATCTCTCCTCTGCCCTCAAAGCATCTGACCACACCAAGATCGGTGTGATAAAATGCTTCCCCAATTTCCCAATGGCGCTATTTACATCCAGCGAAATCTAAGTCATAAAATGCTCGTAGCTTCCGGTTTCTTAGGCCATAGAGATGTTTGGAGCCACTCTGGTCTCTGATCAGCTCTATGGTCAGCTGGCTGAATCACCGGCTGCATTTTCAGGTTCCCTGTTGAGACAGGAGAGCCAGAGAAAAACACGGAAGACGGTGGGGGGGGGGGCATTCCCTCCCACGGCTTGTAAAAGCAGTCTAGAGGCTAATTAGCCGCTAGGATTGCTTTTACATGAAAGCAGACCGCTGGCTGAAAAGAATGATACCAAGATGATACCTAAACCTGCAGGCATCATTCTGGTATAACCACTCAAAGTTGTGAATGGCGTACCTGAAGACAAAAAAATGGTTAACAATAAAGCACAGTAAACGGTAAAGTATAAAAAATTGCATACCTGAAAAGCAAACATGATAAAACATAATAACAATAACAATAACAATAAAACATTGCAGAATAGAATACAGTAAAAAAGAGCAGAACAATAGAGAGAGAATAGAGAGAGAGAGAACAATAAAACGACAACTATTTTTTTTTATTTTATATATATATTTTTTTTTTTTTTTACACTTTTTTTGTAACTAACTTTTATAACTGTAACCGGTTCCAGGTTCGGGTCTCTCAAAATGCGATGGCATCTTGGGAGACCCTGTGAAAGTGTGCCTAGTCTGTGCAATGCTGTACCCTACCAATACCTCTCATGCAGCCGACTGCATTTGGTTGGGGATGTGAATGGGGGGTAAGTACGGGCGCTGCAGAAGCGGTGGGTTCCCAATTAGGATTGGCGAATGCAGCAGGAAGGGCACTATGGGCACGACAGGCCTGTGTTTGTCTTTTTGGTGGCAGCGGGACATTACTTGTGCTTGCCACCTCACCAGCTTGAACTGCACTTATGGGACTCGCCATGTCACCAAGTGTTACTGCAGTGCTGGTTTGACTATGACCGGGGTGTACTAGGCCACTGGCGCTTGCCAGTTCACCAAAACGCTACCAAAAAATCTGTTGGCGATCGCAGGGATCAGGCCTGACTCTGCGAACGCTGCAGTTATGCGTTTTAGTCTTTTGTAAGTGACAGTGATCGATCGATACTGCACTTGGGTGGGCTGGGCTGGGCCGGGCGGAGGGGCAAAACGCAGGTGCTAGCAGGTATCTGGGCTGATCCCGCTAACACTGCGTTTGTGGGAACCCTAAACTGCTGGGGACGCTAGTATAGATCTGATCGGATCAGATATTGATCCGTTCAGATACTATACCACTAAGGGTGGTGTACAGTGCGTGCGTGGGTGTTAGCGGTACTGGCGCTAATCTGACACTGCCTGGGGCTGGTGCTTGCCAGTTCACCAAAATACTACCAAAAAAACTGTTAGCGATCGCAAGGATCAGGCCTGACTCTGCGAACGCTGCAGTTATGCGTTTAGTGTTTTGTAAGTGACAGTGATCGATCGATACTGCACTTGGGTGGGCTGGGCCGGGCCGGGCGGAGGGGCAAAACGCAGGTGCTAGCAGGTATCTGGGCTGATTCCGCTAACACTGCGTTTTTGGGAACCCTAAACTGCTGGGGACACTAGTATAGATCTGATCGGATCAGATATTGATCCGTTCAGATACTATACCACTAAGGGAGGTGTACGGTGCGTGCGTGGGTGTTAGCGGTACTGGCGCTAACCTGACCCTGCCTGGGGCTGGTGCTTGCCAGTTCACCAAAATACTACCAAAAAAACTGTTAGCGATCGCAGGGATCAGGCCTGACTCTGCGAACACTGCAGTTATGCGTTTAGTCTTTTGTAAGTGACAGTGATCGATCGATACTGCACTTGGGTGGGCTGGGCGGAGGGGCAAAACGCAGGTGCTAGCAGGTATCTGGGATGATCCCGCTAACACTGCGTTTTTGGGAACCCTAAACTGCTGGGGACGCTAGTATAGATCTGATCGGATCAGATATTGATGCGTTCAGATACTATACCACTAAGGGAGGTGTATGCTGCGTGCGTGGGTGTTAGCGGTACTGGCGCTAATCTGACGCTGCCTGGGGCGACGCATATCACCGCCGGGCGATCAGGGGGCTAAACCTTTATTCGGTAATAAACGGCGGGTGCCCTGACACTATAAAAAATAAACAAACTAACCAGCGTCACCCGTAACGGTTATACGGTGATCAGTGGTGAAAGGGTTAACTAGGGGGCAATCAAGGGGTTAAAACATTTATTTGGTAGTATATGGGGGTCCCTGACGCTATAAAACGCTGACGGCGAACCTAAATATTTATGTCCCTAACTAGCGTCACCAGCGACACTAATACAGCGATCAGAAAAATGATCGCTTAGCAACACTGGTGACAGGGGGTGATCAAGGGGTTAAAACTTTATTAGGGGGGGTTAGGGGGGTACCCTAGACCTAAAGGGGGGTAACAGTAACTGTCCCAACACTGTAACTGTCACAAACTGACACTATGCAGTAATCAGAAAAAAAAAAAAAAAAAAAAAAACAAAACTGCTGGTGTCAGTTTGTGACAGGGGGGGGGGGGGTGATTGGGGGGGGGATCGGGGGGGCGATCGGGGGGGGGGGGATCGGGGTGTTTTGTGTGCCTGGCATGTTCTACTGTGTGTGTGTGTGTTGGTGCACTCACATTGATGTCTTCTCTCCTCGGGCCGGAACGGAAATTACCGAGCCGAGGAGAGATGACATCATTTCCTTTGCTGCTGTTTAGCATACAGCAGCAAAGGAATGATTCGATTGGCCGGCGGCGATCGCGAGGGGGGGGCCACGAACGGATGGTCTCCCCCTCACCACCGATCGCCGCTGGACAAAAGACGACCGCCTCGGGCACCGGGGGGGGGTCCGATCGGACCCCCCACCCGCGGATTTTGCCTGTCCGTGCCACTTTGCCGACGTACATCGGCGTGAGGCGGTCGTCAAGTGGTTAAATGTTACAAAAATCTGTGCATTGATGGTATAGTGTTGTGGATCGTGAGCCACCTGAGGACATCATTACCGGGCGCTATGGTGGCATATTCAACGATAGCAACCAACACAGACTGCATCCAAGGTGGATATAGGTCCGTAAGGCACTCCTAATGTGGAATAGGAATAATGAGTGGGCCAACCAATATAAAGTCCCACCTCCTTGTTTCTTGTTTCAACATACAAAGCAAGAAGCCCAGCCTATACAACTTTAGTTTTTTGTAAAGCCAGTCATACATGGATCGAAATTTGGCCGGTTCATCAAGGACTGGCCAAATTTCAATCAATGTATCGGCAGGGTGGTTGTACAGAAGTCTATCTACCTATCAACTTCTGTTCAACTGCTATAGCTTGCAAAGGTCTCCCCTTTCTCAGAATAAAATAGTTTAGTGGGGGGGGATTCCCCCAACCACATCGAGTGTGTGGGAATCGCATCAGTTTTTTTTTGTTTTTTTTTTACATTTTTTTTTTTTTTTTGAAAATTGCTATCATTAAACATAACATTCGTACATGTTGTTTGATATAACAATACACATAAATTATACATGCCCATTCTTACAATCGTGCACTATTTCATGTCAATCTAATATTTCTACTGCTAAATCATATCTCAACTTTTTCCTTTCCCTTTTCCTCTCCCCCCCCCCCCCTTTAACTCCGTTTCTACTATCGTCTCCTGTTTCTTTCCATAACTTATTCACCACAATCATTTGTCCCTTTCTTCCCCCACAACCGATATTCTTTCTTATCTAAATATTTAATCGTTACTCCTACGGGCCGTTTATTTCTATTCCTTTCTATCTTTCTCTCTCTCGCGTTTCCCCCATGTCTGTACATCTAAAGCCTTTCCACTACCAGTTGATGTGGTGCCAAGTCTGTGTCCCCAAACCATGGTTGCCAAATATTGTTGAATTTGCCCTTTTCTCTCCTGCGGCTATAGGCCAATAGCTCTCTAGGAAGCAAAGAATTTACATACGAAATCCATTGCTTCCCTGTGGGTACCGTAGGTGCCATCCAGTACTTTGCAATAAGTTTTCTGGCTAAATACATCAATCTAGTTAACATATATTACATTCCTCCCGGGAACGTTTCTATGCCCATGGCTCCAAGCAAGTACACTACCGGGTTTAGGGGGATGGGGGCTTGCGCTAGCCTAGTAATACACTGGGAGACTTCATCCCAATACCTATGTAGTTTTGGACACCTCCAGATTAGGTGTATGAAGTCCCCCTTGTGTATTCTACATTTAGGGCACAACGGGGAGTCTCTTCCTCCCCATTTATATAGATGTGCTGATGTCCTATAGGCCCTATGTAAAATAAATAGTTGTGACAACCTATGGGATGCGGATACCGATACCACTGGAACAGCTTCGAGTGCCACTACCCACTGTTTTTCATCTATCTCCCCTATGTCTTCTACCCATTTGTTTCGACATTTTAATGAGGCATGGTCCTGAACCGAGGTCAGTAATTCCCTATATATTTTTGATGTTAACCCTTTCCTCGTATCTGCTATTAAAACATCACTCAATAATGATGATGTTGACACTGTCAGGGAATGTGTTGTTTGTTGTGCCTGCAACGCATGACGAAGTTGGAGATATTGATAAAAGCTCCTGGGGTTCAAATGAAATTCCCTACATAGTTGTTCATATGTCTTTAGCACCTCCCCCTCATAGAGCTGTGCAAAGAACCGAATCCCCTTTTCTTTCCAGTGTGCAAAGCCTTGTAATTCCTGAACCTCAGTGTATCTTTTATTATACCATATCGGAGTAAATGGGAGCACGCCCGTTATTTTCAGCGCTTTCCTGATCTCTCCCCATACCCTTTTAAGAAGGATACTTGTGGGTTCTAGGCCATTCATACTTGGTAAATCCATCTCCATATGGGAGGCCGCCTCTAATGCGGGGTCCGATATGGCCACCAATTTACATATAGGGTCCTCATTTCCTTCCCGTCCCCACCCTGCCATTTGTTGTAGCTGTGATGCCAGAAAATACATTTTAGGATGAGGTATTGCCAACCCTCCTCTGTCTTTTCCATATTGCAATGTATCTAGACTGATCCTAGCTGCCTTTTTTTTCCATATCAGTTCCCTCATTAATGTGTCGATTTGCTTAAATCATTTTTTTAAAATGAAAACAAACAGTTGCTGTGGGGCCCATACCATTTTTATAAAGTTTGCACGTCCTATAACTGATAATGGAAGCTTACACCAGCTATTGCATTTCTCTTTCTGTCTGGCCAGCAGTGGACCCAGGTTCAGCCGAAGGTACTCAGCCAGATCTGGGGACACCGTCACTCCCAGGTACCTAAAACTATTAACTGTAACTATTTGTTTCGCCCCCTCTGGTAATTGATCCCTCAGCTGATCTAAGGGCATTAGAGTTGATTTTGACCAGTTGATAGTGAAGCCTGAGAAGCTTCCAAAGTCTCCCATTATCTCCATCACTGCCCGCAATGAGGAGGCTGTGTCGCCTAGATATATAAGTGCGTCATCTGCGTATAAGGATATTTTTTCTTCCCTCTGGTCCCTACAAAACCCCACCACCTCTGGTGCATTGCGAATCTATATGGCCAGGGGCTCTATCGCCAGGGCGAACAGCAATCTAGACAATGTGCAACCCTGTCTGGTACCTCTGTGTAATTCAAATGGAGAGGAAAGGTTATTGTTAATGCGTAACCTGGCTCTAGGTTTAGAGTAAAGCACCTTTACCCACGTTATAAATTTGCTTCCCATTCCGAAACTTTCCAGTATTTCCAGGAGGTAGGGCCACTTCACACTATCAAACGCCTTTGTGGCATCCAGTGACAGTATGGCCCTACCCCCCGGATTGTCCACCGGCACCTGTAGGTTCATAAATAACCTCCTTATATTATCGGCCGTGGAACAGGTGAGTATAAAGCCAGACTGATCGCAGTGAACCAGCTTGCCGATAATTTGGGATAGCCTCTTGGCCAGAACACTGGCAAAAAGCTTAACATCAGCATCTAATAGAGATATTGGGCGATAAGAGTCCAATAGAAGTCTGTCTTTTCCTGGCTTTAGAAGTACTGTTATTATTGCCTCTTGCATGCTATCTGGCAAGCTGCCCACTTCTTCGGCCTCCATTATAGCCTGCAACAGTGATGGTAAAAGGTCCTCTCTGTAATGAGAGTATACCTCCCCCGGTATCTCATCTGGGCCTGGGGATTTATGATTCGTTGCCCCCTCCAATACCTCTGTTAATTCAGCTAATGTAATTGGAAGGTTCAACATTTCCCTGTCCGCCTCAGTTAACCGCGGAAACGGACAGGATTGTAGACACCGCGCTAGATCAGATGGAATATAACTAGTTTTAGTAGAGTACAAATCCTTATAGAACCGTTGAAAGCTATTTAAAATGTCTGAACTAAGGGTCTGCTTCTCTACTATTTATTTATTTCTTGTTTATTATTTTTAATTATTAATTATTATTATTTTCCCTCTCCCTCCCTCACTCTCCCTTGCCTCTACCCCTGTGCTTTAAAAAAATTAACTTTTATATAAGACAAGCTGCAGACTCCAGGAAAAGGAAAAAGAAGAGAAAAAAAAAAAAACCCAAACGGGGTCTAATTAGTCTCTAGTCTCCTGTCCCCTGTATTCCGTGTTGTTTTCCTGTTGTCCTCCAGCCATTTTTCGACACTCCGTGGGGAATCAAAGAAGTGTATACCGTTTGTTGTAGATACTCTCATACGGGCAGGGTACAGCAATGCGTAGTCTATCTTGTTTTGCTGTAACGCACGTTTAATCGGCGTAAATGCCGCTCAACGTTTTTGAAGATCTGGAGAAAAGTCCTGATAGAATGAAATTTTTATCCCTTTGTAGAGAATTTCTCCCATTTCTCTTGCCTTCCGGAGCAGTGACACTTTATCTCTGTAGTTAAACATTTTTATAAGTATGGGTCTTGGGTACTCACTTCCCTGACGGGGTTTAAAGGGGACTCGATGGGCACGCTCGATACCAAAAAAAGGAGAAAAGGATGAAGCCCCAAATGTCTCCTTAAACCATCCCTCCAGGAATTCTGTGTGATCAGGTCCCTCGCTCCGTTCAGGCATGCCAATTACTCTTACATTATTTCTCTGATTCCTATTTTCTAATTCATCTATTTTGGCTGCCTGACTGTCTATTTGTTTCTTCATCTCAGATATGTCTTGTCTGAGCGGAAATAATGCATCTTCGGCTGTACTTAGTGTTTCCTCCAGGACTGTTGTTCTTTCCATCGTCTCTTTCAGCCTACCTCCCATCACTGCTGGTTCCTCCTTTATCCCTTTCAGCTGGGTATCCAGACCAGTGATTGATTCCTTGCATGCAGTTATAGCGTATAGAAGGTCCCTCATTGTAGGCTCTTCCACTCCTCTACTATGTTCCCCCCCATATTTGCCTCGGCTGTATTGGGGGACTTTTTGATTGCTGTGGCAACACTTGTGATGTCAAGTTTTCCCGCTCCTTGCTCTTTTGTGGGTGGTGCTACCGTCGTGCTTGCCAATGCCGATCCGCTGCCTTGGCTTTTCCTTATTCCTTGGCTTCCTCCTTTTACTGGAGAGAGGGAGGTTCGAGCGAATCGCTCAAGCTTTGTTGCTGCCGCTGCTGCAGCTGCCGCTGCGGCTTTTGCTTGATTCGTCTGGTTTTTTGCTGAGTGTGTGACCTGGGCTCCTTCTTGTTGTAACTGATGTTGTGGCTGGTGCTGGTTTGCTTTTTCCTCTGCTGCCCATTTCCCAACCTTAGTATTATGTCAGGGAAAAAAAAAAATGTCTTTCACCTTTCTTCCCCTTTTTTTTAAAATGAGTAAATAAGGAGGGGGGGGGGGGGGGCTGGGCGCGGAGGACTAGGACAAGTTTTTCATCTATTGTCCAATATTGCGGCACCAATTTTCAGTGGTTGAGCCTCCAGACGTCAACCTTTCTTTGTTTAGACTGCAATTAAAGCTCTCCCATGCTGCTGGTTTTAATTTAAAATAATGGCAAATAAGGATCTCACAGCACACCTGTAGTTCCACACGACCAGCTTAACAGTGGAAAGAATGATAGGTAGACGAGTAAATAGTATAATTCTGATTTAAAAATAGTCTTCGGGGCACTGTTCCACTGGTTTTATTAATTCTATTGTTGTTAAGACTGCCCCATGAACCAGCTCCCTGTCCGTCTCCCACACTGGACTGGGGCAGTTTTTATGCTTTTTTGTTTTAAATACAACGTCCTTAGCGCTAACAACTGGTAACACAACAGTTTCAGCTTAGCCAAAATTTCATATAGCAAGCTCAGTTCAGTTTAGTTGTTATTTCTCCAATTGCTGGCTGAGCAAAAAAAAAACTGACTAATCTATGGGCTGTTTGAGAATGGTCAGTGTTCAAATAAAATTGATAATGAAGATCTGCCTGCACAATACAGACAGTTAAGGGACTTTTTTCTTTCTAGAGGGTCAAGAATAGAGTATCTAAGACTAGGTTCACATTTGTGGCTTGCAGGAATGTGTGCAAAATCAGGCACTTTGCCAAAACGCTCAAAATGCATAGCCCTTTTGCAGATGCACAGTGATGACATTATTTTTTAATTAAACACATCTAATAATACACACTTGTTTGCGCTCATCAAAATGCATGGTAACAAAAGGACCTTGTGTTATAGTGTGGTATGATTTATTTATTTATTTTATTTTCTAAAAAGGGTGCTGTGCTTATTTTAGTGTATTCTTTGTGCATAGGGCAGCCCGTTGAAATCAACGTGCATGTGCTCAGTTGCACCAGCCTTGGTGTGAATGGAGCCTAAAGTAGCTGCAGTTTGTACATTTTTTTTATGCTACCTGAATGAGAACATGTAACAAATATAAAGAATCCAAATTTGGCTGCAAAAGTGAACATACTGGTCCACTTGCACTGCTGCTGTAAAAAAAATTCTGAATAACAAATGCAACCATTCAGTGAATCCAGTCCTGACATGCTGTAATCGGTCATTCTGGTGCCACACACCGGGTCCCACACTGACATCTCTGATGTGATGTCATCAGGGGGGCCAGCGGTCTCCTCCTGGATTTAGCAGCTGGCCCCCTGATGATGTGGCGCTAAGGGTCCACCCTCCTCTTAAATATGATGAATTGGTCGGGAAGGAACAATTGTCTTGGGTCACTTGCGATGTTGCAAGCCATTATTCCTCCATCCCTCATAACTTGGCAATTGAGGCATTTATGGGGGTGAAATTCCCTTTATGTCCCACATTAGGATTTACTTAAGGTACACCAATGACCTGATTTTTTTTGTGGGACAGGAAAATCAGAGATATAGTTTCTTGGCCTATCTTAATGAGAACTGCTTAAATTTGAGCTTTCATGATTACATGGATAATAAGGAGGTGTCCTTTTTGGATGTCCATTTGACAGGTGAGCATGGAAAGGTATCTACCAGACCAGGGGTCTCCAAACTCACTATACAAAGGGCCAGTTTACTGTCCTTCAATCTTTAGGGGGGCGGCACTTTGGCCAGTGAGAGTAGGAAATGCCCTAGCGTCAGAGGGACAAAACAATTCCCCATGACTGGTATTAAAGGGAGTAATAATGCTCCATCGTAGATATAAACGGGAGGAATAGTGCCCCTTCATTGGTGTCAATGGGAGGAATAGTGCCCCATCATTGGTGTCAGTGGCAGGAACTATGCCCCACTGTTGCTGACAGTGGAGAGAATAATACCCTAAGGGCCAGATAAAAGCAAGCAAAGGGCTGAATCTGGCCCCCGGGCCACAGTTTTGAGACCACTGTACTAGACTGTATAGACTGAAACCATTGTTGGGTAATAGTTTTTGTTGCAAGCTCAGTCACATAATCTCCAACACACAATCAAAGGCATCCCTGTGGGACAATTTTTTACGCCTACAATGTATTTGTAGTGAGGATCAACATTTTGAACAGTAGGCTTTTTTCACTCTATCAGTGCTTTATGGAAAGTTGCTTTTCAAGATGGATGTTGGATAGGGTATATAATATTGTTAAAGCTAGAAATAAAATCGAGGTATTGAGTAATAATAAGTAATAAACAGGTAAGCATGAGAAACAAACCAACTTTTTCCTCAGCATATAGCTTTGAATTCAATCAAGTTAGGAAGATCATAGATGGGTATTTACCTGTTTTATTTACTGATCAAACTTGTGCCAATGTATTAAAGGATTGCTTTAAGATAGTGTCCAGAAAATCACCTTCATTAGGCAATTTTTTGTCCCCTAGTATTTTTTTTTTTTTTATCCATCTGGTCCATGACCTGACTACATTTTAAGGGGTGTGTTTCCGCTGCTTGCCCCTGTTGTTCCCATGTTTTGAGAAGCCACACTGCATTCAACTACTAATGGCAGAGTATTTAAGATTGGTTCTTTAACACTGTTTTTCTCATTTATGTTACTATTTGTAGGGTTTGCAGTATTCAATGTGTGGGAAGAACTACTAGGCATCTTAGAGATCGCCTTCATGATTATCTATACAACATTGAAAAACATCACTCAACTAAGGTTGCCCTACATTTCAATGAATGTCATGCATGGGATGCTTCTGCTGTATTTTTCCAGATTATTGAGAAAGTCTGGGTCTCACAGGTGGGGATATGTTTCCCCTTCTATACAGGAGGTAGGTTTACTGGATTTTTCATCTCCAGACCTGTATACCCAAGGGACTCCATTTTGAATGGGATGTCACTCATTTTTATGATTGCCACGAAAATAGGATCTCTCTCCCGCATGGATCGTGTTTCCTTTTCCTCCTTCTTTTTTTCTTCTTTCCTTTTGTTGTGTGGGTTGTCAATGGCTTTTTATACATTTGTATGCCCATATGGTTCCAATAACTAGTTTATTATGTGCCAGCAGGTGTAATGTGAATACAGAATAAGTCAGATTTTTTGATTATGGAGGAGAGGGTTACAGTGGTGCAAAGTAATTTTTGTGTGTACGTTTTAGGCTTACATGTGGTAGTAAGGCTAGATCCACATTTGTGTCATGTGACAGAGCACAGGTGTTGCTGAGCTGCTTTTTTATGTTTTTATTTTCACGACATCGTGCTTTATGGTAAGGCGGATACATTTCAATGGACTGCCTAGAGCATCTAAATCGCATCAAAGAAGTGAATAACCTTTTTTTAAATCGCACCACACAAAACTGCATTATTTTCTGTTACGGTTTTGTATGCATACCGGCATCGCACATATCTGAATCTAACCAAATAAATACTTTTTAGGGAAATCCTAATTACTCTATGTTTACATCGCTCACCTGAAAACCTCAGGCCGATCCGTGTTTTCTACAGAGCACTGGCTGTAGTAGCACAGGCTTCTGTCTTCCGAGAACACCTTTCCTATAGCCGGAGGGGAAACATTCTGGCAGCCCAGTCAAGCTGCAGCATAATGGTCTTTTTTACGCATAACTCATCGTAGCACTCAGTGTGCCATCTGATTAATTAAATTATCTGTGCATGTTTAAATAAAGATTAAAATATTTGATCAGTCCTCCTCTGTGGAAGATGTGAGGTGATCAGGTGTGAGTTTAAGACTGCCATAAAAGGTCCAACATTTTGCAAGAAATGAGATGGGTTTGAGCTCCATTTTTTAATTGCCAGGCTTTTAAAGCATTAAAAGAGAAGAAATGATGTGCACATGAGAACAAGAGGGTTAATTACTGTACAGACTTTCCAAAGTGCTAAAATTGTTTTGAAATCATTGAAAAATTTTTGCCTAAGGGCCTGATCACACAAGATGGCTTGAGCTGTGCTTGACAGCCTTGCCCAAAGATTGTCCCTACAATAGGGGTTGATTTACTAAAAGAGTGGAAAATCTAGTGCAGCTCTGCAACCAATTGGCTTCCAGTTTTTTTTTTGTCAACGTAAATCAACTCCATAAGCTTGTTTCCCATCATTGCAGTTCACACCATTGAAAAAAAAAGAAGAAACTTTTAACTTTTTTTCAGTGCATTTTGGTGCGATGCATTTCGCTACATTATCCCATGCTACTGCCAGTAGAACTGAATAGCATGTCATTCTGTCACATTTAATTAAAGTTATAATTAAAAAACATTACAGAGCGATGTGTTTACAGTTGCAACGTATGGGCACTGCTGCCTTTACAATGCATACCAGTGGTCATGAGATAATGCACACTGCTGGTGTGAACAAACCCTCAATGGGAACTCCCTTCTTTATTCCCCTGCAGCTTCTGAAATGGTAAAGGACTAATGTTAGACTGGAGCACTTGTACTATGTTCTACAATGTTTTGACCAAGCTTACTTAAAATATCTTTTCATTTTGTGAGTGCTGCCTGCTGGCCAGCTCCTTCGACAGCTTTGTGGACTCCTTGCATGTTTGCAGGTTCGCCTCTGCTGTTTACTTTCCATTTCTAAGAACTACATATCCCATGGTACCTTGCAAGCGGCGATTCCTCTACTGACCCCACCTCCTGAAGCTTCTCCTCTCAGCTCATCTGTAGTTTAGAAGGCAGGTTCTTTGAACTGTGTGACTGCAGTGCCTATATACAGGGCAATGAAAAAATGTGGAACCTAATATGAGTTTACATTTTGACAATAGATACCTTAACTACAGATATGGTTTTTATATTGATTATAAATCTGCTTGCCTGGTTTGGGTGCTACTTGGCAGCCTTTTCTAATGAAAGATTCTAAATGACAGGCTGTGCTATGTACACTGTAAGGACTTCTGTTGGTATCAGTGTGAAGAATAGTGCCATCGATGGTGTCAGTTGGTGGAATAGTGACCTAAGGGCCAGATAAAGACAAGCAAAGAGCCACATCTGGCCCCCAGGCCACAGTTTGGAGACCACTGCCTTAAATAAACCCTTAAAATATTTTTTAGGCTTTGGGGAACCTCTGGTAAAACTAAATTATTGGGGGTCAGTGGGAAAAATGCATCCTTACATTTGCGGTTAGAAATACCACCCTTACATACAGCTAAAAAGATTATTGGTGCCCTGCAACTGGCTCTTGACCCCCAAAACTATGATGGCACCATCAAATGGGAGGTCGATAATTCAGCTTAAGAAACCCCCATCAACCTGGGGGTGGGGGGGGGGGGTCCTAGGGCTCCATGGTTGAGAATGACTGATGTAGGCTGAAAAACTTCCTGACAAGCACAATTTCGGTGGTTGCTGGATAGCGGTGGTAGCTCTCTGATCTGTGTCATTTATTATGTGGAATTGCTTTCAAATGTGATTTTTAAAAAGAGTACATATTCCAAGCATATAGCTATTTTTGTAGCCAGTTATATAGTGTTCTGTGATCCTTGTAAATAATGTGTGCGACGACCTTAGAAGCACTAGCGCAGCGGCGTTATGTTGGCAGCTGGGATATGAATACTACAAGCACTCTACATAAATCACAAATGAATAGTTTATAGGAGATGTCTACTATTACCGGTCATTAATTATTTCCATGAAAAAACCCTGCTGTCAAAACAATCCTTATGTTATGTATTCAATATGCTATTAAGAAAATGTTTTCACCTGTGTAGCAGTGTGAGCTCCATACTCCTTGTCAAAGCTAGTGGTTGATCTGGTATGTAAACAAGTAAATTATTATTTAGGCATGTTTGACTCATAAATTGATATGTTTATGTTGACAGTAGTATCCTATATGTTTACAAGCCAAGCTAAGCCTTTAGATTACAAAAAGTGTACAAGTGAGTGTTAAAACTAAGCCCCCAGGCAAGCAGTAAATATTAAATATTAAAATGATACAGATGAAATGGCAATATGGAAATTGTGTAAATTCTTGAAAATTTGTCATTTTGTTTTGGTTGTATGATTTAGGCACAACTTCGATATTGCAAGTGGTGTTCAAATGTATTCTGGTGTTTGAATATTTAGATTTGTGTGTGGCCACATTTGGGTTATCCAAGTGATACTAAAAACACAGTTTAATTTACATTGTCCCGTCTATTTCTGTATGTGGATGATGGCACTGTAATTATTTGAACCCCTTTGCGACTGTGCTATAGCTGAATGATGGCTACAGTGCGGGAGGCCATCATATGATGTCCTCCCGTGCTCATGCTGCCTGCGTGCCCCCTCAGGCGTACATCGGCAGTGATCTGTGATCGGGGTAAAGAGCCAATCACGGCAGCTCTTTACCACGTGATCAGCTGTGTCCAATCACAGCTGATCACGGATGTAAACAGGATTTGCCAGGTATCAGCAGTCCTCCCCTCAGGCTAACAGCGTGTGAGGAGAGTAGGACTGAAACAACTACTAATCAACAACAAATCGATCATGAAAATAGTTGTCAACTATTTTCATGATCGATTAATTGGCCAGCCGATTAGTTGGCCTGCATACAGAATGCATTATTTGTTTACATATTAGGAAATACAGTACAGCACACATACAGCTCAGTACACCATCCATACATGTCAGTAAGTGCCCAAGAACTTGTGAATGTGTGAGGAGCAATGCCTCATGGAACATGTAGTCCTGGGCAGGAAGTGAGTGGGTCTAAAGGCAGAAGTTTTTTTCACCTTGCAATAGGGGCACGCTATACTATAATTTGCAGCTTGCTATTGAGGCACTCTGAAGGCAGGAGGAGCTAGAAGCATCGGTGGGGGACCCCAGAAGAGAAGAATCGGGGCTGCACTGTGCAAAACCATTACACAGAGCAGGTAAGTATAACATGTTTGTTGTTTTAGAAAAAAATTACTTTAAAGACTGTGCAGGGAAGATCAGCATCTGAACCCAGAGAAGGTGGAGGCTGATAGACTGGAGGTAATAGTAATCATTGCAATTACATTTAAAGTAAACTTTTACATGGAGGCAAGCCACATTACATGGGAGCAGGGCACATTACATGAGGGCAAGGACACATTGCGTGGGAGCAGGGCATATTACATGAGGGCAAGGGCACATTACGTGGGAGCAGGGCACATTATGTGGGAGCAGGGCACGTTACATGGGAACAGGGCACATTACAAGAAGGCAGGACACATTATAGGGGGGCAGGGCACATTATGTGGGAGCAGGGTGCCCCAGTGTGAAAGGTGTCTAAATAAAAAATGTGATCGGAGTCTGAAAATTTTTACCAGATTCAACCTCCAATAGTATATGCATTATATCTCTTCTTTCTGTTATTCTCAGAGTGGATTAGAGATTTTGCTCCCTAACCATATAGTTGGTTATTTATATTTACCACTGCATATAGATTTTTAAGAATAAATTGCCTTTTTTTAAAACTTTGCATATTAAATTATGCACCACACTTTTTTTAAAGGTTATTATCCGATCAATCAAAACAATAATCGGCCAACTTATCGATTATGAAAATTATCGTTAATTGCAGCCCTAGAGGAGAGGAGATCCGATAACCAGCAAATCCACACAGGGGGACATCTGCACTTACCATCGGGGCACTGATCATCAGTGCAGCCTCAACAGTGCCCACCAGCGCTGCCAATCTGTGCTCATCAGTGCCGCATATCATTAGTGCTTATCAGTGCAGCCTCATTAGTGCACATCAGTGAAGGAGAAAAATTACTTATTTACAAAATTTTATAACTGAAACGAAGAAAAACGTATTTTTTTTTTTCAAAATTTTTGGTCTTTTTTCGTTTGTTTAGCAAAAAATAAAAAAACCCAGTGGTGATTAAATACCACCAAAAGTAAGCTCTATCTGTCTAAAAAAAAATGATAAAAATTTGTTTGGTTACAGTGTTGCACAATTTTCATTCAATGTGCGACAGCACTGAAAGCTGAAATTGGCCTGGGCAGGAAGGGGGTGAAAGTACCCAGTAGGCAAGTGGTTAGTTTAAAAAAAATATAAGTACCTTTTCCTAATCAATATACAGCTGTCACATGACCCAGATCTTTCCCAGCCTGTCTGCAGAGAAACATAAGCAGGGGAAGCTTCTAGTGCTCTACTGCTGGTCACATGCTCAAAAAAAATACAGAGTGAAAAATGGTATCAATAAACTGTTTTAAATTGTTATACAAATATGTATTTGAAATTAAATCTTTATTATTTTTTGGCAATTACATTGTGTGGGGAAATTTCTGCCAGTCACAGGCTGTGTCACACCCCTCTAGCCTGTGTCTTAGAATAAGAGGGAAGTGAAGCCTCCATTATTCTACAGGAGGGAGGGAGTGGGCTGTCATTTACCACTGTGTATACGTCCACATGTGTGACTCTATAGTCACATGGGCTGCTCAGATGTGATGGGGAGGATATGCTCAGCAAAGAAACTCAGTGAAAACTGTGCATGTGCGTCAGTGCTACCATAGCTGCAAAATTCTTAGCTGAATTTGGGAAATGAACAGAAGGGGGAGATAGAGAGCAGGATAAATCGTTTTTTTTGCAGAATACAGATACAGTGACTTACAGTGACTGTGTGTATATGAACAGCACGTACTATTACCATTTATTGATAGTTTAGTTACACTTTAATGTCAAAGATCCAGGTGTAGCCAAATGTGCACTGTCTAGATCAATTCCCTTCTTCCTAATAGGGACTGTGGTGTGTGGGTTTAAAATGTGGTAAGGTAACTATATTTTCCGTCAAGACCAATTTTAAGGTTTTATTGTAATGATTCCCCTGAAGTTATTTTTAATGCAACTTTCATGTTTGATATGCCATATTACCATTATTGTATTAAATATACAGATTTGTTGAATTCCCGCTAATGGGAGCTCTCTATGTCACTGCAGTCAGGTTCCTTTATTAGCAGATCTATCTAAGACGTGAAATGACAGACATGAGCAGTAATGGTGGCAATAAATATGAGATGACAGATGCCCCATCTGGCCATCATTTTCAGCAAGATCGAGGTATGAACTCATGTTTGTGAATAGACTGCAGATATAACCAGCTGACATTTCTTGTGAGGTTGATTGTATCTGTATATATCTCATACTGTATACCTTTAAACTCTATAGTAGCAGAAATGTAGCCAAGTGTCCATGTAGCAGTCACAAGCCGCAGGTGCCTGAGGGTGACCCATTGTACCTCAATTACCTTTATATTGTGTATGGCAAGGGTTGTTAAAGATGAATTCCAGGTATGGTATATTTTTACATAGTTACATTGGTCCATCAGGGACCGATGTAGCTATGTACTTTATATACCATACCTGGCCATTGCTCCTGGAAACTGGAAATCACTGAAGACACCACTACTTCAATGACCTCCTCTTACTTTCGGGTCCTGTGCTAAGCTGCCGGCCTGCTGCATTTTAAACACAGGAGGTTGGCCACTCAGCATGGGCTCCATTCAGACAATTTTCTGATTGATTGGAGAGCATGATGTCACCGCCTGCCTCTGCACCTCGTCCATTCAGAGAATGCTTTGCATTCAGAAAATGCAAAGCATTCGCTGAATGGCACCTGTGCTGAGTGGCCGGCCTTCTGTATTCACAGTGCATCAGGCCAGCTGCTCAGCATGGGACCCTGAAGCAAGTGGAGATCACTGGAGTAATGCGGCCTACTTTAGTGATTTCCAGCTTCCAGGGGCATTGGCCAGGTAAGTTACAGTCAGGTCCATAAATATTGGGACATTGACACAATTCTAATCTTTTTGGCTCTATACACCACCACAATGGATTTGAAATTGAAACAAACAAGATGTGCTTTAACTGCACACTTTCAGCTTTATATTGAGGGTATTTACATCCAAATCAGGTGAACAGTGTAGGAATTACAACAGTTTGTATATGTGCCTCCCACTTTTTAAGGGACCAAAATTAATGGGACAGATTAACAATCATCCATCAAACTTTCACTTTTTAATACTTGGTTGCAAATCCTTTGCAGTCAATTACAGCTTGAAGTCTGAAATGCATAGACATCACCAGACGCTGGGTTTCATCTCTGGTGATGCTCTGCCAGGCCTCTACTGCAACTGTCTTCAGTTCCTGCTTGTTCTTGGGGCATTTTCTCTTCAGTTTTGTCTTCAGCAAGTGAAATGCATGCTCAATCGGATTCAGGTCAGGTGATTGACTTGGTCATTGAATAACATTCCACTACTTTCCCTTAAACTCTTTGGTTGCTTTCGCAGTATGCTTTGGGTCATTGTCCATCTGCACTGTGAAGCGCCGTCCAATGAGTTCTGAAGCATTTTGCTGAATATGAGCAGATAATATTGCCTGAAACACTTCAGAATTCATCCTGCTGATTTTGTCAGCAGTCACATCATCAATAAATGCAAGAGAACCAGTTCCATTGGCAGCCATACATGCCCACGCCATGACACTACCACCACCATGCTTCACTGATGAGGTGGTATGCTTTGGATCATGAGCAGTTCCTTTCCTTCTCCATACTCTTCTCTTCCCATCACTCTGGTACAAGTTAACCTTGATCTAATCTGTTCATAGGATGTTGTTCCAGAACTGTAAAGGCTTTTTTAGATGTTGTTTGGCAAACTCTAATCTGGCCTTCCTGTTTTTGAGGCTCACCAATGGTTTACATCTTGTAGTGAACCCTCTGTATTCACTCTGGTGAAGTCTTCTCTTGATTGTTGACTTTGACACACATACACCTACCTCCTGGAGAGTGTTCTTGATCTGGCCAACTGTTGTGAAAGGTGTTTTCCGTGGTCTTCCAGGTCTTTTGGTGTTGCTGAGCTCACCGGTGCATTTTTTCTTTTTAAGGATGTTCCACACAGTTGATTTGGCCACACCTAATGTTTTTGCTATCTCTCTGATGGGTTTGTTACATTTTTTCAGCCTAATGATGGCTTGCTTCACTGATAGTGACAGCTCTTTGGAACTCATATTGAGAGTCGACAGCAACAGATTCCAAATGCAAATAGCACACTTGAAATGAAGTCTGGACCTTTTATCTGCTCCTTGTAAATGGGATAATGAGGCACACAATGCTTTCACACTGAGGCACTTTATAGGCGCTATAGCGCTAAAAATAGCGCCTACAAACTGCCTGTAAAAAGCCTCTCCTCTCACTCCAGTGTGAAAGCCCAAGTGCTTTTACACTGGAGCGGTGCGCTGGCAGGACGCTAAAAAAAAGTCCTGAAAGCAGCATCTTTGAGGTTCTGTAGGAGTGGTGTATACACCACTCCTACAGCGCCCCTACCCATTGAAATAAATGGGCAGCACCAGCAAAGTGCTGATTTGCGGGTGCTTTTAACCTTTTTTCGGTTGTTAGTGGGGGTTAAAAGTGCCCCACTAGCGGCTGTAAAGCACTGCTTAAAATAGGGGCACATTACTGCTGACGCCCCCAATGCCCCAGTGTGAAAGTAGCCTTAATCCAAGTGGAGAAATTGACTGTTTTCAGGTGACATGTGAGTAAGATTTTCCAAAACCTCAAACTTACACTAGTTGTAGTTGGCTTGGGTATATGTGATTTGTTTATATATATATATAATTTTTTTTTTTTTTTACACTGAGCGTATATATAGTAATAAGTACGGTAATAGTACTGTCTGTATGTTGGCATTTTTATTTATATATAATAAAAAATCCTTATGATTTTCTTTCAGCTTCGTTGCTATTAGCTATTCATATGAAATTTAAATCATGCAATTGACATCTTTTGCAGTCATACTGGTACCCTGGCACTTAATAGGACTTGCTAATTGAGGTGATGATGATTTTGACAGTCTAGCAGGGGTGGTATAGGGACATATTGAACAATCCATTGGGGGTCTGTAAAGCTTAAAGCTTTAAGAACCCTTCATCTAGGGCCATCTTTTGACAGAAACATAATATATACCTATAACAGAGCTGTATATTAAATACTTATAAATTCCCCCATGAACATATTGTATGTGATTAAAAGCTGTACATGGAGATAGTGTTCTAAACAGGAACACGCTAAGATTGCTTCAATTAAGCTTATCACTTTTGCATTTTATATCATAAAAAAAAAACAAATGACAAAGACTATAGTTTCCTTTTTAAAGTCACCAGAGACTGAAAAGTCCTCTGAAAATAAAGAGGTTCTTGTTCATTATTTTTTTTTTTTTTTACTGTCCTTTCTAAATTTTATTCCATAAACACTTGTGCGCGTTTTAGTATGTGCAAGGTTTAATATAATAAACATTCTGGTAATGTATATGTGGTGCTTTTAGCTTATATATGATTGTGTTTACGCATTTCAGGTTTTGCTTAGTCTGTGTTTAACTCGGTTACCGCCAGACTGTAACTCGAGGGCCCTGTGGTTAATGCATTGAGGTTGTACTAATATTCAATCACTTTTTATGGTTATTAATGTTTGTGTTTACTGTTTTATGTCCTTGCATTGTTTCGGTGAGCTTTGCCAAGCCTCTCTTTTATCAGTGCTGTAAAATGAGCTGGCACTGTGCAAAAAAAAAAGGGAACCATTGCAAGTAAATGATGCATTTGTTATTTTTCTTATCATAATAAATCTGTCAGCAAGTGCTGAAAGGGAAATGCTTCTATAAAATAAGTTATGCTACATTGCCTTTAAATAAAGTCTAGTTTATCGGGGCAACATTTCATTTTTGGCATCCACAATTGAAAAATTCTGATATTTATTAGAAGTTTAACTGCAGTTTCCTTCAAAATAGCAGCCATTTTATTGACAGAATATAGGGAGGTTGTTGAGAAAGGAATACATGACCGTGACAGCGTTAGTCATGTTTTTTTTACATTTACAGGCAGCCATTTTGTATTCTGAACAACGATGAATATAGTAGTGATGCAAGCTACCTCATGAATATTTGCCAAAATTTTCAAAGGAAGTTTTGAGGTAAAAGGGATGCAACCTTTGGTCTGTCTTAACACAACCCAAAGGCTCTCTATGCTGTCCATCAATTTCAGATGGAAACAACCAACTCAGCTGGTACTTCATTCAGATAAATTCAACTGATGGGCTGTATAGATGAGGGTCGATACTCCAGAGAGGTTCTTAATGTGCACCGAACATTTTTCTAGTATCTGGAGTATGAAAAATTTGAGAAACTCCTTGGCTCTAAAATACACAAGTACTGATTGACCTTGTAAGGATTTAGTGTCATACATTGAACGTGGACTGCAGGAGTAATGGAAAGATTTTTGGTTAACATTGGTTAAGCACTAGCAACCTGGGCTCATCTGTACTAAGCCTAACACAGACTGAATTTTTGTACTAGTCAAAGTGGACTGTAAATGGGTTCCAGATGAGCCAATTTGACCAATGAGCAGCCCATCATAAGGATTGACCAATAGAAATGTATAGGGGGATGGGAGGAAGAGTTTTAAAACTACTAACTTTTCGTTCTCCAGGGGAACGTTCAAAGTGTCCATCATACAGATACTTCTCTGTGGTGGATTTTCCTGGACAGTTTGCTTAACTTTAGATTAACCTCACATTGAATATGCTGTATTTCTATTTAAACCTTTACTGACCAAAGCATCAATGAGTAAATATTAATGCCTGCACCACTAACTCCCTCCCTTCCCCCTCTAGGCTGCATGTTAATGTTTATGTGCCACTCTTACCTGCTCGTGTGATCTAACCACTCTCTACGTGGTAGTCAATTTATGAGCTAAAGGGGGCCTCAAATGTGGTCCCTACTATCGCCAAAGGGCCGCACATTCTGCTCAATATATGTATTGCTTAAGGGGACAATCAAACAGCTGAATTTAAAGAGGAAAAAAGGTCAGAGTGTGGGGACATACCACATTTTTGTCTGGGAATGTACCGCAGAAGATCATACCAAACTGGGAATGTGCTACATGAGGCTAGTAGAGATCAATGCTATTAGCCTAAGGCTCCATTCACATTTGGGGTTTTAGAATCTGGGCCAGAATTGTTGTGATTCTACCCTCAATCTCAAATCGCACTACAATCACAAAATGCATATTCGAGTTCCATTCATTTTCAATGGCACCTAAAACCCAGTGTGGTTTTGCCTCGATTATTGCAACAAACTGCAACATGCGAAGCTTGTCATCTAAAAAGGAGCAAGAGCTTCTTTTGGGCGAAGAAGTTTGGCATGTTATTTCGTGTGCATAATCGCCATAACTGCACCACATTTTGGTGCCATTGAAAATGAATGGCACCCAAACATGCAATTGTAGTGCGATTTGAGATCGCGGGCAGAAAAGGCAGAGACTCTGCCCGAGATCCCAAAACACCAAATGTGAATAAAGCCTAATTATTGTTCCTTCTACATACTGCTGATGTCCGAGGGCCACACATCATATACCAAAGGGCCTCAGGTAGGACACCAGGGGTCTGCACATACCCTATCAGAAAGCAAAGTATGAATGTAGTAGTTATCAAAACAGACTTTTGCACTAGTTATAATCGTGTAGGAGCTGTCCAAAGCAAGAACTTGCAACCACTTCACCAGATCAGATACCCTACTGTTCAAACCACTCTGAGTAACTGTGTTGTGATACGCTTCTGTTTTTAGAGTAAGGTATATAGCAGCAGTGAGTGTAAAATGGTGGGAAGGGCTTGGTCTGGGTACAAGACCTTCCCACTGCAGTCTTGCGCAGGAGGGCTAAATGTTTTTCCTTGTGACACCGTATTGAGTAAATTAATAATTACAATTATAGTAACTGAAAATGTGCATTTCTGTTGCTTCCTTGCATTAAAAATGTTATAAAAATACATTACCACCCAGTAAAAGTTGATGCCTTCTAATGACTTCTGAAGCACTTACGTAAATAATTCTCATTCAGAAGATCTAGCTGCGGCCAGTGCAGTGGAAAAAAAAAATCAGCATTCATCAGCTTTTTTCCATAGATATAGTCTTTTAGGCAACCCTTATTTTCTGAATTTGACAGTTGATATAGAGTCAAGGCTGGTGCTCCCTTGCACACTCATCTGAGATTAAGATCTTGAATCCCCTATTCATCATACTTTTCTTCCTGTCATGCCAACTCTCTCCTTTGCGATGGGTTTTTGTGTCAGCAGGGAAATGGATAATTGTATCCCTTTCCCTTCTTACAATTTTTTTTATCCATGTATTCTTAACAGTTTTATTTCCACAAGCCTTATGGTTTTTATCTGGTGCTGAAATAACTGTATGCTTTGGCTACCCATAGATATAAAATAGTCTTAAATATAAAAAGTTTGAAGCATTTGTACAGCTAAGAAGGATCATCATCAGGCGGTATTGTCAAAAATGTGTCTTATGTCTAGGTCTTAAAGCCTAAAATGTAAAAGTTAAACGTAAAGTTTCATGCTAAGTGGGACTTATCCCTTCTGGTCTTGGGCTCCGCAGGGGCTAAACTTATGGATTAAACTAAGATTGTAATAGTTTACCTGTGTTCTGCTGGTACTGATATTGTGTGGAGTGCATAATATTTGTGTTCTTCATTTACATCTTAACTGTGTTGAAGTCAGACGGCACCTCCGATTGTAACTTTAGAGTGTTCTGTTTTATAGGGAGCCTATTGTTTTTGCAATTGGAGATGCTTTTGACTTTTCCAACAATATTTTAATCGCCCTTTTTCGCTTGTTCGTGACTTTGCTTCACTTTTTGAAATTCTTTGGGTGGTTAATTTTCATATTTTAAAAGCTTTGAACCAGATTTTTAAAGGCACCTTCAGTGTTTGTGGGATAAAAAAGTTTGAAACTCCCAGTACCGATTCTACATAACAGTACCCTTTGGTACGTAGTTCTACTCTCCATGTCCTTGCATCCTCCCGACTTATAAATATCTTCTGAAAAGAAACATTCTTCCAGATAAATCATGAATACTAATCCCCCCTTCCAGCTGCCCTATCTTTTTAGGAAAATCTATAGTGAAGCAAATATTGCTCTAGTAAGCTTATTTAACCAGTGCAAGATTAGGCGGGTCTAGTCTTTGTTCTATAGTTAAGCCTATTAGGGGCTCTAAACAGATAGGTCTCATCTGATTAGATTTTGTAGAGTCAGAGCACAGCACAAGACAAGAGGATGATTCTTCTATTTTGCAGATGTATTATTCCTGTTTTTTTTTTTTTTTAGAATCTAGTGTTCATTTGAAGTTGATTGTGGAATTTGCCCCAAAGTATTTTTTTTTTTGAGTGATTTTTTCCATTTTTGTTTGCTCATTGGTCACATTTTATTTAGACATGTAGGTTTGTCCTCTGGGGGCTGTCTATCAAGTACAAGTAATATAATTACATAATTTGGAGAGCACTTTGGTTTTTATACTACATTGACTAAAATAGTTTTGTTTAAAAACACGGCTACTTATAAAAAAAAAAAAAAAAACTAAATTCAACAAAAACTGTATTGATATTGTCAAGTGGAATAAGGCTTATGCTGGCCATACACTGCCTAAATTTCAGCTGAAATTTTAACCATCAGTGGCGCCCTGTCCGCACCACCCAGCTTGACAAACTCTGAAGAAACGGGGCAGAAAATTCTCCACCAAAGAGTGACTGCAGCCAATCAGATACAGTCACTGTTTAGGATTCTGACAGCCGCAGGTGCAGTGGCTGTCAAAAACATGGTACCCAACAGATGAGATTCCTCAATCCACTCTGTTTGGCCTGGATTGGGGAATCTATTGATTTTCCACAGAGAAAATTTGTGTATGTGTATGGCTAGCCTATCTATAGATGTGGGATGGCAGTCGGGAAATCCCTAAAGTAAAATAAATGTGTATAAATAGGTGCCGTACAATAAAAAGACTAACTTATACCATACATTCTTGTAAACATGCATTTTAGTATTTGTAGAGCTTTATGTTCTTCCAACTGTGTCAACTGTTTTTATTTCCTCTGTGTAGTTAATCCTCTGTAGTATACTTTCACCATGTGCATATATCCCTTCACCAACATTTGTATGCTCTCACCTTATTTCAAGACCTCATAAATAGGTCTCATGCGTTTGCCTCTTTAAGTGGAGTCTCCTATGCCACAGATGCAATGCGCTTCTCCAGCTCACTGATGCTTCTTAATCTATCTCCATCCTCTGAAATCCTTAGCTGGATGTTGGTAAAACACTCAAAATAAAGAGAGAATATAGTGCTCTCCGGGAAAAAAATAAATAAAAAAAAACATATATACTTTACTTTTTTGGTGCACACAGTATACAGACATTTATCAATGAAACCAACCAACAAAATGGTCGACCGCACACTTCTGTGTTTTGCGGCATCACGTCACTGGCTCCTTCCAATGCATTACATCATAAAATCATGTGACTTCATCAGGGTATTATTATTCACTATATACTGTTCATACAAATATTTCTTTTAGTTTATTTGTGGGAATGCAAGTGATGTGGACAGCCGTACTGACACTAGTCCATAATATGAATGTAGAGTGTTTTCTGACACATTGACACTTAGAGTATTTTATCTTGCATTCACTATCATTTTTTTATTTTGTTTTTTTATTTTCACTCCGGTTGGTTGGGAAATCCTTCATTTTTGCATTATGTTTCTTTATGTGTAAACAAGACACCTCAAGGAAACAGTAGTGGACAATCATTTTTATTACCCCCCCCCCCCCCCCCATCCAGGGTGGGTCTGCAGAAGTTCTAAACTAACTATTAGTTAGATCAGGCGGTGATCATCTCATGTCAAGATGTAGCCTCAAGCTAGCCCTATATGGATGGAAATTTGTCCGGTTCAGCAGTAACTGGCTGAATTTTGTTCCATGTGTGGCCATTGTGGTTGAACAGGAGTCGAACTACCGATCAACTTTTGTTCAACCACCATTTTGGTATAGTTTCACTTTCAGTGCCGAAGTCAATGGACTGCAGCGCTGATCTCTGTATTTGGATGGCAGTGAAGTCTCCCAGCTCTCAGAATACAATGATACAGTGGGGAGGATTCCTGCATCCACATTGTGCGATTGGGTGAATCGGGTGAGTTTTTTTTTTCTTACAACCCGCTGGCTTAACTAAAAAGCTGACCCATGTATTTGCCTTTACTGAATTGAGACACTGGTTGTTATCATCAACCCTATGTTACAATTGTACAAATGTTGTGGTATAGGGGTAGGCAGGAGGAGCCAATGTACATGACCAAGAGGACAAGCTATCTGGCACACCTGGAACTGTACTGGGATGATCAGTGAGCAAAGATTTCCTTTGTCACCTACTGTACAGATAAGTATACAGCCTATTGTTTAACATGGTGGCTGGAATTAAAGCTGGCTATTGATTAAACGAAATTTGGCCGATTATTGATCCATGTGTGTCCGATCTAATGATAGGCTTCCTGTCAAATGGGCTTGTTGGAAAAAGTTTCTTGGTCCCTACTGTGAGAATATAATGTCTCAAAAGTGAGGATTCCTCTAGCCACCTTGATTTATGTAGATGGAGGAATCCATGTTTTTTTGGGCTGAAGGAAAGCTTTATCTATGGCCAGCCTAAGAACTTTAAGCATATTAATAGTGCTATATCAACCCTTCCCTACTTTAATTATAGTCTAAAACTAAAATTTTGATTACACATATGCTTTAAAGTGGTTTTAAAGGCTTGAGATTTTTTACCTTCATGCATTCTATGCAGGTAAAAAAAACCTGTGTGCAGCAGCCCCCCACCCCCACCCCATTACAAACCTGAGCTCCCTCTTGATTTAGCGATGTGCACAAAAGCTGAGCTTCTCCCTGGTGTCTCATTCCTCATTGGCTGAGACAGCTGGGGGAGCCATTGGTTCCTGCTACTGTGAGTCACTGCTAGCCAGCGAGCACGCACCAGTGCCCCAGAGCAAGCGGATTGCTATTGGGGACACTGGCTGAAGAGGAGGAGCCAGGAGCGCCAATGGGGGGACACGAAAAGAGGAGGCTCGGGGCTGCTCTGTGCAAAACCACTACACAGAACAGGTAAGTATATTATATTTGTTTAAAAAAAAGAAAAATTAATCTTTTTAAATATCACTTTAAATGAATATGTTGCTTCGCTCTGCATGGACAAAGCAGTAAGGATCATATATTATAAAAAAGAACAAATATGAAAGATAATAGTTAAACACGGAAAAGGTTTTGGAAAGTCATACGCTGTTTTCTTAGGCTTGGCAAACATCCCTCACTGGAAAGTAATCGCCTCATAGATTTTAGAGCAGTCAAATCATATTTATTCCATGAAAAATGTTTCAGATGAGTTCCATAAAGCTTAGATGTAACCCATTTCATTGTTGTACCTTGACAAGCATGTATATAAAATGGTCAAACATTGCCTTCATTACAAATCCTGGGAGATTTATATGGTTCCAGCTGAAGGGAACACTTCTACTCGTAGTACAAATGCATGGGGAAGTATAAAATACAAATCCGAGCAAGCATTGTGAGCACCAATAAGGCATTTTAATACCCGGCAGGCAGCTGGATCCAACACCGCAGAACTTCTATTTCTAAATATTTAATATCCCGGATTTCAAAGTTCGTTGTAAAAAGCTAATATTTATATTTAAACAAGTCTTGCTGCCATATGTTAAATGGAGGTCTTGCCGGTGATTGTTTTCATTCGGTAGAGAATAAACACAAAGATTTTCTGTTCCAGGCTTATGTGGCCGCAGGGATCATTAAAGGGAATTTGTAGCTTTTGTTTAGATACAAACTGGAGTGTGATCAACCTTCAGTGAAACTCCAGTTTTTTAGGGAAAAAAAAAAAGATTCTCTCCAGGTTAACTTTAAACATTGACAAGATTTTTAGCACACTTTACTGAAGATCCTTACCTGCTTATGTTCTTCAGATATGGGATTACGCTATTTTAATTCTGTCAGTCTTTTTATTACAGTTTAAAGTAACAAGGTAGGACATTGTTGGGTAGTACAAAATAAAACGGTCAACATAAACGGTACATAATAAATAAAAAAATTTAGCGACAATAGTAGGTAAAAGATGGCAAGGGTTTCGCTATGAGCCCATAAACCGTTCACAAGTAGGTGTGACAAACTACAGTAATGTGACCAACCAAGTGTGACCTCTAAAGTTGTACATCTCACACAGAGCTGTTTATGCTCAAAGGACTATTATATGAACTTACATTGTTTATCATTATACTATAAACTGCGCGGCTACCCATTGTTGTTTTTTTTTATAAAGTTGTGTCTCTATCCAGACATCCAAGGAAAAATCTCCTGAGGTAGTTTGTCATGAACAAAACCTTACAATTAACCTTAGAAGGAGAATAAAGACCAACTGTTGGGCCAACAATACACCAGAAAAGTAAAAAATAAAAAATGCAAGAAAAAAAAAAAAAGAGAAAAGAGGAAGGAGAATAGGCAACAGGGAGAGGAGAAAAACAAGGCAAGAGAAAGAAAGAAAAGAGTGAGAGCCCCTCCATCCAGAATCCCATCCAGCCATCGAACCGGTGTCAGCCTCAGGTGTCCGAGACCTGAAGATAAGCACGCCAGGGGGTCCATATCCTTTCAAATAGGGTTTGTTTGTTCTGCAGGACATGCAGGGCTGGTGCAAGGATTTTTCACACCCTAGGCAAAACCTCATTTTGCCGCCCCCCCCCCGGCTCCACTCCTGACTCCACCCCCTCTTCCCTGCCCATGTATACCCCACCTTTTTAATGAAGCAACCATCAAATGCAGCCTCACGGCACCCATCAATGCAGCCTCACCAGCGTCCATCAATGCAGCCTCACCAGCGCCCATCAATGCAGCCTCACCAGCGCCCATTAATGCAGCCTCACCAGCGCCCATTAATGCAGCCTCACCAGCGCCCATCAATGCAGCCTCACCAGCGCCCATCAATGCAGCCTCACCAGCGCCCATCAATGCAGCCTCACCAGCGCCCATCAATGCAGCCTCACCAGCGCCCATTAATGCAGCCTCACCAGCGCCCATTAATGCAGCCTCACCAGCGCCCATTAATGCAGCCTCACCAGCGCCCATTAATGCAGCCTCACCAGCGCCCATAAATGCAGCCTCACCAGTGCCCATCAAATACAGCCTAACCAGCTCCCATCAAATGCAGCCTACCAGTGCCCATCAATGCAGACTCACCAGCACCCATCAATGAATGTTTGCTTGCTTCCATTCATTCGGGAGTCTGGACACAGACACAGTCCTCCGCCACCGCATGCTGCAGAGAGAAGAGAGAAGGAACACCAGTGGCCGGGCGCCCTAGGCAGCAGGGAAAAGAATCCTTTTGTGTGCTTGCAGCTACCAGCAGGGAGGAGAGGAGGGAAGCCAGCAGCACTGTGGGGGTATGAGGGCACACAGGGGGGCCTGGGTTGTGGGGGGGGGGGAGTATGGTGCACAGGGAGGGTGATTGGCACGGTGGGTGGGGGGGCAAATAATGAACCAATCTCCTGTATGGCTCTCTCTGCAGCAGCTGAAAGCTGGCTTCTTCTCCTCTCCATCCCCTTGGCATTCAGTTGCTGCAGATAGAGCCATACAGGGGACCTGTTCCCATAATTGCCCCCCTCCCCAACGGTCTGATCACCCTCCCTGTGCACCATATGTTTCCCCCCTGCTGCCCAGGCCCCCCTACCCCTGCAGTGATTCCGGATTCTCCCCTCTTCTTCCTGCCAGCAGCTGCAAGCACACAAAAGGATCCTTCAAGATGGAGAGTGTGGAAAGGGTTTGTTAAATATGTCAAATTTACCAGCCCCTTACTTAACCTGAATGAACACAATGAGTGATTGTTACAGATCACTCACTGTGTTCATTCCTAACTGAAGCACTGGCTGTGTCAGGTTGTCTGGGGCCCCATGGTTTCTAAAAGCAGCACAGAGCATAAGTGCAATTTTATTTAACATAGCGGAATGGAAAAGCTCAAAGCGGAAGTGGCTCTTTAATTTTGGAATGGTATACAAAGAAAAAATGTAATTTCCCCTCTTGACTCAACATTGTGGTGCACTCAAATAATCTGTGTAAATTGTTTGAGAAACATTTACTCAAGATCAGGTCAGACCAACCTGTATCCTGGACTCCCTGCATTTAGCCAGGTGCCAAGGCCCTGGAGTCTGCTCTTGCGGCACTGTAATCCGGCCCTGTTATGGGCTACAATAAACCCTGGAGATGAGCATCTTTGGTGAGCATCATTTGGATGGCGAGTTTGTATGAACAGCAAATAGCACAACGACAACATTTCTACAGGTCTGTGATCACTGAAATTCCAGACTACAAATGAATGAATGTAATGACCTTCAATTTGTGTTTGATGCTCGTACAGTGAATGCAAGGGTCATCAGAGCAGCCAAAGTATTTGTACCTGGATTATTGATTCATTGTTATTACTCTTATGAATTATTTTTACTCAAATGGTAAAGATTTTCTAAGGTATAAAGAGAAATTAGAAATGCCAATTGTGCCTAAGCAGTACTCTGAAAAATTAGTTTGGAATTCCTTCTGAAAAATTGCAGTGTATTTCCAGTCACCAAAGAAAAGCCAAGATGTTTCATGGGTTGTAAGCATCCCCCTTTTTAGGGCTATTACTGGTGGTCCCGTTGGGGTCTTTGATAACGCTTTAGTGTTGTGTGATATCCAATTTGACTTTCAGCAGTAGCCCTGAAAATTAGGATTTTTACAAGCCCCAAAATGCATTGTAGTTTTCTTGACCTTCTGCCTTTACAACTATTTTAAATGTGCAGTGCAGATGGTAAGTTAGCTACAGGGAGAACAATGGTTTACTGGTGACTAGTCCATGCTCTTTGCTTTTCTTTTTTTTTCTTTTTTTTTTTTTTTATTGGGAAAAACTTCCAGAGAGGTTTCTCTTTAATGTGGGGCCTGGTTCAAATTAGGGAAGGCCTGGTACAGCCCCCCCCCCCCCATTCACCTCTGCAGAAACAGGTCACTTGTAATAGTGATCTATTCCTGACCATTATTCGCAAGCAATAGATCCCTATTGAACTGACCTGTTGTAGGGGAAGGTAGGGCAGACCTTTTGTTAATCCTTTTTCTGCCAGAATTAATACCTGCAGTGCCTTGAAAAAGTATTCATACTCCTTGAAATTTTCCACATTTTGTCATGTTACAACTAAAAGTGTAAATTTATTTTATTGGGATCTTATGTGATAGATCAACACACATTGGCACATAATTGTGAACTGGAAGGAAAATGATAAATGGTTTTTAATTTTTTTTTTTTTACAAATAAATATCTGAAAAGTGTGGCATGCATGTGTATTCAGCCCCCTTTACTCTGATACCCCTAACTAAAGTCTAGTGGAACCAATTGCCTTCAGAAGTCATCTAATTAGTAAATAGAGTCCACCTGTGTGTAATTTGATCTAAGTATGAATACAGCTGTTCTGTGACCACCTCAGAGGTTTGTTAGAGAACCTTAGTGAACAAACAGCATCATCAAGGCCAAGGAACACACCAGACAGATCAAGGATAAATTGTGGAGAAGTTTAAAGCAGGGTTAAAGTATAAAAAAAATATACCAAGCTGCGAACATCTCATGGAGCACTGTTCAATCCATCATACAAAAATGGAAAGAGTATGGCACAACTGCAAACCTACCAAGATATGGCCGTCCACCTAAACTGACAGGCTGGGCAAGGAGAGCATTAATCAGAGAAGCAGCCAAGAGGCCCATGGTAACTCTGGAGGAGCTGCAGAGATCCACAGCTCAGGTGGGAGAATCTGTCCACAAGACAGCTGTTAGTCTGCACTCCACAATTCTGGCCTTTTATGGAAGAGCGGCAAGAGAAAAAAGCCATTGTTGAAAGAAAGCCATAAGAAGTCCCGTTTTCAGTTTGCGAGAAGCCATGTGGGAGACACAGCAAACATGCGGAAAAAGCTGCTCTGGTCAGATGAGACCAAAATTGAACTTTTTGGCCTAAAAGCAAAAGGCTGTGTGGCAGAAAACACTGCACATCACCCTGAACACACCATCCCCACTGTGAAACATGGTGGTGGCAGCATCATGTTGTGAGGATGCTTTTCTTCAGCAGGGACAGGGAAGCTGGTCAGAGTTGATAGGAAGATGGATGGAGCCAAATACAGGGCAATCTTAGAAGAAAACCTGTTAGAGTCTGTCAAAGACCTGAAGACTGGGGCGGAGGTTCACCTTCCAGCGGGACAACAACCCTAAACATACAGCCAGAGCTATAATGGAATGGTTTAGATCAAAGCATATTCATGTGTTAGAATAGCCCAGTCAAAGTCCATACCTAAATCCAATTGAAAATCTGTGGCAAAATTTGAAAATTGAGAGAGGAGATAATTAACAGATTAATTACAAACCACGCTCCCTTTAAAGTGCAAGTGCAAATAATTGACTAACAATCACAAAGATACACGATTACAAGTGAAAATGATAATTGCAAAAATTGTGAGAAATACTGTGTCAATAGTGACAACCATCAATAGCTTTCAGCTAGAGTCCAGTCAATGGATGACGTCAGAACGCACTGACGAAACCGGTCGGACACGCAGCTTCGTAGCTATGTTCATTGTTTGCCTGCACAAACCCACTTGTGGTTCATGCAGGTTTTTTAGCCTTTTTTTAGCCTGTTTAATAAATGTTTGGCTTATTTCACGATGGGAGTTTTCCATTCATTCTCTTCCTATTTATGGCACTAATGGTCTTCTGTGACCAATCTCCATCCCAGAGTTCATCTAAATCCATCCAGTATTCCTGCAGTCACAACGTTCCTGATTTCCAGCACCTGGACCAAGCCGTGATCGTGTGAAGCTTTCTGGCATGTCTTTGAAGCGCTTTTGACTCCTGTAATGGGAGTCACCACAATCTGGTGAGTAGGCTGTGTGGCCGGTGATGGTGATGGATTACTGTTCCCTTGATGTTTGCCGAATACTAGGAGGATTTATCCAGAAGTTTTGAAATTGCATACTATTTTTTGAACACTATTTGTTTTTGAATTTTTGATCCTTTGTTTTAACTGCTTGATATTCCAACACTTGGATGTTCTTTGATGCTTTTTGACTGGACTCTAGCTGAAAGCTATTGATGGTTGTCACTATTGACACAGTATTTCTCACATTTTTCGTGATTATCATTTTCACTTATAATCGTGTATCTTTGTGATTGTTAGTCAATTATTTGCACTTGCACTTTAAAGGGAGCGTGGTTTGTAATTAATCTGTTAATTATCTCCTCTTTCACTCACCCTTATAACGTGCTGCTCCTAAATTAATTTATATTTACCAGTTTCCACCTGCACGGGTTGGTGGTTTTTACCATTTACAAAATAAAGATGTGAAAATTGCTGTTCACAGACGCTCTCCATTCAATCTGACAGAGTTTGAGCGTTTTTGCAAAGAAGAATGGGCAAAAATTTTACTCTAGATGTGCAAAGCTGGTAGAGACATCCCCAAAAAGACTTGCAGCTGTAATTTCAGCCAAAGGTGGTTCTACAAAGTATTGTCTCAGGGGGGCTGAATACAAATGCACGCCACACTTTTCACATATTTATTTATAAAAAAATTTGAAAACCATTTATAATTTTCCTTCCACTTCACAATTATGTGCCACTTTGTATTGGTCTATCACATAAAATCCCAATAAAATACATTTACGTTTTTGGTTGTAACATGACAAAATGTGAAAGTTTCAAGGGGTATGAATACTTTTTCAAGGCACTGTATACTGCTTTCTTGGAAATATCCATCAATAATCAGCCTAGGCGATAAATAGATATCTACCCAATAACAAGACCTGACTGGGAGCCAGAACAATACAAAACAAATATCTGTGCACACAGTACTATGATCCTTTTTTCTGCTTCATAGTCCACTCCCAGAGAGTTTATACTTGCAGCAGAAATATGTCCCTGTACAATACTACATGGCTCTTAGGGGACATCAAATACCATTTTTTTTCTGCACACATTGTTGAAATTGTACTGGGGCCATGTTATTGCATAACAATAACTGTATAATATACAAACCAGAATAATTGCTTTTTTCCAGCGCAATGCACTTCTTTTTTTTTTTTTCTTTTTTTTCTTCTTTTTTTTTCATGCTGACTCTGACATTTCCTTCTTATTCTTGCCATTTTGGCCATCAATAATATTTGACGAACTGCAATCTTGGCAGATGGTGGAGATGGAGAGGAAATCATAACTATTAGGGGTCACCACCCTTGGTTATCGTACAGTTGTAAATAAGCACTTGGAGCAGGGGGTCAGCCGATCATCAAGCTCTATATTTAACACCCATCTCATGGTTTCTTTACATTGAAGATTACACTAATTGGCTTGATCATTTATGTTCTAAGAAACAGCTGTGACCGATCATTTTGTTTTACTAATGCTAATACTCTGTCAATAGTTGTAGAATTACATCTTAGCAGTATTCCTTTTGACTGTGTGTTTTAGGTGGAAACATTTCGGGGATGTGGGAATTTAAAGGTGAATAATAACAAAATATGAATCAGCAATGTATAAAAGAATATATACAATTTTCATTAAATGAACAATGTCATAAAAACAGTACATACAATATAATCATAGCCAAAGATGTGTGCAAAACATCCTATAACTGACAATTGTAGCGCTGGTAGATTTTCAATCTACTGCTTATAGGTAAATTTAGTGGGTTATCTGTTTTATACATAGTCAGATTTGCCTCTGTTCCAGCTTGGCTGAGTTGCATGTAGTTTCACACTGTGCCTGTGGGTGTCGTTGTCGCCATGGGTCAGTGTTGGAAAGGCAACACGTTGAAGAGCATGAGTGCTCCTCTGTCCCGGAGATAACTCAGTGGAGGTGGTCCTCCGAGTTGCATTCTGGGAGAGGGTATTTATGGGACAGACGCCATGTTTTAGGGTTCGTCTTTCGTTCCACCTGCTGACCCTCCTGACCGACAGGTATGTGCTAGGAGTACTACCTCGTGGTCCTCCGACCGGGAGGCCCACGTCGCTGCAGCGTGTGGGTGGGCCCAGAAGCCTGTCTGGGGCCTACCACAGCGGCAAGTGAAAAGGTCCTGGGCTGTCTGTCCTACGGGAAGAAGCTGGACAACTGAGAAGATCCCAGGGGAGGACCCGTCATGGAAGGATCATGCAGACTGCTGGTCTGGAGAGGGGCTTGGTGACTCAGTTGGAGGACGCATCCTAAAATAATCCTACCGCTTAGTACTGCCGGGTCGGCTTAAAGGTTCTAGTGCTGTGTTTGCTGTTCATCGTAAACTATTACATTCTGTGGCAGAGGATTGTACGGGTTTTGTTCCAATCAAGTCTGCGGCAGAGACTTTTGTTCGTGCTGCATACTGGCTGCTAGGTTAGTGAGAGAAACCTATCCAGGCGGGCAAAGATTCAACTCTAAAAAGAGAGTACATTCATCTACAAGCTTTCAATTCCTAATACTACACTAAGAAAAGGTATTTGAACTTCCCTGCAACTCTTCTTCTACCTTTTTCCTGCTACTTCCTTCAATTTACGTTTATTAAAGCATTGGAAAAGATACTCAAGTGTCCGGTGCCTACATTGTCTTGTATTAAACTCAACGGGACCCTAGACCTGGTTCTGGTGAAATAGAGGTAACGAAGGTGACGGTAACAGCCCGCTTTAAACCAGCAGCTCCACTGAGAGTTATTGCTACACAATGATTTAGTGTAGTCACGTCCATATTTTTCTACATGTTTCACCATATGGCTTTTTCAGGAAAGAATATGATGTTTCGTTTATTTAAGAATTAGAACCTGTAATCCAACAACTTTAGCTGTGCAGCAAAAAACAGAGAAAAATACAGAATAAAGCATCAAATATACACACATTGTATCTTATTAAACATTTATGGCTGCACTTCAAATGAAAGGCAGTAGACCCCGTCGAACTAGCATACAGACGAGCGGACTTTTCGACCGGACTCGATTTTGACGGATTTATTTAAAACATGTTTCAAATCTAAGTTCGTCCAACTTTTGAGAAAACAAAGTCCGCTGGAGCCCACACACGATCGAATTGTCCGACGAAATCTCGCCCGCCGGGCAAAGTTTGCCGTAAAGTCCGCTCGTTTGTACGCGGCATTAGTATCTGCTCCTGGATCCATGCACCTGCTCCTGCCTGCATGTCAAAATTTGATATGCGTCTGTGCTGCACATAGCTCCAAGATGAATTCAAATGCGCTAAAAATGACTCTGCATGGAGGACGGGACTCTGCTCCCATCTAAATGAGTCCTAACTGGGTCTTTGCGCCTCGGGGATAGGAAGGATGACCCAATCACATGACCATTGTGACTGGCTGTCACAGTGGTCACATGATCGGGAGCCCATCTTGCCAGCTCCAGATCATTACTAGAGATTTTATTTCTCTCCTTGTGCTGGGATACATGCTGGGATACCTTGTGAGGATACACGCAGCACAAAAAACCTCATCTGTCCATATGTGGCGTTCCTTGGCAATAAACCCCACCCTCTTTGCTGTTGCACATGTGTTGTGTAGGCAATAACCTGTGATGTTTATAGGGGGGTAGCGCAGTGGCTAACAGTTGAGCACCCAACCATGAATCCCAACTACAACACTACCTACATTGAGTTTGCCTGGGTCTGCTGGGTGCTGTGGTTTCTTCCCACACTCCAAAGACCTGCAGGTAGGTTAATTGGTTCCAGTCTAAATTGGTTTTAGTATGTGTATGTACAGGAGGTAGGGATCTTAGCTTGTAAGCCGTTTGAGGGCAGGGACTGATGTGAATGTACAATTTATGAAAGGTGCTATATAAGTATAAAACCCAAATTTGTATATCCTTGCTCTAAGCGAAATAAGTGAAATTGGAACTACAACACCCTTCCACCTATCTGGGTAGCAAATGTGACAACTATAAAATAAAACAATTTAAATGTGCGTCGTCCTTTAAATAAAAAATTATAAACGGTGAACAATTCATAAAAACCTAAAGTAATAAATTCATAAATATCATTTCATAAATAGAGTGCTTAATAAATATTGATCCATAAGTGAATATATTTCATATCAAAAACTATGTGAAACAAGGGGAAACGTCCAAATCAACGTAATACACTACACCAGTCAATATCTGCCCACAAATCCACAGGAAATGTCACCACCTGGAAAGGAGAGAAGTGTCACGGAACTGCTCCACCACAAACAGTTAATAGGCTCTCATAGTGAGATCACCAAACGCCTTGCTGAGGCTCTATCTCCAGGGACAGCCACCTCTCCGGTCCTAACTGCACTCACTCGATGGAAGGATCAGAATAAAGAGGAATCCAGCATAGCGTAGTATTTATGGCATTCAGTTTATTAAAATCATAACAATGCACTTAGTGTCTCTCCAATATGAACGTAAGCCTCTGTTCCCCTGACAACGCTTGTTATGGAGAAATGCGTTGGGCGGGGCCACGCACTTGACTTCATTCTGCAGAGTTTGTTATATGTAGTTCGTATTGGAGAGACACTGCAAGTGCATGTTTTTATTTTAATAAAGTGAATGCCATAAATACTATACATTGCTGGTTTCCTCTGTATCCTAATCCTTCCATCAAGTGCACTTGCGACAGGAGAAATGGCTGTCCCTAGAGATAGCCTCAGTGGCTGCAGAGCAGCAAGGCATTTGGTGATCTCTCTGTGAGATCCTATGTTCTGGTAAGAAGACTATTAACTCCTTGTGGTGGAGCTGTTCTGTGGCACATCTCTTCTCTTGTTTCCGGGCGGTGCCATTCACTGTGGATTTGTGTGCGGATATTGATTGGTGAGGTGGATTACAATGATTTTGACTTTTTCTATATTCATTTGGACTTTTCCTCCTTTTTTTCACATGGATTTTGATATCAAATATATAAATTTATGGATTTATATTTATTAAGCACTCTATGAAATTATATTTATGAATGTATTACTTTTTATGAATGGTTTATATTTATTCATTTAAAGGGATAGCGAATCTTTATGATTTTTCTTTTGTGCTATATATACTCTATATTGTCAAAAGTATTGGGACGCCTGCCTTTACATGCACATGAACTTCAATGGCGTCATAGTCCATAGAGTTTTTAAGTTAGCCCATCGTTTGCAGCTAACAGCTTTATCTCTTCTGGGAAGGCTGTTCACAAGGTTTAGGAGTGGTGTTTATGGGAATGTTTGACCATTCTTCCAGAAGTGCATTTGTGAGGTCAGGCACTGATGTGGACGAGAAGGCTATGCTCGCAGTCTCCGCTCTAATTCATCCCAAAGGTGTTCTATCGGGTTGAGGTGCAGGCCAGTCATGTTCCTTCCCCACAAACTCGCTCATCCATGTCTTTATGGACCTTGCTTTGTGCACTGGTGCGCTGTCATGTTGGAACAGGAAGGGGCCATCCCCAAACTATTCCCACAAAGTTGGGAGCATCAAATCGTCCAAAATGTTTTGGTATGCTGACACCTTAAGTGTTCCCTTCACTGGAACGAAGGAGCCAAGCCCAACCCCTGAAAAAAAAACTTCACACATAATTCCCCCTCCACCAAATGATTTGGAGGGGTGGCCCAATACTTAAGGCAATATAGTGTAGATGGAGTTTGGGGTGGAGGAACTTGACTGGCCTGCGGAATCCTGACCTCAATCCAATAATACACCTTTGGGATGAATTAGAGTGAAGACTGCAAGCCAGGCCTTCTCGTCCAACATCAGTGCCTGACCTCACAAATGCACTTCTTGAACTGACAAGGAGATTGCATTTCTGGCAAGATTGGCTGGTGTTTTTTGTACTTGCTGAAATTGTTCTTAGCCTGAAAAATGCAAACTAAGGCAGATAATACATCCAAGAATTGATAAACTGCAATATAAAAATTTTTGTTATGCTGTGACATAATCCAAAGTATGGGATCCTTTCCAGCACAGAGCAAAATTCTTATAGTTACTGTTAAATTGGTCAAATATTCCCATAGACACACTCCTAAACCTTGTGGACAGCCTTCCCAGAAGAGTTGAAGCTGCTATAGCTGCAAAGGGTGGGCCAACTCAATATTGAACCCTATGGACTAAGACTGGGATGCCATTAAAGTTCATGTGTGTGTAAAGGCAGGCATCCCAATACATTTGACAATATAGTGTATGTGCATTTACTGTTTTTTTTCTCAAAAGACGAACTTCTTTTAAAAGAAAAAAACCTGAAAATAAAGTGTTAAAAAAAATTAAAAATTAATAAAAATAAAATATATAGTTGGGGGTTTAAGTAATTGTCTAGCAAAAAAATGCAGATGTTAATGTGTGTGATTTATTTATTTTTTTTTAATTTCCTTGGCTTGCCTTAGCTGCAAAGGGTGGGCCAACTCAATATTGAACCCTACGGGCTAAGACTGGATGCCATTAAAGTTCATGTGTGTGTGTGTGTGTGTAAAGGCAGGTGTCCCAATACTTTTTGGCACTATAGTGTATATTCACTTATGGATTTATATTTACTAAGCACTCTATTAATGAATTATATTTATGAATGAATTGCTTTATATTTGTATGAATTGTTTGTTAAGTTTATAATTTTTCATTTAAAGGGACAGCGCACCTTTATGTTTTTGTGCTATATAAATCCCTATATATCAGTGGTTCTCAACCTGGGGGTCGAATGATGATTTGCTCGGGGTCACTGAGTCCTGGGCTGTTACTGAAGCCCGCATAACTCTCCCAGCCTGGTGCCTGTGGCCACCCACTCAGGCTCTTCTCAGCCGCCCATTCAGTTCACAACATGGCTGGGGGTCAGCTGACTGGTGAGGAATGTGAAGTGGGAGGGCCTGGAGGAGACCCTATCTCCTGATTTCGGGATAGGTGTCACTGCTGCGGAGCATTACAAAGTCAGAGACACAGTGAAGCCATGAGTAACACTACCTGTGATTAGAGTTGCCATTAAAAGTCCCCACTACAGTTCTCAGATCAGTAGATGACCTTGATCAAGAGCACCTAAGTTGGCTGATCAGAACTCCCCCCAGCACTACCACTGATCCCACCCACCACCAGCACTGCCACTCATCCCAACTTCCCACCAGCACTGCCACTGATCCCAACTTCCCACCAGCACTGCCACTGATCCCAACTTCCCACCAGCACTGCCACTGATCCCAACTTCCCACCAGCACTGCCACTGATCCCAACTTCCCACCATCACTATCACTGATCCCAACTTCCCACCATCACTGTCACTGATCCCAACTTCCCACCATCACTGCCACTGATCCCAACTTCCCACCAGCACTGTCACTGATCCCAACTTCCCACCATCACTGCCACTGATCCCAACTTCCCACCAGCACTGTCACTGATCCCAACTTCCCACCAGCACTGCCACTGATCCCAACTTCCCACCAGCACTGCCACTGATCCCAACTTCCCACCAGCACTGCCACTGATCCCAACTTCCCACCAGCACTGCCACTGATCCCAACTTCCCACCAGCACTGCCACTGATCCCAACTTCCCACCATCACTATCACTGATCCCAACTTCCCACCATCACTGTCACTGATCCCAACTTCCCACCATCACTGCCACTGATCCCAACTTCCCACCAGCACTGTCACTGATCCCAACTTCCCACCATCACTGCCACTGATCCCAACTTCCCACCAGCACTGTCACTGATCCCAACTTCCCACCAGCACTGCCACTGATCCCAACTTCCCACCAGCACTGCCACTGATCCCAACTTCCCACCAGCACTGCCACTGATCCCAACTCACCACCAGCACTGCCACTGATCCCAGCTCACCACCAAGGAGTAATAGAAGGAATAAAAATGGAGAATACATGGAAGGGAGAGGAAAGGAGGGGGAGGAACAAAGAAAAAGGGAGAGAAAGCATAAGAGAAAGAACAAGAAAGATGGCTAGAGAGAGGGATGGGGAAAAAAAACAAGAAATTAGGATAGCGAGAGATAAAAGGTAAAGAAAGGAGAACAAAGAGAAAGAGTGGTACATCCTAAAACGTACCATAAGGGGTATTATTACTGTACGAGTTGGGATTTAGGGAGCGCTAAATGTGCGTGGGTTAGGGGCGCAAATTACATGTCTTGCCTTGGGTGCTGACAATCCACGCTACGAAAATAATTTTACTGTTGGGGGTCCCCACAACTTGGAAAATTTTATCAAGGGGTCACGGCACTAGTGAGGTTGAGAACCGCTGGTATTTATTATACAAAATGTAAAGTTCTAAAACAACTAACAGTACATTTTTGTATGTCTACTAACAGTGGTGTTCTGAGATGATGATTAACTGGCATTTGAGTCCAGCACACCCAGTCCTCTCACAGCCTACCCTTCCTCGACTGGTAATGGACAAGCAGCATGGCGGCAGCATAAAGCTTACATATGTATTCTTCTGTGTATTCAGTTTTACAATCCAGCGTTGTATAAGCAAACCAATTCAGTTCTCCGATTTTTATTCGTATTAGTGGGAGCTCCCAAACTGTGCTCTGTGGTAATAAACAGAGAATATCGTTAATAAATTCTAATGCAAGAGTGGCCCTGGGGGATGGATTATGAATAAAAACTTTGTTTTGAGCTTTGGAACATAACATCTCTGTGTGTAATACCATTTAAAACATATTTTCTCCTCAGAACAATACAATTTCCACTGTAAATTCCTATAAGCTCTTCCTACAGAATTCATTTTCTCCTGTGGAAGCAGGGGGTTTTGCGAAGCTTTTTGGCCCCATTTTTTTTTTTTTTTTTCCAAGCCTTTCAAATGGCTGCCTACATTTCATACATTCTCTCTCCTCATTTTGTACTGTACAAAGAAGGTGCCATGAGGTGAAAGACTTTTTAAATGCAGCCTGAGGAAATGTGGATTTATTTTGTCTTTTGTCATCGAGCCGGCAGTACCAACATCCTGTCAGTCAAACGCAAATCACAACTTTCCAGAGATGAGTCCGCGGGTCTGGGAACTCCGCTCTCTTTCTCATACTGGATAAACACAGACCTGAACTCTCCACAGTAGGGATTGGCTTTCATTGTTTTCACCGCAGCAATTTAACCTGCTTTTCAAAACAGGAACCGAATGGAAAAGCCACCAAGCACTTGTTTCTAAAGCAGAAAAGACTCCATCTCTCATTGAGCGCAAGATAATTATAGAGAGCCCTCTTCCACATGACTGAATGGAGAGAGAGAGAGATATTTGTGTTGTAGAAGATCCTAAAGCTTATAATAAGCCATAAAAAGGCCTAATAAGGCATAAGGGCCCTGTCAGCAGGCAAGGTAGAACAGAGGGGAGATAATTCAGGAAATTCTATGCCCAGCATGGATTCAGATTAAATAGTGGATTTCAGGGGATGTTAAAAGATGATTGCTGAAAGGTTATTTCACACCACTGTTTGTTTTGCCTTTAAAAGTAATGCCATCTGTGCGAGCCGTTATTAAGGCTCTGTGGCGCAATACTATGGAACGCTAATACACAGAACTTTAGTTGATAGCTCGAGCCAATGCTATTTATTTACAATAATCTATAACTAGTGACCTTGTTTTCATTGATCATTTTACAGCAGTTTGGTTTCACTTGGCATGAAGAATGCTGATTTGTGATTGGTCACTCAAAATAGGCAGGTCTGGATTTGTAAGTCCCGTTTCACACTGAGGTGGTTTTCAGGCATTTTAGTGCTAGAAATGGCACCTGAAAAGCGCCTCCTATTCATTTCAGTGTGAAATTTTCACACTGGGGCGGTGCGCTTGGGGGACGTTAGGAAAAGTCCTGCAAGTAGCATTTTTGGGGTGGTTTGGAAGCACTGTATTTAGCGTTCCCTAAATGCCCTGCCTATTGAAATGAATGGCCAGCACTTCCAAAGTGCCTGGAAAAGCGTTTCGGAAGCGCCGCAGGATGGACGCTTTTAACAAATAAATGCTTGAATAAATACTTGTCTAAATTAATGAAAAAGTTCCCAAATCCCTCCTCCAAACACATTTAATTAAAAGTAAGACCAAAAGGTCTTAATGGAACACCTGTGTCCATAGCAAATCCAGCCTTATGCCCCGTACACACGGTCGGATTTTCCGACGGAAAATGTGTGATAGGACCTTGTTGTCGTAAATTCCTACTGTGTGTAGGCTCTATCACACATTTTCCATCGGATTTTCCGACACACAAAGTTTGAGAGCAGGATATAAAATTTTCCGACAACAAAATCCTTTGTCGGAAATTCCGATCGTGTGTACACAAATCCGATGGACAAAGTGCCACGCATGCTCAGAATAAATAAAGAGATGAAAGCTATTGGCCACTGCCCCGTTTATAGTCCTGACGTACATGTTTTACGTCACCGCGTTCAGTATGATCAGATTTTCCGACAACTTTGTGTGACCGTGTGTATGCAAGACAAGTTTGAGCCAACATCCGTCGGAAAAAATCCTAGGATTTTGTTGTCGGAATGTCCGAACAAAGTCCGACCGTGTGTACGGGGCAATACACATCAGTCACCCATCTCACACACACGGTTCAATCTGATTGTTGTATATTCACCGCAGATTGGCCTGGTAATTCAATAGAGACAAAAGTCACTGTGATATAGTTGAAATTAGCCAGCGGTGTTTATGTATAGAGAGTTCGTGTGTTCCGCTCAGCAAGTAACTTCCACTCAGACTTGTAAAGCAACAATGCATATGGATTTCAAAATCGCATAGTTTGAAAAGTGTAGTTCATTGGTTGCTATGTAAGTATGGATCACACTTGATTAATCAGGAATAACATCGATCAAAGGATGTTCAGCAAATAACTTCCACTCAGACTTGTAAAGCAGCAATGCATATGGATCTCAAAGTCGCACAGTTTGAAAAACGCAGGTCATTGGCTGCTATGTAAGTATGGATCCCCATTAATTAGTCCAGGATAATATCAGTCAAAGGGTGTTCAGCAAATAACTTCCACTCAGATTTGTAAAGCAGCAATGCATATGGATTTCAAAATCGCATAGTTTGAAAAGCACAAGTCATTGGTTGCTATGTAAGTATGGATCACAGTTGACTACTCAGGGATAACATCAGTCAAAGGATGTTCAGCAAGTAACTTCCACTCAAACTTGTAAAGCAGCAATGCATATGGATTTCAAAATCGCACAGTTGAAAAACGCAGGTCATTGGTTGCTATGTAAGTATGGATCACAGTTGATAAATGAGGGATAACATCAGTCAAAGGAAACAGTAACGGTATTAAGGCAGGGGGTTAACCCAGTACAGCTCACCGTTCTGATGTCTTGATCCGTATGTCTGTATCCCCTATATTCATACAAATGGACCAGCCGCTCAGCGATAGAGACTCATAAGTCACCGGATATATTCAGTCATTGGAGATATTAGGTGGATCTTTCCTCCATTTGAAAAGACAAAAAAAAGAAAAAGAAACAGGACCAAACAAAAGAGAGCTGAGATCGCGACAGAGACGATCTCAGATGGAGCACATGACCCCAAAATTGATGTAGGTTCCGAATGTAGTCAGGATATGAAGGTAGTAAATCTCTCAGATTTTCCTCTTAATCAGCATCGCATTTCCCTATTGCAAAAGGGTTTATTATTTTCCCCAAAAGCAACGATGAGTGAATTTGAGGTATTTAAGGATGTTAGCCTCTTTCTAAGGAAGGTAATTTTTAGGTACTGGCATACCGACCGCAAGGACATGACAGAAACCACAACTGACCTTGGTAAAGAGGAATGTGAGTCTTTGGACACCCTGGTGGCCCTCCTACAGGAGAATCCCGATTTTGACTCTGATACAGAATTACCTACCCGCTACAAACTAACCCACGTAAATCAAACATGACCATTAGATCACTCAAAATGCCCCCTCTTTCTAAACATAAATGGATCAGCCTGTTCTTAGAACAGGTCAAAAAGGACCTCTGCAAAGTAGATTGGCAAAGAAGAGGTCTGGATAATCTAACTAAAGAAGAGAGAAGGGCCTGTAGGGAATTGGAAGAGGCCACTGACATTATACTCAAAAGTAGTGATAAGGGGGGCAACACCGTCCTTCTATCACAGACCCCATATGAAGGAGAAACTTTACGTCTTTTACAAGACGAAACTACATATCAGAGGCTTACTTCCAACCCTTTTCAGGAGATAGTGATAGATCTGAATTGTAAATTTTGATATGCTTTGGAGGAACAACTTGTTACAAAAAAAGAATATGACTATCTGACTGTGCGGGAGTTCAATATCCTGACTTTTTATACGATCACAAAGCTCCACAAATCCATGTCCAAACCGCCAGGGCGACCAATTGTGTCGGCCATAAAAGGTCCCCTAGAAAGAGTGGGAAAATATGTGGATACTCTGATAAAAGAACTAGTACAGGACCTACCTTCTTTTGTTCAAAACACCCGTGATGTCCTTCGGAAACTGGAGAACTTCACTCTCCCACCCAAGGCCTTATTGGTGGGAATAGATGTGGAGTCATTATACACTTCAATTCCACATCAATGGGGACTTAGGGCTGTCTATCATTTTTTGGAAACAAAATTTCCATTACTTGCTCCACAAAACGAATTTATTGTGGATATCCTCCAATTCATGCTTGAACATAACTGTTTTCAATCTATGGGGATAAACTACCGACGGATAAGAGGCACGGCAATGGGAGCCCCCTGGGCCCCCTTCTATGCATGTTTGCACCTGGGTCTCTGGGAGGGGGATCTCGTTTACCCCTCGTCGATGTACCACAGCCACTGTTTGTTGTGGCTGAGGTACAACAATGACGTATTTATGGTATGGGGGGGGGCACACCCCAAGACCTCACTCTCTTCATTGATGAACTTAACGACAATGACCATAACATCCGATTTACCTTTTCCTATGACTTGATGAAACGGCTGTTTCTGGATCTTACCATATATGCGGAGGAGGGTAGAATCAAGACAAAAACTGTCAGGAAGGAAACAGTGGCCAACACACTTCTGTTGGCCTCTAGTCACCATCCAAAATCCCTAGTACAAGGAATTCCTGTCGGTCAGTTTCTACGTATAAAGCGAAACTGTTTTGATTTGGAGAATTTTAAGAACGAGTCATGGGAACTATATGGAAGGTTCCGTGACAGAGGCTACTCACATACCTCTATCAGAAGAGCCAAAAAGAGAGCCTTCCAGACAGCAAGGGGTGAACTTTTGACTAAAAATAGAGTACAAACCCACAACACGGGCCAAAATAATCATCAAAAAAATATGAAATCCACTCCATTAAGAATAATCACCCGTTACGGAGCACAATGGGACCAAATTAAAAATATTCTCAACCAACATTGGCACATCTTAGCGGATGCTCCAATACTCGGTAACTTTGTGGGTGATAGGCCACTCCTCATGGCCAAAAGGACACCAAACCTAAAAGATAGGTTGGTACACTCTGAATACCAAAGACCTAAAAAATGTAACTGGCTGACTGATCTTCCACCAATGAAAGGCATGTTTGCATGTGGCAACTGCCATATTTGCAAATATGTAGACAAAACTGACACTTTTGTTGATTCAGAAGGTAAAAAATGTTATAAAATAAACAACTTTATCAACTGCTCTACGGAGTGTGTTATCTATATGCTAACCTGCCCGTGTGGCTTAAATTATCTGGGAAAAACAAAGAGACAGCTGAAAATAAGAATAGGTGAGCATATACAGAGCATAACTAAAAAGGAGGATGATAGTCCATCATGTTTACATTTTCTTAAACTTCATGGCGGTAAACCATCTGGCCTTAAGTGTAAAGGGATTTATAAACTTGAACTTTTATCATCTTGAAGCTTGGTTGTGCTTAACTACATCTGTAGATTCAACATGGAGGCCAAATGGAAATATCTGGCCACTCAAAGTATTTTAAAGTTTAAACCGTATGTAACGCCATGTGTTATTTGTTTTGGATAGATTAGGGATGTTTTTGAGCCTTTATCAAGTTTCTAGAGTGTGAGTCTCTTCTGGGGAGATTCGTGTCCTCTATTTGACCTAGTGACTTGTTACCAGGATAGAAAGTAATAAGAAATCCAAAATGTTTGGCTTGTCACTAGAGCAAGAAGTGAGTAAAAATCTTCCAATGGAAAGGACTTTCTATGATGGGAATTCTGTTCACTTTGGAAAGAGACATACTGTAATTTCCCAATTGCTTTCTAGGGCTGGAGGTGAAAGAAAATCTCCCCAGGAGGACAGGTAGTGTAAAAAATAAAATAAAAAAAGTACTATTGCTATCCAGCCTTTTCACATAAAATGTGAGTTTATTTGCCCTGCATGTGATGATGCTGAGTGGTGCCAGGGCTTGAGGACAGCATTGGAGTCTATCGATCCCAGTGACACAAGGTAAGTAATACAACTCGTATTTAATAAAGAATTTACCATTTGCAGTACAGGAGGACTCCACGGCAAGGGTGGTTTGTCTCATTCCTAGAGTTCAGCTTTAAAGACTATGATCAGTCCATTGGTATTCAAGCAATTTTTATTATAATAACATTGATGGAGATTTTGAGGGTCTTTCCAACATTACTGAATTTACAAATGGGAGGTTTTCCTACGCGGACTTTAGAAAGCTGGGTCTTTATCCACAAATTCTGTGGTCTTGTAAATCCATATATTGCTGGTTTTGGATATCGATACTCTTGATATTTAGCAGCTGATCATTAAAATTGGAAATTTTGAAAATGACTAAAAAAAGTATCTCAATAAAGATGGTTATGAACATCTAGATTCCCTTCACACACACTCATCCCTACAAATTAAAAAAAAAAAAGTGAACTCTATTTGCAACTGTTCCCAAAGAGACCTTCTACTGTCCCTCACATGAGGATCCACAGAAGTCATGTCTCTTCAACAGAGTTTTCAGTATCCTCATTAAAAATGGTTGTGCCATTATTCTCTTTACCATAACATTCACAGATCTTGTGACACCTGATGTGACTTCTAAGCAGGTTCTTGATGGCAACAGGCCAATAAAAGCACAGTCATGCTTTTGTTAACTGCGTCTCCTCTTTAGCAGCCTCATATTATTCCAATCAAAACCATGGAAAATAGCATTTACCACTCAATGCAGATAAGTGTCTCTTTAAACAGTGTTCCAACTGTTTTAATCTACTTCATAGCCAGCCAGGGGTTTTTGGATACATACCCTGCTGTCTCAGCTTTCCTAAGTGGGGGGGATAGAATTTGTTGTGGATTACACGGATCTAAAATTCATCCTTGACCTGCTGCATCCAAAAATCAGTGAGTGTTGAGAAATACACAGTAAAGTCTGGTTGAAGACGACTAGACATTTTCCTGCCATGCATTATTTCCCAGATGCTAAATGTTTTTGACGTTTTATCAGACAAACTCACAAGCTGCCTGTCGCGTTAAGATTCATGAGTGGCATGCTAATTCCTGCACCCTAATTCCTCAATGTGATTATTCTAACAGGTAAATTGATAAAAATGTATGCACTTAGCACTAAACGGTGTACAAATCTGGCGCATCCATTTTTCACAGCCAATGTACGTGGGTGGAATCCAAGAACTGTCATGATGCTGCAAAAGTGCAGGCTGCAAAAATATTTTCATTATGCTACCCAGCCACCGGAATTGTCATCCTTTGTTAAAAAAGCAACGTTTGTTTTTCCCCCTACTGTTCCAGATAAATGTACAGTTTTATACACATGGCAACAGCATTCAGAGCATTATGACTCAAACTTCTGAAGCGGCAGGCCTTATGATCAATGTCTGAAAGGTGTTTTCTTTCTTTCTTTTTTTTTTTTTTTTTTTCAGGCCATATTGTATCGTTTTAATCAGCTTTTTCTGTGCCCTTTGCTAGTTTTGACACCAAGCCTAAATTAGAGTGTGTTGGTAAAGATCTGTTTTGCTGGCAGGACCGTCTTGGTTTGTGAGCCTGAAAGCAGAGAGATCGTATCGGTGTTAATCCATGATATGTAATTTGTAGGATTGAGACTTTTATCTTTACCTTTTATGTGACATATAGGTAAAGAGTAAAAAAAAAAAACAAAAACATTGAAATCTGCAGTATATTGGTGGTTTTGGCGGGAACAAGTGAACAAAGGTGGTATACCCCTAGATGTCCTTAAACCTAATCTTAACCTATAAACTGGCCATGTACCTTCAGATTTCTCTTGTTCAGCCCACAGGATCAAATCCCCCATCCAAACTAAATTACGTAGATGGAACCACCACTGCCAGCTATTGCATTTTGAGGGCTGTCACATGAGGCTGTCAGAATATCCAAACAGTCATTGCATTTGATTGAACGCAGTCATGGTTTGGCCAACAATTTTCTACCTGGCTCCTACATCAAAAGCTGATTGAACAAGCAACTTTTGTTTCAGACGGGACACCCATGTCCAAAATTTGAGCGGTATATAGCCGCCTTTAGGCTGGGTTCACACATGTGTGGTGCAAATTGAAGATCCATTTTCACGGCTAATTGACAAAGTGGTTATTTAGCTTTTCAGGTCAGTTTTTGATCAGGATCAGGTCAGATTTTCATCAGTATCGGGTCAAGATTTTATCCTGTTAATCACTGAATGACATGTGCAATTCACAAGCATTCCCATAGAAGTCAATGGGCCTGAATTTGCAGCTGAGCCGGACCGCACTGCTCAGAAAACTGACAGGACTCTTTTTAATTCTCACTGAGGCCGGGTTCACCCTAGTATGACACGACAGTCATACCACTTTGGATCCGACTTTGCCCTGCGTCTTGAAGTCCGACATGCGTCCAACTTCAATGAACAGGGATCCGACTTTTATCCCCGACAATACCAGGAACTGTGTCTGGTATGAATCTTTAGGGTGAACTCCACTCAGAATGTTACAAAAAAAAAAAACAGCATGGGTTCCCGCTCCAAGAGCATTCCAGGCCCTTCAGTCTGGTATGGATTTTAAGGGGAACCCCCACACCAAAAAATTGCATGGGGTCCCCCCAAAATCCATAACAGACCCTTATCTGAGCACACAGCCCGGCAGGTCAGGAAAGGGGGTGGGAATGAGCGCCTCCCCTCATGAACCATACCAGGCTGCATGCCCTCAACATGGGGGGTTGGGTGCTTTGGAGCAGGGGGGACAAGGGTCTCTTCCTGAAAACTCTGGCCGTTGGTTGTCGGGGTCTGCGGGAGGGGAGCTTATCGGAATCTGGAAGCCCTCTTTAACAAGGGGGCCCCCCGGATCCCGTCTCCCCACCCTATGTGAATGAATATGGGGTACATTGTATCCCTACCCATTCATCTGAAAAAAAAGTCTCAAAAATAAAACACAGCACACAGGGTGTTAAAGTAATTTTTTAAGGCAGCTCCGGCGTCTTTTCCCCTCTCCGGCTCTTCTGCCTCCTCCGCTGATTTCTTCTGCCTCTGTCGATTCTTCTCCCCTCTCCGGGTCTTCTAGCTCTCTCCCCTTCTTGTCCCTCTGTCCGCTGTCTTCTCCACTATCTTCTCGCTCTTTTGCTGGGTCTTCTCCGCTGTCTTCTGCCTCTGTTCTTCCGATGTTGACTCGGCGCTCTCTTCTGCTCTAATGCTGGGTGCGCGCCGTGCCACTACTTATATTGGAATGGCGCGGGGACAACGGAGGCCCACCCCTTATGACGCCACTGCCCCATCATGCCCCGGGCGGTGACGTCATACAGGGCGGGGACTCCGGATGACATTACCCAGTGACCCTGCCCCATGCCAATATAAGTATGGGCACACCACACACCCAGCAGTAGAGTGGGAGAGAGCGTTGAGTAAACTTCGGAAGAAGAACAGAGGCAGAAGACAGCGGAGAAGACCCAGCAAAAGAGCAAGAAGATAGCGGAGAAGACACAGCAGAGGCAGAAGACAGTGGACAGAGGGACAAGAACCGGAGAGGGGAGAAGAACTGACAGAGGCAGAAGACATCGGCAGAGGAGGCAGAAGAGCCATAGAGGGGAGAAGACACAGCAGCGGCCTTAATAAATGAGTTTAAAAACGTGTAATGTGTTTTGTTTTTGACACTTCTTTTTTAGGTGAATGGGTAGGGGTACAATGTACCCCATATACATCCACATAGGGTGGGGGGGCTGGAATCTGGGGGGCCCCCTTGTTAAAGGGGGCTTCCAGATTTCGATAAGCTCCCTGCCTGTAGACCCCGACAACCAACAGCAAGGGTTGTCGGGAAGAGGCCCTTGTCCTCATCAACATGGGGACAAGGTGCTTTGGTTTGGGGGGTGCAAGGCGCCCCCTGCCCCAAAGCACCCACCCCCCTTGTTGAGGGCATGCTGCCTGGTAAGGTTCGGGGGGGCGTTCGCTCATCCCCACCCCCTTTCCTAACCTGCCGGGCTGTGTGCTCAGATAAGGGTCTGGTATGGATTTTGGGGGGACCCCAACACGTTTTTTTTTGGCGTGGGGGTTCCCCTAAAAATCCATACGAGACCGAAGCCTGGTATGCTCTTGGAGGGGAAACCCATGCCATTCTTTTTTTTTTTAATTTGGTGGGAAGTTCCCCTTCGAGATCCTTAGCCCACAAGTCGCATGCCAAAGTCAGGTCAGTTAGGACGGCGATCTGACTTCAGTGATAATCAATGGGCTGAAGTAGGATCAAAGTCGGACCAAAGGGGTGCAGGGAGCATTTTCAAAGTCGGACCGGACCGACTTGTGTCAGACCAGTTAAGACGGCTCCCATTGGGAATTGATTGATTTTCACACGTCATACGACATGAGCTCCCATTGTCGGAGTGTTTGTCGTACCAGTGTGAACCCAGCCTGAATCCACACTCCGGCTGCACCAGACATATGTGAACAGGCAAAATAGAAAGCAATGTTCTTTTATGTCATGCGAATTGGATTCGGTTAAAAATGCATCCAATTCACCTATGTGTGAACCTAGTCTGAGGCTGGGTTCACACATGTGCAGTGTGAATTGAAGCTCAGTTTTTACAGCTAATTGATGAAGTAGTTGTTCAGTGTTTTAGGTCAGTTTTTGATCAGTGTCAGGTTTACATCAGGATTTTATGCTGTTCACAACTGAATGACATTTGTGCTTCAGAAGCCTTCCCATAGAAGTCAATGGGCCTGAATTTGCACCTGAGCCGGACTGCACTGCTAAGAAAACTTACAGGACTCTTTTTCAATTTGCCCTGAATCCGCACTCCGGCTGCATTGGACATATGTGAAAAGGCACAATAGAAAGAAATGTTCTTTCACATGTCATGCAAATTGGATGTGGTTCAAAGCACATCCAGTTTGCATATGTGTAAACCCAACCTCAGTGTTACACCCAAAGTGAACTTGATGAGTGTTGAACTCAATGGAGTTTTGCTGTGTTATAGAGAGCATCTGGAAAAGTTAATTGTGACTAAGCAGTAGTATTCACTGTCCAGTGGACAGGCTAAAGGAAGAAAGGTGGCACAGGAAGTTGCAGAACTGAACCGGGGGACAAGGTTGTAACCAGTTGGGTAGTACAATGTAGCAAGATAGGCATGTGCAATTAGTTTCGTTCCGAATTATAGGTATTGTAATTTCCTTTCAAATTTGGCTGTTAGTGAACGTAACACATACAAATTTATCCGAAGTTATGAATGATCCGAAAAAACGGAATGGAACGTAATGAATTAATAATAATAAATAACAATAATAATAACAACGTTTTATTATTATTATTTATTATTAATTTGTTCCATTCCATTTGTTTAGATGCAGCATTCATTTTGGATAATTCGTAACTTCGGATAAATTTGTATTTGTTATGTCACTGACAGTCAAATTTGAAAGGAAATTACAATACCTATAATTTAATAGTTAGTTACTATTTCAGATTTTTGAATTTTCTGGTTTTTGGATTTTCAAACTTCAAATTTACAAATTTCCGAATTTTCTAATTTACAAATGTACGATTTTACGAATGTACGAATTTAGGAATGTACAAATGTAAAAATGTACGAATGAACGAATGGTCAAATTTACGAATGAACGCATTTACGAATTTACGAATGAACAAATTTACGAAATGCGATCATAACGAATGACCCGAAAAAAGAAAAAAAATAATAAACTAATGAAACAAAAACGAAAATGAACTAATTTTTTGGCTGTGCACATGTCTATAGCAAGAGTTTAGGTGAATCGCAGGACTGGAGGAACTGAATTACTGAAAAATTCATCAGGCTAAATTCACACTGTTGCACTGTGGTAATGAACGCGTTAAATGTATTGATACCATGTGGTGTCATTCACCAAAGAAAAATGCCCCCCTTAATGGGACTTTAATAGACAACCAACTCTTAAGATAAAAAATATATTTTTAATGATATGCAATAAAAAGACGATAGAACGTCTACCTCATACAGAAACAGAACAGAAAATATACAGATAAAAATGATCATGTTATATGTACTCTCCTAGGGGTGATGTACCCTGATACCCATGATTGACAACATGATTTTATTGCATATCATTAAAAATATATTTTTTAGCTTAAGAGTTGGTGGTCTGTAGTCCACCAAGTATCAGTTAACACAACTATCCTTTTCATCTACAATGGTTGCTACTACAGAGGGGATTGCAGACCCCCACCTGCAAAGTTAAATGTTAGGACTTATTCAGAGTGAGGCCTAGCCATGTGCTAACGGTGACAGGAATCTAGAATTTGACAGTAGAGGAAAGCAAGTGATCTCAAGTAGTGTGCTGGAGGAGCTGTGAAGTAGCAGAGATTGTCCATTTAGATTCAACTATTTTTATTTCCACTAAGAAAGATTCATCATTTGGGCATCCCATGTCCCTTTTCCCCATCCAAGTTTAATCCCCTAATAAAAACAAGCAAGAAACTGTTCATTGACTGGAGAAAGTGTGCCGGAAATGGATGTCTGACCAGCAGGGTGATGTGTGGAGCTAGAACACGCAGCGACCCCACGGGGGCAACGCTACATAGTAAAAGATTGCACTCAATCCTAAATCACCTAGCGCCTAAATCCTGGCGCTAGGTGTTTACAGCATGTGCAGATATGGCTTATTCCTCCGTAACTAGCATGCGATTCACGACACGCTCTGGGTAATAGGCCAGTAGGATTATCACACGGGACCCTGAAGTGACGAATCCCCCACTCTGACGTTTGCTTCACCCTTCCTAAAGACGCTAAGTATGTTGAAATGTACTTCGGAGCTGGGGATTTGTCACTTTTGTTTGCACATTATGTCACTGTTTGGGATTGAATTTTGATGTCATCCATTATAGTTTAACCACTTGCCGACCAGCCGCCATCATTATACTGCGGCAGGTCGGCACGATCCCACGAACCATCGTAGCTATACAGTTAGGTCCATATATATTTGGACACGGGCACAATTTTCATACTTTTTGTATGAAACCGTATACCACCAGAATAAAATTAAAACAAAACAATCCCAATAAATTTGAAGTGCAGACTTTCAGCTTTAATTCAAGGGGTTGAACATAAATATCAAGTACACATTTTAGGAAATGCAACCATCTTTATACACAGTCCCCCAATTTTCAGGGGCTCAAATGTAGTTGAACAAATTAATATAATCATAAATAAAATGTTAATTTTTAATAATTTGTTGAGAATCCTTTACTGGCAATAACTGCCTGAAATCTGGAACCCATGGACATTACCAAAGACTGGGTTTCCTCCTTTCTGATGCTTTGCCAGACCCTAACTGCAGCGGTCTTCAGTTATTCTTTGTTTGTGGGTCTTTCTGCATTTAGATTTGCCTTTAGCAAGTGAAATGCATGCTCAATTGGGTTGAGATCAGGTGATTGACTTAGCCATTGCAGAATATTCCACTTCTTTTCCTTCAAAATCTCCTGGGTTGCTTTTGCAGTGTGTTTTGGATCATTGTCCATTTGTACTGTGAAGCACCATCTAATCAACTTTGCTGAATCTGGGCTGACAGTATATCTCTAAACACTGCAGAATTCATCCAGCTGCTTCTGTCTTTTGTCACATCAGCAATAAACACCAATAACCCAGTGCCACTAGAAGCCATGCATGCCCATGCCATTACTCTGCCTCCGCAATGTTTTACAGATGATATTGTGTGCTTTAGATCATGAGGTGTAACAAGCTTTCTCCACAGCTTTTTCTTTCCATCATTCTGGTACAGATTAATCTTAGCTTCATCTGTCCAAAGAATGCTTTTCCAGAACTGGTCTGGCTTTTTTTAGATGTTTTTTGGCAAAGTCTAATCTGGCTTTTCTATTCTTCAGGCTTATGAATTGTTTGCACCTTGTGGTGAACCCTCTGTATTTGTTCTCATGAAGTCTTCTCTTGATTGTAGACTTTGACAATGATACGCCCACCTCCTGGAGAGTGTCCATAACTTGTCTGGATGTTGTGAATGGGTTTTTCTTTACCATAGAGAGGACCCTGCGATCATCCACCAGTGTTGTCTTCCGTGGACATCCAGGCCATTTTATGTTGCTGAGCTCACCAGTGCATTCTTCTTTCCTCAGAATGTACCAAACTGTTGATTTGGCCACTCCTAATGTTGCTGCTATCTCTCTGATGGGTTTGTTTCGTTTTTGAAGCCTTACAATGGCCTGTTTCACTTGCATGGACAGCTCCTTTGAACGCATGATGTAAGTGTACAGCAATAGAGTCTAAATGCATATACCACACTTAGAATCAAATCCAGACCTTTTACCTGCTTAATTGATGAAGAAATAACAAAGGAGTAGCCCACACCTGGCCATGGAACAGCTTTTTATTCAATTGTCCAATTACTATTGGTCCCTTGAAAAAGGGGGGATGGTTTTTCTTAAGAGCTATAATTCCTAAACCCTTCTGCCGATTTGGATGTACATACCCTCAAATTAAACCTGAGAGTGTGCACTTTCAATCCCTATCCATTATATAACTAAAGCTTGAATATGTTTTGGTAAATACCTGTAAAAAACAAAAATTGTGCCTGTGTCCAAATATCTATGGACCTAACTGTACGTCGATCCCTTCAAGTGGGATAGCAGGGCACGAGAGGCAGAACAGGGACGTGTGTGTGTGTGTAACACACATCCCAGTTCTGCGAGAAGAGGAGAGAGAGATTGTGAGTTCCTACAATCTGGAAACCACGATCTCTCATCTCCTATAGTCAGTCCCATCCCCCACAGTTAGAACACACACATAGGGAACACAGTTAATCCCTCGATCGCCCCCTAGTGTTAACCCCTTCCCTGCCAGTAACATTTATACAGTAATCAGTGCATTTTTATAGCACTGATCGCTGTATATTTGTCAATCGACCCAAAAATGTGTTGAAAGTGCCCGATGTGTCCGCCATAATGTCGCAGTCTCGATGAAGATCGCTGCCATTACTAGTAAAAAAAATAATAATAATAAAAATGACAAATCTATCCCCTATTTTGTAGACGCTTTAACTTTTTGTGCAAACCAATCAATATACGCTTTTTGCAATTTTTATTACCAAAAATATGTAGAATAATCCATGTCAACCTAAACTGAGGAAAAACATAGCTTTTTTTAAAAAAAAATGGGGCTATTTATTACAGCAAAAAGTACAAAATATTGTGTGTTTTTCAAAATTGTCATTCTTTTTTTGTTTATAGCGAAAAAAATAATAACGGCAGAGATGATCAAATACCACCAAAAGAAAGCTCTATTTGTGGGAAAAAAAGGACATCAATTTTGTTTGGGCACAGCGTCACACGACCGCGCAATTGTCAGTTAAAGCGACGCAGTGCCGTATCGCAAAAAAATGGCCTGGTCATTGAGCAGCCAATTCTTGTGGGGCTGAAGTGGTTAAACTTTATTTTTATTGATGCATCATTTTTTTTGAGAACAGTAAGCGCCAATTACTTTATTCATGTATTTCAGTTATGTGTTTAGCTGAGCATGCAGTTGTAATTAATCACAAGGATGTTGGTTTGGTTCACTCTTTAAGTTGCATATTCACATATTGCATATTCACACATTAAGAGTAGGCTATTGATGACATATGGACAGACAGATGGCCATGTAAAAGTTTTGTAAGAAGCAGTGATCTCACATTCGCTGTTTAACCCCTTTAGCAATACTTAAAGGTCTCCTTGTGCTTTAGTGCAGAGTGGATCCTTGAAAGCACTGAAGAGGTAAATTACTAAGAATTAGGTTATATGATAAGCCGTAGAGGAGGAAATGGCAGGTTAGGGAAACTTGGAGATTAGATGGGAAGTCAGGGCTATGTCTTGAGAACAGAAGAATTAGTTATTACATAGCTCCCAACTGTCCCTGATTTTGAGGGACTGTCCCTGATTTGGAGCAATGTCCCTCTGTTCTCCTCATTTGTCCCTCATTTTGGGCTGATCTACATAGTTGTTTTTAAAATGCACTTTTTATCTATCAAAAAGTGTTTTTCAGCACTAAACCTTTCATCTGATTTCTAAATTGCTGCAGTTTTAAATCACAAAAGCCAATATAAAGCAATAGTAGTGGTAAAAAAAACACTTGTGGGTTTAACCAATCTTGTTTTTTTTTTTTTGTACAATTCTCCTTTAAGGGGGCATGGCAGGGGGTGTGTCCCATGCATGCATGCTTTTGCTGATAGGTGTCCCTCATTCCCATCTCAAAGTTCGAAGGTATGTTATTACACTTTTACAGATATTGTTAATAGGGTGTCATTTACCCATTGCTGAATGCCTTTTAAAACCATTTTAATTCACATTGGTATGTGGGAGAAGGCAAACCTGATAATGGCTGGGGGAGCTGTTTCCCTAAAGTATATACGTAACACATAAACAGATAAAGTTTGATTTGATAAACAGATTTGAACAGTCAGACCTTTGATAAGTTTTCATGCATATTACCAACCATGTGATGTTATAATAATGACACAGCATAAACATTTATAGCAATTCCTAAATAAATGGAATCTTGCTTGGAAATAGATGCCATTTTTGCGGATTGGGTGCATATTGGTGAATAACAAAGATAATTTAGATAAACAAGCATGCATGGAGCTTTTACATATAGCAACAGATGAGGATGTGCTAGGGAAATGTCATTTCAATCACTTTCTTGTTTTTCACAAGTTAAAGTACCAATTCTTCTTCTGCAGTACATTGAATGAACCATTGCATGAGAGAAGTGGAAAATTCACAGCAGTCTTTTCACTTCATGGATGGAGATACCTTCTAGTCATCTGCAAGATATGACCATCCTTAGGCCTCATGCACACAGAGCTTAAACACTGCGGATACAGCATGTTATTTCAGCCTGTAGAAGCATTCTATGAAAGTCTATGCACACATAAGCATTTACAGGCATTCTAGAAAAGGTTTACAGTGGGGACGGAAAGTATTTAGACCCCCTTACATTTTTCACTCTTTGTTATATTGCAGCCATTTGTGAAAATCATTTAAGTTCATTTTTTTCCTCATTCATTTACACACAGCACCCCATATTGACAGAAAAACACAGAATTGTTGACATTTTTGCAGATGTATTAAAAAAAAAGAAAAACTGAAATATCACATGGTCCTAAGTATTTAGACCCTTTGCTCAGTATTTAGTAGAAGCACCCTTTTGATCTAATACAGCCATGAGTCTTTTTGGGAAAGATGCAGCAAGTTTTTCACACCTGGATTTGGGGATCCTCTGCCATTCCTCCTTGCAGATCCTCTCCAGTTCTGTCAGGTTGGATGGTAAACGTTGGTGGACAGCCATTTTTAGGTCTCTCCAGAGATGCTTAATTGGGTTTAAGTCAGGGCTCTGGCTGGGCCATTCAAGAACAGTCACGGAGTTGTTGTGAAGCCACTCCTTCGTTATTTTAGCTGTGTGCTTAGGGTCATTGTCTTGTTGGAAGGTAAACCTTCGGCCTACTGAGGTCCTGAGCACTCTGGAGAAGGTTTTAGTCCAGGATATCCCTGTACTTGGCTGCATTCATCTTTCCCTCGATTGCAACCAGTTATCCTGTCCCTGCAGCTGAAAAACACCCCCACAGCATGATGCTGCCACCACCATGCTTCACTGTTGGGACTGTATTGGACAGGTGATGAGCAGTGCCTGGTTTTCTCCATACATACCGCTTAGAATTAAGGCCAAAAAAGTTCTATCTCGGTCTCATCAGACAAAAGAATCTTATTTCTCACCATCTTGGCCTCCTTCAGGTGTTTTTTAGCAAACTCCATGCGGGCTTTCATGTGTCTTGCACTGAGGATAGGCTTCCGTCGGGCCACTCTGCCATAAAGCCCCAACTGGTGAAGGGCTGCAGTGATAGTTGACTTTCTACAACTTTCTCCCATCTCCCGACTACATCTCTGGAGCTCAGCCACAGTGATCTTTGGGTTCTTCTTTACCTCTCTGACCAAGGCTCTTCTCCCCCGATAGCTTAGTTTGGCCGGACGGCCAGCTCTAGGAAGGGTTCTGGTAGTCCCAAACGTCTTCCATTTAAGGATTATGGAGGCCACTGTGCTCTTAGGAGCCTTAAGTGCAGCAGAATTTTTTTTTTTGTAACCTTGGCCAGATCTGTGCCTTGCCACAGTTTTGTCTCTGAGCTCTTCAGGCAGTTCCTTTGACCTCATGATTCTCATTTGCTCTGACATGCACTGTTAGCTGTAAGGTCTTATATAGACAGTTGTGTGGCTTTCATAATCAAACACAGCTGGACTCAAATAAAGATGTAGAACCATCTCAAGGATGATCAGAAGAAATGGACAGCACCTGAGTTAAATATGAGAGTTACAGCAAAGGGTTTGAATACTTAGGACCATGTGATATTTCAGTTTTTCTTTTTTAATAAATATGCAAAAATGACAGAAAAACACAGAATTGTTGACAATATGGGGTGCTGTGTATAAATTAATGAGGAAAAAAATGAACTTAAATGAATTTAGCAAATGGCTGCAATATAACAGAGTGAAACATTTAAGGGGGTCTGAATACTTTCCATCCCCACTGTACATGCTGAAAATATAACACCACAAATGCACATTCAGGTGAGCAAAAAACATGGAATGTTCCAAAAGAAATTTAAAACATTATGGCCAATAGAATGTTTTTAATGCTCAAACACTAGACATGCCTAAAAGCATGTGAAATATGCGACTTTTACTGCGTTTTTTAGGCAGCTTTTTTCCTGCCAGAGGCTCTGGTTTTCAGTTGGGCTAAACAGACTCCTTGTCTGCATGAGACCTGAACTAAAGTCTGTTTCTCCATGTGGGCTTTTGCTATAATGTGCAAGTATGGACAGCATACTTGCATTTTATGCCACACTAACCTTACTCAGTGCCCTTTGCCAGCGATAAAGGGTCCCGGCTCCTAATTGTTGCTCTATCCCCTGGTCAAGACTGGGTATTGGGAAACCCGATGATGGGCAGGAACACCTGATGCTCCCAGGGGGACAGGGACTGGAACAAGAATTATGACAGGTTGATCTCAATATTGGGAGTATTATGAAATAAGGCCCCTCTTATAAGGGCTCCCTCTGTTATCAGCAGGGGTTCCTTAGCAGATCTGACCTTTTTGTGTATCAGATCAGAAAATAATTGGATTTCAACTTTTGCAACCTACCATGGCTGTTCCAGTTTTTTCCCCTCTATCTTGTGATGGCATAAAAAGCACCCCATATAATTCCTATGGGTGGCAGAAGGTAAGCAGACATATGTTCACTATATTCACCCATATCCGGTCAGATCAGACCTAGTCGCGAAGATTTTCCATTTATTCCAATGAACCTGGACAGACCTTGATGTAGGTGGACATATATCCACTTACATCTTGCCATTGCAGTCTGCATTTGTACTAGTAGGGAACAGCTGTCTTATTTCTATAAAGTATGGAGTAGTTGGTTAGAGTCAGAACATGCATCATCTGCTTGAGACATACATATCAGGAACCATGAAACAGATGGAGACAGAAAATGCATTAAAAATCACACCTTTTAATAAAATGGTATAAATGGTACAACTGGTAAATGTAGTCAAAACATAGCCAGGGTTCGGTAGTCAAATTGGGTAGTCAGAACAAGCCAGGAAATCAATCAGTGGCAGCAGACAGGATCAGGAAACAGAAGGGACGTCAGCCAGGCAAATTTTCAATAGGAACACAGCACAGAGTCTCTAAATTTGTTGACCAAAACAAAGGCATTGACGAAAATAACCATGCAGTTTAAATAGCCAGAAGGGGCTGACTGTGGGTTTGACTGACGAGCAGGAGATGATCAACAGGTGAGCCACTGTGAAACGATGAGCACTGACAATTAACTGACAGCTGAGCAATCTGAGCACAGAGAAGGGAGGGCTGAGAGCCCAGCCCTGACAGTACAGTGGGGAAACAAATTATTTGATCCCCTGCAGATTTTGTAATTTTGCCCACTTAACAAAGAAATGAATGGTCTAGAATTGTTGTCACAGGTGTATTTCAAATGATAGAGACAGGTTCTTAACCAAAAATCCAGAAAAAACACATGATACAAATGTTATAAATGCAATTCAGTGAGTAAAATGTATTTGATCCTCTACCAACCAACAATAATTCTGGCTCCCACAGACTGGCTACAGTATGTTGTACACAGATTAGGCCTGACAATTTAAAATGGTTCTCCTAATGACAACTCGTTATTTGTATAAAAGACACCTATCCACAGAATCTTTTTTCCATTCAAACCCACCATCACAGGCAAGACCAAAGAGCTGTCAAAGGACATCAGGGACAAGATTGTAGACCTGCACAAAGCTGGAGTGGGCTACAAGACCATCAGCAAGAAGCTTGGTGAGAGGGAGACAACCGTTGGAGTGATTATTCACAAATGGAAGAAACACAAAATACCCATCAATCACCCTCAGTCTGAAGGTCCGTGCAAGATTTCGCCTCATCGGGTAAGGATGATCATGAGAAAAGTGAGAGATAAGCCCAGAACTACACGGGATTTGCTTGTGAATGATCTCCAGGCAGTTGGGACCACAGTCACCAAACAAATCACTGGTAACACAATAAACTGCCATATATTGAAATTATTTAGCACCCGCAAGGTCCCTCTCCAAGAAGGCACATGTAGAGGCTCGTCTGAAGTTTGCCAATGAACATCTAAATGATTTAGAGAAGGATTGGGAGAAAGTGCTGTAGCCAGATGAGACCAAAATTGAGCTATTTGTCATTAACTTGACTTGCCATTATTGGAGGAAGAAAAATGCTGACTGTGACCCCGAGAACACCATCCCTACAGTCAAGCACAAAGGTGGAAACATTATGCTTTGGGGGTGTTTCTCTGTAAAGGAACAAGACGACTTTGCTGCATTGAAGGGCCAATGAACGGGGCCATGTATTGTAAAATCTGGCTGAGGGAAGAAGGTTCTCTTACAAGAACACTTTATATTGTTTCCAGTGTGACAATGATCCAAAACATACTGCCAAGGCAACAAAGAAGTGGCTCAAGAAGAAGCACATTAAGGTCATGGAGAGGCCTAGCCAGTCTCCAGACCTTAATCCTATAGAAAATGTATGGAGGGAGCTGAATCTTTAAGTTGCCAAGCGACAACCAAGAAATCTTAAGGATTTAGAGAAGATATGTAAAGAAGAGTAGACCAAAATCCCTCCTGAGGTGTGTGAATATCTGGTAACCAACTACAAGAAAAGTCTTAACTCTGTGCTTGCCAACAAGGGTTTCTCCATCAAGTATTAAGTCATGTTTTCCTTGTGGATCAAATGCACTGCTAAAAAATATTAAAGGAACACTTTGAAAACACATCAGATCTCAATGGGGCAATATATCATGCTGGATATCTATCCTAAGATGGACTGGGTAATGTGTTAGGAACGAAAGGATGCCACATCATTTGATGGAAATGAAAATGATCAACCTACAGAAAGCTGAATTTAAAGACACCCCGAAAATCATAGTTAAAAAATGATGCAGCAGGCTAGTCCATTTTGCTGATATTTCATTGCAGCAACTCAAAATGGTACGGGGCATGCTCCTAATGAGACGACGGATGGTGTCCTGGGGTATATCCTCCCAGATCTGGACCAGGGCTTCACTGAAGCCCTGAGCTCCTGAACAGACTGAGGTGCAACCTGGCGGCGTCGGATGGACCGAAACATAATGTCCTAGAGGTGTTCTATTGGATTTAGGTCAGGCGAGCTTGGGGGCCATTCAATGGTATCAATTCCTTCATCCTTCAGGAACTGGCGGCCTACTCTTGCCAAATGAGGCCGGGAATTGTAGTGCACCAGGAGGAACCCAGGACCTACTGCACCAGCATAGGGTCTGACAAAGGGTCCAAGGATTTCATCCCAATAACTAATGGCAGTCAGGGTGCCATTGTTTAGCCTGTAGAGGTCCGTGCATCCCTACCTCCATGGATATGCCTCCAGGCCATCACTGTCCCACCACCAAACGGTCATGCTGAACGATGTTACAGGCAGTATAACGTTCTCCATGGTTTCTCCAGACCCTTTCATGTCTGTCACATGTGCTCAGGGTGAACCTGCCCTCATCTGTGAAAAGCACAGGGCACCAGTGGCTGACCTGCCAATTCTGGTGTTCAATGGCAAATGCCAATCATGCTCCACAGTGCCGTGCAGTTAGCACTGGGCCCACTAGAGGACGTCGAGCCCTCAGGCCACCCTCATGAAATCTGTTTCTGATTGTTTGGTCAGACATTCACATCAGTGGCCTGCTGAAGGTCATTTTGTAGGGCTCTCAGTGCTCATCCTGTTCCACCTTGCACAAAGGAGCAGATACCTGCTGTTGGGTTAAGGACCTTCTACGGCCCTGTCCAGCTCTCCGAGAGTAACTGCTTATCTCCTCCATGCTCTTGAGACTGTGCTGGTGGACACCACAAACCTTCTGGCAATGGCACTTATTGATGTGCCATCCTGGAGGAGTTGGACTGCCTGTGCAACCTCTAATAGGGTCCAGGTATCACCTCATGCTACCAATAGTGACACTGACCCTAGCCAAATGCAAACGTGTGAAAAACAGTCAGAAAAGATGAGTAGGGGGAAAAAAAATGTCAGTTGGCTCCACCTGTAAAACCATTCCTGTTTTGGAGGTCGTCTCGTTGTTGCCCATCTAATGCACCTGTTCATTTCATTAATACCAAAACAGCTGAACCTGATTAACAACCCCCTTTGCTACTTAACTCACCAGTTCAATATCCCAGGAGTTTAATTGACTTGATGCTATACTCTTAGCCCCCATTCGCATCGGTGCTATTTGACAGGTCATATCACATGTCAAATCAGAGCCTATTGCCGGCAATAGGATCTTCCCAATGTGTGCAACACTGACCTTGTGGCACCGCACTGATTTCCAAAAGTAATTCCTGCACTACTTTTAGAGATTTCGGGGGGGCAATTTCAATAGACATCTGTGCATGAACCCACACAGATGTCTTTCAAATCGCCCCCGAAGTCAGACTGAAATGCGGCTTTGAGATTGTGCGAGTTAATCTGAACTCGCACGATTTCAAAGCTGTGTTCTGTGTGAACGAGGGCTAAAAAGTGTTTCTTTTAATTTTTCTGAGCAGTGTACTTATTTTACTCACTGAACTGCAACTCCGTTTATAACATTTGTATCGTGTGTTTTCTGGATTTTTGGTTGATATTCTGTCTCTATCATTATAACACCTATGATAAAAATTATAGAACCATAATTTCTTTGCAAGTGGGTAAACATACAAAATCTTCAGAGGATCAAATCATTTCCCTCACTGTAGGATTTAGGGGATCGCAAAGTTTAACATGGTCTTCCCAGCTTTCCCGCCACACTGGAGGCGTCTTAACCGGGTCTTGCTGTGGACACTTTACTCACTCTTGGAATGGACCTCTGTGAAAGGGCCCTCTTGGAATTTGGTACTTTGGTAAAAACATTGTTTTTATTCTCCATGTTGTGCTATCAAAAGATCTATGAAAAACCAAAAGCTACCGAGGCTGGTTGAAATGATCCGGTGATCCTGATGTGCTTGCATATGGCAATGTAACAGATGAACTGAATGTTCTGTTTGATAGCTCTGAACTACTTTGTTAGATTTGTATGTAACTGCATAAACTAAATGCAAAAAAAAAGCTTAAAAAGCTTCTAACTCACACACTCCACTAATAATTTTTCTTTTATCACTGTATGTATCTCAGAGTCATTTTACTCCTTTCCTGTCCTAGCACTGACCGCAGTAAAAACCTGACAGAGGCCCTAACTTTTTCATTCTATTTCTAACTGAAAAACGTTTTGGCCGAAGTTCCACTTTAAATGGCATATTGCAGTGCTTCATCAAAAATTACATCTGTACATTTTAGCATTTTTCAGGATAGAACAAGTTGGCTGTTCATATAGGAAAAAGTATTAGCTGGCTTACTAAAAAAAAAATCATAAAAGCAAGAAACAGATGGCAGAATATTCTTGAATTTGAATAGAGTTTCCTATAAATCTCTTTAGCAATGGCTCCTAACTGGCAAATACAGATCAGTCACTTGGAACTGCAAAGATGACGTTGTATAGCTCACTCTTTAAATGGCACAATTAACAGTGCTTGGAAGCATAATGGATTAGTACTAAGGAAACGGTTATAAAATACACATTATTTTAGCTAAATGACAAAAATGCTCTTTTCACAGGAAATTGAAACATGCAGATAATTATTATTCACGGAATAAGGAAAAACAGCTGCATGTTCAGTCTATTCAAATGCATTATGTGCATTTACACATCCACATCCATTAATATAAAAACATTGGATAGGTGCTTTTGTGAAGAGACACGGACATATGAGAATGGAAAAAAATGGGGATTTATGTAAATATATAGGCTGATAGTTTTGCATCGTAAATACAATGGGTCTAATAGTGGAAAGCAATTAAATAATCTTTTTTTTTTTTTTTTTTTTTTTTTTTCCAGATCAACCAAATTAAAACTGACTTATCTGACTTCCAATCTGAATATTAATATTTAAACTTTTTTTTTTGTTTAATATTTTTTACACATTTAACACATATTTACACATTTACCATTTTAAGAAAAGTGAAAAATTGAAAAAAAAATATCTGTAAATAACTTGGCAATGCTTTTTACCAAAATCATATTTTTAGTGTTATTTTACAAAGGGCAAATTACAGAATAAAATGTGCACATTATATGCAGTGACACTATATTTAAATTAACGTTGCTCAAAAAAAAAAATGTGTGTTTGTTTTGTTTTGTTGCGGTTTATTGTCTAAGGATTGTGGAAATAAATCATTGTTGCAAGACAATATTGTGAAAAGAAAACCTTGTTTGCCCTTAAAAAAAAAAAAAAATGCAATATATATATTGTCTTGTCTTTAGTAATGACAAAGTTATTGCCGAATAAATCAGTCCATAGCAGAAATGAAATGTAAAAATTGCTCTGGTCCAAAGGGGGTGAACAAGTGTGAGAGGCGGTGGTTAAAGCAGAACTGCAGTCTGCTCACATAATTTGTAATAAAAACATCTTTTTGCCGATCTGAAGCTTCCCTCCAATCACTTTGCATATTATTTTTTTATATACTGTGATTATGTTATTGCCAAATATGCTGCAGAAATCTCCCTCCACTAAGTCTGGCTGCAGCCATTTTAACTGTGGGCAGCTGAAGCTGATACCTGTTAACTTCCTGGCTTTACACAGAGGCACATCCCCAGCTCTGCAGCTTTCATTGGCCCTCTTATGACTCATCCCCCCTCCCTTTCTGGCAAACGCTCACAAGAGTGAGAGAGAACTGTGCATGATGTCATAAGCCTAGGCTAAAGACCAGACAAGAAATGGGAAGTGGGCTGTATAAGGTATTTACTAGCAGAAAAGTTTTACTATCCAAAGTTCAAACAACAAGGACAAAAGATTTAATAGTTGGAATGTTGAAAAAATGACCGAAGGTCCGCTTTAAATAGCACCTTCTGTGCCACACTAGGGGACTGGCAGGATGGGGAATAGATGTAGGGGCAGGATGCCGCTTGATGGGAAAAGACTAGGCCTAGACTCATGATCAGGTTCCTAATAAGGAGGGAACTTGCAGGCTCTGACTAGGAAATAAAGAGAGAGGATCGCACAAAGGATGAAGTTGCAGACCCCATAACCAGGGAGTCAGAACACCGGGAAATTCTCTGCAAAGTTGTTGGGTTAGGATCATTCCCTTTACCCTTATGAGAGGTGTTTACTGTTAGAATGATGCTTAAAGTGGTAATAAACCCAGAACCCTGCATTCACTATATCTGGTCTCCCACAGTACACAGACAATGGAAATTAAATTATTTTAGTAAATATACACTGTTAATCACTTCCAGACCGGAAGATTTGCCTGCTTAATGATCAGGCCATTTTTTCCGATACGACACTGCGGTCGTGCGACGTTGTACCCAAACAAAATTGATGTCCTTTTTTTTCCCACAAATAGTTTTCTTTTGGTGGTATTTGATCACCTCTGCGGTTTTTATATATCCCCAAAAATGTTTTTAAAAATCAAATTTCTTCATCAGTTTTGGCCAATGTATGTTCTTTTACATATTTTTGGTAAGAAAAATTGCAATAAGCGTATATTGATTGGTTTGTCCAAAAGTTATAGCGTCTACAAACTATAGGAAAGATTTATGGCATTTTTATGGCATTTTTATTATTTTTTCACTAATAATGGCAGTGATCTTCGATTTTTATCGGGTCAGATAAAAACCGAAGATCACTTTTGACATATTTTTGGGACCATTGATATTTATACAGCGATCAGTGCTATAAAAACGCACTGATTACTGTGTAAATGTCACTGTCAGGGAAGGGGTGATCAGGGGGTTAAATGTGTTCCCTCAGTGTGTATTCTGTCTTTTCCTCTAGTCAGTTCCTTCCCCCTACAATTAGATCGTTGTTCCTAGCTAGTAGGAACACATGATCTGTCTCTCCTCTCTTCACAGAACAGGGATTTGTGTGTTTACACACACACGTCCCTGTTCTGGCTCTAGTGGCCAGCGCTCATCATGACCGCCGACCACGCGCATCGGTTCCCCCTGCAGTGCAGCGGGTGCGCTCCTGCTATCCCTGCTTAAAGGGCTGACTTATAGCTACGACGGCTCGCGGGAATGTGCCGACCTGCCACAGTATGACGACGTCTGGTCGACAATCTGTTAAATACCTTATCACATCAGCAGTATATAGCGGTCTTGTGACTTCTATCAGTGTCTGGTTGAAGCTTGTAGGAGTGTTCATTCTACTCTGACTGTCCTATGAGGCTACAGGACCCCTGACCCTCTGTCTGGATAGTGCTGATTGGCCCTGTGCCAATCACATGTACCACCCCAAGAAAAAAAAAATAGCAATAACAACCAAACTGAGCATGTGCAGAGTGCATCCAAGACTTTGTTCTAACAGTAGATGGATTGGGGACAGTAAAAGAAGGGTGGGATCAACGAGCCTTTTTTATACATTGCAGAGGATTAACCCCTTCTACAGTTACTATAACAAGCATGCTTTACTGCATATACAGACTGATTTTACTGTTGTGGATTTAGTAACGCTTTAAGAAAACATGCCTCATGCGTTGTCCTGTATGCATTCCTATTCTGCATTGGTGACTGTTACTAATAACGCCTTACTACCCATAAGAGGAATTGGACAATGTTCACTTCTGTTACAATTACGTTATAAAGTTAACGCTAAGCAAGGAGTTGTTGCCCTTTCCTTCATATCCTCTGCCCCGTGGTAAGCTTTCTTGCACACCTCTATGCCGGGGCATTAGGAGTATAGTTCCTGAAGCCTTTGCTGTGTAATCATCTATCTCTTTCCACATCCTGTTTTGCCAATCACATTCACATTTTCAAGGCATTCATGCCTTTATTTGAGCTTTAATGGAACAGACCGTTGTGAATATAATGAAATCTCCTACTAGAAACTACCTTTGCATCTGTTTTGAAACCAAATGACATTTTATCCTTTTTTTTTTTCCTTTAATCATAGCTCATTTGCCACATTTTAAGTACCATCAGCTGCAGGTCCATTGTCATATGTGAATCACACAGGCCATAAAATGGTGCGCCTTGCGTCACAGCCTGTAATAGGCAGAGAAATCAGGCAAAGAAATGATAATTCTGCTGCTGAAAAGTTGTCACGGTTGTAAGTTATTTCTGTATGCATTACCTGCATGAAAAGTGCTAGCTTGTACTCACTGATTAGTCGGTGTCAGCATTTCTACATTGTTCTCAGCTGCAAGGTAAAACAGTGTAAAGTGATTGTTTAATTAATGAACTTTGATTGGCAATTCTATCCAATTTTCTCCTGAAGATATCTTCAGAGAAATCAATTTAAGAGTAATTTAGCATTGTGTGCCGTGGTTAGCTGCACAGACATTACGTGGAGTGACTTAGAAGATCAGTGCTGACATTTTTCCCAAAATACAGTTGCCAAAAGTGCTGTCGTTGGGTTGTTACGTTTAGAAAACTGTGCTTTCTCTAGGATCAAAAAAGGGAAAGAAATGATTAAACTGAATTTCCATATTTTTATTTTATTTAGGACACATCTATGTAATAACAATCTTCCTAAATGCGCTCAGAATAGGGAGTTATAATTATAGATTTTCACACAGCACCATCTGCTGGTAAAATCTGGTATTATGGAACAACCATAAAATACAATGTTACCTATTAGAATCACTGTATTTTACTGGTGTCATCCATTCACCAGGTAATATAACCAGCAGTTGGAGGGTTGTTACATGTGGAAACGAACTACATAGTTATACCACGCAGTGTGCTCAAAGAACAGGAATACTTTAAGGCTCTGTTTCCACTACTGCGCATTGTTGTGCCACTTGACACATGTGGACAAGTCAAAACCCATGTATTTCAATGGTCCCCGTTCTAATTGGTGTGACTCAAGACTCAAAAAAAGGTTTTTGCACTACTTTGTTTCGACATCGGTGCGACTTGTTATCACATGGTTTTCACCGGACGCATGACACCACATCACAAATCGCATTGCAGAGTTGCACTGTAAATTGCGTGACTTTGGGGATGCAGTAGTGGAAACAGAGCCTAAAGCAGTATTAACCACTTGCCGACCGCCGCACGACGATGTACGTCGGCAAAGCGGCACGGGCAGGCAAAAGGGCTTACCTGTACGTCCCTGCCTGCCCGCGGGTGGGGGGTCCGATCGGACCCCCCCCCGGTGCCTGCGGCGGTCGGCAAATGTCCCCCGGCGATCGGTGGTGAGGGGGAGGCCATCCATTCGTGGCCCCCCCCTCGCGATCGCTCCCAGCCAATGGAATCATTTCCCTGCCTCTGTATTGTACACAGATGTCATCTCTCCTCGGCTCGGTATTTTCCGTTCCGGGCCGAGGAGAGAAGACTTCACTGTGAGTTACACAAACACACACACACAGTAGAACACGCCAGGCATACATTTCACCCCGATCCCCCCCCCGATCGCCCCCCGATCCCCCCCCGATCACCCCCCCCCCTGTCACAAACTGACACCAAGCAGGTTTTTTTTTTTTTTTTCTGATTACTGTATTGGTGTCAGTTTGTGTCAGTTAGTGTGTTAGGGCAGTGAGTCTTAGGCCCCCTTTAGGTCTAGGGTACCCCCCTAACCCCCCTAATAAAGTTTTAACCCCTTGATCACCCCCTGTCACCAGTGTTGCTAAGCGATCATTTTTCTGATCGCTGTATTAGTGTCACTGGTGACGCTAGTTAGGGACGTAAATATTTAGGTTCGCCGTCAGCGTTTTATAGCGACAGGGATCCCCCTATACTACCTAATAAATGTTTTAACCCCTTGATTGCCCCCTAGTTAACCCTTTCACCACTGATCACCGTATAACCGTTACGGTTGACGCTGGTTAGTTCGTTTATTTTTTATAGTGTCAGGGCACCCGCCGTTTATTACCGAATAAAGGTTTAGCCCCCCGATCGCCCGGCGGTGATATGCGTCGCCCCAGGCAGCGTCAGATTAGCGCCAGTACCGCTAACACCCACGCACGCAGCATACGCCTCCCTTAGTGGTATAGTATCTGATCGCATCAATATCTGATCCGATCAGATCTATACTAGCGTCCCCAGCAGTTTAGGGTTCCCACAAACGCAGTGTTAGCGGGATCAGCCCAGATACCTGCTAGCACCTGCGTTTTGCCCCTCCGCCCGGCCCAGCCCACCCAAGTGCAGTATCGATCGATCACTGACACTTACAAAACACTAAACGCATAACTGCAGCGTTCGCAGAGTCAGGCCGGATCCCTGCGATCGCTAACAGTTTTTTTGGTAGCGTTTTGGTGAACTGGCAAGCGCCAGCGGCCTAGTACACCCCGGTCGTAGTCAAACCAGCACTGTAGTAACACTTGGTGACGTGGCGAGTCCCATAAGTGCAGTTCAAGCTGGTGAGGTGGCAAGCACAAGTAGTGTCCCGCTGCCACCAAAAAGACAAACACAGGACCGTCGTGCCCATAGTGCCCTTCCTGCTGCATTCGCCAATCCTAATTGGGAACCCACCGCTTCTGCAGCGCCCGTACTTCCCCCATTCACATCCCCAACCAAATTCAGTCAGCTGCATGAGAGGCAATTTCTTTATGTCCTCCCGAGTACCCCTACCCAGCGAACCCCCCCAAAAAAGATGTCGTGTCTGCAGCAAGCGCGGATATAGGCGTGACACCTGCTATTATTGTCCCTCCTGTCCTGACAATCCTGGTCTTTGCATTGGTGAATGTTTTGAATGCTACCATTCACTAGTTGACTATTAGCGTAGGGTACAGCACTACACAGACTAGGCACACTTTCACAGGGTCTCCCAAGATGCCATCGCATTTTGAGAGACCCGAACCTGGAACCGGTTACCGTTATAAAAGTTAGTTACAAAAAAAAGTGAAAAAAAAAAAAAACACAAACAAAAATATAAAATAAAAAAAAAATAGTTGGCGTTTTATTGTTCTCTCTCTCTCTATTCTCTCTCTATTGTTCTGCTCTTTTTTACTGTATTCTATTCTGCAATGTTTTATTGTTATTATGTTTTATCATGTTTGCTTTTCAGGTATGCAATTTTTTATACCTTACCGTTTACTGTGCTTTATTGTTAACCATTTTTTTTGTCTTCAGGTACGCCATTCACGACTTTGAGTGGTTATACCAGAATGATGCCTGCAGGTTTAGGTATCATCTTGGTATCATTCTTTTCAGCCAGCGGTCAGCTTTCATGTAAAAGCAATCCTAGCGGCTAATTAGCCTCTAGACTGCTTTTACAAGCAGTCGGAGGGAATGCCCCCCAACGTCTTCCGTGTTTTTCTCTGGCTCTCCTGTCTCAACAGGGAACCTGAGAATGCAGCCGGTGATTCAGCCAGCTGACCATGGAGCTGATCAGAGACCAGAGTGGCTCCAAACATCTCTATGGCCTAAGAAACCGGAAGCTACGAGCATTTTATGACTTAGATTTCGCCGGATGTAAACAGCGCCATTGGGAAATTGGGAAAGCATTTTATCACACCGATCTTGGCGTGGTCAGATGCTTTGAGGGCAGAGGAGAAATCTAGGGTCTAATAGACCCCAATTTTTGCAAAAAAGAGTACCTGTCACTACCTATTGCTATGATAGGGGATATTTACATTCCCCGAGATAACAATAAAAATGATTTAAAAAAAAAAAATGAAAGGAACAGTTTAAAAATAAGATAAAAAAATAATAATAATAATGAAAAAAAAAAAAAAAAAAAAAAAAAAAGCACCCCTGTCCCCCCTGCTCTCGCGCTAAGGCGAACGCAAGCGTCGGTCTGGCGTCAAATGTAAACAGCAATTGCACCATGCATGTGAGGTATCACCGCGAAGGCCAGATCGAGGGCAGTAATTTTAGCAGTAGACCTCCTCTGTAAATCTAAAGTGGTAACCTGTAAAGGCTTTTAAAGGCTTTTAAAAATGTATTTAGTTTGTCGCCACTGCACGTTTGTGCGCAATTTTAAAGCATGTCATGTTTGGTATCCATGTACTCGGCCTAAGATCATCTTTTATATTTCATCAAACATTTGGGCAATATAGTGTGTTTTAGTGCATTAAAATGTAAAAAAGTGTGTTTTTCCCCAAAAAATGCGTTTGAAAAATCGCTGCGCAAATACTGTGTGAAAAAAAAAAATGAAACACCCACCATTTTCATCTGTAGGGCATTTGCTTTAAAAAAAAAAATAATGTTTGGGGGTTCAAAGTAATTTTCTTGCAAAAAAAAATTATTTTTTTATGTAAACAATAAGTGTCAGAAAGGGCTTTGTCTTCAAGTGGTTAGAAGAGTGGGTGATGTGTGACATAAGCCTCTAGATGTTGTGCATAAAATGCCAGGACAGTTCAAAACCCCCCCAAATGACCCCATTTTGGAAAGTAGACACCCCAAGCTATTTGCTGAGAGGCATGTCGAGTCCATGGAATATTTTATATTGTGACACAAGTTGCGGGAAAGAGACAATTTTTTATTTTTTTTATTTTTTTTTGCGCAAAGTTGTCACTAAATGATATTTTGCTCAAACATGCCATGGGAATATGTGAAATTACACCCCAAAATACATTCTGCTGCTTCTCCTGAGTACGGGGATACCACATGTGTGAGACTTTTTGGGAGCCTAGCCGTGCACGGGACCCCGAAAACCAAGCACCGCCTTCAGGCTTTCCAAGGCCGTAAATTTTTGATTTCACTCTTCACTGCCTATCACAGTTTCGGAGGCCATGGAATGCCCAGGTGGCAAAAAAACCCCCCAAATGACCCCATTTTGGAAAGTAGACACCCCAAGCTATTTCTTGAGTGGTATAGTGAGTATTTTGCAGACCTCAGTTTTTGTCACAAAGTTTTGAAAATTGAAAAAAGAAAAAAAAAAAATGTTTTTCTCGTCTTTCTTTATTTTCAAAAACAAATGAGAGCTGCAAAATACTCACCATGCCTCTCAGCAAATAGCTTGGGGAGTCTACTTTCCAAAATGGGATCATTTGGGGGGGGGTTTGTGCCACCTGGGCATTCCATGGCCTCCGAAACTGTGATAGGCAGTGAGGAGTAAAATCAAAAATGTACGCCCTTAGAAATCCTGAAGGTAGTGATTGGTTTTCGGGGCCAGACATGTGGCTAGGCTCCCAAAAAGTCTCACACATGTGGTATCCCCATACTCAGGAGAAGCAGCTAAATGTATTTTGGGGTGCAATTCCACATATGCCCATGGTCTGTGTGAGCAATATATCATTTAGTGACAACTTTGTGCAAAAAAAAAAAAAAAAATTTGTCACTTTCCCGCAACTTGTGTCAAAATATAAAACATTCCATGGACTCAACATGCCTCAAAGCAAATAGCTTGGGGTGTCTACTTTCCAAAATGGGGTCATTTGGGGGGGTTTTATGCCATCTGGGCATTTTATGGCCTTCAAAACTGTGATAGGTAGTGAGGAGTAAAATCAAAAATGTACGCCCTTAGAAATCCTGAAGGCAGTGATTGGTTTTCGGGGCCCCGTACGCAGCTAGGCTCCCAAAAAGTCCCACACATGTGGTATCCCCATACTCGGGAGAAGCAGCTAAATGTATTTTGGGGTGCAATTCCACATATGCCCATGGCCTGTGTGAGCAATATATCATTTAGTGACAACTTTTTGTAATTTTTTTTTTTTTTTTTTTTTTTGTCATTATTCAATCACTTGGGACAAAAAAAATGAATATTCAATGGGCTCAACATGCCTCTCAGCAAATTCCTTGGGGTGTCTACTTTCCAAAATGGGGTCATTTGTGGGGGTTTTGTACTGCCCTGCCATTTTAGCACCTCAAGAAACGACATAGGCAGTCATAAATTAAAGGCTGTGTAAATTCCAGAAAATGTACCCTAGTTTGTAGGCGCTATAACTTTTGCGCAAACCAATAAATATACACTTATTGACATTTTTTTTACCAAAGACATGTGGCCGAATACATTTTGGCCTAAATGTATGACTAAAATTGAGTTTATTGGATTTTTTTTTAGAACAAAAAGTAGAAAATATCATTTTTTTTCAAAATTTTCGGTCTTTTTCCGTGTATAGCGCAAAAAATAAAAACGGCAGAGGTGATCAAATATCATCAAAAGAAAGCTCTATTTGTGAGAAGAAAAGGACGCAAATTTCGTTTGGGTAGAGCATTGCATGACCGCGCAATTAGCAGTTAAAGCGACGCAGTGCTGAATTGTAAAAAGTGCTCTGGTCAGGAAGGGGGTAAAACCTTCCGGGGCTGAAGTGGTTAAAGTCAGCCTTTTAACTGTACTCTGTATCAAAGATTATAATAAGACTTATTAGTTGATCCATCTTAAATCATATAAAGCTGTGCCTTTTTACAAGTTTGAGGTGTTGTTGGGTCCAGTCAATGACGTAATTAGCATTTGGCGCAGTATACTGTGACTGTGCTATGATTGTATATATAGCACTATACTGTGATGGTGACTCCTGTAAATGTGCAGGGAAGTGACATCATCACAGCCTGGCCATTTACATGGCCAGAGATCATAAACCTGGAAGGAAGACTGAGTGAAGATGGAAGCATCGGGTGAGTTGACCGCTCAGCCCTGGAGGGCTTCATACTAGCACATTATGGTATAAAGCACCTGGGGTTTCTAAAAATGTTTTTTTAAAAGAATCCTTATTGTATGTAAAGTGCGAATTGTAATTATAAGTATACTGTAAGTGCATGTTTGCATCAAAAACTAGAATTCCTTCTGACTTTTACCCACAAGCATGTAAATGTAAGCACATACCTTCATCATCTCATATGCTCTCAGAATTCTTTATTCTGGATTCACACTGTGTGGGGGGGAGCTTGTAGCAGGGGGTCTGGTGTGTCCCCCTTCACCTTTTCAGGTCCAAATTCATGGCTGAAATGGAGCCAAAGACGCACAGGACTCTTTCTTATACAGTGAGAGCCAGTCACAATCTCCTGTCATGCGAATTGGATGCAAGGAAACCCACATCCAATTCAAATAGTGTGAACCCAGCCTTGAAGTCATGCTCCTGTTCTAGGTTTGGATATGAACATTGAAGGCATCTGCCTGGTACCATCACTAACCTTAAAGTGTTACTAAAACCCACAACAGTAAAATCAGTTTGTATATGCAGTAAAACATGCTTGTTATACTCACTGTGGAACCTAAGGGGTTAATCCTCTGCATTATATAAAAAGGCTGTTTGATCCTGTTTCTCTGATTCTCCCCTCCTTCCACTGTCCCCAATCCATCTCCTGATAGGACAGAGCCTTGGGGGCACTCTGCACATGCTCATTTTGGTGTGTATTGCTAGAGAGTGTTTGTGAGGGTGCATGTGATTAGCACAGGGCCAATCAGCACTGTCCAGAAAGAAAGTCAGTGGTCCTGCAGCCTCATAAGACAGTCAGGGGCGAATTAAAGCTCCTCCTACAAGCTTTAATCAGACACTGATAGAAGTAATATGATTGCTATATACTGCTGATGAGAAAAGGTATTTAGCAGTTGATATTTACTAAAATTATTGTATTTCTGTTTTGTGTAGTACAGGAGACCAGATATAGTGAATGCAGAGTCCTGAGTTTAGTAACACTTTAAAGCTGAGATCTGAGCTGGAGAAAATGTCTTACGGTGTGTCTTCCTCTGTACTGCAATGTTTAACTACTTGTTTTAAATATGGGGATTGAAATTAGGTGAAACACTTACCTTATTCATGCTAACTTCGTCCACACCGCATAACCAGTTCCCTGTATCCCCTTCTTTTTGCTGCTCGACGGGTTGCATCTCTCTGACATCATTAACATGTACAATGCTGGACCAGTGGTCCTGCATTGTATATGAGGATGTTAAGAGGGCCCATTCATATCTCGGGAGCATCATACAGTGAAGTGATTCACCTTGTTCATCATCCCCTAGACAAAACAAGCAGGTACCCACTGCAAGGGTAAATTTTCTCCATCCTCTTCAGCTTTGAGGTGGAGGCAGCAGTTCTTCTCTATGTTTAGTCTTGGTGTATGCACAGAATTGTGTAGGACTTTTCGGAGTGCTGTAAATATAAAATGACATGCTTCTCTAGCACAGACCATAAGAAAGGAATATGTTTAGATGGGATACAGCATCTTACACATTAAATAGGTGTAATGGTGTGTATGCCATTACCTGTAGGCTGCTTCTTTTACTAAAAATCCTCCCTGCTGTGCCTCCTCATAGGTACCAGATACCGCTCTGACTGACTGTCTTCTGGTGCTGTGAGACTTGACTGCAGCTGCTGCTGAGAAAAGTTGCACCACCCACCCTTTCTGACCTCTAATCTATAAACAGGACATACATAATGCGCTGCTTTCCGTGAATGGGTGGTGGAATCCTGTCATTCAACTTTTCCACTGCCCACTCACAAAACACAATCACTGCCAAAGCCAAAATTTGAAGAATTTTGAAAGAAGATGGGACTTGTAGGAGAAATAGTTGTTTAGTGGGGGTGTTAGCATGCTGTTTATACAGATGTGGTCAAAATTCTAATACATTGTGACTACCACTAGGTCATGGTGTCGTTTGATGCTTGCCTACTGTAATGTCCCTAGTGGAACTACACGGTTATGATGTAATTTCCTATCTCTGTGTTTCTGTTGTCTTATGAAGGGCTCAGCCATGAGTTCAGTACCCTCTTGGCTCGTAAGAGTCATTATTGTGGCAGCTTTCCAGCACTGAAAAAAAATTGCCATTATAAAAATAGTGACAAAATGAACAAATGATAATTTAGAGCAATCAAACCACACATTTCATACCTTTTTTGAAGGCCATCTCATCCGACAAACCTGGGTATCTGTTGCTTTTAATACCAGCAGGCATTGATTGAGAGGAAATCTCATTTTTGCGTTGTGAGTGTGGACAGAATTAATTCCCCCATCAATCAGTGTGGGTCAGAGCTTAACTGTTTGCTTACTCTGGATCAATAGATCTCTGGGTATAACATGAATATATAAGCTAAATAGATTGTAGCCACTCCTGAGATTGATGGGCAGCTTTCAAACTCATTTTCTAATTTGACTGTTCAAAAGAAAAATTCTATATGTTTAAGCAATATTTATTGTGGTTAGTGAGCCAGTAATGTCGGGATGATGAAAGTGACTGGAATATTGAGACCGCAGGAAAGCGAATCCTGGGTAATTGCCAATTTAGACGTTAATGAAGGGATGGAATACAGAGCTGTGATGTGACTTTTATTTGGGAGTTCTGAAGCAGCTCAGGCCTTTTTAAAACTCTTCAAACTGATGTACTCTCAGAGCTCTCTATGTATTTTTTTATGAGGTGGGATATATCATTGTACACAACAGGGAAAAGACATTATATTCTGATACTGAAAGACATTTATGAAAAAGTTCTCATTATCTTGAGGATTTGTGGGATGGTAGATCAAATTGATAAAGATTAGCACATAGGGCAATTAGTACCCACATTATTTATAAAATGATTAAAATGTGGAGATTATCAACAGATTGATAGTTTATTTGCTTTGCAATGTAAAAAAATCTTATGCCCCTGCTTTCTAAACGGCTTGTAGTCCACTACCTTCCTCCCGTTTACTACCTCCTGCAGTCACTCATTGGAGGCCATTTGGCTTTAAGCTAATAATCTTTGAATTAAGAAAAAACCTGTAGGACTCCTCTACTGGCATAGGGAATCCCATGTTGATAATGTCTCTCGTGTGAATTAAAACTATTAATCTAGCCCTGAAAAGTCACATAGATAGACATATATATATATAATATATATATATATATATATATATATATATATATATATATATATATATATATATACATAATATATATATATATATATAATATATATAGTGGGGACGGAAAGTATTCAGACCCCCTTAAACTTTTCACTCTTTGTTATATTGCAGCCATTTGCTAAAATAATTTATGTTCTTTTTTTTTTGACAGAAAAACACAGAATAGGTGACATTTTTGCAGATTTATTAAAAAAGAAAAACTTAAATATCACATGGTCCTAAGTATTCAGACCCTTTGCTGTGACACTCATATATTTAACTCAGGCGCTGTCCATTTCTTCTGATCATCCTTGAGATGGTTCTACACCTTCATTTGAGTCCAGCTGTGTTTGAGTATACAGATTGGACTTGATTAGGGAGGCCACACACCTGTCTATAGAAGACCTTACAGCTCACAGTGCATGTCAGAGCAAATGAGAATCATGAGGTCAAAGGAACTGCCTGATGAGCTCAGAGACAGAATTGTGACAAGGCACAGATCTGGCCAAGGTTACGAAAAAATTTCTGCTGCACTTAAGGTTCCTAAGAGCACAGTGGCCTCCATAATCCTTAAATAGAAGACGTTTGATACGACCAGAACCCTTCCTAGAGCTGGCCGTCTGGCCAAACTGAGCTATCGGGGGAGAAGAGCCTTGGTCAGAGAGGTAAAGAAGAACCCAAAGATCACTGTGGCTGAGCTCCAGAGATGCAGTCGGGAGATGGGAGAAAGTTGTAGAAAGTCAACCATCACTGCAGCCCTCCACCAGTCGGGGCTTTATAGCAGAGTGGCCCAACGGAAGCCTCTCCTCAGTGCAAGACACATGAAAGCCCGCATGGAGTTTGCTACAAAACACCTGAAGGACTCCAAGATGGTGAGAAATAAGATTATCTGGTCTGATGAGACCAAGATAGAACTTTTTGGCCTTAATTCACAGCGGTATGTGTGGAGAAAACCAGGCACCGCTCATCACCTGTCCAATACAGTCCCAACAGTGAAGCATGGTGGGGGTGTTTTTGCAGCTGCAGGGACAGGACGACTGGTTGCAATCGAGGGAAAGATGAATGCGGCCAAGTACAGGGATATCCTGGATGAAAACCTTCTCCAGAGTGCTCAGGGCCTCAGACTGGGGCAAAGGTTTACCTTCCAACAAGACAATGACCCTAAGCACACAGCTAAAATAATGGAGTGGCTTCACAACAATTCTGTGACTGTTCTTGAATGGCCCAGCCAGACCCCTGACTTAAACCCAATTGAGCATCTCTGGAGAGACCTAAAAATGGCTGTCCACCAACGTTTACCATCCAACCTGACAAAACTGGAGAGGATCTGCAAGGAGGAATGGCAGAGGATCCCCAAATCCAGGTGTGAAAAACTTGTTGCATCTTTCCCAAAAAGACTCATGGCTATATTAGATCAAAAGGGTGCTTCTACTAAATACTGAGAAAAGGGTCTGAATACTTAGGACCATGTGATATTTCAGTTTTTCTTTTTTTATAAATCTGCAAAAATGTCAACAATTCTGTGTTTTTCTGTAAATATGGGGTGCTGTGTGTACATTAATGCGGGAAAAAAAATTAACTTAAATGATTTTAGCAAATGGCTGCAATATAACAAAGAGTGAAAAATTTAAGGGGGTCTGAATACTTTCCATCCCCACTATATATATATATATATATATATATATATATATATATATAATATACAGTATCTCACAAAAGTAAGCACACCCCCTCACATTTTTGTAAATATTTTATTATATCTTTTCATGTGACAACACTGAAGAAACGACCGTTTGCTATAGAGTAAAGTAGTGAGTGTACAGTTTGTATAACGGTGTAAATTTGCTGTCCCCTCAAAATAACACAGCCATTAATGTCTAAGCCACTGGCAACAAAAGTGAGTACACCCCTAAGTGAAAATGTCCAAATTGGGCCCAATTAGCCATTTTCCCTCCCCGGTGTCGTTTGACTCGTTAGTGTTACAAGGTCTCAGGTGTGAATGGGGAGCAGGTGTGTTAAAGTTGGTGTTATGGCTCTCACTCTCTCATACTGGTCACTGGAAGTTCCACATGGCAAAAAACTCAGAGGATCTGAAAAAAAGAATTATTGCTCTACATAAAGATGGCCTAGGCTATAAGAAGATTGCCAAGATCCTAAAACTGAGCTGCAGCACGGTGGCCAAGACCATACAACAGTTTAACAAGACAGGTTCCACTCAGAACAGGCCTCGCCATGGTCCACCAAGGAAGTTGAGTGCACATGCTCAGCATCATATCCTGAGGTTGTCTTTGGGAAATAGACGTATGAGTGCTGCCAGCATTGCTGCAGAGGTTGAAGGGGTCAGCCTGTCAGTGCTCAGACCATACACGGCACACTACATCAAATTGTTCTGCATGGCTGTCGTCCCGGAAGGAAGCCTCTTCTAAAGACGATGCACGAGAAAGCCCGCAAACAGTTTGCTGAAGACAAGCAGACTAAGGATATGGATTACTGGAACCATGTCCTGTGGTCTGATGAGACCAAGATAAACATATTTGGTTCAGATGGTGTCAAGCGTGTGTGGTGGCAACCAGGGGAAGAGTACAAAGACAAGTGTCTTGCCTACAGTCAAGCATGATGGTGAGTGTCATGGTCTGGGGCTGCATGAGTGCCGCCAGCACTGGGGCGTTAAAGTTCATTGAGGGAACCATGAATGCCAACATGTACTGTGACATACTGTAGCAGAGCATTATCCCCCCCCTTCAAAGAATGGGCTGCAGGGCAGTATTCTAACATTACGACCCCAAATGCACCTCCAAAACAACCACTGCCTTGATAAAAATCTGAAGGTAAAGGTGATGGACTGGCCAAGCATGTCTCCAGACCTAAACTCTATTGAGCATCTGTGGGGCATCCTCAAACGGAAGGTAGAGGAGCGCAAGGTCTCTAACATCCACCAGCTCCGTGATGTCGTCATGGAGGAGTGGAGGAGGACTCAAGTGGCAACCTGTGAAGCTCTGGTGAACTCCATGCCCAAGAGGGTTAAGGCAGTGCTGGAAAATAATGGTGGCCACACAAAATATTGACACTTTGGGCCCAATTTGGACCTTTTCACTTAGGGGTGTACTCACTTTTGTTGCCAGTGGTTTAGACATTAATGGCTGTGTTTTGAGTTATTTTGAGGGGACAGCAAATGTACACTGTTATACAAACTGTACACTCACTACTTTACTCTGTAGCAAAGTGTCGTTTCTTCAGTGTTGTCACATGAAAAGATATAATAAAATATTTACAAAAATGTGAGGGGTGTTTTTATATATATATATATATATATATATATATATATATATATATATATATATATATATATATATATATATATATATATATATATATATATATATATATAAAGAATCAAAAAGTTAATTTAATTCAGCATTTCAATACAAAAAGTGAAACGCATATATTTTATATAGATGCGTTTACACACAGAGTGATATATTTCAAGAATTTCTTTCTCTTAATTTTGATGATTGTGGCTTACAGCTAGTGAAAACCCAAAATTTAGTATCTCAGAAAATTAGAATATTACATAAGGCCATTAAAAAAGTTTTTTTCATTACAGAAATGTTGGCTTACTGTAAAGTAGGTCCATATTCAGTATAGTATGCACTCAATACTTGGTCAGGGCTCCTTTTGCATGAATTACTGCATCAATGCAGCGTGGCATGGAGGCGATCAGTCTGTGGCACTGCTGAGGTGTTATGGAAGCCCTGGTTGCTTTGATGGCAGCCTTCAGCACGTCTGCATTGTTGGGTCTTGTGTCTCTCCTCTTTCTCTTGACAATACCCCACAGATTTTCTATGGAGTTTAGGTCAAGTGAGTTTGCTGGCCAATCAAGCACAGTGATACAATGATCATAAAACCAGGTATTGGTACTTTTGGCAGTGTGGGCAGGTGTCAAGTCATTCTGGGAAATGAAATCCGCATCTCCAGCTGGTGAGCAGAGGGAAGCATGAAGTGCTCTAGAATTTCTTGGTAGAGGGCTGCGCTGACTTTGGACATAATAAAACACAATGGACCAACACCAGCAGATGACATGGCTCCCCAAATCATCACTGACTGTGGAAACTTGACAATGGATCTCATGCAACTTGGATTCTCTGCCTCTCCACTCTTCCTCCAGACTCTGGGACCTTGATTTCCAAATGAAATGCAACATTTTCCACAGTCCATGATAATAAATACAATGTTCTAACACAGACTGCCAAAAAACATGTTGGCAATGCTAAGCTTTCTTATTAGAAAGCCCAGTATGCTTTTTAAACTGTCAAAGATGCACTTAGTTATAATAATAATTTATAAAATAAAGATTTTGTAGTAATTAAACCAATGTAAAGTGTGGTTTTAAAAACTTGCTGAAAAACGAGCTATTGGAGCTTTCTTTTAACATGTAGATAAAATTGTAACAGAATGAAAGCCAATTACGTCAGAAAATGTTTATTTGGGCCCAACAGATTTTCAGTTCCTCCTGATGACCGTGGAAAGTTCCCTCTCCACAGAATCTTTGTTTGTTCTTGCACTTAAGGTGCACAGCCTGTGGTGCTCCCCATAATGAACAGATAAATATTTGCCTGATGACAGGATCATTTTAACAGGCCAGTACGAGCAGTTTGGGAAGCATCGCTCTGGAGCGGGAAGCCAGACACAAGGATCGTTAGCCCGAACAGATGAATTTCATGGCAGTGAATTTGTCTGTGAAACTGCTAAGCGGAAGCATCCCGTACCATGTCATAAAGTCACTGGAGGTCTCCAGCTGCCGACATCTCGTCCCTCCAGACGCATTATTTCCTTGTAGCCGTAACTCGCCGCTCCATTACTCTAAATTCATGTAGCGACAATCTTCCAATAGGCAAGATCCCTGACTGTTACTAGCAAATTGCACTCCAGTTGAGAATGATTTCTCAATCTAATGAAAATGTTCCGAAGGAATAGCGCTCTACTCTTTAATATTCCTAGAATGCTTACAGAATCTATTTTTTTCCCCTCTCCCTTCTCTTTGCTATACGTGTGTGGTAAGAATTCCAAAGTGAAAATGAGGCAAAGCTCTTAGAAATTCACGAAAGTAGTTTTAAACCAGACATCCGCTCTATCCCCAAGACCATTAAGCAATTGCAGCATAATGAGAAGAGCTCTTAGCTTAAACGAGCATGCTAATATTTCTCCTGCCAGTTATTTGTTAAGGTAAAATGCTTGTTTTCTTTTTTGTTCTGCTCTTGGCTTTTTGCATTTCTCCTCTAAATGTAAAGTCACTGGCTCCATTGTTTTATATCTAGGAATTATAAGGGGAAAGGGTCTCTGCCAGCTCCAATATGTACGCTGCGACTTGAACGACAAGATACTTGAAGGTGTTAATTGCAGGAAAAAGGGTTAAATGGACCCCTTGAACAAGTAAATGAGACATGCCATTGCCGACTTATTATTATTATTATTATTATTATTTTTAAGGGGCTGTCATCCTGATTTTTTGTTACTACTTTGCTACAGGGTAAATTTGATTTAAATCACAATTGCGGTAGCAGGTGATTGGATGCCCGCTAACAGGCGCTGCCATGATGGATCTGAAATGACAGGTGCTCTTTAAATGTAAAGACTTCTTCTTGTTGGTAGTTAGAAAACCTTCATTTTGATTGCAAATAATAAATATTCTATTTAGAATAATAAGCTGTTAGGTTGGTAAAACAGCGATTTTAGAACCAATTCAATCATACAGTTTACAGTGTACATAGATTTGCAAAACAAGGGGATAAAGGAATATTCCTGAACTTTATCTCATGGTTACTGTGAAATTGTGTGAATGCATCAATGCAGTGCATGTTTTCTAAGCTTCCAAAGCTTGGATTCATTGAATGAGTTTACCAAAAAATGTAAATATTGCAGAATATACAGCCTCATGCTACATAACTAAGCTCCATTTCATGCTGAATAAACTAAATTATTAAATGTATCTTAAATAGAAAACGATCTTTAGATAGATGTTTACTCCATAATCTTTTTTTTTTTTTAACCACTTCCCTACCCAGCCATAGTCATATGAAGTCCTGGGATGGGATCTCCCATCCTGGGTGGACGTCATATGACGTCCTGGGATTCCCGGCCGTCTAGGGGGCGCCCGCGCGCGTTGCTCGGGACCCGGTGCGTGTGCCCGTTAACCGGGCCGGAGCGTGGATCTGTGTGTGTAAACACACAGATCCACAGCCTGTCAGGTGAAAGGAGAGCGATCTGTGTTCCCAGAATGGAGGAACACTGATCGGTCTCCTCCCCTTGTGCGTCCCCTCCCCCTACAGTTAGAATCATTCCCTAGGAAACATATAAACCCCCCCCTGCCACCTAGTGGTTAACCCCTTCACTGCCTGTCACATTTACACAGTAATCAATACAATTTTATAGCATTGATCGCTGTATAAATGTGAATGGTCCCAAAAATGTGTCAAAAGTGTCCGATGTATCCGCCATAATGTCGCAGTCACGAAAAAAAATCGCGATCGCCGCTAAAAACATAAATAAATAGTTTTTTAAAAATGCCATAAATCTATCCCGTATTTTGTAGACGCTATAACTTTTGCGCAAACCAATCAATATACGCTTATTGCGATTTTTTTTTACCCAAAATATGTAGAAGAATACGTATCGGCCGAAACTGAGGAAAAAATTTGTTTTTTTTAAAAAAAATTGGGATATTTATTATAGCCAAAAGTAAAAAATATTGCGTTTTTTTTCAAAATTGTCGCTCTTCTTTTGTTTTCAGCGCAAAAAATAAAAACGGCAGAGGTGATCAAATACCACCAAAAGAAAGCTCTATTTGTGGGGAAAAAAGGACGTAAATTTTTTTTTTGGGTACAACGTTGCACGACCACGCAATTGATGTTTAAAGTGTGACAGCGCTGAAAACTAAAAATTGGCCTGGGAAGGAAGGGGGTGAAATTGCCCTGTATTGAACCGGTTAAATAAAACTGATAAAAATCAAAAAAATCCAATTTAAATAAAAGAAATCCGGTTTAAATAAACAATTATTTTTTAATTTTTTTTTAATCATTGATTTTTATCCACCCTGCTTTGCTAGCTGATGACATGGAACAAGTTCTGTATCTATAAGTCAGGCGGACTTGAGCCTAGTACACACGGGCTGAATGTCAGGTGGCATTGGCCGGTTCTATAGAAACCAGCCGATGTTCAGCCTGCGTGTACTGCAGCCGGGCGTTTGGCCATTGGGAAATTACCGAAAAAGGTCTGCCGATCGGCTCCCGGTCAACGCTCTCAGCCAATGGAGTTTTCTTTCTGGGGAGACGTCCCCCTGTCAGAACACAATAACACACCAGGGGAGATCGCTGTACTAACAATCGCATGGTTAGTACACCGGCTCCCCCTGAGTAGTCAGTTTTCTTTCGTTCATCCCTGCTGGGTCGAATGAAAAGAGACTACTAGTGTGTACTAACTAGGCTTATGGGTGCACTCAGTAGGCATGTTTGAACTGAACCGTGCTCGAGTTTAATTGTCCCTCCTACTCACTCTCCCACTGGTCTGCACTCACACTGGGCTATAAGCAAATGTTCCCGGGCTCACCTACATTATCACCTCTGCCAACCAGACCACAGTGATCAATGCTTCTATACTCGGAGATTTATGGAGAGTACTGTGCTCAAGCACAGTTTGCACCCACACTGAAGTGAACTGTACTGGAATACTCTCCCAGGTGGTCCCGGGAACGGTACACTTAACTGTTCCTGGGCACGGTTCTGAGCACTCATACTACATAAACGGATAAATGGAAAATTTCTGCATAATTAACGCTGCTGGCTATATCTGGCAGCACTGATCAGTGTACTCTGATAGCAGGAAGGTCTCCTCACTGTCAGAATACAATAGCTCAGCGGGAGCGATTTCCCCTGACCATCCACCTTGAATGTGTGGGTGGGGGGGATCGTTCTCTTGTTTCGTTGTTGGTTTTTTATTTATTATTTTATTTCAATTTGCTGGTTGAAAAATGTACAGCCTTAGGCCCCTTTCACACGATTGGACCGTTCAGGTCCGCCTGTCAGTTTTGACAGCGGACCGTAAAGGTCCGCCTGTCAGTTTTGACGGCGGACCTGAACGGGCGCTCCATGTTAGCCTATGGAGCGACGGATGTCAGCGGGGACATGTCCGCTGACATCCGACCCCGTCCGATCCGCTAAAAGCAGATGGGTGGCTCTACGTCCAGGTCCGTGGCTATCGGATCGGGTAAGATCTCATGAAAACGGACATGTTGTCCGTTTTCATCCAATCCCTCCATAGGCGGCAGCGGCGCCTGACAAGCCCCTCCCTGCTCAGTGAGCAGAGAGGGACCTGTCATCCGCCGGCTCAGCGGAGATCAACGGACAGATCTCCCGCTGACCTGGCGGACCGAGGCAGGCTCCGTAGAAACGGAGTCCGTCTCGTGTGAAAGAGGCCTTGGTAACTAGTAAAACAAGGATTAGATGAATGGATCCTCTGCTTAATCAAAACAGAATGGATGTTGCTTTAGTAATATCTGGGTGCTTTCATTTGTTTTGGTTTTTTTTTGGACCTGGGTGGACATTTGGCTGCTGATAGACTAATGTGGTGCTTCCAATCAGATCTGCCTGAAAAACTGACAGGTGGACCCAGTCTGGTGTGAAAGGGGCCTAAGGATAACAGCCTCAGGACCTACAAAAGTAACTTAAAAGTTCTTAGGCGAAATTAATAGTAAATCTGCGCAACGGGAGGTGAGTGAATTAAACCAAATGTCCCATTAATCAGTATTAAACCAATAATAAAACCCAATATAAAAAACCCAATATAAAAAGGCGTGAGTAAGGACTGCAGCCTCCACAGAAGCAATCTCCACCTGGGTGGAGAAAACAAAAGGTGAATCAAGAATTATGTGGGTGTGGCACTGTCCTCATAAGTGTTTACACGTATAGATATACAAAATTGAATGTTTAGGACCAATTGCATACATAGTACCTTAGCAGGCCCTAATAGATTTTCCCATATAGTGTGGGGGAAAAAGTGAGTGCAAAGTCAATGTGATGCACTAAATTAAGATGGATGTGATGTACTAAACCATACGTAACTTCATAAAGTGCAAAGTATATAAATACTACCCCATCTAATGTAAATACAAAAGTGGTGCAAATAAATGCGATGAAATACCAATAATCACTAATACAATGAATCAATGCAGTAAATGTACCAAAGTGACTTGTGTTTCGTGCAAATATAAGTGATTGATTTAGCAAATAACTAGTGATAGGTGCTCAGTGCAAAATTGGCAATTTTGAGTTTCTTGGCATTTGGAGTAACCAAGTATATCCACAGCCCGCTTGCTGTTTGAATATCTGAAGTGCCCGGGTGCTTATGTCTCGAACTTTAATCATGCAGACACTCACCGACTCTCCTAACCCCTGCAGGGGTAACGCGCAGTCACAGTGTAAGCCACTGTGCAGCAATCCTTAGCGTTTCACAGTCGGGAAGTCATATGTACATAGAAGAAAAAGGGGATGCCCATAGCGTAAAACCATAAAACCTTTTATGTAAGACAGATGACGGAGCGGTACTCACATTTAATTGACTTGTATAAGGCAATCATAAAAACATCAGTGGAACCGTCAGATACGAAGTTTGTAATCATTGGGAGATGATGTAAGGCGTCAGAATTAGGGCCACGCCCTACGCGTTTCATCAGAGGACGTCTACGGGAGCGTGGAACACAAGTCACTTTGGTACATTTACTGCATTGATTCATTGTATTAGTGATTATTGTTATTTCATTGCATTTATTTGCACCACTTTTGTATTTACATTAGATGGGGTAGTATTTATATACTTTGCACTTTATGAAGTTACGTATGGTTTAGTACATCACATCCATCTTAATTTAGTGTATCACATTGACTTTGCACTCACTTTTTCCCCCACACCATATGGGAAAATCTATTAGGGCCTGCTAAGGTACTATGTATGCAATTGGTCCTAAACATTCAATTTTGTATATCTATACGTGTAAACACTTATGAGAACAGCTCCACACCAACATAATTCTTGATTCACCTAAAAGTTCTTAGGCTTTATAGCAAACTCCAGTTATGTAGAGAGAGCAAAAAAATGTATTTACATTTCAAAAATATAAAGAAAAACAAATCTTAAAAAAATATTTTAATACTTTGTGGATCCTTATTTGCTTTCTCTTCTATTCTGTAGGAATTTAAAATAAGCCATTTTGGAGCACTTGTCAAAATCTTTTAAATCAGGGTCCGAATGGGAGTGAAAGTCCTTGCTACAATCACAGAACTGGCCCCAGTGCTGTAATAAGAAGCATTGCACTCTGTGCATACATTCAGATGTGCAATAGCTAACTAAAATAAAACTGCCATTACCAAAATCTTAGGAGTTCTGGAGAGCATAGCATATTCCATTTGCCGACAGGGTGCCTCCGACTTGTCAAGCTGTGGGCAGAAAATACATCCTGCAAAGGTTATCGGATGACTAAATCATATTTATGATGACCGTTTTGTCAAATATATAACCATCATGTTGTCATTTAACAGCTTGGGTCGTCTAGTTATGTCCCGGGGCCAGTCAGCCAAGTTTCTGGTCATGAGATCATTTTTAAGGTTAAAGTAGTCACTAAGAAAAGTTCTTGTCACTTTATACAATACATTACTTCTCTCTCCTCTCTGTCAGATGAGTTTTATGTGTGAAAACAAAGCATTTGCTTCATTTTTGTTAAACTGAAACAAAAATAAGCTCTGGGATTTATGTAATATATTTATAGATTGGGGCAAAATGAAAAGCTGAAAATGAAAGTATTGTCTCATTGTGCAGTGCCTGAAGAAAGTCTTGTCTTTAGTAATAAGATAAAATTCAGTTAGGTAGACAAAAAAAAAAGCCAAACTGCTGCATCTCAATACTGGCCTAGTCAATAAAGGAAGTTTATTTAAGGCTGCTGGACATGAAGCTGTTAAAGATATGAAAGGATACGATAAACTGGAAATGGCTCATTTTTGGAATGTCGTTTAATACATGATGAACCTACATTTTTTAATTTAAATATTATATGTGTTGTGTGCTACAGACCCACGATGTCACCAGGGATGGCAGCCATCGAACAGGCAGGACAGATGCTAAAGCGGGGTAAGCCTTTAGACAAATGATCAGAGCAAACAGCAGACAGTGGCAGATTCAGCAGGCTTCTGGTCAAATCAGGCATAGCAAAGCCAATCCTAAACAGAGTCCAGATTTCAGGCAGGTAGAGAGCCCAGTCTGGCAATAAAAGAGACCAAGGATCAGGAAAAGCACAGACAAGTGCGTAAACACAGTCCAAACCATTTAATGGCGTAATCCAGGGCATGCGCAGTGACATAAAGGTCAGTCAGACAGGCCTGTATCCAGGACATGAGCAAATAGACTAACCAGCAGTCTAATTTATGCAGAACTCCAAGCTCATGTTTTCTGTTCCATCTGCTTCTGTGGTGCTTGCGCTTACATTTTTCTCTGTCCCCACTGTGGACCGCTGATTTTTCATTGAAGGGTGCGGACACAGGCATACTTCTGTGTATAGGTGCCCAGCCTCCCAAAAGATCCAATGACTCTCGTAAACATGCCACCTGGGATACAGCGGGTATCAGTCACTGCTTCTTTGTTCTATGTGATGCATATATATTCCCTAAAGCCAGTTTCATCTGGATTAGAATTGATCAGCTGCAGAACCCCCATCCTCTCCCTGTGTACACTGAATCCTGGTACTCTGTAAGTCTTCTGCAGTCCAACAGTGTAATGTAAATTGTTGGGTTGTTCTCTATATGTGCAAATAGTGTTGTTTGTTAGTGAGTTCAAGTGTGTTAGTGTGTTCCTCATTGTATTAAGTGATGATATGCATTGTAATATCCACTTATACAGGAACAGTAAAGAGAAAAGAAAGGGTCATTGAGATTGGTGTCTGTGCAGTGTGATCTGTGTTGCAAACACATGTACTGTAGCACATAACATCTGGTTTAATGTTTTCTTTTGTTCATATTTAGGCCTCTTTCACACGGACATACATTCATCCCTATGGAGCGTCGGATGTCGCGGTGACATGTCCGCTGACATCCGACCCGCTCCGATCCGAAAAGTGTAACGGAGGAAAAACCTACTTTTCCATCCTTTTCGGATCGGATCGGGTGACGACGGACACTACGGTCCATCATCATCCGATCCCCCATAGGGGAGAGCGGCGCTCTGACAGGTCCGCCACTGCACAGCGTGCAGCGATGGACCTGTCATCTTCCTGCTCAGCTGGGATCGGCGGAGCGATCCCCGCTGAGCAAGCGGGTGTTCACGGGGCGGATCATCACTGATCTGCCCCGTGTGAAAGAGCCCTTAGGCAAAGCTGACTCTTTTCTCCAGCCAGTGAACAGCAAGAAGAAAAAGTACATGAATGGTTGTTACCTTTTTTTTCACTCCCATTTTACTTAAAGTGGGAGTCTGGCGACCAATTTTTTTTTTTTTTTTTTTTTAGGTCATTGAGACACTTTGCTAATCCCAAAATAATACTCACAGTTTGGGTGTAATATTTCCACCTCTGTCTGTTTTTGTACTGAAGAATAACTTTAAAAATGTGATGCTGGCTGTTTCCATCTTGCTTGTGGGCATGTGAAGCCCACAAGCATTGATTTCCTGGATGCGGTGAATGCTGTTCATTCACAGCTTGTTCACACGCATGATCATTGTTCCCGCACTGAATCTTGGGAAGCCTGACACTAAGCTCCCAGGAGACAGTGCGGCGCCGGGGAAAGGCAATAAACACGCCTACTCCCATGGGAGGAGAGACAGGAAGTGCCACAATAAAGTACATTATAAAGGTAATTACAGCGATAAAAAATTTTTTCGTGCGGCATTTGAACATCTATGCAATTAACTGAAGGGGGTAAGATTAAGTTAAAAATTTGAGTGGAACCCCGCTTTAAAGAGAAACTCAGATAAAAGTTTTAATAAGGGAAGAAAGCTGCCACAGAAGGCCAATGAGAAGTATACATTTAGTTTATACCAACTTTAATAGTCCTCAACTTTATCATGGGTTTTTTCAAATCTTCCTCACTTCTTCAAAGGAGTCCTTATATCAAGCAAACTATCCAAAATGTTTTGTTTTTTTTCTATATTTGCTGTTATCCTGGAAAAGCATGGTATATCCTAGCTAGAGAGGACTGTGGCTATAGAGATTTCCCTCTTTCCCAAGTTCCTGTACTACGCAAGAGTTTCACTGGTTTATCATTCCAGCCTTTAGACTTGGGTTACTCCAAGCACGAATGTATACATTTACAACTAAGTTATTGTGTGAAGAAATTGGTATTATACAGATCAAAATTACAAAGGGATTAAAACTCACAAATTTTAGAAATGTTATGATGCAACCCATTTAGCCCAAGTGGCCCAGTGGAAATCTGATGGGGAGGTCCCTCTGTGGGTTTCCCTGAAGGCCTACCCCTCTTGTTCTGTTTCTGTTAATAAGCACTTATGGGTAACCCCTGCTGTCTTGCCACACCACTAAACATTCTTTGCAGGTTTGGGGCAGATTGAAAACTCCCAATAAGCTAGCATATCCTTACCATCCTTTAATGTTGATCATTGGAACCCCTATGTTTCTCCCTCCAGTATAAAAATACTTTAGCTTTCCAAGTTTGGGCATAATGTAAACTCAGGTTACACACATGCTTGGTGACTCTGTCATCAATCCTTTAATTTTAGAATTCCCTTTGTTGGACCCTAGAGAGATTCCTGTATCTCTAAATCAAACATTTCCTTCAGGAACTGACCCACACTGCAGAAGACCTCGCATCACTCAGTGTTTGAAAGACAACTTGGCGATTATCTGTAGGATCCTGGTCTAATTACTTATGTCTATGCTGTCTTACTGGATTTGATGCAGAATAGTCTATGTATTAATGTCAGAAAGTGGGAGGAAAAACTAAAACATCCCATACCAGAGGAAGACTATAGGCAAATTTGTGTAACCATGTCTATAAGCTTAGTTTCATGTCCTAATGGTGAAGAGAAATTATAAATTGCTCCTTTGCTGGTATCTGGTTTCTGTGCATATCTTGAAGTCTCTTCCTATTTACCTATTGACTTGTTTTCGTGGTTGCCCATCTGAAGATTCCTTTATAAACATTTGGGGGGTAATATCCAAAGGTTGGAATAGTGAATAAATCAACTGCTACACTGTCATGGGCTGTTCATTCCGCAAGGGTCCCTGAGGTTTTCCTCCACAAAATAACCTGAGACCTGTATAATTTCCCAATTTAAGGTCATTACTCATAGGCAACTAAGTGTGTAATAGCTAGGGCTTGGGAATCCCAGGGTATCCCAAGCAGAGATCAAAGAGTGTCCCAAGTATTTTTTTTTTTTCAACTCAAAGCTCTACAAATCAATACCATATTAACATTTAAAAAAATATGGAACCCTGGGATCAAAAATTATTAACCACCTCCTTTCGACACAAACTGTGTTAAAACCACGGTTGGCCCCCTGTTTGTCTCTTTTACAGTTAGTGAACGACCAACAACCACATCCACCCACCCCCCCTAATTTTTCCCTTAACTCTTTTTCCTGCCTCCATACTCTTCTCTTGTTCTCATTCTTACTCTCCGATCCCTCTCCATTTTTCCTAGATGTCTAAACCTGCCCCTTATCCCCACCTCCTTCCAAGAGCTGTAACAGACCTTAAAGTGGTTGTAAAGGCTCAAGGTTTTTTACCTTCATGTATTCTATGCATGAAGGTAAAAAACGTGTGAGGCAGCTCCCCAGCCCCCCTCCCAAATACTTACCTGAGCGCCCTCTCGATCCAGCAATGTGCATGAAAACAGT